>OU342735.1:434240129-435455997 GCA_910589765.1 Avena atlantica | reverse complement strand
CCGGGAACACATGTTGTAAAGATCCTTCGAGACGAACCCAACCTTTCCCCACCTTCCACTTTTGCTGATAAAGGTTTTCATAATCTCGAACTTGCGCATCCCAGTTGCTGCTAGTGACATTATTTCAGCTTTCTGGTAAGACTTGATCTTCCGATGGGACCGAAGAAACGGGACTTCATCGGGTCTAGCTAGCACATGGTTGTGCTCGTCTTTAAATTGCAGAACTTTCCAAATCCCCTTGGATTTGCTATACGACATGTTGAGTTAGGCTCGACGGTGGCATCGAGACAGAGCTCGTGGCCTCTTCTTGCGGTTCTCCATGTGCACATACTTTCCCTCGCGTTCCCCTGCCCTGGAACAGAGAAACCGCCTGTAATTAATAACTCCTTCCAAATTTCGCTTCACCCTCTGTTTCCTTATGCTGAAACCACGTTCTCTGGCGTATGCATTGTAGTAAGCGAATGCTGCCGCTTCGTTAGTGAAGGTCATCTCCTTTACAATCCGATGCTTGTCACGCTCAGCCTGAGCATGCTGAAAATCCTTATCTGGCATCACTGGATGCTGTATGTGCCCATGTTGTGAACTGTCTGTAACCTACACAATTAGAAGAAAAAAGAAATGTAAGTGGTGGTCATATGGTTGATCCTATATATGCCTTGTCATACAACAATAAGCAACTTACATCACTCTTGAATTCAGATTTTGAAATGTCTGTAACCTACACAATTAGAAGCAAAAATAAATGTAAGTGGTGGTAATATGGTTGATCCTATATATGCCTGATCATACAACAATAAGCAACTTACATCACTCTTGAATTCAGATTTTGAACTGTCTGTAACCTACACAATTAGAAGCAAAAAGAAATGTAAGTGGTGGTCATATGGTTGATCCTATATATGCCTTGGCATACAACAATAAGCAACTTACATCACTCTTGAATTCAGATTTTGATCCTTCAGGTTCTTGTGATTCTTCCGTCGTCTCTTCATCACAGTTTTCTAAGTCCGAATCCCCAAAATAATCATGGTCACTATGAGAGAATAGTACAACCTGTAGCATTGTAGCACAAAGTCATATAACATGGATATTCAATTCTTATAAAAATAATGTAGCACTAGACATACATCACTAATGCTTTCCGAGATAGATTCTTTCCGATGGCGATCCTTGTTTACACAATCGATGTCTATCTGCACAAGTTAAAAAGTATGTGTATAAATTTGCATGCTCTAGGTGTGCAAATTAAAAAATAAAAAATAAACTTCACTTGACCTTATCATCCTCGGATTCGTTTTCTTCAAAGAGGTCATTCTCAGTAAGCTCATCATCATAGAAAAACATATATTCATCATCCGAACTTGAATCACCATTGTGCGTAGGGATGCTCTCATTGTCACTCCCAGTTGGCATAGAGTCCTCCATCTGTTCAAGAAAAGAAAACCAGAAACGCTAATCTAATCAGTGATGTATATGTGGAGGACTCGTAGATGCAAAGATGAACCCTAAGCCGCTATGCTAAAGGTGATGGAAAGAGTGCGGGTTAGAGAGGCATCTACTCACATCTTCCGGGCGTCGGTGACGAGATGGGACACGGGACTGGTTGATGCGGCCTGAGGATGAGAAGATCTGGCTGGCCTTTGATCTGGAGATGTAGGATTGGAACGGTTATCGTCGGCGTGGACGGACACGTCGCCACCGGAGCCGGGCAGATTCGCAGGTGGAGGATTAGATCTCGGTCAACGCCGGAGCCGGGAAGGCTCGTGTGGTTGGAGGATTCGAAGGTTGTCCGCTGGATTCATGTCGGCGCACGTCACCGCCGGCGGCTAGGAAGGATGATCAAAAACCTAGGGTTAGAGCGGTGTCTGGGGAAATGGCGGCGCGTTAGGTTTTGTGATCAAACCGAGAGACCTAATAATGTCGTGGCGATGTGACAATGGTTGACAACGTGGCGATGAATGGTCAAATCTAATGGCATGGTGACGTGGCAACGGTTGACATCGTGGCAGGCAATAGTACGTATGTGAATACGTGGGAATACGGGCCTGGACTTGGGATTCGGGGGCTACCCTCGCGTGCCCTCCTCTAAAAACGCGCGGGGAAATTCTACCCTTACAAACTTTGCAACTTTCGAGAGCAAGGGGGCCTATGGGATCAAGCCTCGACAAAGAATGCAACCCGGATTTTCTGAAAGTGAACCCGGCCATCGCACGAGTCAATACAGAAAAATCTGAAGTTGTTATGTCGGCAGAAAACATGGAAATCGACAGTAAAATTATCTTAGAGAAAATCACGCCGACGTGGGCGCAACCCATATTCTCCTTCCTTAAGGACACAATCTTGCCGAGTAATGAGGTACTGGCTAGATAGACAATAAGAAGAGCAAAATCTTATACAATCATAAACAATGAGCTGTATAAGAGAAGCTTCACAAGCGTGCTACAAAGATGTGTTGACTCGGCAGAAGGCCAGGAAATACTCCTGGATATACATCAGGGATAATGCGGGCATCACGCCTCGTCCAGAGCTTTAGTGGCCAAAGCATTCAGGCATGGATTTTATTGGACGACGACGTTGAAGGAGGCAAAAGAATTGGTAGAAAAATGTAACGGTTGCCAGAGATACGCCAGCAAGATACATATGCCCTCGTCCGAATTAAAGACAATACCAATTACTTGGCCATTTTCTGTATGGTGCTTGGATATGGTAGGTCCGTTCAAGCCAGCCCGGGGCGGAATGACTCACATTCTAGTCATGGTGGATAAATTCACAAAGTGGATCGAGGTGAAACCAATAAGAAAATGTGATGGACCAACAGCAGTAAAATTCCTCAAAGATATTATCTTGAGTCCACACAGTGTTATTACAGACAATGGCACAAATTTTGCTGAAGGAGCCTTTGCTAGATTCTGCCAAGAGAAACACATAAGACTAGATGTTGCCTCGGTGGCTCACCCAGCATCAAACGGGCAGGTAGAGAGATCAAATGGGATGGTATTGTCCGGAATAAAACCCCGGCTTGTCGAACCTCTGCAGAGGTCGGCAGGATGCTGGATCGAGGAACTACCAGCAGTACTGTGGAGCCTCAGAACTACCCCAAACAGGTCAACAGGGTATACCCCATTTTTCTGGTATATGGGGGAGAAGATGTGCTTCCAGCCGACATAACACATGATTCGCCAAGAGTGACCCAGTACACAAATGCTGAGGTAAATGAGGTAGCTCGGCAAGACGATGTTGATTTGTTAGAAGAGGCTAGGGAATTGGCATTATCAAGATCAGCTATTTATCAGCAAAACCTCCGACGATATCAGAGTAAGAAAGTCAATCCAAGAGTTTTTAAAGAAGGAGATTTGGTTCTTCGGCTAGTGCAGCGCACAGCCGGCATGCACAAACTATCACCCCCATGGGAAGGACCATTCATCATGAGTAAAGCATTGCACAATTATGCATATTACCTAATCGATGCTCATTCACCAGAAAAGAACAAGGCGAACAAAGCCAACGACAAATAGAAAAGACCGTGGAACATAGCTTTACTTCGCCCATTCTACACTTAGGAGCCATATGTTGTACGTCGTAATGTGACACATCAAGTTGGAGTATCAAGCGTGTATTGAACCTCGACACCTCGAGCAGCGACTCGGGGACTGCACAATGTTGTTTCTATTTTTTAAGACTATGTAGTAAACCTCGGCACCTCGAGCAGTGACTCGGGGACTGCACTGTGTTACTTCTTATTTTGAATTATGTGTTAAATTTCAGCACCTCGAGCAGTGGCTCGGGGACTGCACCGTGTTATTGCTCGGGGACTGCACCGTGTTATTTCTTATTTTGAATTATGTGTTAAATTTCAGCACCTCAAGTAGCGACTCGGGGACTGCACCGTATTATCCCTTATTTCGGATTATGCATTAAACCTCGATACCTCGAGCATTGACTCGGGGACTGCCCCATGATTGTTTCTTGTTCTAAAAATGTGTATTAAACTTCAGCACCTTGAGCGATGACTCGGGGACTACCCCGCGGTATTCTCTGCATTGAGCCATGAATTATATTTTGGCAACCCAGATTGTAACTCGGGGACTGCTGCATGATCCTAGATATTCTTTAAGTACACACAAGAACTCGATAACCCGAGTGATAACTCGGGGACTGACTTGTATTACCCACTATTTGTTGCCAGACACATAGAAGCTCCATAGCTCAGCTAAAGACTCGGGGACTCCCCAAAATTGTTGAACATAACTTGCAAGATATGATATAAACTTGTCTCATTAATCAGAGGAATAGCAAAGCAAAAAACAAACAAAGATCTCTAAGGATAATGCAAAAAAGGATAACAACCCCGGCAAATCAAAGTATGCTAAGGGATGCAACTTATTGTATCACTCAACCAAATATGGGCTTCGGGCATTGTACTTCAGATAGAATTTGAAAACACAACACCTACGCAGTCGAGTTTACGAAGGGCAAGCAAGATAAATGCCGAACCAAGGTCAGCCACATGGAGAAATACAATCCGAACTTACGAAATCAAAGTTCGCCAAAGCAAAGATATAAAGCAATGAGATTTGTTTAGGTAGAGTAATAATTACCATCACCCATGCCTCAACGACGAAAGGCAAAAAGGTTCACACCACACCAAAAGCCGGACAATGGTTCCACATACATCATACGCCCGGCATACCGGGGACTGAAAATAACTTAAGAGTTTTTTGAACCTAAATAGCGAAAAGGACCAGAGCACCCTTAAGGGGCAGCAGCATGATCAGGAGCATCGGGAATGGGTATCTCGGACGATGGCGGGGCGACCTCGGTCTCCTGCGCAGCGGTATTTTCAGGAACTGGGCGCTCCGAGGTAGCCGGCACCTCAGCCGAAGTTACTTCGCCTTCAACAGAAGCAATAGTAACCTCGGGGGAAAGCCTCGGCTGCTGAGAAACATTAGCTTGAGCTCGAGAATTCTTAGTCCCTTTAGAGGACGATCGGGCGTCACCATCCTCATCCGAGCTTGCATTTGAGTCACGAGAGTTGTCCGAGTCACCCTATGCTTCATCCTGATCGGCCGAATCATCATCAGATGCATCTTCAACTTCGACATCGTCCGCCGGATTGGAAAGAAAACTCGGCCCTTCAATCCAATTATGCACGTCAGCATACTCAATAAGTTGGAAGGCACGAGCTTGGCGGCGAGCGACGAACTCTGGATCCTCAACCCAACAAGAGCCAGTGCACAAATTCATCAGAGTATCGAGTGAGATATCCTCGTACCAAGACAAAACGGCTGTAAGTGCCATATCAGCACCAACCCTCCCAGCAAATTCCTTCCAGAGATTTAACCGGGTCTGAGATGCCATTAATCTCTCCACAAGTATTTTGACTTCATCAATATCAGGCGTTCCTGAGGTATTCGGCCAAAGAACATGGTAGGCCCGAATGGCTGCTTGCACCAGATCTCTTCCCATAATCTTCATTGGTCCAATAGCAGCACCGACGGCAATCAGGAAGTCTTCCATTGAGTATTCTGGACTCGAGTCTGCGGGGACACCTCGGCGCTGACGAGCAGAAATCACTGCCTTAGAGCTCACTGGTTTAGCTTCCGGAAAATGATCTACACGAAAGGAAAACATATCAGTTAAAAATAAGAAAGAGAAGAAAATAACTCGGCCACGGTCGGAAACTTACGATGAATATAACTCAACATTTTCTGGAGATCCTGGGTCCAGTCGGCCTTGTTCTTCTCAAAGCGAGTGATTTCCTCGCTCATCGTCCGGTTCTTCAGCTCGGCAGCATCGAGGAGTTCCTTATATTTCTGCAGTTGTAGGCTCAGTCGATTCATTTCTTCAGAAAACTCCTGGTCAACTTTTTCCAATTCGGATTTCTGCGAAAGCTTGAGAGACTCAACCTCGGCACGTAACTGGGTTATCTCATCATCCTTTTCTTTAAGTTGCGCTGAATGAGTGGCGGCTTGTTCTAAAAAATGCAGCATCATATCAGACATGGATATGCATTCTTGATGCGACGCTGCAAGTGTTTGTAACTCGGCTATACCAAAGCCGGAAGGTTATAAGAAACCCAGGATTTATCTCGAACGAAAGTCAACAACTCACAAGACGACAAGGATAACTAACCTTCCAGAGCGTCAACTTTCTTGGTAAGGCGGGTATTAAGATTATTGATACTAGTTGCATACCAGCAAAGAGTGGGTTAGCACGTCAGGCCAAAAATGTTAAGAACTTAAGGAACAATACGAAGATTTATTAAATTACCAGTTTTCTTCACTACGGGGACAACCTTCTCATATTTCTCTTGCAATTTCTTGTGTGCAAAGAGCAACCTTTGAAATTCGGCTGTCCGCCGATCATGGGCAACCTAAGTACCAAAGTAAATTGCACAACTGGATATTCAAAGCTAAAACAGATCCGAATCAAGCAAAATTAACTCAGATCTAGGTGGCTGGATATTCAAAGCTAAAACAGATCCGAATCAAGGGAAACTTAACTCGGATCTAGGTGGCTGGATATTCAAAGCTAAAACAGATCCGAATCAAGCGAAACTTAACTCGAATCTAGGTGGCTGGATATTCAAAGCTAAAGTAGATCCGAATCAAGCGAAACTTAACTCGGATCTAGGTGGCTGGATATTCAAATTTAAAGCAGATCCGAATCAAGTAAAACTTAACTCGAATCTAGGTGGCTGGATATTCAAAGCTAAAACAGAGCCGAATCAAGTAAAACTTAATTCAGAATATGGATTGACCACGGTCAATCCAAGAATGCAGGAAATTGACTTATCAAATAATGCATTTGAAGCCTAATAAAGCTTCCAAACGAACAACAAATTATTCGGTTGCAAGCTTCGGGGACTAGTGTATATATACTATCATTTGAATAACAAACAAAGTATCAACAGAAGCGCTTACCTCGTTCATCGTATCACTGTCAAGAACAATCTTAGTAGCCATATGCAAATGACTGCTGATGTCGGAAAACTGAAATGGATGGCTACTCGGATTGCCCTCAAGCTGATCAGCGGCGTTCCAATTATTAGCGTATTCCACCAAAGAGCCGAGGTTGTTCCCACTCTCAGTACGGGTCAGTACTTTACCTCGGATCCGTTGGGTAACTACCACCGTCGCAGGACTCTTGTGAAGAGTAAGTTGAGTGTCGACGGCCGGGGTGACAACATGCTTAGCAGAGGAAGCCCCCTTGAGGAGTGCATCAGCTATGTTGGGTTGAGAAGAGCTAGCCGGCCCCTTCTGAGATGCTGAAGGTTTGGTAGAAACAACCTTACTAGTCTTAGGAGAGGCTTCGGCAGGGGCGGCAACCTCGGCATTAGGAATCACATCCCGAGGAGCAGGGGGAACTATGGTTTCCAAGGGGGGCAAGAGGGTGATACCTTCGGCTGGAGCTGGAGTAACAGCTTGGATCGTGGTGATCAGAGGGTCATTGGGGGAAACCTCGACGGTTCGAAGAGGGGCGACAGGTTCAACAGGATGATCTACTGGCGGAGTTATCTCGGCATTGACGTTGGGAGCTGTGGGTACATCTCGCTGAGGCGATGTATGAGTCGACGCAGGAGGAGAGTCAACGCGAGAGGGACTGGGAGCCCGAATATCCTCCGGGGGTGGAGGAGAAGGCTGCCGAGTTGTATGGCTTGTCATACTCGGACCGCTTGGCTTGGCAGAGAGAGGAGCTCTGCAAAAGACAAAGAGTCGAATCAAAAGACAGAAAGAGAGAAACAAGAAATATGAATGAAAATAAACTCACCCAGTAACCCCAGGCATGGTATTACGCCTCGGAATATGCTGGGAAGACTTCTTCATTGGCTTCTTGGGGGCAGCATCGGAGGGACCTACCGGAGCGGTGCGCTTCTTCGAGGCAGCAGGAGCTCGAGAAGCAAGAGGCTCGGCGTCGTGCACCTGACCGGCTATATTAGCTGGGAAAGTAGGAGGCGGAAATGCGTAAGAGATAGGCATCACGGCAACTACCTCAAGAATTGGGACGTCTTCCGAGTCACCTTCATCCCCGTGGGTCGAGGTCTTGCCACGGGCACGAGCCGGAGCAACATCCAACTTAGGGACAAACTCTTCCGAGTCAGGTTCCCCGCTGTCCGGGGTATTCCGATCTGCAGTCCACGGAAGAGCCAGAACCTTGGCATCCTCGATCTTTTGCTATGTAAACCTCTGCGAGAGAAGAAACAAAGTAGAGTTAGCAAAAGAACAGTCACAAACGCGACTCGGAAATAAACACCAATGCGTAAATTTACCTGAGGAGGAGGATTCCGCGAGTGAATGGCTTCAGTCCCCATGCCCAATCCTCCGGCATATCGGTCTTGAAGATAGCTCGGACACGCTTATAAATAAGATAGTCGTCGAGATCAACCATCAAAACTCGGTTGGGATCGAGAGGACCACTCATGTAACAAATCTTGTGAGAGCGAAGCTGGAAAGGGCAGATTCGGCTGCTGATGAATGTGGTCATCAGATCCTCACCACGGAGCCCGGCGCGGATCAACTCCTTGAGCCGAATCTCGAATTCCTCGGCCAAAGCATGGCTCTTCCTAGGATTGTAGTTCCAATTCTTCTTGGAAGGGGTGCCAATAGAAAAGGCGGGGAACCGAATCTTATCTTCTTTTCCAGTGTTTTTGACATAGAAAAATGATCTATGCCATTTCTTGCAAGACTGGAGGCCGGCGACACGAGGGAACTCGGGGTTTCTCCGAGGAGTAATGGACGCGGCCCCGCACTGGGTAAGGGACTTCTCGAAAGGGTGAAGAGATTTGTCCGGTACGACATTAGATCGGATCTGGAAGAATTTAGACCAAACAGGTACGGAGCGCCAGAGGACAAAGTACCCCTCCGAGGCCGAGATGTAAGTTGACAAGGAGGCAATAGCATTGGCAGGTAGGTGATGCGGCTGGAGGCCGAAGTAATCGAGGAACTCCCTGGCAAAATCGCTGAGGGGGAGGCCGAACCCGCGAGCAAAATGGGACATAAAGACTACGTATTCTCCCTCGTTGAGCACGGGAGAGGATTCATTGCCGGGCAAGCGACAGTTTACCTCGGCAGGGATTCAGCGCGTCCTGATTAGCCACTCTACCTCACGGCGAGTGCAGAAGAACCCTGCCAAGAACCCCGTTCTAGACCGGATGCGAAATCCTCCTCCTCGACGAGGGCTCCGCTGGCAGAGCTAGACATGAGCTCGCTGGAGGAATCAACAGAGGAGAAGCTAGCGGCAGAGAGAGGCTTAGAGGCGCAGGGGCCCGTCGTGATTCTAGCAAGCACGGCGGCGAAACGAAAAAGAACCACCGCAAGAAATCTAGAAAAGCAGAAGAGGCGCCTAGGGAAGAAACCTAACGGCGGGACCGTAGAAAAACTCACCAGCGAAGGCGCCGGAGCAAGCGCGCGGCGGTAAAGTCGCCGGACCAGAAGAACTGCAGCGTGACCGTCGGGGAGATCGATGATGGCGCAGCCGCTAGCACAGGAACGGAGGCGCCAGCGTGAGGAAGAATAAGAAGGGTGAGCGAAGGGGGAAAGTAAATCCTCTAGCCCCGCACCCCTCCTTATAACTGCGCGGTCCTGGCGGTAGTGGGATCGCGGGTGCGCACGAAAACCGTGTAAATCACGCGTGCGGTGGAACCGTTCGCTACTAAGTGGAGCCACACCGAAGACCACACGGTGCAGGAGGGGATCGGGCCTCCTGACCGATGCGGTACTCGAGGCGTCACTGTGCCGACGCGACGGGCGCAGTAATCACTGTAGCTTGTCCGTGGGCACTGTAGAGGAACAAAAAACTAGAAGAATAATGATGAGTGGTACACGTAGGACGAGGCGTGCTCAGGAAGCTGCACGGATACCTCGAACAGAAAGAAGTAACTCGGAAATAAGGAGAGACGTATGTTGGGAAACTGATGTGGCCCGGCCGAGGTTACAGGCAGGACCACACCAGCTTCGGGGACTAATGTTGGGGAGGTGACCCCGGATAGGGTCAAGACAGGGGAAAGATGAAAGGAGTCTCCCTTGTCATGAGCCGAGTTACTGTTTGTATCGGCCGAGTCATGTAAGAGTCGGCCGAGATAAGTAAGGCCATGACAGCTACACGAGGAGTAACACCTTATCCGGCCGACATATGAGTTAAGTCGGCCGAGCGAGTCTGACTAACTTGAATGCAGGTGAAGGCCGAGCCGAGTTATGCGAGACAAGGCCGAGTAACATGAAGCTTGCAGGAGAAGGAGGTGCCTATAGTCAAACCCTAGTCACTGGCTAGGAGGAATCTGAATAGAGCCAAGCACAAAGAACAAGGAGCAGAGCAGCAGAAGGGCAGAAGAAGGTCACGGAGGTGACAGTCAGATAGCCTGAGGCGCGCATGTGAAGCTCTCTGAAACATTGCCGCCGATAGAAGGGGGACACGGAAAGGAGGCCGCCGAGTTACCATATTGGGACAAGCATTTTCCAAGAATATGCTTGCCACATCAGCCCTAGAAGGAACCAATGCACCTCTTTATAAGGGGAACGCTGTCCCCATAGCACAATGTAGCAATCCCAAAACAAACCCAATTAAAATCAATCCGACAAGCCATGACGACACTTCAAATTCAACGGTAGTACAAAGAGAAGGACTTACCTGCACTTCTGACATGGTAGGATAAGGAGAACATGGCCACGACATGATCGAATCCCCACCCTTTCTAGTCTACCCTCTACGACCAGACATTAAAGACTAATTTACCCCTGCAATATCGAGGAAATTACAGGAACCGAATTGATTAGGGTGGGCGGAGCAGCAGCGAAGGTATTACCAAGCACTACTAGGAATTGCTGCGACCGTGCATCGAGCTATGGCGGCGGAACAAAATCCCGGCCGTCGTGGGTGTCGGACCTGCCTGCAGTCTGTTCTGCCTCAACATACAATGCGTGTAGACGAAACAGGTGTGGGAGCCGTGTTGAGGTGCAGCGCGGCAGTCCGTCTGACACCACCGTAGGATGGAGCCGCCGACGCACCGATGATGGCTGCTCTGACCGCCGGTGGGGTAGGAGCTGCTTGGGGTTGGGGGCTGGGAGCGGATGAGAGAGAGAGCCGACCTCACGAGTGTCATACACGACCCCACCTGCCAATGTTTGGGTGAGTAGCTGCTCCGGGATTTTTGCATATTTGCCAATTTTGCATATCTGCCAAACTTTTTCTTTGAAATTTTCTTATTTGCCACATGACCACCACAAGTCAGCGACACACAAAATGGCAAATATGCAAGTTGCAATCTAAAACGTGGCAAATATGCAAATCCCCCCTCCAGCCCCACATCATGGCCGATTGGTTATTGGCTTCGACGGCCCCACATGACGGCCCCATCGTTCATTGGCTTCGATGGCCCCACAGGACGAACCTTTTCTTTGAAATTTGCATATTTGCCACATGACCACCACATGTTAGCGACACAAAAAATGGAAAATATACAAGTTGCAATCTAAAACGTGGCAAATATGAAAATCCCCCCTCCAGCCACACATCATGGCCCCATCGGCCATTGGCTTTGACGACCCCACATGACGGCCCCATCGTTCATTGGCTTCGATGGCCCCATAGGAAGAACCTTTTTTTTTGAAATTTGCATATTTGCCACATGACCACCACATGTCAGCGACACACAAAATGGCAAATATGCAAGTTGCAATCTAAAACATGGAAAATATGCAAATCCCCCCTCCATCCCCACATCACGGCCCCATCGGTTATCGGCTTTGACGACCCCACATGACGGCCCCATCGTTCATCAGCTTTGATGGCCCCATAGGACTAACCGTTTCATTGAAATTTTCATATTTGCCAGATGACCACCACATGTCAGCGACACACAAAATTTCAAATATGTAAGTTGCAATCTAAAACGTGGCAAATATGCAAATCTCCCCTCTAGCCCCACATCACGGCCCCGGTCCTTGGCTTCGACGACCCCACATGACGACCCCATCGTTCATTGGCTTCGATGGCCCCACAGAACGAACATTTTCTTTGAAATTTGCATATTTTCCACATGACCACCACATGTCAGCGACACGCAAAATGGCAAATATGCAAGTTGCAACGTAAAACGTGGCAAATATGCAAATCCCCCTCCAGCTCCACATCATGGCCCCATCAGTCATTGGCTTCGACGACCCCACATGAAGGCCCTATCGTTCATTGGCTTCGATGGCCCCATGGAACGGCCTCATTTGTCATTGCTTGCACCGGCCACACAATTAGGAAAAAAGAGGCCCACAAGGCAGCAAGAGATGGATGGCGGGTCCGACGTGTATCCTGGCCCCCACCCGTCAGCACGTATCGGCCACGGCAGGACCCGCCCCAACGCGGCCCCACCGGTCGGCATGTAACGATCGAGGCCATGTAACGTAACGCTCAACGCCCGACCCGTCCCAACGCGGTCCCACCAGTCAGTATGTAATGGTCAAGCCTTTGACCTGACGACATCCCTCCGTCAGAGCGCATGCGAGGGTTTCTTAACATGGCGAGGGGCAAAGTGAGGAAAAGTTAAGCGGCTGGGGAAAACTGAGTACAACTAATGAACCAAGGGCACGGAAATATAAATCCCTAAAAGAAAATAACGATTTGGTGGAATCAATGGTAATATGTGATTTGGTGGGAGGGCAAAAGGGTCAAAAAAGGCTGGTTGACAGAAGCGTTGCTTCTTCTATTATTAGGTATAGATAAGATGTTTTAGGTTTGTGTAGAAAATGTATCTAGACTTATTTTAGTATGTAAGTTCATTCCAAACCTGAGTGAACCTACACACTAAAACAAGTCTAGATACATTTTCTTTATAAACCTAAAACATCTTATATTTTGAAATGGGGGGAGTATATATCTACTCATTCAAATGCTTGACAGATATAGTATGGATTTTCTATAAAATAACATTGCCTGGACTCATGGACGGTGGAGTTGATTAGGGTGCGGTAGCCGACGTTGTTACTTCCATAAATTTGTATAGTGGCATTAAGCTTCAAACATAAATAAGTCCTAGTCAGTTGGATATAAGAATTAAAATAGTATTGTTTTGTTTAGTTGGATGAGAGAGAAAGGTGAGAGAAGAGAGGTGGGCTATTATTGCACGTGCTCCTAGGCACTTTGTGAGTATCTGAGTGAGTGATTCGTAAATCTTTAAAGTTAACTATTGTACTACATGATTATAAGCTGACTATAGATGACCTTATAGCCAGTAAGTCGAATGTATTATTGGAATTGCTCTTATGCTACCAGGTAAGGTTGCAAGCGACAACCCCCAAATATTGACTTTGATAGCTTTGAACTGCACTTTATCACTGAGGACATTGATGATATTGTTAAGAAAATGACCAATGATAAATAACCTGGTCCAGATGGTTTCAATAATGGAGCCTTTTGATGACTCCTTGGTGGCGCCAGAAAACTTGGTGCTTGATGTGGAGTCTTGTTGGGAACCCCAAGAGCAAGATGTGAAGAGTACAACAACAGGTCTTCCCTCAGTTGAGACCGAGGTTATCGAACCAGTAGGATGAAGGGAACGTCACACAGGTGTTGCAAGCAACGCGGATACCTACACAACACAAACTCAAGACTTTGCCCCAACTAATCAGTGAGGTTGTCAAGCTCACCGGTTTGCTGTAAAAAAGGATTAAACATATGGTGTGGAAGGTAATGTTTTGCAGCAAGTAAATAAGTAACAGTGGAAGATGTATCAATGATAAAGATTGGACCGGGGTCCATAGTTCACTAGAGGTGCTCTCCTTATATAAACAACATGGCATGAAGGGTTAACAAATTACAACGGGATAATTGACAGGAACTGAGCAAGACATAACAATGCAATTACTGGCCAGAAAGATCCTATGAGGTTGATTGGGCAATACAACAATATACATAGAC
Source organism: Avena atlantica (assembly GCA_910589765.1). Taxonomy (NCBI): domain Eukaryota; kingdom Viridiplantae; phylum Streptophyta; class Magnoliopsida; order Poales; family Poaceae; genus Avena; species Avena atlantica. The sequence goes on along the minus strand of OU342735.1, from coordinate 435,442,092 downwards.
CGTCATCCAACTACATCTATGACTAGAAGTCCACCGTCAGGTTATCATCCGAACCCCCTCTAGTATTAAGTTGCAAGCAACAGACAACTGCTTTGAGCAAAGTGTGTAAGGTAAACAGTCCACATGTTCCATGAACACGAGACCGTTGTTTTCTCCCTAGTAGCAACAACACATCTACAACCGAAGAGATTTCTGTCACTTCCCTTGGAAACTAGAGGCATGAACCCACTATCGAGCATAAATACCCCCTCTTGGAGTCACTAGCAACAACTTGGCCAAGATAACCACTAGCAACGGAGAGCATGCAAGATCACAAACAACACATACATGATAGAATCATAAAGATAAAACCATTAATCAAACCAACATAATAATCTCAATATCCATCGGATCCCCGCAAACACAACATGCATGATTACAAATAGATTAGACCTTGATCATGAATGGAGCTCACAAGATCTATACATGAAAGCACAAAGGAGGAGTTACAACCATCTAGCTACTACATGGACCCATAGTCCAAGGTGGAACTACTCACGAATCATACTGGATAGAATGCCTCCGGGATGATCTCCCCTTCGGCAGGGTGCCGGGAGAACTTCAGATCCCCCCGATCTAGGGACGATGGTGGCGGCAGCTACAGACGGTTTCGTGGATTTCTAATCGGGTACTCAGGGTTTCTGCATCGGGGGATCCTTATAGGCGAAGGGGCGAGACCGGGAGGCGGTCAGGGCCGCCAAACCCTAGCCAGGCGTGGGCCCACCTGCCCCGCGCCTGGGGTGGGTCTGCCCCCCTATTCGCCCCCTCCGGCTCTCCTCTGGACTTCTTGTTCCCCACGGAAAGTAATTGACTTTGACGTTTGTCCCGTTCAATTCCGAGAATATTTCTTTACTAACTTTTCTGAAACCAAAAACAACAGAAAACAGGCATCTCGTACTGTTGCAACTTGTTAATAGGTTAGTACCAGAAAACATGTAAAAAGCACCTCAAAGTGTGGACAACTAAAGCAAACTAGATACGAAACAAGCATGGAGCATCAAAAATTATAGATACGTTTCCAATGTATCAGCGTCCCCAAGCTTAACTCATGCTTGTGCTGGAGTAGGTAAGTGATAAACAGAATAATTTTTGAGGTGACATGCACCCTCACAATAAAGATCCAACCATTTGCAAGCATTGAAAGCTGGGATCAAAGAACTCTAAACATGTGCATTAAAGATGGAGTTCTAACAATAGGACATAGTAACTATGCATGCAACATGGCAAGCTACAAACAAAGATCATGAATAATATGCATTGAAAAACGTTTGTTTGTTTCACATACACAAAACATAGCATAGTAGCAATCAACTTGTCCCTCATAGAGTAGCAATATAATGCATAGGACACCTGCAAAGTTCACAAGGGTGACTAGAAACAAATAGCACAAGAACAAGTAATAACACAATATGCATCAACTAATAAGCTTTGGAACACTGAACACAGAATGACAACTATGCTCTCTTAATGGTGCCTAAAGGTAGAAGGTGGAGACTCAATAATGGTGGAATAAAAGCCTTTTTTTGTAAAGGAAGCAGTGATTACAAGTTTCAAAAAGAGCTTCCAAAAATTATGGTACTAGTTAGCTTTCTGCCCTCATTGCCCCTATCATAAGAATCTTGAAGTGGTTAAGGTTAAAGTGGCAAAGCTGGAGTATATGCTTGACAAAGTATAAGTTGGCAATCTCATGCCCCTTGAATACGAGGGCCACACCTCATGCATACTCAACTTTGTGTCCAGGTAAGTTCTTGTCACTGTAAGTATTTGCATATCATTGAGAACCGCCAATGGGGTACCCCTTACACATGGTACAGGAGTTTTCCCATAAACGAAATGACAAGGCAAGCAGACAATGAGCATCTCAGCAACTCTTCTTATGTACCATGGGAATATGGTGCTTTTTTCTCTGTTTCCTCTTTTCTCAATGTGTCTCTTTTTTTAAAGAAGAAAGCTTCATAGATGTCACTATGGTGATGCTGCAAGTTTCCACCATGATTAGGCATGGCTTAGGCTAGCGGCCCAGGCGTTTCTCCAACACGGGATACAAACTCCATGGACTTACAAGTTCCCTCTTTATTTCACACCGGTGACATCCATAGACAAAAGAACATGATATCAACTGAGTACAATAAGGTACAAGTGCAATGTTGAAAACGTTCCCCGTGACAGCATGGTTCTGCTAATTCCAACTTATAAGTGCAAGCATATACAACAAAGTTGTCACAATGGTTCAAGTTTATTAGGGACAAATAATAAAGTGTGCCATCAAGTTCGTGAGGGCTTTAATCACTAAGTTTTCACATAACAAAATAGTTTTTAATTGGAAGATAGATGAAAACAAGAATATACTTGGAATGGTGTAACACACCATGCAGAGGAGTTTATAGTGGACACTTTGGAATAACTTGGTTTCTTGGGAGTTGGAGGCATGAGTAGAACTTACTCATACAAGTGGAGGCTAGCAAAAGACTGGGAGCAACCAACTAAGAGAGCAATAATGGCCATAATTATGCAATGCAACAAAGCAAACTAATCAAAGCAAAGAGTGGTACTACAAGTCAAGGACTAAATGATCATAGAGGCTAATGGTGACTTGTCATATTCATAACATGGTGTGATCATGTGCCAAGTCAACCCAAGCAAAACATCAAAGGAGAATACCACAATACTATGCTTTTGCATGCTAAAACAACCCATAATTTCTTCAAGGCACACTAAGCAATCCCAATTGTTTGGAACAACACATGCTATAGAAATAATCACTAAGCATAATGTCAAAACAACACCTAGCATGTCATGCTAAAGTCTAAGTCATAGTCAATGCAAGCTCCTCTTGCACTTCAAGCAAGAACTTACTAATCCTTTCCAAACACCAAGCAAACTTATTTGAAAAACAACACAGCGAGAACGGGGGTCCAAACTACTAAAGCAAACTAAACAAACTAAGCAAAGCAAACTAAAACTAATATGCTCCAAGAACAACACAACTGTGCATGAAACAATAAAAATGAAGTGTCTAGACAGAACTGAGATTTTTATTGATGAAGGGGATGCCTTGGGCATCCCCAAGCTTTGACTCTTGTACCTCTTGGATATTTCTTGGGGTGACACCATGGTGGAATCCCCAAGCTTCAGCTTTTGTCCATTCTTCATCTCATTGCATCATTCTCTCTCTACACCTGAAATTTTTCCTTCATACAAAACTTCACACAATCTTCATTAGCAACATTACAGTATTCAAAAGATATTAGACCACTGTCAAAGCTTTGGAACAACAAGGCTTTTCACTAAAAACACAAGATACTGTAGTAACTCCTTCAAAAAGCTCAATTTACCTAAAGATAACTCAAAAAGGAATCAATAAGAAGCAAATGCAAATAATGGCAGAAATCGGTCAAAACAGACCAGCAGGTAGAAACGAATTTTTTCGAACATCTTCTATTGCTCAAATCAAAAAGTGTTGAACTAAAGAAAGTTAGCCAACATACTGGGGGATTTATTCGTAAATTTTGAGGTCAATCCGAGTTACACAACCTCATCACGAATTTGTTTTGTGGAGGACAGAAATCTGTTTCGGGACAGCAACTCCCCAAATCTTACCTCCCTCTCATTAGAGGTCATTCTTGGCACAAAAAACAAACAAAAAGGATAAGGAGAGGTCATTACAAAAGTAATAAATTCCAAGACTCAAGGAAACTCTTGGGTTATCTTCCAACAAGTACTTTTCTTTAACGCCTTTAAGTTAGGCACAAGAAGCAAGAAGAATCAAGTATTTTCAAATGAGCAAGCATTAACATTCATACTTGCAAAATCTTCAACTATGAAAGGTATCTCATCCAAATGGGTTTTGGAGGATCCTTTCTCATCTCTCTTTGGTCTACTACCTTCATCAAAAAGATTTTCAGGGGCAATCCTGTTGGATATATGCCCTAGAGGCAATATAAAAGTGGTTATTATTATATCTTTGTGTTTATGATAAATGTTTACATTCGTGCTATAATAGTATTAACCGGAAACATGAATACGTGTGTGATTTGTAAACTAAATTAGAGTCCCTGGTAAAACCTCTTTGTAATACTAGCTTGTTGATTAATAGATGATCATGGTTTCTCGATCATGAACATTGAGATGTTGTTAATAACAAGATCATATCATTAGGAGAATGGTATGATGGACATACTCATATAGATAAGCGTAGCATAAAGATCAAGTCATTTTAATAGTTCGTTTGCTATAAGCTTTCTGATACATAGTAACCTAACTCCTTCGACCATGAGATCATGCTAATCACCATCACCGGAAGGATGCTTTGATGACATCAAACACCACACCGTAACTGGGTGGCTATAAAGGTGGCATTGAGTGTTCGGAAAGTATGGGTTGAGGCACATGGATCAAGAGTGGAATTTGTCCATCCATATGACAGATAGATATACTCTGGGCCCTCTCGGTGGAATGTCATCCAATTGGCTTGCAAGCATGTGACTGGCTCACAAGGGATCACATATCACGGGAACGAGAAAAGAGTACTTATCAGTAACGAGGTTGAACTAGGTATGCAGAGATACCGACGATCAAAACCTCGGATAAGTAAACTATCGTGAGACAAAGGGAAATTGGTATCGTACGTAAGTGGTTCATTCGATCGCAAAGTAATCATTGAAATATGTGGGAGTCATATGAATTTCCAAATTCCTCTATTGGTTATTGAATAGAGAAGTGTCTCGGTCATGTCCGCATAATTCACGAACCGTAGGGAGACACACTTAAGGATTCGATGTTGTTTAGTAGATATGGAATGTTAGTAGGGATACCGAATGTTTTTCGGAGTCTCGAATGGGATCCGGGATATCATGAGGAGATCCAGAATGGTCTGGAGAATAAGATTCATATAAGGAAAGTCCTATTTAGGAGTTCGGGAAAGTTTCCGATGATTTCATCGGAGAGGTTCTAGAAGGGTCTAGAAGGTTCACCGGTCCAAAAGGAGAATGGTCCATGAATGTGTCGTGGGTATGTGGAATGATTGGATCATATCCAAGGTCACTTGGTGTTGGCATATGCAAGAGAGAAATAAAGCTCTAAATTGAAAGTCAAACGGGAAGTTTGAAAAGTCAAAGTGCAACAATGGTTTCCTAGTGGGAGAAGAAACAAGTCCTTCTCGCAATCCAACTTGGGTTTGGGTTTGGATTCAAACCCACCCCTCCAAGGCTGCCCCTCCCTCTCATAAATATAGGGGGATGGCTTCCCCAAACAACACAAGCCCTTGCCCCTCTCCACGAGCCGCCGCCGACCCGCCGCCGCCTAGCGCCACCACCGGTCCGTCGCCGCCGCCCTATCCGCCGCCGACACCTCCTCCTCCTCCCGGATCTCTAAACCCTAGATTTTCGGGAAACCCTAAATCCACCATAACTCGCATCCGGCTTAGGCGAAGCCCTGCGGGATCTTCCCTCTACTTCCGGCACCACGCCGTCGTGCTGCCGGAACGCGAGGGAGAACTACAACCTCCTCTGCCTGCTGGAACAAGGGAGAGTAAAGTCTTCATCGAGTACCGAATGTGTGACTGACTGCGGAAGCGCTGCCGGAACGCAGCGCCAGAAGGATCGTCTACGCGATCTTGAGATCGGCAAGTGTACGACTACATCATCCACGAGAATCTGCTCTTGTTAACCTCTTTGGAATCTTCGAGGGTGAGTATTCTATCGACTCGTTGCTACAATCTAGTAGATAGATCTTGTCTTGTTTGTGTGCATGCGGTAGAAATTTTTTGTTTTCCATGCTACGAACCCCAAAAAATCCAATCAAAGTTCTTTTCAAAGGCTTCATGCATTCCAACAAGCTTAAAGGGTATGGGTATATTGAATTCCTCTCTATGCTTAGTTTTATCAGAAATACCCACAACGTCTACACTTGATCCTAGCATATTGAAACGTTCAAAAACCTTTTTTATCTTCCCTAGCAACATTATGGAATTCTTTTGATAAAGTTTCAAGGATGAATTCCCTTTTTTTCAACATTCTTCTCTTCTTTTAGTTTTAGGAACAAGAATTGTATGAAGGGTTAAGGCTAACAAACCTAGCGTCCAACATATGAACTAAAGAAACTACAGCAATCTCATAATTAGGAGCAAGCTCTGCTATAGATTTATCCTCAATATCCTCATGCTTGCTAACATAATTAAAGAATTCTTAAATATTATCTTTCCCAATTATGGAGCCACTAACTACTGCAAGATTTTTCAGAGCGAACTGGGGGAGCAACATGGTGAGCTAGAGTAGGAACTAATTTTTTGTGTTTTTGAAAAAGGCAAGCAAACCAAACTAGACTTTTTTTTGAAAAGAGACAAACAAAACCAAGAAAAAGAAACAAATAAAACTAAAAACAAAGTAAAGAGAAAGGAAGTGAAGGACTCCCCTAGTGAAGACGTCCTTAGCCTCCCCGGCAACGGCGCCAAAAAACTTGTTGATGACTCCTTGGTGGCGCCAGAGAACTTGGTGCTTGATGTGGAGTCTTGTTGGGAACCCCAAGATCAAGGTGTGAAGAGTATAGAAGCAAGTCTTCCCTCAGTTGAGACCGAGGTTATCGAACCAGTAGGAGGAAGGAAACTTCACACAGGTGTTGCAAGCAACACGGAGACCTGCACAACACAAACTCAAGACTTTGCCCCAACGAATCAGTGAGGTTGTCAAGCTCACCGGTTTGCTGTAACAAAGGATTAAAAGTATGGTGTGGAAGGTAATGGTTTGCAGCAAGTAAATAAGTAACAGTGGAAGATGTATCAATGATAAAGATTGGACCAGGGTACATAGTTCTGAAGGGGTTTCGCAGCATAGTAAATCAAAAAAATTCTACGGATGCGAACGGGAAAGCCAAGATCTAATCTAGGAGATGCAAACAACGAGGGGGAATAGATGAGATCTTCATACCCTTGAAGATTCGCACAGCAGAACGTTCAACGGAACATGGTTGATGTAGTCGTACTAGCTTCTCCTCCTCGCGATCCAATCCGATCCAACACCGCAAGTGGCGATGCCTCTGAGAGATGCACACGTACGACACCTCGACGTCTCCTCCTTCCTCGGTCCAGCAAGCGGGGTGGAGAGATAGATTGGATCTACAACACGACGGCGTGGTGCAAAGGTGGAGAGTTTCTGCGGCAGGGCTTCGCCTACGCGCAGTCGGGAGAGAGAGATCTGTAGGGCAGCAGTATGGCGACTAGGGTTGAAGGAGTGGGGGGAGTGATGCGCCCCTGCCCTCTATATATAGGGGGCTGGCCGGCCCCCTTGGCCCCTCCTCCAAGCCCGAGGGCGGCGGCCCCAAGGGTTGGAGTGGGGGGCAAGTTTCCCCCTCCTTCTAGAAGGTTTCCCTAGGGTTTTGTCCAGCTGGGCCTATGGGGCCTTGTGCCCCTGGCCCAATGCATCCAGGGCACTCCCTCGTAGGCCCACGCCCCCTCCCGACAAGTGGAGCCATGTTGGTACCACTCCAGAAGGTTCTAGAAGCTTTCGGTACAATACCGAACAATCCAAACAATTCCGAAATCCAAAAACTGCTTTCCCTTATATGAATCTTATTCTCCGGACCATTCCGGAACCTCTCGTGACGTCCTGGATCTCATCCGAGACTCCGAACAAAAACTCATAAACCAATTATCCATTCTATCCAAGCGTCGAGGCACATTAAGTGTGTGACCCTACGGGTTCGAGAATATGCAGACATGATCTTCTATCAATAATCAACAGCGGGGTCTGGAAACCCATATTGACTCCCACATATCGATGATAATATCGGATGAACCACGATGCCAGGATTCAATTAATCCCATATATATATTCCCTTCGTCACGCGATATTTTACTTGCCCGAGATTCGATCGTCGGTATCGGCATACCTAGTTCAATCTCGTTCACAACAAGTACTTTAGTCGTTCCGTAATCCGATATCACTTTGTGATTAACTCCTTAACCACGTGCTTGCAAGCGGTGTTGATATCGATTACCGAGTGGGCCCGAAGTATATCTCTCCGACTTGGGAGGGACAAATCCCATCTCGATACATACAACCCAACAAGTACTTTCCGATCACCTGAGAGACACCTTTATGAACACCCTCTCATAGGATGACGTTTGATGACCTCAAAGCTTTCTTCCGATACCAGGGATTTGCATTATATCATGGTCTAAGGAATACAATATTTGACATAAGAAAAAGCTTCGCAAAGATGAACACGATGACACGATCTAATTGCTCTGCTTGATTTGGGTCTGTCCATCATATCATTCTCCCAATGATATGATCTCATTATTAATCGACAACTCATGTCCGTGGTTAGGAAACCTTAACCATCATTAATCAATGAGCTAGTCCATAGAGGCATACTAGGGACACGGTGTTGTTCATAAACCAGACAAGTATCAAAGTTTCCGCTTAATACAATTCTAGCATGGAATATAAACTTTATCATGAACAAGAATTATAATAATAACATCTTTATTATTGCCTCTAGGGCATAATTCCAACAAGTTCACTAGAGGTGCTCTCCTTAGATAAGAAACATGGCATGAAGGGTAAACAGATTATAGCGGGGCAATTGACAGGAACTGAGCAAGGCATAACAACGCAATTACTAGCCAGAAAGATCCTATGAGGTTGATTGGGCAGTACAACAATATACATAGACCGTCATCCAACTGCATCTATGACTATAAGTCCACCTTCAGTTTATCATCTGAACCCCCTCCAGTATTAAGTTGCAAGCAACAGACAACTGCTTTGAGCAATGTGTGTAAGGTAAACAGTCCACATGTTCCATGAACAAGAGACCGTTGTTTTCTCCCTAGTAGCAACAACACATCTACAACCGCAGATATTTCAGTCACTTCCCTTGAAAACTAGAGGCATGAACCCACTATCGAGCATAAATACCCCCTCTTGGAGTCACTAGCAACTACTTGGCCAAGATTACCACTAGCAACGGAGAGCATGCAAGATCACAAACAACACAGACATGATAGAATCATAAAGATAAAACCATTAATCAAACCAACATAATAATCTCAATATCCATCGAATCCCCGCAAACACAACATGCATGATTACAAATAGATTAGATCTTGATCATGAACGAAGCTCACAAGATCTATACATGAAAGCACAAAGGAGGAGATACAACCATCTAGCTACTACATGGACCCATAGTCCAAGGTGGAACTACTCACGAATCATACCGGAGAGAAGGCCTCTGGGATGATCTCCCCTCCGGCAGGGTGCCGGGAAGAACTTCAGATCCCCCCGATCTAGGGTCAATGGTGGTGGCGGCTATAGACGGTTTTGTGGATTTCTGATCGGGTACTCAGGGTTTCTGCATTGGGGGCTTCTTATAGGCGAAGGGGCGAGACTGGGAGGCGGCCAGGGCCGCCAAACCCTAGCCAGGCGCGGGCCCACCTACCCTCGCGCCTGGGGTGGGTCTGGCCCCCTTGGCCGGCCCCTCCGGCTCTCCTCTGGACTTCTTGTTCCCCACGGAAAGTAATTGACTTTGACGTTTGTCCCGTCCAATTCCGAGAATATTTCTTTACTAACTTTTCTGAAACCAAAAACAGCAAAAAACAGGCATCTGGCACTGTTGCAACTTGTTAATAGGTTAGTACTAGAAAACATGTAAAAAGCACCTCAAAGTGTGGACAAGTAAATCAAAGTAGATACTAAACAAGCATGGAGCATCAAAAATTATAGATATGTTTCCAACGTATCACCTTTCTAAAGAAATGTTGATACCTTGGGAAGGATGTTTTCTATAAACTATGTCATGATTTCTATGATGGAAATCTAAATATTGAGGATATTAACACTGCTTTTATTACCTTTGTCCCCAAGCATGGAAATCCTAAGACAGTAACAAAATATAGGCTCATCTTCCTGGTTAGTCTAGCTCTTAAATTCCTCACCAAGCTCCTTGCCAGCTGGTTACAGAAGATACCATTCCTTTCATCCACAAAAACCAATATGGATTCATCAAGAGCAAGACAATCCAGGACTTTGCATGGTCATTTGAATATATTCACCTCTCTCGCATATCCAAAAGAGCCATTGTCATACTTAAGCTAGATTTTGAGAAGGCTTTCAATAGAGTCGAATACTCTTCCATAATTAATATGCTAACACAACTTGGTTTTGGTGACATATTCATTGGATGGGTTAAAAATATTCTATACAGTGCCTCCATAGCTATTCTGCTCAATAGTGATCCATGAAAAGAATTATATGCAAAAGAGGAGTAAGGCAGGGTGATCCACTATTTCCCCTCCTTCATGTGATTTTTGGAGAATTGTTATATCATGTGGTTAATCATGCTTGGAAAAATGGAGATATATATATCTCCCCTTCCCTCATTCATTTGGACTTTACTATCCACTTGTACAATATGCAAATGATACTATGTTTATCATGCTTGCTGATTTTGTCCAGCTTACTGGATTGAAAGGGCTCCTGCAAAAACTCTCTATTTATTGGGTTGCATGTTAATTAGAGTAAATCACTATGGTCCCAATTAACAATTTTGTTGATAGATGCCAATAAATGGAGGATTCCTTTGAATGAAAAAGTAAATGTCTCCTTTCACATACCATGGGTTGTCCATGGTCACTACTAAACCCAGAATGGAGAATTTGAGTGGTATCTTGGAGAGGATTGACAGAAGATTATCTGGTGTTGCCACCACTCTCTCATATGATGGTAGGTTGGTATTTGTTAAGGCGGTTATTGCAGCTATTCCCAGTTTTGCTAACTCCACCCTCAACTTACCCGTTGGCTTCCTTGATCATGTGGAAGGCTCTACTAGGGGATTTATTTAGAGAGGCAAAGAATTTGAGAATAAAGGTAACTGCCCTGTCAAATGGGGTAAGGTGTGCCATCTAAAGAAAGATGGTGATTTGGGAGTAAAGAACATAAGAGTGCAAAATGAAGCTCTAATCATGAAAAAAATTAAACTAGACTTATCTTTGCCCCCTCCCCCCTTGGCATGGCGGACAACCCAGGTAAATGGAACGGTCATAGAAGGTGCATTTAAATCATTGTGTGTATCTTAGACATAACGTTTGACATCTGAACACAAAAACAATGTATTCAAAGAAAAACTAGATAAATGGAGTGCATCATTAGGTGCCATCACAACAAAAATATGCAAAACACTAAGATACATGTATTCACAAAAGAGAAAGCATATTAAACACATTAACATTAATGCTCTCACTACAACCAACATCCCACCGATGGTTGCTAAGTGATTTATGATCCTAAATAAACAAGTCGGCTAGTAAGCTTTAGCAAATCCAAATCGAAATGCCTCAAATTAATAAATTGACTTATTGCCTTTTTAATTCTAGGGTTTACTTGAATTTATAAATTACCACTTAGCAGGATCACCGCTAGCCGCCAAGTGATCTAGGTAGGCAACTCCTTGACATTCACATATTAAGGCAACAACTCTGTGTGTACCAACTCATTGGGACTCTAAAAGTGCAGAGTGTTGTAGAAAGCGTTTTCCCACAAGGGTGACTCAAGGGTTTATATCGAACTCTTAGGGAACTGGCTAGAGACTTCTTCTCTTTTCTTCTTCAAGCAACCTACAAAAAAAAGTATTTGCCTTGTGTCCCCAACTCCACCATGTAGTTGTCAATCACAAGATTTAATATTAGTAAAACTGAAATAAATTATGAATAGATAAAAGTAAAAACAATCTATAACTAGACAAGAAAGTAGAAGCAACAAGGTAGAGGTATTTTGGTTATTGTTTGTGTTTTATAATAGTAAAAGTGTTTTTGTATTTTATGAATTAATGTAGAATATATAGAAGACAATGGAAGTAATGAAAGTTGTTTCTTATAATAAAAAGTTGTACCGGGGTTCATTGATTCACGTGTCTATTCTCTCATAAGGTGTAATGAACATAAAACAATTAATAAGCAATACAAATATTGATGAAACTTCATTATGTGTATGATAAGCATTCATATGTATATAACTTCCTATTTTAAATATGATGCAACACATCTCACTTATACTCCTCTAGAAAGGGAAGACTCCATGCAATCTAAAATTAAGAATAAACAGAGTATAGCCTTTGGTGCTTTGACGTGATGTTTTAATAAAAATGTGCTATCTTGAATAAACAAGATCATCTGTGCTGCCGCTAGATTATATTATAACACATGCATTCGCTTAATCCCTAGTGAGGTAACAAAAGAAAGGTAAAAACCATAGTGGATCTTGAATTTTGCTATCACTATCCAATCGTCACCACCATGTTACTCCAACTAATATACACGCTCCCATACACATGTCCTCTCATACATGTTGAATCAAAACAAGTACTTAACAACATGGTACAAAATATGTATCTACCAATACATGTCACACATAATAGAATTCCAATCTCAACTATCAACTCACAGAATAAAAATTCACCACATAGGATTTACATAGATGACCATAATCATGTTGGGCAACTCATATGGTACTAAAACAATGATATATCAAGAGAGAAATAGATCAAGATACTGCGACAAACCCATAGTCTAGAGGTGGACTACCCCCTCTTCATCATGGTGATGAAGCCAGAGATGTTGGAGAAGGTAGAGATCCCACCAACGGAGACTCCCGTAGCACTTTCCCCTCTGATATTTGTTGGTTCTATCTCTATTTCGAGGTTTTATGTTTCTACGCCGCCTCCTTCGTGATCGTCCCGGGGGTATTTTTATATGAGTTTTATGTCAAGGCTTCAAGTCTGGGATGGAGATGGACGACTATATAGGCTCGAGGAGGGAGCGAGCTAGGGTGGCACGACCTATGGTGGGGCCCATGCCACCTGGGCTCGTTTGGGCCCGAGGCCTCCCCTTTGGTGATTTAGGTGTTCTAGCTGCTTCTATTGAAAAAAATACTCCACTAAATATCTTGAGGGCATATGGCTTCGTTTAGGTCCCTAAAAGATATAAATACATAAAACGGGATTTTCTGCTCTAAAGAGTTATAAACCAAATAAAGGGGATCATTGGTAAATACCCATAAATCATTGTAAAAAATGAATACAATATTATATAAGTTGCAAATATGTGGGAGTATCTATTAGTAAACTACAAAATTCATGTATGCATTATATATGCATCAGCATCTCACACGACTCCTATTGGTCGGGTGGCATCGCATGCCCCTAACCCAACTAACTTTTCCCTGAGACCAACAACCGTTTGGATGGACTCGTCTAGCTTACGAGTGCTTCTGATGTAATAGTCCTCAACTCGAACCCACCTAGTCGGAAAGAATTGGCAGAACCCCAATTTTATGAGCCTGCTACCAAAAATGTCCGACTTGTAATAGTGTAGCACTAATAGGGTAACCGACTAGACCGTCTTTGAGAGATTAGTTTCTACAATCTATCAAATAGAGGTAAAACAGGGACACAACAAACACAAAAAACAAATTTAATATGAAATGGTATGGCTCTCTTCATGGCGTCTTCGTCTCCATGAGCATGTTCATCATGTCGTTGGTTGTTATGTCCTCCGTGTCCTCCAAACATGCTACACTAGTATTCAGGAATTTACAAGGAGATAGCATCACGTGCCGACACACATGTCGTTATACAATAAAACTGATGGACTTTAGCTCCAGTCGAATGACAACCTATGATTCACAAATCACGTATGAATTATACACATCACATACACATAAGCCATACCCTTCACATCAACCTTGCAAAAACAAGTTATGCATAGAAATAATTTCTATCAGGCCGACATGAACTCACAATGACATCTAAGGTGCTACGACTGGTAGACGGTGGTCTCGTTCATGAATGTCTTCATTGAGCAAACCTCTTTTGTCGATCTCCAATCCCTGTTTAGATCTGATCAATCACATCCATCATCCGAACATGATCTTCCATGCCTCCCTAGGTACGATTGATCCAATCAATCTTGTATCAAACAGATCTATCTTATAGATTGACCACCAAAACAACAATAGATCTGATCTATCACCTCTTCCATATCTCATATGCACGACACCTAAGCCTAAAACCAACAACATCGACTTTCATACCACCATTGGGCCATGTAGAGATAAATAAAAACTTTTCTACACGGAGCTCCCAAGAACTAGTTAAGGAGATAGGCCACATATTTATGACTAGACGCACAGATGCAGAACTTGGTGTAGCACGACGGGGCAGTGCAGATCGATCCGACAAATAGCTCATATGGATCCACGACGAACTCCTTCGTTCACAACGTCACACATGAAATGCCTCTAATGGTATCCATGCGTATAGAAGGAGCACCGGACGGAGGACTAGTAGATCACATGTCACCCAATTTGGGAGTAGAGAAAGTGACATCTAGGTCAGAGAACTCTTTTTAATTCCACTTATATACACTCCTAGATGGGTTTAACGCTTGATACCCATCTAGGCCGTACCTACAATGTCCATATGGATCACATCCACATGGACCCCTTTCCCTTAAGTGTGTGACACTATAGGTTCACGACCACTTAGACACTATTGGAGTCCAACTCAAGACTAATTAGTCGGGAGTGGATCCTAGCAGAACATGCTGACTCCTAAGTGTCGCAAAGTCATAAAATGAATCTTTCCAGTGTGACTTACGTCTAAGTGTCTTTGCCTCACAATATACCTTGTCATGCTATGGGCGAAAACTTGTCACCCTTTAATAGCTTAACTCTCTTCTTAATCTGTGACATACGATTCATTAGACTAATGCTTATTTTTGTTAAGAATCTAAGCAATATTTCAAGGGATCCCATATTTCAAATATCTTAATCCAGAAATAAATCATGAGCCAAACATGCACGTACTGATATTTGATAATAAAACCATGTAGTACTAGAATCATCAAAGAATGATCTACGGAAATTACTAGTACTATGCACACAGAAATAAGTAAGAGAGGGATTAGCTTATTGTATCCTCCAGTAGGCCAATTGGCCGTAGCAGTAGCGGAGGCGGCCGCCCTCTTGGAAGCAGCGACAACCTGTTATGCTTCGATGGCCATGGTGATGATGAAGGCGTGGAAGTATTGGATGCGGTTGATCGAAATCGAGAATTCGCATAGAAGACGCTCCCCAAAAACCTAATCTCCCTCTCATGTACAGGATCTCGAGAGGCGGGGTTTTAGAGGCCTGCTCTTCCGTCAACCGTGTACGCGGTGGACCGAATGGGATCACTCGTAGTAGCAACAGTAGAGGAAACAACAGTAGCAATCACGCGTGGAGGCAGCGATTTTTTTTATTAGTGGAGAGGAGAGAACTCTCCAATATATAGGAACATGAAGATACGATATGGTTCAACGGAAATAAACGGCTGTAATGAATGAGTAGAAGCGCCCATACTTAATTGCACTTAAGACAAAACGTTTTAGCTCATATTCATTCTCATTAATGTTTTAGTTCCAACCGTTCGTATACCGTTTCTGAGCGACAAAAGAATACATCGGCTCGGCGAGATTCCCGCAACCCGCGACGGGCGCGCAAGTCGTAACGAGCCAAGGCGAGGCGGGCGGTGGAGGAGGAGGAGTGCACGTGTGGAACGCCTCTCCTCACTTCACACCAAGTCATACTAGTGGGAGGAGAGCTCACCTTATATGTTGGTGGAAATTTCTCTCAACTAGCCATGTGGGACTAAACTCCCATCACTCCTCTTACCATGAATGGGCCCTTAGGGATTTTCCTGAAATTTTTAGATGGGCCTAAAGCCCAACCTATATTTCAATAATCCCCCACTAGATCCCAAAGGCCCATGGTGCTTCCAACACTATTTTGATATACTGGTATTTTCAGTGGAGACTTGTCAAGGTTGAACATCCACCTAGAACAGAGGGCTACACTCATTTATAACTGAACAATGGACTATGCCTTGAATTTTCAGTTTGGCGTAAAGAGGTTTCAGCAAATGTCTTACTAGTACTAGGCTGTCGAAAGATGACCCCTCGGGTGGAGAATATTAGTCACACTCCTGGCTTTTTCATGAACTTACTAGAGATCACCCCAATCTCATAGACTGTGACCAGCAGTCGGGCTCATATAGGTGTGTTCCTCCAAAGATTGATCTGTAGGATAGCATCTTGCTTATGAAAGCTTTGGAACACATTCAGACAAAAGTCATCCTACCATAGATCTTCTGAGAGTATTGCATCTCCAACGGAGTGGGTTTGTAAACTACTCTCCTTTGCTAAGCACTAGCTTGTTTTCCTAGGTCCTACTTCACGGGATCTCCGATCACATAGGTTGGGTTACTACCATGGCAACTCATGTGGTTATCATACCCATCTCCCTCGATGCATTTTCTATCACAACACGGGATATCCCTTTAGTAAAGGGATCTGCCAGATTCTTAGCCGACTGGATATAATCCAATGCTATCACTCTAGAGTTTCTTAAGTGTCTAACAACTTTTAATCTCATTCTTATGTGTTTGTTGAACTGCATGTTGTCCTTTGAACTCTTTACCTTGACAATTACAGTCTGATTGTCGCATTTCATAAGGATAGACGGTACTGGCTTTTCAACCACTGGCAAGTCCATCAAAAGATCTCGAAGCCATCCTGCTTCAACATCAGATGTGTCTAATGATGTTAATTCTTCTTCCATTATTGATCTCTTTAGGATCGTTTGCTTGCAAGACTTCCAGGAAACAACACCACCTCCAAGAGTAAACACATACCCCATTGTGGCTTTCATATCATCAGCATCAGAGATCCAATTTCGCGGTGACCCAGCATACCACTGCATGTGTAGTACACTATAGTAGTTGACATGACATCCACAGAACACCGTTCCGTAAATATCACATCCCTTAGAGTGGTACAACAGAAACATTGCGGGTCCATATTACAAACATACACACATTATTATTATTATATCAGAAGTTCGAGACTTCAAAAGATTCAAATTACAAACCAACTTAAAACTGTTTCAGCGAAAGATTGAAAGTTTTAAGCTTATACTCCGAATTGAGCTCAACAACTTATTATATAAAGTTTTTCTTGCTCCGCTCAATTGGTTACTAATAACTACGATAACTATTTTGACTCATTTTCCTCACTCCATAACGGATTTCATAGTCTACCCCTTACATACCGCCAGACAGATCGGGCTCCTCGTGGTAGCCTTCCTCTTGGCCTTCTGCTGCGTACAATGGGGTATCTTCTGGATCCTCAGAGTCTAAGAAGGGGATCAAAGGAAAGGGTGAGTAACAGCGTTACCCAGCAAGTTCATTATATGCAAGGTGGGAAGTTTTATGCTCTATCTACCACCTCGGACTATTAGTCCTTGGCACTATGCAGTTTTTGTAAACATTTCTTTAAAGATTGATTTTATTATCAAAACTATGTCCATCGGCCTTCACAGGTTGACCATAAATTTCATGGAGTTCCTTTCCTGCTGCGTTCCTAGATCCTTCCCGGAAGAGAGAGTAACAAGTTATAGTTCTTACACTCTGCAGAGGTGCATTACTTTACGCATGAGAGATCAACTCCTTGTTGCACAACAGGGCGTACTTCCCCATCCACAATTTCCATGATGTGGGGCCCAGTAGGTGATCCAAGTGTCATGGTGGTGGCACGGCAGATGCCATGGGTGGGCTAAAGTATGGGGCCAATGGATGCTAGAGGGGTCCGGGGAGGGAAGATGTAGTAATTTCTACACTCAAATGACTAACATGCCGATCTTTATTTCTCCTCTTGAGGACTACAAGTGCTCCTTGAGCTGTTTGCAGGAAGAAGAGAGCTACTACACGAGCCTTACGACGTAGAATGAATCGATCCCCTCTCAGGATCCCGCGTCTCCCCTTATAAAGGGGTGCCTTGGTTCCTCCTAGGGCTGACGTGGTAAGCATATTAGAGGAATATGCTTGTCCCAATATGGTAACTCGGCGACCTCCTTTCCGTGTCCCCCTTCTATCGACGGCAATGTTCTAGAGAGCCCCACATGCGCGCCTCGGGCTCCCTGACTGTCACCTCCGTGACCTTCTTCTGCCCTTCTGTTGCTCTGCTCCTTGTCCTTTATGCTTGGCTCTGTTCAGATTCCCCCTAGCTAGTGACTAGGGTTTGACTATAGGCACCTCCTTCTCCTGCAAGCTTCGTATTACTCGGCCATGTCTCACATAACTCGGCTCGGCCTTCACCTGCATTCAAGTTAGTCAGACTCGCTCGGCCGACTTAACTCATATGTCGACCGGATAAGGTGTTACTCCTTCTGTAGCTGTCATGGCCTTGCTTATCTTGGCCGACTCTTACATGACTCAGCCGACATAAACAGTAACTCGGCTCATGACAAGGGAGACTCCTTTCGTCTTTCCCCTGTCTTGACCCTATCCGAGGTCACCTCCCCAACATTAGTCCCCGAAGCTGGTGTAGTTGCCTGTAACCTCGGCCGGGCCACATCAGTTTCCCAACATACGTCTTTCCTTATCTCCGAGTTACTTTTTTCTGTTCGAGGTATTCGCGCAGCTTCCTGAGCATGTCTCGTCCTACATGTACCACTCATCATTATTCTTCTAGTTTTTTGTTCCTCTACAGTGCCCACTGACAAGCTACAGTGATTACTGTGTCCATCGCGTCGACACAATGATGCCTCGTGTACCGCATCGGTCAGGAGGCCCGATCCTCTCCTGACCTGTGTGGCCTTTGGTGTGGCTCCACTCAGATGCGAGCGGTTCCGCCGCACACGTGATCTACACGGTTATCGTGCGCACCCACGATCCCACTACCGCCAGGACTACGCGGTTATAAGGAGGGGTGCGGGGCTAGAGGATTTTCTTTCCCCCCTCACTCACCGTTCTTCTTCCTTATCGCGCCCGTGCCTCCGTTCGTGCGCTGGTGGCTGCGCCATTGTCGATCTCCTCGACGGCGACGTTGTAGTTCTTCTGCTCCTACGACCTCACCGCTGTGCGCTCCTTCGCCGCCTCCGCGGGTGAGTTATTCTACAGCGTTGCTGCTAGATTTCCGTCCTAGGTTATCCTTCGGTTTCTCAGATTCCTCGCGGTGGTTTTCCTTTGTTGCGCCGCCGCGTTCGTTATAAGCACGACGGGGCCCTGCGCTTCTAGGCCTCTCTCCTCCGCTAGTTTTTCCTCCGTTGATTCCTCTGGCGAGCCCATGTCTAGTTCTGTCAGTGGAGCGCTCGTCGAAGACGATGACCTTGCGTCCGGTCCAGAACGGGGCTCTTGGCAGGGCTCCTCCATCACTCGTCGTGAGATTGAGTGGCTGATTAGGACACGTCGGATTCCTGCCGAGGTAAGCTGTCGCTTGCCTGGCAACGAATCCTCTCCCGTACTTAATGAAGGTGAGTACGTTGTTTTCATGTCCCACTTTGCTCGTGGGTTCGGCCTCCCCCTTAGCGATTTTGCTAGGGAATTCCTTGATTACTTCGGCCTCCAGCCGCATCACCTTCCGGCTAATGCTATCGCCTCCTTGTCTGCTTATATCTCGGCCTCGGAGGGGTACTTCGGGCTCTGGCCCTCCGTGTCCGTCTGGTCTAAATTTTTCCAGATCCGATCTAATGTCGTTCCGGACAAATCTCTTCACCCCTCCGAGAAATCTCTTACCCAGTGTGGAGCCGCGTCCATTACACCTCGGAGAAAATCCGAATTCCCTCGTCGCCGGTCTGGAGTCTTGCAAGAAATGGCATAGATCATTTTTCTATGTCAAGAATACTGGAAAAGAATACAAGATTCGGCTCCCTGCCTTTTCTATTGGCACCCCTTCCAAGAAGAATTGGAACTACAATCCCAGGAAGAGCCATGCTTTGGACGATGCCTTCGAGATTCGGCTCAAGGAGTTGATCCGCGCCGGGCTCCGTGGTGAGGATCTGATGACCACATTTGTCAGCATCCGAATCTGCCCTTTCCAGCTTCGCTCTCACAAGCTTTGTTACATGAGTGGTCCTCTCGATCCCAACCGAGTTTCGACGGTTGAGCTCGACGACTATCTCATTTACAAGCGTGTCCGAGCTATCTTCAAGACTGATATGCCGGAGGACTGGACATGGGGACTGAAGCCGTTCACTTGCGGGAATCCCCCTCCGGAGGTAAATTTACACATTTGTGTTTGTTTCCGAGTTGCGTTTGTGACTATTCTTTTGCTAACTCTACTTTATTTCTTTTCTCGCAGAGGTTTGCGGAGCAAAAGATCGAGGATGCCGAGGTTCTGGCTCTTCCGTGGACCGCAGATCGGAATACCCCGGATAGCGGGGAACCTGACTCGGAAGAGTTTGTCCCTAAGTCGGATGTTGCTCCGGCTCACGCCCGTGGCAAGACCTCGGCCCACGGGGATGAAGGTGACTCGGACGACGTCCAAATTCTTGAGGTAGTTGCCGCGATGCCTATCTCTTACGCATTTCCGGCTCCTACTTTCCCAGCTAATCCAGCCGGTCAGGTGCACGACGCCGAGCCTCTTGCTTCTCGAGCTCCTGCTGCCTCGAAGAAGCGCACCGCTCCGGCAGGTCCTTTCGACGCTGCTCCCAAGAAGCGAGTGAAGAAGTCTGCCTAGCATATTCCGAGGCGTAAAACCATGCCTAGGGTTACTGGGTGAGTGCATTCATATTTCTTGTTTCTCTTTTTCTGTCTTTTTTTGAATATTTACTGTAGGGGAGTCCCCCACAGTCCTTTATTTAAAAAAGAGTCAAAAGTCTTATGTACAAATTAAACAGTTAAAGAAAAGAATAGGAAAAAGAGACTATACAAAGTTACAGTAAAGTATCTATCCAAGATATCAGCTCTGGAATGGTCTTCTTTTTTACTCTATATTTTAAGAATGAGACATCAGTGATAAACCCAGATTTCCAAGAGGCAAATGAAGGCCTTATTCCTTTGAAGATCTTGTCATTTCTCTATTTCCAAATATTCCAGCAGGCAAGTATAGCAATCTCTATGAAGCATGGACCCTTGAAATTCTGCTTTGCATGTTTCAATATTTCTGGCCCAGACCCTGACCCCCAGGCTACTTGTAGATATGTCCAAATCCTTATACTGAAATTACACTCGAAAAAGAGATGTGACCAGTCTTCAAGAGTATGACAAGGACAAAGAACACAGTCATGATTATCTGAAACATTCTAATGTCTTCTGAGTAGCATGTCTTTAGTATTAATGCGGTCATGAATTATAAGCCAAGCAAAGAACTTGTGCTTGGAAGTACATTTGCTTTTCCGGATCCATTGGGAGGGGAAGTGATTTGATATGTGTTGAAAGTACACCTTGTACATGGCACTGACAGAATAGTCACCTGTTCTTGAATGCATAGGTCTCCATTCATCATGTTTATTTTGATGGAGGGTGACATCAGCTAGTTGCAATTGTAACTGTTGTAGCTCAGAATTAGCTTCAGTAGAAGTTGGCAGGTGAAATGCTTCTGACATCTCTGTAATTGAAATCACTTGCCTAACAGAGCAATCTTTATCAAGCACATGTGAGAATAAATGTGGATAAGTTAAGTTGAGGGGTTTGCTGTTCCACTTATCCATCCAAAACAATGTTGTGTCTCCTGTTCCCATAGAACATTTAGAAATTGAGAGATATTCCTCATGCAAGCTCATAATATGACGCCACCAAAAATATCCACAAACAGTAACAGTATGAGGAACCCTTTCATGATAGTATGTGCTCCAGACTAAGTTCACCCAAGGCAGATCAACTTTATTGTAAAAGTTATGAAGGTGCTTCATAAGCAGGCATTTATTTTGAATTTGCAAATTATGATGCCTAAACCCCCTTATATTTTGGTTTTCAAACCATCTTCCAGGAAGCCATAGAATGTGCATTATCATCATCCTTACTCTTTCTCCATAGACAATGCCTTCTTGCTCTGTTTAAGACTTCTATTATTCCTTTTGGAATACTCAGAGGCTTATGTAGTGCAATGGTAAAGAAGATATCACAGAATTCACCAAAACAAGTCTGTCCCCATAAGATAGGAATGAGGCCGAGGCTGTCAGTCTTCTTTCCACTCTATCAGTAAAAGGTGAAAGATCTTTAATTGTTGGTTTTGTAATCCCCAGGGGCAGACACAGATAAGTGAAAGGCATCTTTGCAGTAACACACCCAATTTCAAAAGCAAGTGAGGCAGCCTCCTACCTTTTGTACTTTGCAGAGCTCCTCTCTATGCCAAGCCAAGTACTCCGAGTATGACAAGCCATACAACTCGGATGTCTTCTCCTCCGCCCCCTGAAGACACTCGGGCTCCTAGTCCCTCTCGCGTTAACTCCCCTCCTATGCCGACTCAGACATCACCTCGGCGAGATGTACCCATAGCTCCCACCGTTACCGCCGACATAATTCCGCCAGTAGATCACCCTGATGAGCCTGTTGCCCCTGCTATGACCACTGAGGTTTCCCCCGTTATTCCTTTGACCACCACAGTTCCAGCTGCTACTCCAACTCCAGCCGAGGATATCACCATCTCGGCCCCATTGGAAACCATAGTTCCTCCTGTATCCAAAGATGCCACTCCTAGTGCCGAGGTTGCTGCCCCTGCCGAAACCTCTTCTAAGACTAGAAAGGTTGTTGTCACCAAACCTTCAGCATCTCAGAAGGCACCGGCTAGCTATTCTCAACCCAACATAGTTGATGCACTCCGCAAGGGGGCTTCCTCTGCTAAGCACGTTGTCACCCCGGCCGCTGATACTCAGCTTACTCTCCACAAGAGTCCCGCAGCGGCGGTAGTTACCCAACGGGTCCGAGGTAAAGTGCTGACCCGTACTGAGAGTGGGAACAACCTCGGCTCTTTGGTGGAATACACCAACAATTGGACGCTGCCGATCAGCTTGAGGGCAATCCGAGTAACCAGCCATTTTAGCTTTCCGACATCAGCAGTCGTTTGCATATGGCTGCTAAGATTGTTCTTGATAGTGATAAGATGAACGAGGTAAGCACTTCTGTTGATATCTTGTCTGTTATTCAAATGATAGTATATATACACTAGTCCACGAAGCTTGCAACCGAATAACTTGTTGTTCGTTTGGAAGCTTTGTTAGGCTTCCAATGCGTTATTTGCTAAGTTAATTTCTTGTATGACTTGGATTGATCGTGGTTCATCCATATTCCGAATTAAGCATTGCTTAATCCGGATCTATTTCAGCTTTGATTATCCAGCTACTGAGATCCGAGTTAAGTTTTACTTGATTCAGCTCCGTTATAGTTCCGAATATCCAGCCACCTAGATCCGAGTTAAGTTTTGCTTGATTCAGATCTGTCTTAGCTTTGAATATCCAGCCACCTAGATCCGAGTTAAGTTTTGCTTGATTCAGATCATCTTATCTTTGAATATCCAATTGTGTAATTCATTTTGGTACTCAGGTTGCCCATGATCGGCGGACAGCCGAATTTGAAAGGTTGCTCTTTGCACACAAGAAATTGGAAGAGAAATATGAGAAAGTTCTCCCCGTGGTGAAGAAAACTGGTAATTTAATAAACCTTTGTATTGTTCCTTAAGTTCCTAATATTTTCGACTTGATGTGCTAATTCATTCTTTGCTGGTATGCAGCTAATATCAATAATCTTAATATCCGCCTTACCAAGAAGGTCAAAGCTCTGGAAGGTTAGTTATTCTTCTCGTCTATTGGTTTTTGTTTGAGACTAATCCTGGGTTTCTTATAACCTTCTGGCTTTGGTATAGCCGAGTTACAAACACTTGCAGCGTCGCATCAAGAATGCATATCCATGCCTGATATGATGCTGCATTTTTTAGAATAAGCCGCCACACATTCGACGCAGCTTAAAGAAAAGGATGATGAGATAACCCGGTTACGTGTCGAGGTTGAGTCTCTTAAGCTCTCACAGAAATCCGAATTGGAAAAAGTTGATCAGGAGTTCTCTGAAGAAAAGAATCGATTAAGCCTGCAATTGCAGAAAGACAAGGAACTCCTCGATGCTGCCGAGCTGAAGAACCGGATGATGGGCGAGGAAATCACTCTCTTTGAGAAGAATATGGCCGACTGTACCCATGATCACCAGAAAATGTTGAGTTATATTCATCATAAGTTTCCGATCGTGGCCGAGTTATCTTCTTCTCTTTATTATTTTTAACTGATATGTTTTCAGTTCGCGTAGACCATTTTCCGGAAGCTAGACCTGTGAGCTCTAAGGCAGTGATTTCTGCCCATCAACGCCGAGGTGTCCCCGCAGATTCGAATCCAGAATACTCAATGGAAGACTTCTTGATTGTCGTCGGCGCTGCTATTGGACCAATGAAGATTATGGGCAGGGATCTGGTGCAAGCAGCCATTCGGGCCTACCATGTTCTTTGGCCGAATACTTCTGGAACTCCTGATATTGACGATGTCAAAATACTTATGGAGAGATTAATGGCATCTCAGACCCAGTTAAATCTCTGGATGGAATCTGCTGGGAGGGCTGGTGCTGATATGGCACTTACAGCCGTTCTGTCTTGGTACGAGGACATCTCGCTCGACACTTCGATGAATTTTCGCACTAGCTCTCGTTGGGTTGAGGATCCAGAGTTCGTCGCTCGCCGCCAAGCTCGTGCCTTCCATCTTGTTGAGTACGCTGACATACATAATTGGATTAAAGGGCCGAGTTTTCTTCCCAATCCAGCGGATGATGTCGAAGTTCAAGATGCCTCTGATGATGATTCGGCCGATCAGGATGAGGCAGAGGGTGACTCGGACAACTCCCGTGACTCCAATGCAAGCTCGGATGAGGATGGCGACGCACGATCTTCGTCAAAAGGGTCTGAGCATTCTCGAGCTCAAGCTAATGTTTCTCAGCAGCCGAGGCTTTCCCCCGAGGCTACTATTGCTTCTGCTGAAGGAAAAGTAACTTCGGCTGAGGTATCGTCTACCTCGGAGCGCCCAGTTCCTGGAAATACCCCTGCGCAGGAGACCGAGGTCGCCCCGCCATCATCCGAGATAGCCATTCCTGATGCTCCTGATCGTGTTGCTGCCCCTTAAGGGTGATCTGGCCCTTTTTGTTGTTTAGGTTCAAAAACTCTTAAGTTATTTTCAGTCCCCGGTATGCCGGGCGTATGTCTGTGGAACAATTGTCCGTATTTTGGTGTGGTGCGAACCTTTTTGCCTTTTGCCGCTGAGGCATGGGTGATGGTAATTATTATTACTTGTTTGAACAAGTCTCATTACTTTATATCTTTGCTTTGGCGAACTTTGATTTCGTAGGTTCGGATTGTATTTTTCCATGTGGCTGACCTTAGTTCGGCATTTATCTTGCATGCCCTTTATAAACTCGATAGCGTAGCTGTTGTGTTTTCAACTTCTATCTGAAGTACAAATTCCGAAGCCCATATCTGGTAAAGTGATACAATAGGTTGCATCCCTTATCATACTTCGGTTTGCTGGGTTTTTTTATACTTTTTTGCATTATCCTTATAAATCTTTGTTTGTTTTCACTTTGCTATTCCTCTGATTATTGAGACAAGTTTATATCATATCTTGCAAATTATGATCATCAATTTTGGGGAGTCCCCGAGTCTGTAGCTGAGCTATGGAGCTTTTATGTGTCTGGCAACAAACTGTGGGTAATACAAGTTAGTCCCCGAGTTATCACTCGGGTTATTGAGTTCTTGCGTGTGCTCAAAGAATTATCTCGGATCATGCGGCAGTCCCCGAGTTACGAACTGGGTTGCCGAAATATAATTCATGGGTTAACGCAGAGAATGCTACGGGATAGTCCCCGAGTCATCGCTCAAGGTGCCGAAGTTTAATAGGCATTTTCAGAACAAGAAACCATCATGGGGCAGTCCCCGAGTTAATGCTCAAGGTATCGAGGTTTTAATGCATAATCCGAAATAAGGGATAATACGATGCGGTCCCCGAGTCACTGCTCGAGGTGCTGAAACTTAACACACAACTTAGGAATAAGAAATAACACGGTACAGTCCCCGAGTCACTGCTCGAGGTGCCGAGGTTTAACACATAATTCAAAATAAGAAATAACACAGTATAGTCCCCAAGTCACTGCTCGAGATGTCGAGGTTCACTACATAGTCTTAAAAAATAGAAACAACATCGTCCAGTCCTCGAGTCGCTGCTCGAGGTGCCGAGGTTCAATACATGCTTGATACTCCAACTTGATGCATCATATTACGACGTACACCATAAAGCTGCTAAGTGTAGAATGGGCGAAGTAACGCTATGTTCCATGGTCTTTTTGATTCGTCGCTGGCTTTGTTTGCCTTGTTCTTTTCTGGTGACTGAGCATCGATTAGGTAATATGCATCAGTATGCAATTACTCACGATGAATGGTCCTTCCGATGGGGGTGATAGTTTGTGCATGCCGGCTGTGCGCTGCACTAGCCGAAGAACCAAATCTCCTTCCTTAAAAACTCTTGGGTTGACTTTCTTGATGTGATATCATCGGAGGTCTTGCTAATAAATAGCTGATCTTGATAATGCCAATTCCCTGGCCTCTTCTAGCAAATCGACATCGTCTTGCCGAGCTACCTCATTTACCTCGGCAGTTGTGTATTGGGTCACTCATGGCGAGTCATGCATTATGTCGGCTGGAAGCACGGCTTCTGCCCCATATACCAAAAAAAATGGGGTATATCCTGTCGACCTGTTTGGTGTAGTCCTGAGGCTCCACAGTACTACTGGTAGTTCCTCGATCCAGCATCCTGCTGACCTTTGCAAAGGTTCGACAAGGCGGGGTTTTATTCCAGATAATACCAGCCCATTTGATCTCTCTACTTGCCCGTTTGATGCTGGGTGAGCCACCGAGGCAACATCTAGTCTTATGTGTTTCTCTTGGCAGAATCTAGCAAAGGCTCCTTCAGCAAAATTTGTGCCATTGTCTGTAATGACACTGTGTGGATAACCGTATCTTAAGATAATATCTTTGAGGAATTTTACTCCTCTTGGACCATCACATTTTCTTATTGGTTTTACTTCGATCCACTTTGTGAATTTATCCACCATGACTAGAATGTGGGTCATACCGCCCCGTGCTGGCTTGAACGAACCTACCATATCCAAGCACCATACAGAAAATGGCCAAGTAATTGGTATTGTCTTTAATTCGGACGAGGGCATATATATCTTGCTAGCGTATCTCTGGCAACCGTTAAATTTTTCTACTAACTCTTTTGCCTCCTTCAATGCCGTCGGCCAATAAAATCCATGCCTGAATGCTTTGGCTACTAAAGCTTTGGACGAGGCGTGATGCCCGCAATTCCCTGATGTATATCCAGGAGTATCTCCTGGCCTTCTGCCGAGTCAACACATCTTTGCAGCACGCTTGTGACGCTTCTCTTATACAGCTCATTGTTTATGATTGTGTAAGCCTTTGCTCTTCTTATTGTCTGTCTAGCTAGTACCTCATTACTCGCCAAGATTGCATCCTTGAGGAAGGAGAATATGGGTTGCGCCCATGTCGGCGTGATTTTCTCTAGGATAATCTCACTGTCGATTTCCATGTTTTCTGCCGACATAAAAGCTTCGGATTTTTCTGTATTTGTTCGTGCGATGGCCGGGTTCACTTTTGGAAAGACTGGGTTGCATTCTTTGTCGATTTCCATTGGCACACTTCCTTCTTTCAATTCTGACGAGACATGAATTGACTCGGACTCTGGTGATGGTATAATCAATGGTTTTCTCAGGTGCTCTAGGGAGATACCTGGGGAATTGACTGCCTAGTTGATCCGAGTTTTGACAATGTGTCTGCAGCGTCATTTTCCGCCCGAGGTATATGATGAAACTCGCATCCATCGAAGTATCCACTGATTTTTGGCACATGGAATCTATATAGGGCCATATTCGCATCTAGTGCGTCCCAACTGCCTGACACTTGTTGTACTACTAGATCTGAATCCTCGTAGCATATGATCCGACGTATACCAATTTCCTTTGCCACCTTTAACCCATGGACGAGTGCTTCATACTCGGCTACATTGTTTGATGCGGCGAAATGTATTTGCAGCAAATATTTCAGCTAATCTTTTTTCGGTGAAGTCAACACTATCCCTGCCCCCAAGGCATTTCTCATCTCGGACCCGTCGAAATGCATTATCCAATAATTCGGATCTAGTAATGGTGGTTCATATTGTACCTCATCCCAATCCACAAAGAAGTTGGCCATTGCCTGAGATTTGATTGCATCTCGCCTATCGAATTGCGGAGCATAAGGTGATAATTCGATTGCTCATTTTGCTATTCGGCCACTTGCATCTTTGTTGCTCAATATCTCGGCTATGGGCGCTTCGCAAATCACTTTGATCGGATGTTCTTCGAAGTAATATTTAAGTTTTTTCGCCGACATGTATACTCCATAGGCCATCTTCTGGTAGTGCGGGTAGTTCTGTTTTGAGGCCGATAGTACCTCGCTTAGGTAATATACCGGCCTTTGTATTAACTTATCACCTTCATTCTGTTCCACGACAACCACCGCACTTACACTCTGTGTGTGGCAGCTACATAAAGTAACATAGGCTCTTTTGACAGTGGAGAGTCCAGGATTGGTGTTGTGACCAACATCTTTTTTAATTCATGAAACGCATTATCTGCTTGCGGTGTCCAAATGAACTTATCAGATTTTTTCATCAGTTGATACAGAGGTAATGCCTTTTCCCCTAGCCGACATACAAATCGACTAAGCGAGGTCACGCAGCCCGTGAATTTTTGTACATCATTTAGACTCCTCGGCAATTCCATTTTTTCAACTGCTCGGATTTTAGTTGGATTTTCCTCTATACCTCGGCTGGATACGAGAAAACCGAGTAATTTCCCAGCCGGCACACCGAAGGTACATTTTTCCGGGTTAAGCCTCATTCGGAACCTTCTCAGGTTTGCAAACGTCTGCCGAATATCATACAGGAGTGTTTTGCTCTCTTTGGTTTTTATAACCACATCGTCTACATATACTTGTACATTTTTCCTATCTGGTCATGTAGACACTTTTGCATGCATCTCTAGTATGTTGCTCTTGCATTACGCAGGCCGAATGGCATGGTGCGATAGCAATAAGCCCCGTACGGGGTAATAAACGCAGTCTTTATTTGATCAGCCGGATTTAACGGTATCTGGTGGAAACCAGAATACGCGTCTACAAATGACAACAGCTCACAACCAGCGGTCGAATCAATGACTTGGTCTAGCCTAGGTAAAGGAAAAGGATCTTTGGGACACGCCTTGTTCAGGTTCGTGTAATCGATACACATTCGACATACAACGGCTACATTTGGGTCATACTTTTTCTTTTCCACTAATACCGGATTTGATAGCCAATCCGGATGAAGCACTTCCATGATGAATCCGGCTGCAAGGAGCCGAGCTATCTCATGCCCTATTATTTTTCTCCTGTCTTCGGCGAAGTGGCGGAGAGGTTTCTTCACCGGTCTTGCTCCTGGCCTTACATGCAAAGAGTGCTCAGCCAACTCCCTCGGCACACCTTGCAGGTCTTCAGTGGACCATGCAAAGATATCCCGATTCTCACGGAGGAAGTTGGTGAGCTCGCCTTCCTATTTGGCATCTAGTTCGGCACCAATCGTGATGGCGCGCTCTGGGAACTGCTCATCTATCTGGACCTTTTTTGTCTCTTTAGTCGGCTGGAAAGAAACACTTCCATGTGGGTTGGCTAATGTCAGCATATTCAGCTGTGCCAACGGAGCGAGAGCCGCTACCTCCTGAATCCTTCTTTTTTCTCTTGCAATCACCAATGACTCGGCCAGGTTTGATCCGGCCGAAGCACATTCCATCGATTTCCTATAATCTCCCGCAGGGTCCTGTTCAAGGACTCCCGCAAGGCCGACACCTTTTTTGCCTCTACCAGTAATTTCTGCCTAGTCTCTTCTAACTCTGCCTGAGCATTAGCCGGATCAAGTATCAGCGTCACAGGCGTGGTCAGATTATCTATAGTTGCCTGGAGAATATTTTCTGGTCTTTCCAGAGGTGGCCATCTTACCCTTGATGCCTTTGGGGTTGTCGACTGCACCTCGGCTGACTTGGCTGCCGACGGATCTACCTCGGTGGGCTGTGGAGCTCCTTGCTTCGTGGTCACCTGTCCCCCTGCCGCCGGGTCCTTGCTTGATCTGGCGCCTGCTCCTGCCACCTGTACCGCGGCTGTGACCATCACCTTGACGCTGTCGACGGGGCGTGCTCCACGCAGACCGTTAGCGGCACTGAGGGGAGGTTCTCCTGCATCAAAAACTTGGTGAGGATAAATGCAGGAGGTGTCGACGCCGACGTAGACCTTGTGCGTGCCCAAGTTGATGAAGACGTCGTTACGCGGAGGCTCTTTCTTCCTGAATCTGCCTGCGTTATCGCTGACATAGTCCTAGAGATCGAATCTCTGGACTAAGCCAGAGACAACGCGCACGCCGGTGTGGATGAAGTTTCCCGTCCGGATCTTGACTCCAGCTAGCACCGCTGCTAGCCCCACGGTGGGTGCCAAATGTCGTGGTGGTGGCATGGCAGATGCCATGGGTAGGCTAAAGTATGGGGCCAATGGATGCTAGAGGGGTCCGGGGAGGGAAGATGTAGTAATTTCTACACTCAAATTACTAACATGCCGATCTTTATTTCTCCTCTTGAGGACTACAAGTTCTCCTTGAGCTGTTTGCAGGAAGAAGAGAGCTACTACACGAGCCTTACGGCGTATAATGAATCGATCCCCTCTCAGGAGCCCGCGTCTCCCTTATAAAGGGGTGCCTTGGTTCCTCCTAGGGCTGACGTGGTAAGCATATTCGAGGAATATGCTTGTCCTAATATGGTAACTCGGCGTCCTCCTTTGTGTGTCCCCCTTCTATCGATGACAATGCTCCAGAGAGCCCCACATGCGCGCCTCGGGCTCCCTGACTGTCACCTCCGTGACCTTCTTCTGCCCTTCTGCTGCTCTGCTCCTTGTCCTTTATGCTTGGCTCTGTTCAGATTCCCCCTAGCTAGTGACTAGGGTTTGACTATAGGCACCTCCTTCTCCTGCAAGCTTCATATTACTTGGCCATGTCTCGCATAACTCGGCTCGGCCTTCACCTGCATTCAAGTTAGTCAGACTCGCTCGGCCGACTTAACTCATATGTCGGCCGGATAAGGTGTTACTCCTTCTGTAGCTGTCATGGCCTTGCTTATCTCGGCTGACTCTTACATGACTCGGCCGACATAAACAGTAACTCGGCCCATGATAAGGGAGACTCCTTTCGTCTTTCCCCTATCTTGACCCTATCCGGGGTCACCTCCCCAACACCAAGTCAATCACCACCCCCTTCACAACCCCGCATGTCTCCTTGGTGTACGCCATGCCCACCCATTGAATTATGGAAATGGTTAGTACAGACTGTCAGATGCCAGAACTATCATGGGATCTTGAGGGTTGTCACCCATATGCTGCATATCCTCTATGAATTACCAATTAATGCATGCTATGAGGATAACAACCACGACCTGCACATCCGGCTACATGTGAGAGGAAGAAGATACAACTGACTTCTTTGTCCCATTCCAAATCTCATGGTTAACGCGTGATATACGGCGCTAGAATCACTGATGTCATGGGTTGTTAAGTCCTAAGTGATTAATATCATTGCAAATGGAATCCTAAGTTCCATTGCTCACCTTATCCATATCACCACTTAGGATGATATCAGCAATTTATTTGTTTTGAGAAAATAATATTTTATTTCTTCGAAACATAGATGATAACACATAATTTGCAAATACTTTGATAAAGACTCATCAAAGGACATGAGAAAGTGATGAACTTGCCTTGTGATTGCAAGGTAGTGAAGTCGGATGCTTGCACACGACCTTGAGCTTCTATTTCTACAAAACATCATTATTGCCCGGTAAGGACAATATTTAAAGAAGCAAAAATGATTATGCATAATAATGCAATGCATCATTTATTATTTATATTATTTGTGTGTTTTACCCATATTATTAATTTTCTTTAATTACCTTAATAAAGGGAATTGTCTTAATTATTCTTAATATTTTTTAAATATTGTATTTGATATTTTTGTAATATAATATATCAGTAAAAGAGTTAAAACTAGTTTTTATTTATTTTTAGCTCCTAGAATTATTTTCTTAATATTTCTTTTAAGAATAAGCATTTTAATTTAAAAGATTTTATTTTGATATCTTAAATATCAATTTAGTAATTTTATCAAATACAACACTAAGTAAGGATGATAAAAGTATTTTTTATTTATTTTTAGGTATTTTATTTATTTTTATAAACTTCCCTAAGGAATATATTATAAAAATATTTAACCTAAAGTTATTCTTTTAAAAATAGATTTCTTGATTTTATTAGGTAGCTTGTATTATTATAAACTTAAAAATATATCATTTGTATTTTTGGGGCTTTTATTTTATTTACTAGAATTTATTAGATTCTAGGGGTATTTTGGTCTTTTATTAAATCTTTTAAATTTTTCTTTTTAATGTTTGGGCCAACCCATTGGGCTGATTAGGCCCGACCTAGCCCAGATGGGATGGTCAAGACTATCCATCGAGATGGTACTGGACCCTATCGGCCCAGTACACTCCCTCTCTCTCTCTCTCTCATTCTTCTTCCTCTCCATCGACCCCGCGATGCCGTTGTGTTGCCGACGCCACCGTCGTTCATTTCGCGCCGCCCTGGGCCTTCCCGGTTGCCGCTGTGGTGTATGGAGAGGTAGACGACCTGCTCCGTCACCTGGTCCTGTTTGATTCGCCTCTAGATCTCTTCCTCGGCTAGGATAGCTCCATCCCGAACCCTAGGGTTTGGGGTTTTGTCGGTGATGTCCTCTCCGCTGCTCCCATGATGTTGTGCGGTGTTCGTGGTGATGTGGGGGCGCTTGTTTGACCACTGATGTTGCTGTGTTCGCCGCCATGGCTCGGCGTGGGTTGCAGCGCCCTTTGGGTGCTCCTCGTGTCATCGTGTGCTCGTCGCCCCTCTTCTTCCTCTTCTATTCGTCAGCGAGGACCATTGGTGAGTGCTTTCCTCTTTCCCCTCTAATTCGTTGCCTCCCTCGTTAGCTTGTATATGCTTCTGATAGCAATCCCTAATTAGGGTTCATGCTTTGATTAGGGTTTCACCCTCTGTGTTGGTTATAATGAATTGATTGGGACTGGTAGTGGTGGTTATTGAGGATGATGAATGATTTAGAAGTATCTGTGATGATTATACCATGTTGATTACTGTCTACAGTTGGTCTTGGAATTTCTAGTGGCTTTGTTAAACTGATTCCAATTGGTCATTGGATACTGTCTAGATGATATTGCTATTGTGTTGAACTATTGCCTGTTGATCCAGGTGGTTTCGGATTTCACTATTGTTTATGATCTTAGTACTGACATTATTACTGTCAGTGGTTATTCACTGCATTTATATACACTAGCTTGTGTGGATATATGCAGATTGAAGTTAATATGTTACTCCAATGATGCTTTGATTGTGTATATGCAAACTTGATAATGATTCTTGGTTGTTGATTCTAGGAAAATGATAGTTAGTGAACTGCAAATTTACTTATGAAAGCTAAGCATAGGATTTGCTTGGTTTAGAACTCATTCTTGTGACACCATCTTTGGAATGGTACACAAGTGTTTGTTCTAGTGCTAGGATTTATTCTATCAGTGTTCTAGAGTGGCTTGGTACTAAGATGAGCTGAAAGCTTTTACTGAAAAGATTAGCCTATGCTGCCTGTGGTTTTCTTTGGCCCATGATGTTGGTCTGAGGAATAGAAACTAAGTTTCTGACTTGTTGTCCTTCATAGATGTGTTCTGGTATCTAGTACCAGTTACTGATTCTTGAGTTCTCTGATAAAATGATTGGTATGCTTACTGTTTAATATGGATCCTTAAGATTTGTGGATTTTTGAGGAGCTAATCTTTTAAAATATGTGCCCAGAAATCATGATCTTGGGCTGCTGTGATATTGTATTGTGGAGATATCAATTTATATCTAGGATCTACGATACACAGGCTGAGATCCTGGATTTGTTTGTAAGGATTAGTCATTGGCTTATAATTAGTTTTCTTCCGTGATGGATACACCCCACTTGGGTGATTTCTGAGAGGTTTACATATAAACCAACACATGCTTGATAATCTATATAAGATGATTAGATCATGTGATGGATTTCTGTGTACTCACCACACGACTTGGTGGTTGGTGATGTGGTTGTGGTGCTGATTGATTTGATTGGCTTGATCTTGTTGGCTTGTTTTGCTGGCTTGATCTTTCTCTACACCTCCTGGTGCTGCTCCTGCTCCTTCTGGTTCCTGTGAGCTTGACCTTGATCTTGCTATCCACCTACTCCACCTCCTCCTTATGTCACCATTTGATAGATGGTTGAATGATTGGTTATGTGTCTTGGCCGGTGGTTCTGTTTGTGCTTTGGCAGGCTTGGTGTGTTCTTGGCTTTGTGCTTGGAAATGGAATGAGCTGCCGAGAGTTGTACTACGGCTGTGCTCTTCCCTTTTGATTGTTTGTGTTGTTGCTTCTGTGTCGACAACACATAACATGCATTTAGTTGACTGTGCTGCCTGGCTGCTTGGGCTGTTTGTGGATCAGATCAATGAGGTGGTTTCACCTTTTATCCTTTTACAATCTACTATCTTGGTGAAACTTGCCCCTTTTACTTTGTTGTTGATAATATGGCGTTGAGGCTTCTTTGATATAAAAGAACAGATACTTACACATTGGTGAAACTTGCCCCTTTTACTATTACTCAATGATGTACTATGAACAGTGTACTTCACTATTCCCTACCGAGAATAAATCTAACAAAATAACTCTTTTATTTCTCTTTTGATGTTCTTTGGATTTTGCAGGTACAATATCTGGATGCTCAAGATGTAATATAGGATTAGATAGATTTATAGATTTTTATTGTAATCTTCATTTCATTCTTTTGTAAGAATCTTGTAATATTTTATTTATATTAGAATTTAATTTCTTGTAATTCTCTTACTGCAATGAATTATTCTATTGGTTGTATAATTTCTACATTGTAAAATGCTTATGGAATAAAGATAAGAGATAAGAATTCATTTCTTATTTGAATTTCTTTATCTTAAATTCTTTTTATTATTTAATATATCTTTAATATAACGAATAATATTTCAAAATGATTTTGGAAAACATTTTAAAATACTAACTTCTAAATTTTAATTATCTTCCAAATGATTCAAATTTGAATTGAAATTATTTCCCCCAAAACACACTAATTCATAAAGATCATGTCAAAGTGTATAACAATCACTATTAAGAGCTATTCATATATCTAGAGAGTGAAAGAAACTCTGATCTCTTTAGATTTTTGTTTGGCGAAAATTTGACCCACATTTTACAGATGAATGCATGCACATGCACAAAATCCTATTTCTACCCTTCTTTGGTTCCTAAATTCCTGGGTGTTACAATTTGCATCACTATACCCTTCATGTTGGGGTTCGCAGCAGAAACAAAAAAAATTCTACCTACATGAACACGACCACCAAGATCTATACTATTTAGACATAAGTAACGGAGACGGAGAACATATTTCATACCCTTCAAG
Organism: Avena atlantica; assembly: GCA_910589765.1. Lineage (NCBI taxonomy): Eukaryota > Viridiplantae > Streptophyta > Magnoliopsida > Poales > Poaceae > Avena > Avena atlantica. The sequence goes on along the minus strand of OU342735.1, from coordinate 435,406,543 downwards.
ACCATGGCACACCTTATGCAGGTAGGCATATAGCGATGAATACAACACCCCAAGTGTTGCGCCTCGAAGCTCTACATACGTTCGGTGTAGGTACGTCCCTTGGGATCCAATCCAGCAGAGCAGCGGAATAAGAAGGAAACCAGACCGTCATGTGCACGACGGTAATGCAGAGGTGGAGAACTAAACCAAGTAGCAAGATCCAATCTAATGGATAGAGCTCTAGGGATTAGGGGGAGAAGAGAGAACTTGTTGTTGAGGTGCAAATAGAGGGGAGGGGGATCCTCTATTTATATTAGGGGAAGGGTAGGGTCAAACCCTAGGGCTTGGGGGTGGGATCCCCCAAGACACCACCAAGGGGGATGCCGCCACCGGCCCTGGGGCCCACCCCGCGGGTGGGAAAGCCTTAGGTTTTTAGCTGGTGACCCCTCCTCCCTCTTTCCCTTAGGCGCCCAGCCCTATGGGCCCATCTAGAAGCAGCTCAATGACAACAAGGTTGCCCATAAATAAAATATGTTTTAATATTAATTCAACTAATTAATATAAAACACATATATTACTATATTTCATATTCCAAAACTCCTTTCGGTCTCCTTCTGATCATCATCGGATATCACTCAGAACCTTTCCGGTTTCTCTCTCTCGTTTCTCCTTCGGTGCCGGTTCGATCCCAAAGCGTCCCCACCCTTAAGTGTGCCACCCTTCAGCTCGGAGATGCTACAGACATGACCACGACTCCTCTTGCATCAATGATCAACATCGGTACATGCATGTCCATAATGACCACCCGTGCACTCACGATTAATATCATCGCTTGAACCTTAACTGCGTAGTCCTATTCCCTTTTCCTTACGATACCTAGGTCATCCGAGATTTGATCTCAAGCATCTCCATACTTGTGTTCGATCTTGTTACCGATGAACTCGTTTACTCGTTCCCGTGCCATTGTATTCCATGATCCAACCATATGCTTGCAAGCTTCGTTAATGCAATGTCACCGAGTTGGCCACATGTATCTATCTGTTACTTGGATTGGCAAATCCTGGTCTTGATAAAAACTCCTCAACGCATTTCTTCAGGAAACCCAACGATACCTTTATGATCACCCTTTCATGGCTTGATACTTGATATCATCAAAGTCTCCCTCCAAAACAGTGATTATGCATTATCTCACAATCGAAGGATATAAGCCACGATGTTTCTATGTTATCATCAGTGATGAATTTTAAAGTAACTATATCTCATTGTGATTAACTTTGGGTGAATGTCTATCACATCATTCTCCAATGATGCGACCTCATTGTCAATCGGCACTATCACCATGATCTCGAAACCATAAGATCATCACTTGCCCAATGAGCTAGTTTATTAGAGGTAACTAGAGACCTGGTTGTTTACATACCACACGTGTATTAACGTTTCGTATTAATATAGTTATAGCATGATAAGAAACGCATTATGAACAAGAGATACATCAAATAAAAACTCTTTATTATTTGCCTCTAGGGAATATCTCCTTCACTTCAAGCACCGACGGGTACCTAGTATAGTGAAGTCCATAGTTCACAGTACCTTTCAGATAGCGCATAATTCTTTCAACAGCACCCTATTGCACATCACCCAGATTGGAAATAAATCGACTCAGTTCGCACACGGTAAACATGATATCAGGCCTCATAGCGCTTGCTAGGTACATGAGTCAACCAATGACTTGAGAATATCTTAACTGATTCTTAGTTGTGCCTTTGAACTTTCGAATCCGCACACTAGGATCATATGGTGTTGGAAAAATTTTGCAGTCCGAATATCCAAATCGACTCAAAATCTTCTCAACATAATGGGATTATAGAAGTGTAATCCCACCTTCATTATCTCTCAATAGTTTGATGTTCAAGATAACATCATCCACTCCAAGGTCCTTTATCTCAAAATTCTGAGATAGAAATGACTTAACCTCCTCAATGACTTTGAGGTTGGTCCCGAATATCAAGATGTCGTCAACATACAAACACAGTATGACTCCTTCGCCCCCACCATGGAGATAGAATACACATTTGTCAGCTTCATTAACGAAAAAGACAACAGATGTTAGAGTTGTATTGAACTTCTCATGCCATTTATTAGGTGCTTGTTTCAGGCCATATAAGGATTTCCATAACTTACACACTTTTCCTTCCTGACCATCTATCACAATGCTATCTGGCTGTTGCATGTAGATTTCCTCATACAACTCTCCATTTAGAAAAGTCGTCTTAACATCCATGTGGTGAACGAGAAGACCATGTGAGGCTGCCAACGAGAGTAATACTTGAATAGTGGTCAGTCTGGTGACAGGTGAATAAGTATCAAAGAAATCTTCCTCTTCTTTCTGGGAATAACCTTTGGCCACGAGCCTAGCCTTGTAATTTTCAATTGTACCATCATGCCTAAGCTTATTTTTAAACACCCACTTACATCCCAATGGCTTATATCCATAAGGACGTTCAGGGATTTCCCATGTCCATTAGCTATGATGGAATCCATCTCGCTACAGACCGCTTCATTCCAGTAATCAGCATCCGGGGATGCATAAGCTTTTGAAATAGAAGTGGGAGTGTCATCCACGAGGTACACAAGGAAATCATCGCCAAAGGACTTTGCAGTGCTTTGTCTCTTGCCCCCACCAAGGGTTTCCTCGTCATACTCCTTAGGATTCTCATCATGTGTTTGTCCATAATACTCCATAGGAATGATAGGCTCAGGAGTCTCCTCAGGTTCCTGTCTAGAAGTTCTTTGCATATCTCTCATAGGGAAAATATCCTCAAAGAGTGTAGCATCTTTAGACTCCAGAATTGTACCGACATTCACGCCAGGTACCTCAGATTTCACTACTATAAATCTATAGCCGACGCTATTCTTAGCATAGCCCAAATTAACGCAGTCCATGGTCTTTGGTCCAAGCTTACGCTTTTTGGGGATCGTCACATTGAATTTTGCCAAACAGCCCCATGTACGTAAGTATGAGAGTGTCGTTCTTCTCTTCTCCCATTGCTCATAGGGAGTAATCTCATTGTATTTTGTCAGAATTTTATTCAGGACATGACATGATGTCAATATAGCCTCCCCCACCATGCCTTGGATAAACCCGATGTATCTAACATGGCATTAACCAAATCCGTCAGAGTACGGTTTTTCCATTTGGCAACCCCATTTAACTGAGGTGAATAGGGAGGCGTCCTCTCATGAATAATACCATGTTCCGCACAAAAGGAATCAAACTCATTAGAGAAATACTCTCCACCATGATTTGATCGGATTCGTTTAATTTTCATTTCAAGTTGATTCTCAACTTCTGCTTTACAGATCTTAAAGTAGTGTAGAGCCTCATCTTTAGTATTTAACAGATAAACATAGCAAAATATAGTGGAATCATCTATTAGGGTCATGAAGTATCTTTTTCCACCTTTATTCAACACACCATTCATCTCACACAGATCGAAATGTATGAGTTCTAGGGGTGCCAAGTGTCTCTCCTCTGCAGCTTTATGGGGCTTGCGAGGTTTCTTTGCTTGCACACACGAATGGCACTTAGAACCTTTGTCTAAAGTGAAACTCATGATTAAATTCAATTTTTCTAGCCGCATCATACAACCGAAACCAATGTGAAAAATACGTGAATGCCAAACTTCTATTTCATTAACACTTGAATGAATAGTGTTCATGACTTTATTACAAAAATCCGCGAGGGAAAGGCGAAAAAAACCTTCGCATTTATAACCTTTCCAACAAACATTCCATATTTTGTAACAACTATTGTATTGGACGCGAAAACTAACTTGAACCCTTCTCTACAGAGAAGAGAGCCACTAACGAGATTCTTCTTGATGGCGGGGACATGCTGCATGTTCTTGAGCTGCACAATCCTTCCCGAAGTAAACTTCAGATCGACCGTTTCAACACCATGATAGAAGCACTCACGCTATTCCCTATCAATACGGACCCATTCCCCATGGCCTGATAAGAACAAAACAATGATATGAAAAACATACATGAATATTTGCACCCGTGACAATCCACCAATCGGTAGTCTAACAAACTGAAAATATAGTAAACAAATTACCATACCCATATGCCCCATTCTTATTGTTGCTCACAATCATGTTGACAGTCTTTGAGTCCTGTCCTGCTTTCTTGAACTTGTTCAGGAACTTGTTAGCCTAATGTTACTCTGAACCACAAGTGAAGCAGCTACATTTCTTCTTATCTTTCTTGAAGGTCTTATTACCCTTATTCTTGAAGTTGGTATTATGTTGGACACCATGCTTCCCCTTGAGCTTGTGGGAGTTGAAGTTCTTCCGTACCACATTGGCAACAGAGGTCCCTTCGGTTCCTTTTCCGTGTGAGTCCTTTTCTCTTGAATTATGCTCGACACTCATATGTCCGAAAACATCCTGATGCAGCCCATCCTATGGAAACTTATACATCTCCGCCTACTAGTTCCCCAAGTGGACCAATTGTAGGGTTCGCAGCATAGAAAACAAAAAAATTCCTACGATGGGAACAACTATGTACCAAGATCTATCTACTAGATACAAACAACGGGTGGATGTACATCCGTAGAGAACATACTGTTGAAGACCGACAAAGCTTAACGAGTCCAAACTCGTGGTTGATGTAGACGATATCTTGCCGATCTCAAGATCAAGAGGAAGTCCTAGCGCCGCAAAACAGCAGCGCATCCGTGCTCGCACACACGTTCGAGGCACCAAGCAACCTCCGCCTCCTCGCTCCAGCGATGCAGTGGAAGCACAACTCTTTCTTGCCGAATAGCCACCGGGAACATGTATCTCGCTAGTCCGAGACCATGGGGAATAAATTCTAGAGGGGGAGAGAGATCCTTCACGAGGAGGTGTGAGTGAGAGAGAGAGGGAGGGGGCTCCTTTTATAGGGAGAGGGGGGCACCCAAGGGGCCATGCGCCCAGCCATGGGGCTTCCCCCACCTCTTCCACATTCATGTGGGTGGACACTCCACTCACTCAAATGCCTTTCAATTCCCTTCACTCAAAATCCACTCAAATTCCCATTAAATTTCCACCAAATTTAATGCAAACTCTCATTAAATAAAACTCCTTTTATTTATTCAGAATTTTGTCAATTACTTTAATGACAAAAATTCACATATAACCCCTTGCTAGTATTTCATTTCACATGCAGAAACACTTTTTGCAATTTCACCCGAAAACCCGTTTCGGTATCTAGTGAAATAAATTCCTGCGCTTGTTATTCTTTTCGGCATGAAACTTTTGCTCCAAATGGATGTCGGTGTCTATTAAGCGTGTCACCCTACGGTTCGCGAATAATGCGGACATGATCGATACCCCTCTCAGGTCAATAATCAGAAGCGGGATCTGGAGAACCATACTGACTCCCACACATTCAACGATGACTTTCTTGTGATCGTCGGAACCTTTTACACTAGTATCTTAATCCTTTTGTTTCGCGATATATTACATGTCCGAGATTCGATCATCGGTATCTCCATACCTAGTTTGATCTCGTTAATGACATGCACTCTTTTCTCGTTCCCGTGATATAACATTTTAGTGATCAAATCACTTGCTTGCAAGCTAATCAATGTGATATCACCGAGAGAGCCCAGAGCATATCTATCCGTCATCGGGATGAACAAATTCCACTCTCGATCCATGGGCCTCAACATAACACTTTAGTAGTTCTGAAACCATCTTTATAATCACCCTGTTATGGTGTGACGTTTGATGTTATCAAGAAACTCTTCCGGTGTTAGTGATTGACATGATCTCAGGGTCTAAGGATTTCGATCACTTCGTAAGTTGTTATAGAAATATAAACTCAATGACTTTGATCATAATGCTATACTTCGGATGAATGTTCATCACACCATTACACTAATGTTGTGACCTTGTTATTAACAACATCCAATGTCCATGATCAGGAAACCTTTGATCATCTTGTTAATCAACGAGCTAGTTTATAAGAGAGGCATAACTAGGAACTTCCTTTTTGTTTATTAAACACACATGTATTAACGTTTCCATATTAATACAATCATAGCATGTAAAATAAACATTTATCATAAATAAGGAATACGATAATAACCACTTTATTATTGCCTCTCGGGCATATTCCCTTCAGTCTCCCACTTGCACTAGAGACAATAATCTATTTTGAAAACTTTGTGTATTGAACACATATGGCTTTCTGGTGTTCCATATACGCAATTTCAAGTGGTTAACATAATCTATGGATCTGACGCTTCAGGTCCTTGTGTATTTGCATGTCTTTGCGTCTCCATGCATTACTCATTCTCTAATGAGATGGCATTGTATAAATTTGGTATTTTGGTGAGACCTTTAGTTCCTTGGGGTTAAATCACGTCGATACTATTGTCGCACAATATATCTTTAGTATTAGCCCATTGCGAACCACACCTTAGTTTGATAACAAACTACTTGACACAAATTCCCTCCTTTGCTGCTACTATAGCAGTCATATACTTAGCCTTTTTGTTGTAGTATTCGTACAATGTCTTAACTTTGGAACTCTTCCAAATCCATCATGGAAACTTTCTTTCCATTTCATTGAGCCACCCATAGTCTAAATTGAGATAACTTAATTTTTATCTTGTGACAAAACTAGTATCAATGTAACGCTTTACAATGAACTATTTGTAATTGTTTGTCACCTCTACACAAATATATTCTTAGTTCTTCCAAAAGATCATAATAATATTCTCACTATTGTCCAATGATCATTTTATTATTCATTCTGGTATATGCTCATAACACTTAGAGCATAGGACATATCTGGATGTGTACATATCATGGTATGATTGATCAAAACATTCTCGTGATTTCACTCATCAAGTGTCAAAGCACTTGAATCTTGTTTCAATTATCAAGTGTCGATGCACTTGAATCTTGATTCAATTCCTTTCCATGCGACAAGAACTGTTTCTTGTCGTTTCTATATTGAACTCCTTCAATATCTCATATATGTATGCTTGGCCCAACCATATTAGCGTCACCGTCTATCCACTATAGACATTCATGCTAAATATTTGGGTTTTTCCTAAGTCTTTCATCAAAATGAAATCCTTAACCTTTATCAATAAAAGATACATAATTTCTAATCAACAAGATGTCCTCCACATAATGTATTAGAAATATGTCTCAGCTCTCCCACTTAATTTCTTGCAAATGCAAGCATCTTCATCGTCTCCAGATGAAAACTCCTTTTTCATCACGGTGAAGATTCCAACTCCACGATGCTTACTTCAACCATTGAAGTTTGCATGACCTTTTAGCATCCTTTGAATTTAACAAAACCCTTTGGACCGTGTCTTGTACACGTCCTAGGTAACCATTCTATTAGAAGAATTTTGTTTTGTTTATTCATCTACCACATACCAAATTATATGTAGTGGTTTCAACTTTAATCCATCCAGACTAAATATCGCTATGAAAGATCCAATCTTGTCATAGTCAACTCCTTTGAACATTGTCATAAAATAATTTACGACATGTCGACTATTTCATAGATGTGAAACATCCATGTCTGTTTCTTTATAGATCCAAATACGACCGATAGGTTTTTACACCTTTCCGGAGGGTCTTCCAAGTTTAAAACATGATTTCTCGTGTATGGAACTATCACGGATTTTATGGCTTCAAGCCATTTAACGGAGTCAGGGCCCATCATCGCGTCTTTGCATGTAGTCGGTTCATCATTGTCAAACAATAATGATTTACTCTCAAATCTCAGTATTTGATTGTTTATCCGACCGACTTGGTTCAATAAGAACTTAGACCTCCGTGACTACAACCTTTGAGGCACGTGAACCATGAGCATTCTGGCTGCCTCCAGAACATTTTCCGGCACTGCACAACTCAGCAGATATAGCTAAGGTTCATTAACCTTATCAAAGTTCTATTGTCCTCCCACTAAACTTTTACGAAAAATTCCTTTTTTAAGAAACTTCACATTTCAAGCGACAAACCCTTTTGTCCTTGGTGTTATGGAGGAATAACCAATTGTTATTCGAAATAACCTACAAAGACATGCTCATCCGACTTTGGTTGTAAACATCTTACTTATGTTTAGCATACCAAAATTTAACAAAGGACAACTTGGGTTTTACCCCAAACCATAACTCATATGGTGTCATTTCAACAGATCAAGATGGAGCTCTTTTCAGTGTAAAAGCGGTGGTCTCTAAAGCTTTAATCTTTTAAAACATAATGATAGTTTATAAATAACACCTTTGATCCAACCATGTCAAACAAGGTTTTATTACAAATCTCAAACACTCCATACTCCTATGGTGTTTCAGGAGATGTAAATCTAGGTGTTTTGCTAAACTTGCAACTCAAATAAATTCCTTTATGATAAAATCACAATTCATTTATTTTCTTGTTACACTTGTAACTCAAATAAATCCCTTATGATAAAATCATAAACCATTTATTTTCTTGTTACAATGATTTTCACTTCATCTTGAAAGTCTTTGAAACGTTTTTAAAATATTTCATACTTCTTTCTCACTAAGTGAATATTCACTCAAATTTTCGAAGAAATTATATGAAGTTGAAACCCATCGCTTACGACTACACATAATGGACTACATACATCGATATGTATAAATTCCAATATTTTAGTCGTTAGTTCTTGTTTGGCCTTTGAACGAAGTTTTTAATTATCCCGAGGAAAGTCTCACAAGCGTCACTTGATCAAATCAAAGACTCCAAAAATCCATGAATATGGAAATTCTTAATGTTTTATTTCCAATATAATATAAACGGCGATGTCACTTCGTAAGTGATTTTTCAATCATTTGTCTTGCGACATTTTAGCATTAGGTTTTATGGATGTGATTTCTCCAACTAGATTTGTAAATCATCCATCTTATATGGAATACGATAATTAATTGAACAACCTTTGTTCTGATAATACCTGATTTAATTAACAATTATTAAAACAAATCTTGAAGTCAAGCTTTGATGTCAACGAGAAATACAAACAACGGGTTTTTTTCGATGAACATCATCACATATTCTCTTGCTAGTTACTTAGGCCATTGTGGTTCATGAATTGCGTCGTTCTGTATGACATTTCATACCAACCATTTAGGTATCCAATACCCAAGAACCACATTGTTTAACAAGCAAAGAATACAACCATAACATGTATATCATCCATATACCTAAATTGGATATTTCCAATATTTTATTTTCTGCCAAATATATTTTATAGATTCTCTTTCAGCATTTCCTTTTCCTTTTTAAAAGAATCTATCAACATCAAAAGTGGCGCCATATACATGACACATAGTCCAAAGCGTGTATATTCAAATAATAATACCTTTGGACTTGCACTTTGAAGTAGATCACCATCATCAAAATGATCGGCATTCTTTCAAAATCCATTCTATAGTAATCTTTTAGTGTAGTAAACACTTTACATACATATTCTATGCACCCTTATCATGAAGACTTTCATGATCAAGCTACTGTATCTTATAAAGGTGAATCGTGAGTATAACGTTACTTTCCAAAACCCTTTTGGATGATTAGGATGTCTAGCATCTCCAACCTTCGTAAATTCTCATCCAATATGAGAACATATATTATACTCAATCATATTGCAACCAAAACATTGTTTCAGATATCGTTATATCTTCCACACATGATGGTTTCTAAAACAATTCTTTCAGCTCCTAGATAAACTTGATATTAAAACAATCAAGAATCATGGAGGCAAACATGATACTTAAGATACTAACACTGGAATTGTTACTCTCGATTTAATACTAACTATTAAATTTCCCGGAGTAAATAGAGTTTGCTGAAAGTTTGCAATAGGACTTTAAACTTTTGATTGACACTCAACAAAATACGATACCAGTTTGTAAAGTATATATATCCAGAATTCTATAGTTCTATTATCTCAATTACAACTATGCATAAGGTGGTGAACGGATGCCAATGACTACAACAAATTATGAAAATTCACTTTGATTTAATTTATGATAAATTGAGTTCTACTAATCTAAATTAGAAATGAACTCCCACTCAAAAACGACATCCCTCGTGCCTTTTTGGTGATTACATGAACCAAATCCACTACACCAAGTCCGATCATCACGTGAGTCGGTGTAGCTTCAAAGGCGAGCATCAAATGGTCATCATATCAAAACATATGACTCATGCTTAACCTTTAGGTCCGTGTTCTGAGGCCATGTCTGTACATGCTAGGCTCGCCAAGTTAGAACCTTAGTATTCGCGTGTGTAACTGTCTTACACCCGACATATGCTCGTGGATTCAAGTACACCCGATCATCACGTGATGTCTTGAAGCGACGAAACATTGTCGGTGTATACTTAAGGAAAAACACATTCTTATCTTGATATTTAAATGAGGGATCATCTTATTATGCTAATAAAATGCCAAACAAGCAATATAAGATGCAATCAAACATCACATGTTAATAAGTGAAATGATATGGTTCCCGCATATGATGTCCATCATGTGCACCGTGGTATGATATCTATCATACCTCTATGTGTAAGGCCAAGGTCTATGGAACCTACACGTTATGTGTGTTGCAAGAGTATCATCTCATACTTCTACTTACAACATCACCATATCATAACACTAGCCCAGCAACAATCTAAACTAGACGCCTCTAATTTATCCATTGCAAGTTTTATGTGGCTTAGGGCTTTTGAAGATAGAACCGTTCTTACCTATGAACATGAACCACAACGAGGATAACCAAATTGTTGACAACTCATTGCAAATTAGATATTGACTATAGTAGGAGAGACAGACACCCGCTAGCCACCTATGCAAAACTAGTTGCATGTCAAGTGTGGAACATGTCTCATGTGCGAGGACATGTAAAGTTTGTCCGGGCCGCTTCATCCCACTATGCCACCAATATCCAAAGTACAACTAAGAAGCAATAAAATGATCATCATCGCCCACATACTCATATGTGTACTACCCGTGCAAAGCATCTATGCATAGATCCGGCTCTGATACCACTGTAGGGTTCGCAGCATAGAAAACAAAAAAATTCCTACGATGGGAACAACTATGTACCAAGATCTATCTACTAGATACAAACAACGGGTGGATGTACATCCGTAGAGAACATATTGTTGAAGACCGACAAAGCTTAACAAGTCCAAACTCGTGGTTGATGTAGACGATCTCTTGCCGATCTCAAGATCGAGAGGAAGTCCTAGCGCCGCAAAACAGCAGCGCATACGTGCTCGCACACACGTTCGAGGCACCGAGCAACCTCCGCCTCCTTGCTCCAGCGATGTAGCGGAAGCACAACTCTTTCTTGCCGAATAGCCACCGGGAACATGTATATCGCTAGTCCGAGACCATGGGGAATAAATTCTAGAGGGGGAGAGAGATCCTTCACGAGGAGGTGTGAGTGAGAGAGAGGGAGGGGGCTCCTTTTATAGGGAGAGGGGGCACCCAAGGGGCCATGCGCCCAGCCATGGGGCTGCCCCCACCTCTTCCACATTCATGTGGGTGGACACTCCACTCACTCAAATGCCTTTCAATTCCATCCACTAAAAAACCCACTCAAATTCCCATTAAATTTCCACCAAATTTAATGCAAACTCTCATTAAATAAAACTCCTTTTATTTATTCAGAATTTTGTCAATTACTTTAATGACAAACATTCACATATAACCCCTTACTAGTATTTCATTTCATATGCAGAAACACTTTTTGCAATTTCACCCGAAACCCGTTTCGGTATCTAGTGAAATAAATTCCTGCGCTTGTTATTCTTTTCGTTATGAAACTTTTGCTCCAAATGGATGTCGATTTCTCTTAAGTGTGTCACCCTACGGTTCACAAATAATGCGGACATGATTGAGACCCCTCTTAGATCAATAATTAGAAGCGGGATCTGGAGAACCATACTGACTCCCACACATTCAACGATGACTTTCTTATGATCGTCGGAACCTTTTACACTAGTATCTTAATCCTTTTGTTTAGCGATATATTACATGTCCGAGATTCGATCATCGGTATCTCCATACCTAGTTTGATCTCGTTACCGACATGCACTCTTTTCTCATTCCTGTGATATAACATTCTAGTGATCAAATCACTTGCTTGCAAGCTAATCAATGTGATATCACCGAGAGAGCCCAGAGCATATCTATCCGTCATCGGGATGAACAAATTCCACTCTCGATCCATGGGCCTCAACATAACACTTTAGTAGTTCTGAAACCATCTTTATAATCACCCTGTTATGGTGTGACGTTTGATGTTATCAAGAAACTCTTCCGGTGTTAGTGATTGACATGATCTCATGGTCTAAGGATTTCGATCACTTCGTAAGTTGTTATAGAAATATAAACTCAATGACTTTGATCGTAATGCTATACTTCGGATGAATGTTCATCACACCATTACACTAATGTTGTGACCTCGTTATTAACAACATCCAATGTCCATGATCAGGAAACCTTTGATCATCTTGTTAATCAAAGAGCTAGTTTATAAGAGAGGAATAACTAGGAACTTCCTTTTTGTTTATTAAACACACATGTATTAACGTTTCCGTATTAATACAATCATAGCATGTAAACGAAACATTTATCATAAATAAGGAATACGATAATAACCACTTTATTATTGCCTCTCGGGCATATTCCCTTCACCAATGACCCGCGCTCGAGCCAAGCTCCTACAAGCTAAGGTTAACTCGCTCCTCTCCTCGTGTGATTTTGATACACCCTTGGATGGCTTGCTACTTCATGCCCATACTTTGTGGACCCTCAGCTATGAACCCAATGAAGCATCGACAAGGGAGGGACCAAAGGTGGCACGGGCAGACACTCCAGAGCAAACCGGTGCCAGGCTCGGCGAACCGGATCCCTCGCGGGAACTTCCGGCGGCAGCCCCAGTCGACCGACCCCCTCGGCGACAATACCAGCAACGACCGGAATCCCCCGGCAGCGACCGATAACATGTACTATAAGGCTTTCCAGTTTGCGACCAGAAATACCGTCGTCCACCGGAATTTCCGGCACCAAATCCGGCGCCGTCGGACCTCCCGCCGGAAATCCCCAGATTCAAGTCAACTTTCGGGCTTGGCCCATGTAACACCTTATTTCGCCTAAACTTTACCTTTTCGTACCCAAACTACCCCTGTTTATGTGGCTGGCCTATAAATAGCTCCCACCCTCTATTTTAAATACTAGACTTGGATAATTGTAATTGAAGACACCCTTGAGGATCTATCAATTACTAGTCTCATGCTCCTTGATAAGGAGCACCAACTATCCCCCGCCTCTTGGATTTTTCCTTGTGCATTCAAGTTGTACAAGTCCTTGGAGTTCGGTGTCTCGTCTCCAAGTAGTCAAGACTCATCAAGCCTCTCACTGTCGTTGTTGGTCGTGGGAGAGTGTCTTGCCCAACGCCGATCCTATGGATTGTGTTGGACCGGTTGCCACCGGCGTGAGCTACCGGCTTGTATCGTGTTTTCGTGTGTGTGTGTTCATCGAGTTCTTCGTGTGTGAGTTCATGGATTTCATCCCCCTCACTCCCTCCTCGATTTCCACGGGATTCGTGAAAGATCGGGCCACCCCAAGTGGTCACCCCTAACATATTGGTATCAAGAGCAAGGCTGATCACAAATTTCCCCTCAATTTTTCTTCTATCCACCATAAAATCATAAATCTCCAAACAAAAATAGCCCCAAATTGCCTTCGGATCCATCTCTGGATTTGGTGAGTTTTTCGTGGTTTTGGTCCACGGATCTGTTGCTTTGGGTCTTGATCTACATTCCTTGACCTTTCCCCAGCCCAGTTTTGACGAAATTTTGACTGATTTATTAGTTTGACTTTCTGGAGTTCGTCACGAACAGGTTTCGACACCAGATTCGGTGAACCAGTTCTACAAACGGAATTTCTGGTGACAGATCCGGCACGACCGGACCGACGACCGAAATTTCCGGCGGCAGACCCAGCTCTGCCGGTTCCTGCGCCAAAAAATTTGCAGATCATAAATTTTGATAGTTTTCTTTCGTTTGTTCGTGTTTCACGTGCGTGTCACCCAAAACTAACAACAAGCTTCCGCAAATCAGTAAATCACGCGCTCCTCTACACCGCGACACCCGAGCATCTTCCCCAACACCGGTTGCAAGTTGTCAACAATACCAAAGGTATAACTTGCGCCACTTTGACATCCCCATATCTTCCTTTGTGTGTGTCTATCCTATGAGAGCAACTCATTTTGTGTTTGTCTAAGCATTGTGCACTGCCATTGGAAAGTGAGAGTGTGAGGGCAAATACAAAAGTTAACATAGTAGTATAGAAAGGGAGAAAAAGTGTAAGATCCCACCTTTATAAAGGTAAAGATCCCTGTGATTGCAATGCTAGTCCCTGGATCAATGCTAGCATCCACAGTTTAAGATGAAGTACACAGATGCAAAGGTCATTATTACATATCGTTCCAGAGACAAACATAGTCTTTTACAACTCCATGGCCACAGGACTAATACATGAGTTCAAATATAGAATAATATAAATAAGTCTTCATCTTCATGTGCCATAGACAATCATGTTGAGTGTAGACTCATAACCTCTAATCATCATCAGAGTAACCTGCAACATCACAAGTTACAGCCACAGTGGGTCAATACATTGGAATAGTATTGGCAAGTGATACCTTAGTAGAATTTTAGCTTCTAGATACTACATGAATTTGGCTAAGTGTAGCTTAGGCTTGCTTTGCTCAAAATAGGTTTTACCTATCAGTTGAAAACACTAAGTTTTTATTTGACAAATCTTTCCCAAGGAACCACCAATAGAAATTGGTGAACCTTCACCCTTGTTCAACCACAATTTTTAACTTAGGAAATTGGGATGGGGAGATTCTTGATAGCGTCCATGTTTTGATGCTCAAGTTGTCCAATACCAGGGAGATGGCTAAGTACTTAGATTCTTCCATCTGCAGAGGTTGTGCACTTTCCCCACAAGACTTGATTTTCACCAAGACAGGACCTTTCAGAAGCCTTCCCTTAGACCAAATGGACGCGTTCCAACCTATCATCCCACTACCACCAACTGTCCAAATGGCTAAGTTATTGCAACCTATATGATCCAGGCAGAGCCCATAATGCCATGTGGCTGCACTAGAAGCTTCATAACATTTGGCATCTCAAATCCCTTTGTTCCTGGGTGGCTTTCCACAAGTGAGATACATAAGGTAAACCATATAAATGGGCCTTGTGTAACCACTCAACACAAACCATTCTTTCCATTCCACCCAGGTGTTTCATTCACTTAGTTGTTTTATTAACAAAAACACAAGTCAATGACTTAGAAATATTTCACATAGCATGATTATATAATCCACCCTTGGTTGCTACTAGCTAGGCTAAGCATGGCAATAGTAAGCATCTTAACTTAGAGGAAATTCTAACAATTCTACAACTACTAGGATTTCCCAAGCATAGCATATAGATACTTAGCAAAATATTCATGCAAGTCCTATACAAAATATTTCTAATGCATAGGTAAAAATATAGGGATAAAAACATGAAGCACCACTTGCTTTGGTAGTTTGGGGAGTAGCAACAATCTTCACAACCACAATCACTATTAGCACCAAAATCTACACATAAAATAATGGCACTACAATCACATAACAAAATATACAAACAAAAATATATGAATGTATGCAAATGCCATGTGATGATTTTTCTACACCAAACAAGACAATTATACAGTACTGAAACATAAACAAGACCAAGATACTCAAAATAAACTTTATTTGATCTTTAAAACATTTTTCAAATAATTTCCATACTCAAACTAAGCCTACAAATGTCTCTGAAAAAATAACCATTTTTATAGAGGAAAAACATTAAACACATTTCATAAATAGATATAATTCTTTCTCCTGATTCCAATGATATAAAATTTGTAAAATTTGAACGTGTGGATCAAAAGTTATGAATTTTACAAGTTTGAAACACTAATAGATCTAATTCAGATTTTAAAACAAAGAACTGGCCACGCGTCATGTCTGATTGGTTGATACCGTTTCGCACCGGATCACACTCGCGGTCCGTTAGATCTAACTTAACACGCACGGTCCAGATCGACACATACCGCTTCACTACAGATCTAATCTTAAGCGCTGGATCTAGATTCTACGGCTGCTAAGCATGCAGCCATAGTTGGGCGGCGCCAGCGGCGGCAAGTGGCGGCGGCGCGCTCTGTCAGAGGGGTTGCCGGCGATTTAGATCGTGCGGGGAGGAGTGGAGATGCTTACTGGGTTCGCGTGGTCTCTGCGGTGCTCGAGGTGGTCGAGGGAGAGACAGGGGCGCACGGACACAGCGACAGGACCTCGTCGGAGTTGCTGGCGGCGTCGGGTGTTTGCGGATGGAATTGTTGCCGACGATGTAGACTGCCCTATCACAAACCAATGGTGTCAGAGGATGCACAAGGTTGTGGCGAACACGACAGGGTCAAAGAGGAAGCAAGGGGCGCTCGGAGGTTACCAGTATTCCTCGTCGAAGTTGAGCGGCGGCTCTGTTGCTTGAAGAAGTGGACGACGACGAACTGGGTCACGAGAAGGCAAAATAAAAGCATCAGGAGATGTGCCAGAACATCCTGGTCACGCTTGTTTGAAGCAGAGGCAAAGGGGTGCTTGCGTCTCACCGGAATTAGTCGCCGGAGCTGGTTCTGTCTGCGGCGATGCAACGCGAAATTGAAGCAGCCTGGTGGCAGAGCGAGCGAGTGGTGTGAGGGGAAAGGTGCAGAGAGGGGAGGGGTTTAAGTATCCAGAGCAGGGGCGGAGATTATGCACGCATTCAACGCCATTTAAGCAAACTGAAATCGCGGCAGTGATGGGGGAGGAAACGGGCGGCGACGATGTTTGCGCGCGGAGTTTGGGGAAGAAGGTGATGATGTGGAGAGGGTCCACTGATCAGTGACTGCGGGGTAAGTCTGCGTCGCGTGAGAGAGAGAGAAGAACCCCGGGTGGGCTTAGTGGGCTGGGTCTGCTGTTGGGCTGAAATGCTAGCGCAGGCCCTTTTCCATTTATTTTCTCTTTTTCTTTTTCTGTTTCAATTTCCAGGAACCAAATTCAAATGAATTCAAATGTGTTTGAGTTCAAACCTTTTCTGTATTTTTATAAAGTGAAAGTTGTACACAATTGGTTGCAGAACAATGTTGTGCACTTTAAAATAATTTAGTACTTTGGAATTTTAATATAAACAAGGTTTTTCACCCAATGTTTAATAAAGACAAAGAAATGGTTTTGAATTTGTTTCCTTGTTTTGAAACCCTTGTACATGCTTTGGAATTAACCAAACAACCCTATGAACCAACAACTTTGGTTTAAAACAAATATTCTCTCACTAGAGAGTAGCACTGGATCAATGCTTTGCTTACATAAAATAATAAGCACACAAATGCTTCTGTTTTTGTAAAACTTTGAAAATGATCCTAAAATGACCATGAATGCATGGATGATATGCAAAGCTTTGAAATCATGATTTTTGGGATGTTACAAAAAGAATAAAAAAGCAAAAGAAAAATAGAAAGATAAATAGTCTCCCAATACAAAGAGAGTATCAAGCTTGTAAGCAAAGAGAGAGGAAAAAGCGCGCAAAGGCAAGTGCACAAATCCGTTGCTTAACCCTCTTTTGGCAAACGAGTTGTGGTCTCTCCTTGTGTTGGCACGACACCGAGCTTAGTCTATGTTAGGAAATTTTGTTCTCAATTTCATAGTCGTGCTAACCCCTTTCATCTCCACGTGTGTGTTTCCTCGTGTTTTTGTAGATCGTATCCTTTTTGATTTTGATCTTTGGTTCTTTACCACCAAGAACAATAACTTTTCTTGGATCGTTTTGTTTAGTTTTCCACAATCCTAACCTTTCACCAAAAGCTTTTGAGAGTTGTAGTTTCCTTGTGTGAGAGTTTATTTGCGATTTCACTTTGCAAGCTCTAAGCTCTCTTGTGTGGCAATTGGTTTGATACAATCTCCAAGGTGAGGTAAAAGGCTAACTCTCCACGAATTATCCTCCATATACAATCCGTGTTGGCTTTGCATCATGGACATGAATGGCGAGTCGTCCCAACCAACGCCACCTCAAGAGGAAGACACACAATACATGACAAGATGGGATCATTGGAAGGTCCGAGGAGAATTCAATTACCGTTGTGACGCTCTTGAGCGGCGCCAAGACGAAAAATTTAGCAAAACCCGAGTGGAGTTCAAGAGCATCGACAACCGCTTCGAAGAGGTCCGAGGACAAATGCATGCCATCAACACAACATCGGCCATCAAAATGAAGCTCTTGGTCGTGCTCTCGCCACAACGGATGAGAAGCTTCAACGCCTCATTGATGGGCTAGCAAGGCCGCGATCTCGCGAATCAAGCTCGTCACAGCACTCCTCAAGTGAATTAAGCTCTTCACGCCATCACGCTTCAAGGAACCAAGATGGACCCGTCCTTCACTCCATGAGCTCTTCTCAAGCGGTACCATCTCCCCGACACGCCGCAACGTCAAGCTATGATGGTGACCTCTCCGCAAGACCTACAAGACGTGAAGCGAACTGACCACAACCAAGGGCACTCGTGATTCAACAAGAACAACCTTAATTGGAACCCCAAGCCCATCGTCACCGACGCATTCCTTCATCAACAAGTGAAGCCTCCGAATTGGACGACCAAGATAACCGTCGACGTGAAGCACTCGAAGACCCACCAAGGCGTCATCATCGACATGAACGTCAACATCGACAACATGATCACCATGATGAGCCTCCCCCGCATCATGAAGAAAGGGCTCGGCCCATTGCACATGCGGCACGCCGTCCTCCTCGCCACATGGCTCAAGACAATGCTCATCGTCATGATAACCAAAGACCGAACCAACCTCGTGAGGACCAAGCGCCTCCTCCTCGTCATCAACCGCGCCAAGAACAAGAGCAAGCTCCCCAAGCTCGTCGTGAGGACCGAGCGCTTCCTCCTCGTCATCAACCATGCCAAGGAGACGAGCAAGCTCCCCAATCTCGTCGTGAGGACCAAGTTCCTCCACCAAACGTGGCACCACAAAAACCGCAAGGGCAACACCACCATCACCAAGCAAGACGTGAGAGCTCGGATGATGAATATGGCCACCAACATCATGGCAACCACCGACACCGGAACCGCAATGAAGAGTAAACTTTCGGCAAGATCAAATTCACCATGCCCAAGTTCTCCGGTTCCAATGAACCCGAAGAATATCTCTCGTGGGAACTCAAGGTTGACAAGATCTTCCGCATGCACAACTATAGCAATGAGAACATGATGGCCATGGCGTCCCTAGAGTTTGATGACTATGCCAACCTTTGGTGGGAACAAGCCCAACTCGCTCGTGAAGCAAAAGAAGAGCCTCCAATTACAACTTGGCAAGATACGAAGGCTCATATGAGATCCCGCTTTGTTCCTTCGCACTACACTCATGACCTTTTCAACAAGCTTCAAACGCTTAGTAAAGGGACAAAGACCATGGAAGAGTACTTCAAGAAAATGGATCTCAACATGATCCGTGCAAACATTGAAGAGCGTGATGAGCAAACAATGGCACGTTTCCTCAATGGCTTGAACCACCAAATCACGCATCACCGAGTTCCAAAAGTACAACAACATGGTTGAGCTTGTGCACATAGCAACAAAAGCCGAACGTCAAGTGCAAGAGGACATCAAGTATAACAAGACAAAGACGTACTTCACCTACAAGCAAGCACCAACCACAACATCAACAACCCCTAATGTAAGATCATCAAGTACCACCAAGCTTCCCTTCAAGCCAACACTTCCTCAAGGAAAACCGCCCCCAAGTGGCAAATACACAAAGGATGATCAACCATTCAATGGTGAGTGCTACAAGTGTGGAGGCAAAGGACATAAGTCGGCCACATGTGGAAACAAGAAAGTTTTATTCATCCATGAAAATGGCGATGAAGAATACTTGAGTAAAGATGAGTTTGATGCAAGGGTAAAGGAAGCTTTGGCAAGGCAACATTTGGAAGATGACCAAGAACTACTTGTGTGTGAGCATGATGCAAGTCCATCGCTTGTTGTCACAAGGGTCTTAACTACTCAAGTCAATGAGAATGAAGACCATAGATCAAACATCTTTCAAACACGTGTCAGTATCAATGGGAAATCCATCAAAGTTGTCATCGATGGAGGGAGTTGTCACAATCTTGCAATCACAGAATTGTGTGAGAAGCTCAACTTCACCCTCCATCCACACAAGCACTCCTACCATATACAATGGATAAGTGACCAAGGGTCCGTCAAGATCAAGCACACCGTATCGGTAACTTTCTCAATTGGACCATACAAGGACACGGTCGAGTGTGATGTGGTTCCCATGACGGTTTGCCATATGTTGCTAGGTAGGTCGTGGCAATATGACAAGCGTGCTTTGCATGATGGTCACACAAACTCTTATACCTTCAAATGGCTTGACAAGACTTGTGTTTTGCAACCAATGACTCCTAGCCAAATAATTGCAGACAATGCAAAGGTTTTAGCGAGGGCGCAAAGCACAACACCATCTTGTGAGAAGAGCGGTGAGTGAGAGAACCACACTATAGTGAGTGAGAGCCACAAGCCAACCTCGAGTGGAAAAACTAAGAGTGTTCTTCTTGCCACCAAAAGTGAGATGAGAGAAGTGCGGAACAACCCATCCATCTTGCACTATGTCCTTATATGCAAGGGACTAGCGCGAGGAACTAATGGCTTGAAAAATGTTCCTCCTTCTTTGATGACTATTTTGCAGGAATTCCAAGATGTGTTCCCCGAAGAGCTTCCTCATGGACTACCCCCCCCCCCTCTTTGTGGAATCGAGCACTGCATCGACCTCATATCCGACGCACCTCTTCCAAACCGCGTCGCATACCGCACGAACCTGGAAGAGACGAAGGAGATAGAACGACAAATTAACCAACTCGTCTCCAAAGGTTTGATCCAAGTAAGCACTAGCCCAAGCGCGGTACCCGTGATTCTTGTACCAAAGACAGATGATACGTTGCGGTTATGCATGGACTGTCGTCCAATCAATACTATCACCGTGCGTTATCGACATCCTATACCACGTCTTGATGACATGCTTGATGAGTTGTGTGGAGCCACTATATTTTCAAAAATTGATCTTCGTAGTGGTTACCACCAAATACGCATGGCCGAGGGTGATGAGTGGAAAAACGCCTTCAAGACCAAACTTGGTCTCTATGAATGGTTGGTTATGCCTTTTGGCTTATCCAATGCCCCATCCACCTTCATGCGCCTTATGAACCATATCTTGCAATCTCTCATTGGAAAGAGTGTCCTTGTTAACTTTGATGATATTCTTGTTTATAACAAGTCACTAAAGGAGCATGTTACACATGTTAAGGAGGTCCTTCAAATCCTTTTACGAAAGACAAACTGATTTTCCTTGGTTTTGTAGTTTCTTATAATGGCATTGAAATTGATGTCTCAAAAGTTAAGGACATATGAGATTGGCCCGTCTCTACCAATGTTAGTGAACTTCGTAGTTTTCATGGGTTGGCCGGTTTCTACCGTCTCTTTGTGAAAGACTTTTCTACCATTGCTTGCCCTCTCAACGAGTTGACCAAGAAAAATGTCACATTCGTTTGGGGCAAAGCACAACAAAAGGCATTTGATGAGCTCAAAAAGAGGCTCACCGAAGCACCACTCCTTGCTTTACCAGATTTCACAAAAACTTTTGAGATCGAGTATGATGCTAGTGGTATTGGCATTGGAGGCATACTTATGCAAAATGGGCATCCTATTGCATACCATAGCGAGAAACTTGATGGCGCACGCCTTAACTATCCAATTTATGACCAAGAGATTTTTGCCTTAGTTCGTGTCCTTCAAGTGTGGCAACACTACCTTTGGCCCAAAGAATTTATCATACATTACGACCATGAGTCGTTGAAGTATCTTAAGGGTCAAGCCAATTTGAGCAGAAGGCACGCCAAGTGGGTTGAGTCCATGGAGTCTTTCCCTTACATTGTCAAGTACAAGAAGGGCAAATAAAATGTAGTAGCGGACGCTTTGTCTCGCAAAAACACTAGCCTTCTTACGCGCCTCGAAGTCAATTTGTTGGGTCTTGATGACATCAAATCATTGTATGCTTCCGACCCATTCTTTGGATCAATTTTCGCAAAGTGTTCAATAGACAAAGGGGTTGATGATTTCTATTTGCATAAGGTCTTTCTATTCAAACAAAACAAGCTTTGCATTCCGAAGTCGTCTCTCCAAATTTTGCTTCTTCAAGATTCTTATGGTGGAGGTCTTATGGGTCACTTTGGCCGTGAAAAGACATATGACATGCTCTCCACTCACTACTATTGACCCAAGATGAAGCGCGACATGGAGCGCGACGTCCAACGTTGCACTACATGTGCCCAAGCTAAGTCTAAGTCTCACCCTTTTGGTCTTTATATTCCATTGCCTATTCCTCATGCACCTTGGTCGGACATTAGCATGCACTTTGTGTTAGGTTTGCCTACGTCTAGACATGGCCATGATTCTATATTTGTTGTAGTGGATCATTTTTCAAAAATGCCACACTTCATTCCGTGCCATAAGACCGATGATGCTTCACATGTCGCAAATCTATTTTTCAGGGAAATAATCCGCCTTCATGGAGTGCCACGAACAATCATCTCCGACCGCGACATCAAATTCATGAGCTAATTTTGGAAGACACTCATGGCCAAGCTCGACATCAAGCTCCTATTCTTGTCCGCCTCGCATCCTCAAACCGATGGCCAAACCGAGGTCGTCAACCGAAGCCTTGGCACACTTCTCCGCGTGTTGATAAAGAAGAATCTTAAAGATTGGGAGGAATGTATCCCACACGCCGAGTTCGCCTACAATCGCGCAAAGCACTCCACTACCATGAGGAGCTCGTTCATGATCATCTATGGATTCGAGCCTCTCACCGCGCTCGACATACTACCTCTTCCTCTCCATGACCGCACCAACATGGCCGTCGACCAGCGTGCCCAAGCAATGAAAAAATTCCATGAAGACACAAGAGCTACGATCGAGCAACAAGTCCTTCGCCAAGCATCAAGGCTAAACAAGAACAAGAAAGAGATGATCTTCGAAGAAGGTGACCTTGTGTGGATACACTTGAGTAAAGACCGCTTCCCCAAGGATTGTGACTCCAAGCTCAAGCCAAGAGGTGATGGGCCGTTCAAAGTACTCAAGAGGATCACCAACAACGCCTACATCATCGACATCCCAACATCAAAGTACCTTGTGAGCTCGACGTTCAATGCCAAGGACCTTTCACCCTTCCATGGAGAAGATGAAGTTGAGAAGGTTGAAGAGTCGAGGATGACTCTTTCCCAAGGAGGGGGGAGATGATGCAGCCCGTCCTACGGACACTTCTGCATCTCCGCCTACTAGTTCCCCAAGTGGACCAATGACCCGCGCTCGATCCAAGATCCTACAAGCTAAGGTTAACTCGCTCCTTTCCTCGTGTGATTTCGATACACCCTTGGATGGATTGCTACTTCATGCCCATACTTTGTGCATCCTCAGCTATGAACCCAACTCGCGAGCGACACTGGCAGACACTCTAGAGCAAACGGGTGCCAGGCTCGGCGAACCGGATCCCTCGCCGGAACTTCCGGCGGCATCCCCGGTCGACCGCCCCCCTCGCCGATAATACCGGCAACGACCGGAATCCCCCAACAGCGATCGATAACATGTACTGTAAGGCTTTCCGGTTCGTGACCGGAAATACCGGCGGCCACCGGAATTTCTGGCACCAAATTCGGCGCCGCCGGACCTCTCACCGGAAATCCCCATATTCAAGTCAACGTTCGGGCTTGGCCCGTGTAACACCTTCTTTCGCCTAAACTTTACCTTTTCGTACCCAAACTACCCCTGTTTATGTGGCTGGCCTATAAATATCCCCCACCCTCTATTGTAAACCCTAGACTTGGATAATTGTAATTAAAGACACCCTTGAGGATCTATCAATTACTAGTCTCATGCTCCTTGATAAGGAGCACCAATTATCCCCCGCCTCTCGGATTTTGCCTTGTGCGTTCAAGTTGTACAAGTCCTTGGAGTTCGTTGTCTCGTCTCCAAGTACTCAAGATCTCATCAAGCCTCTCACCCCCATTGTTGGTCGTGGTAGAGTGTCTTGCCCAACGCCGATCCTAGGAATTGTGTTGGACCGATTGCCACCGGCGTGATCTATCGGCTTGTATCGCATTTTCATGTGTGTGTGTTCATCGAGTTCTTCGCGTGTGAGTTCGTGGATTTCATCCCTCTCCTCATCCCCCTCAGTCCCTCCTCAATTTACATGGGATTCGTGAAAGATCGGGTCTCCCCAAGGGGTCACCCCTAACACATCCTCTACTGAGAATTCACGCCTCTGGTGTTTCAGAGTGGTAGCAAAGTTCCTCCAGAAATTAGGGAGCTTAGCGATTATGCATCCCGCGACAAGGTAAATCACACTTAAGAATCTCAAGCTCCTTAGCGATGCATTGTATCTCATGAGCCTGTTCTAATATAGAACGCTTTTCAACCATTTTGTAATCGTGGAACTGCTCAATAGTATACATATCGCTTCTAGCATCAGTTGCGCCGAATTTGGATTCGAGTGCCTCCCACAAGTCATTGGCAATCCGCATATGTAAATATGCATCAACCAACTTATCTCTGATCACGCTCAGAATGGCTCCAACAAATACGATGGTGGCCTTCCTCAACGCCTTCTCCTGTTTAGGAGTAATCATTTCATTGGGAGTAACATCGATGACCCAGAACACGTTCATCGTTGTGAGCCATAAGGTGGTTTTGGTCTGCCAACGCTTAAAGTATGTTCCCATAAACGGGATGGTTTCAGTGCAGCGGCAAAACCTTGAATCGAAAATTGCCTACAAATATTAGGTTTTTGGAGTCTTAAGAATCTAGGCAATATTTCAGTTATCTTAATCCAGAAATAAATCATGAGTCAAACATGCACATACTGATATTTGGTAATGAAATCATGTAGTACTAAAATAATCTTAGAATCATCTACCGAAATTACTAGTACTATGCACACAGAAATAAGTAAGAGAGGGATTAGCTTATTGTACCCTCTAGTAGGCCAATTGGCCATAGCAGCAGCAGAGGCGGTCGGCTCGTCGGCTGCCCTCCTGGAAGCAACAGCAGCCTGTCCGGCTTCGGTGGTCATGGTGATGATGAAGGTGTGTAGTAGTGGATGCGGTTGATCGAAAGCGAGAAGTCGCGTAGAAGACGCTCCCCAAAAACCTAATCGTCCCCCTCCCATACATGATCTCAAGAGGCAGGGTTTCAGAGGCCTGCTCTTCCGTCAACTGTGTACGTGGTGGACGGAATGGGATCACTCGTAGCAGCAACAGTAGAGAAAACAATAGTAGCAATCGCTCGTGGAGGCAGTGATTCTGTTCTACCGCTGGAGAGGAGGGAACCCTCCAATATATACGCACAGGCGAATACGAGAGGGTTCAACGGAAAGAAACAGTTGTAATGAATGACTATAAACGCCCATACTTAATAGCACTTAAGACAAAACATTTCAGCTCGTATTCATTCTTGTTAACGTTTCAGTTGCAATCATTCGTATCCCGTTTGTGAGCGATAAAAATAACACATTAGCTCGGCGAGATTCCCTTAACCCGCGCGCATCGTGATGAGGCGGGCGGCGGATGAGGAGCGCACGTGAAGAACACCTCTCCTCACTTCACACCAAGTCATACTAGTGGGAGGAGATCTCACCTTATATGTTGGTGGAAATCTCTCTCAACTAGCCATGTGAGACTAAACTCCCACCACTCCTCTTATCATGAATGGGCTCTTAGGAATTTTTCTAAAATTGTTAGATGGGTCTAAAGCCCACCCTATATTTTAACAATTTTGACTCCTTGGTTAACACTTAATCGAGTCGCGCATGACATACTTTCAAATCATATCACTTGAGAGGACACCGGAGAATACATCTCCACATTAGGTAGCTTGATTCATAGCTGGCCCGAGCTCTGCCTTTAACTGCTCAGTTATAATACAGAGTTTGACAAAACCTAAGTCGGATTACCCACAAACTCGGATCGTGCGATCACCTTAGGTCAAAGGATTCCATTACTTGAGACTATAAATGACAATATTCTTGTTGCATCTTAACTTTGGTTAGTCCAACTCACTAATTTTTTTAGCCAAGTCGTTTTAAGTCAGATTTGCATCATCATCATGCTCATGAGTAGTGGAACTGAGTCTCATATGACTTGCACATTTGTCTAGTATATGTGTCCAGCATGACCTTGCAACTAAGGATAAGTTAGTATGGACATTGTAGATACATATGCCTACAACCAAATCACATATTCGGTGATTTATACAATTCTTCACACATGGACATTTTGACTTATGGTTATATTAGAAAATATACCATGATTGTATTTAGGGCATATTTCTAACGGATCCTCTCCATTTTAATTTCGTTTCGATGGTGCATCTAGCTTTGGAGGAAGGCATGTGGGGTCATATGTCTGGCGAATCTCCTAAAATTCAGTCGATTTTCATGTTCTTCGGTATGGTCTCATGGCAGTCACTTTCAATCTATGATTATCATTATTGTCGATGGTTGCTATTCTAATATGCTGATCTTTTGGAGCCTTGGTATGACAATTTCTCATTTGTCTAATACAACAAGTTCTATTACGAAAAGATTTTCTTGGCTCCAATGATGGAGGGCGAGAACGGCAGCGACTTCGGCTCGCGCTAGTGTTTGTAGCTCTCACTAGCTGGTCCAATGACGTATTTATAAATTTTAACTTTTAAAACTTTTCATACTGCTCCCCCAAAAAAACTCTAGATCGATAAACTTTTCGCAAAAAATATTGAGTTTCCAAGTCAATTCGTTCCAACTAAAAACGACGAGTCTAGACCCGGTACGCCAGGAGGATATGAGTTGCATCACTAGCAAGCAAACAAGATGGGCCTTGGAGCAAGGGAACAGTCCGGGCTGGTGCTGCACTGCACTGGGGACCCGAACCTGGCAAGAAACCCATTAATTAGTCCGGGGAAAGTCCACGAGGGATAGGCCCATGCTCTGCTGCAGCGTATGGTGGCCTTGCGACCACTCCAGAAAGCGCTCGTTTGGAAAGCTGGCTAATGTGACTCATGTTATGTTTGGTTGGGCCGTGGCTGTGGCCTTGTGTGTGGTTGGACGATGAAGCAGATGAGTGAAAATTAGTCTCCTCGCAACCTCATCAAGTGTATCACGACCAAGTAGTTGTGTGTGATTTTCCCCTGCATTAGTCTCATCAGAGATTGAAACACGGAAGAGTACTAAGCTTCATATTCTCTTTTTTTTTGCGAAATTTCACCGATCTATTAATAATCATCAACAACAGTATAAAGAGTCATAAAAGTAATAAAAATTACAAATAGATCGACGGACCATCTAGCGACGACTAGAAACACTGGCACGGGCCGAAGACGCGCCTCTGTCCTGGCCCCTCCATCATCGGAGCACGCTAGGGTAGCTTTTTTGGAGTCATTAACATCAGCTAACTAGTGAAGAGGCTCAATAACAGTCATTTGTGTAGATGTTTTGTTACAGAAGATTGTAGAACAAAGAATATTGAAGTGCTCTATTAGATAGAAGATGTTGTTGCTTCAGATACTTCCATATTTGGTATCAAGACTTATTTGCAGCGAGGGAGCAACACTAAGAACTATATCACTCATAACTTTAGAAATTTTCCTTTCTCCAAGCCTTCTTGATGGCCTCATCCTCCTCCACATCAAGAGGTTTATCACTTAGGTGTACATCAAATTAACAACACTCACAACTGTTCTCACCGAGAAAACTCATTCTCAATAACCTAAGACATGTAGCTTGATACGTGGAAAATTGAGTTGTTCTTGGCCATATATAGACGACAACAACACAAGGCCCTCAAATTTATCCTCGTTAGCAACATACATAAAGCAAACCAAGCAGCCAAGAAATACCACCAAGGTAGCAGCCAACGGTTTCCTCTGTCTGACCTACCAATTTTTTGGACACACTTGGAGAAACCAAGCAAAATTATCTTGTTTCGAGAGCTAGAACCAAGTATTGTAGAAGTAAGGAGTAGCAAACATGCCCCCACAAACCCTTCACGGTTGCAAGAAGGGCTCATGAAAAACCACACTTATCAATAGCAAAACAAATCAATAGGGGCACCAGGCAGTGCACGCTAGAGCAGCTAGCCACATGTGATGGAGAGGCTAATTGAAATGGCTCAAATCAATCTCGTAGCCATGCGACGAAGGACGGCGACCGCCAGCGGCGGCGAGTTCGACTTGGAATCGTGATGTCCATGTAAAAATTATGGTGCGGCGATGGGAGATAATATCGAGCTCGAGTCCAACCTAAAATCGTGCGGACGTGACAAGGATGGCCATCGACGACTTTTGCCAAGCGTCAATGACAACAACGAAACTAGGCCTATGGTGGATTATATTTAGCTATGATACCATGTCCATTACTTTGAATGGTCAGACATCAATTTCCCTCTATTGCAACTACGGTAATGTACACACATTACAAAGGATACTACTTCGCCCATGCTTGACTAATGGACAAGAAACATATATAGCATATACACATATTCTAACAAAGTGAACGCAAAACATTACATCCCATTTGTTCATGTTAATGGCCAGGTTCAGTCTTAGTCCATGACCAAGACAAACTCGTGGAGCGGGTAGAGTCAAGGGCCCGCTGCCACAAACACTGCGTGGGCTTTGCCCGCGGCGCATGATGGCGACGACGAGCGATAAGGGGTGGAAGAAGGGGGCTCGAGGGAGGTGGCGGCATGGCCCGGCCAGTCACCAGCGGGGAGCTGTCCAGTCACGAGAGAGTACTTCGTGGCAAAAATATACCACCCTAAAGAACAAAAGAATGTCTTAAAAGGACCGGCCACGGCCAAAGATTACGTACGCTAATTAGCAGCACTGCCATGTCATTTAACTGGACTTAGTAGGTCTCATAGGCTCGTTGAGCTGCTCTTTTTAAGATTGGTTTGGTGAGCACTTTTACCTGGAAGCAGTTGAGCCCTCCAGCTTTTGGCCAAAATTAAGGCCACCCGGGGGCACATGACCTCCAATTTGAGAATTGCCACCAAAAAGATGACCACAACAAGAGGGAGAGGAGAGAGAGAACTAAGGGCGGTGACTTGTGTGTGTGTGTGAGAGAGAGAGAGAGCCTGTGCTTAATGGAGGATTTGCCATGATGCTGCCTGTGGTCCATGGCTCGGCTTACATAAAAGAAAGGTTTTGGCCCACGCAAAGCCTCGATCAACAGTACTTTTTCCGGGGTCCTGCAGCCACACGGCCCGCAGACACACTCAGGACCCGCCCCTCTTGCCCAGCTACAGCTAGCCATCTATCTCATTCTCAGCGATCACACACTCACACGCACGCACCACCACCACTCCGTACCTACGTAGTACGTCTTGCTCACACATGCACACTCGCGATCGAGCTTTTAAGTTGGCAACCGAGCTAAAAAAAAGCCCCTTTGATTAGCTACCCTCAAGATCCTCTCGAATCTCGATCGATCGGGAGCTAACAAATTCGGCGGACACCTTCACGTTCGATCGGGTACCTGTCGATCGTGGGCACGAGCTGGGGGGAAGGGGAGGGTATAGTAGCAGCACTAGCGCACAACGTAAAGGCGCGTACTATTGGTGATAAAAATCTATCTAATCGTACCCCTTCAAAAGAGCCCAGGGACACATGGAGCACGATTAATACTATTGTTTCCGGCCTTGGCATATGCTTAAAGGTCTCTTTCGCCTACATGATCAAGCTAGCTATCTAGCTAGCTCTACCACACCACACACCACCACTTGGCATTAGAAATTCACACACCGCAACTCCACAAGCTAGCTGTAGCTTGGATACGTACCACATGGAGCCAGCAAAATTAACTGAAGTCATTATGGAAACTGCTGGCATTGTCTTGCCCATCATCATGCATGCATGGTGCATATATAGATTTTAGCATGCTGTGTGAATTGTGATGTAAGTAAGGTGCCAATCTAACTAGCTTCCTTTTCGGAGTTACTTGGAGTCTCTAGACGATAGAAAAGAGTATTTTGCATGGCTAGCTCATTTTCTAAAAAGAAAATAATAAAAGAGTATAATATATAACAAGAAGAAATCAATTATTAGTAATGGACTTCCCTTTGTGCTACAGCAAACTTCCCTTTGTGCAATCATTCTGCGAATTCTGAAGCAATGATTTTGCGGGATTTCTGCAATTTTGTTGAGTAGTACTACTCATATACTACATAAAGCATGCATGGGGGCTAGCTAGCGGCGCGCGCCAGTTGACGGCGTGGTACGGCTAAATTTTTCTCTGGAGGGGCGCTAAACTAGCACTGATGGTGCGCCCCGCTAAGGCTACAGTTTTAGCTTAGAAATCTGCCAGGGAAATCCCAAGCAGCATTGCCATGGGGAAGATCGATTAAACAAACGGGAGTGCGTGGGAGATGGTTGAAAGATGATCATGTAGGTAGTGGACATCCCCAGCAAAACATAAAACAAACATACCCACCACTTATAAGCAGTCGAGCCCAGCTGCATGCAGCAGGACTAGCTAGTGGAGGATATGTCTAATTTTATCTTCCCATGTGTATGTAGTATTAGCTCTTCAATACGTACGATCGATCATAGTACCACAGTACGCACTAGCTAGTACTACTAGTGTGTACTGTACGGTCACGAGTCAGCATCATGTATACTTATACTCCAGGTCACAGAACATAATGCTACTACTAACAAACTGATGAGCAAATTAATTAAAGAAGATATTATCGGTGCGTGTTCATTGCACTCATCCTAACCAATGATACGTTCAACTGTCCACGTGCGCCTCGCTGATTCGTGGGAGGAAGAAATAAGACATCCATAGATAAGGGGAGCGAGCGAGTGAGTGGTCTTGCTCCCGTTCGATGGAAAGGAGAGAAAGGAGAGGAGAAGGAACACATTGTACGTGCCCATCTTTACGTCAAATCCATAACGCCAGTAGCCAGGATAGCAACAAATCATCATACTATGTAAACCCATAACACATGAATACTATATAGTATAATCATTAAAGGAAAAGGCTAAGCTCCGATCCCCTAACGCATCATCATAATAAGCTCCATTAGAGGAAAAGGCTTTGGGGTTTATCCCTCCCTCCCTCCCTAGCCTAGCTAATAATCTTCCAGGCCGGCCGGCCAGTCTTTGTTGCTTTAGTTTTTAGCAGTGGTTGCAACGGTTGTTGGGTGGCGCGTATGCGTCCATGGCACCACGCACGGCTTAAAGGAGCTGGGGGGGGGAGCTCTGCCTCTCTCTCTCTGCGCTAGTTAGTGGAGGGGGGAATGGGGCCTCGCTGGCAATGATTGGTCTACTCATTGATTGCTAGCGTCTCAGAAACTTTCATATGCTCATGATCATCGGAGCAACGTGCACTCTGCTGCTCTCTCTCACTCACTCACTCCGATCCCTGCCATGTCCAGGGACAAAAGGGAGAGTGAAATATGGAATGTAGGCCGCTAGCTGCCTGCACGGAATACTAAAACTTTTCTCAGGAATTTGCGACTCCGCGCGCGCCAATAACAATGACCCACTTGCTAGTTGCTACTACTAGTTGCTGCTAAGTATACACTTTTTTTCTGGAAGAAGAGGTGGAAAGAAAAATGAAACTGAAATTAATTGATTAATGGAGTTCTTATCGAGTGTGAGCATGGCATGTGTACCAGAAAAGTAGGGTAGCCCATCGATCTGTTGGTGCGATTTGGACATCTCCTCTCTGGAGGTGTTTGAACACGATCGATCGATCGATCAGTGTGTAAACGGCTGCCTGTAGCAGCTAGCTAGCTAGTTTAATCCAACAACTAATTAGGAAAATCGTAGTAAAAGAGAAAGGTGCATAGTGAAGTAGTAGCAAAAATTGTATCTTTTTCTTCACAAAGGCATCATTCACCCTGTAAAGGGAGCAGGGGCGAGAGGATGATGCTCTAAAGGAGACGGGCCGGGGAAAGATCGGCAAAAACAGAGAGGCCACGGCGCAAGCAGGAGGAATTAACAGAAAGAGGAAGTAAGAAACTACTCCATAGAAAGATAAAAGAAAAATGGAAGAAGAAGAAGGGAAAAAAAAGTGTGAAACAAACACCTTGTGGTCTGATTACAAGTCATCCTCGGTGATGCTCTCCAGGTGCGGTCGCCACACGGCCACGCGCCCGCGCCGCCGGTCCCTGGCCGTCGAGGCCTTCTCCTTCATGATCTCCGACAGGTACCTCTCGTTCGCCAGCAGCCGCTCCTTCTCGCCGTCCGCGCTCTGGGACGCCGCCGCTGCTGGCGTGTTGCCGCCGGGAGCCTCGCCGCCGGATTCTTTCCTCCTCCGCCGCCTCCTCGCCGCCGCTGGCGCGGGCGAGGGCGCGGGAGCGGGCGCCTTTGGTTTTGCGGCGGCTTTCTCCGGCGCCGGGGTCATCACCGGCATGAGGAAGTAGATCTTGCCCTTCTGCAGCTCGGCATTGGGCGGCAGGATGACGGGCTTCTGGACGACGATGCCGCCGCCGCCGTCGGCGGGGCAGGTGGACGGCGGCTTCCGGAGCACGTGCTTGGGGTAGGCCTTCATGATCTCGCCGGCGAGCACGGGCTCGCTGATCTCCTCCACCCGGCCGTTGGAGTGCACGATGCGCACCACGTCCAGGGCGCCGCACGGCAGGATGCACGCGATGCAGCACCGGATGGTCTCCATGACTGGACTGATCCTGATCGGACAGTCAACCTCTCTAGCTCTCTCTCCCTCAAATCTTCTGTCGATCTCTCTCTCTCCCTCCCGGTCGGCAACGCTGCGCCGAGCTGGCGAGAGCTAGCTCATAAGGTAGCCAGCTACGATAGGAAGGGCTGGATGATGATGTGCACTCTATACCGGCGAGCGAGCGAGAGAACCCTGACCTGGTCCTTTTGGTGCGGGTATGTTCGAGCTTTTATATAGGGGTACCGTAGGATTCTGGCTCAGCTTTACCTTAGGTCGGATATCGACTCGTGTATTGTACAATGGTGTATGGAGGAACTGGTTCATGTTCTTTCGGTCTTGTCTGTGTGAGCTAAACCTTCTAAACTGTGCTAGTGCCGCTAGCTCCTGATCATTATCTACCACAAGGCAACACCACTAGTGCCCACACTTGCTTGCTTAATTTATAAAGCGAATGGACACCAGGGGATCAATATATGTAGAAAAAAATAAAGTATGATTGATTGAGAATGTGTGGATTCATCTTCTACTTTAGAGTATTATTTCATTTTATTCTATTTTCCTTTTGGCCTTGGAGGGGGACCCCCTTGGACTAAATCATTGCTACTCCTCAACCTTGTACTTTGGGGGCTGGTTTTCATGGGATCATCATGGGAGATTGGACGATCGTCAGTCAGCAAGGCTCTCGTCAGTATGATTTCAGTTTGGTGCACGCACACACCTAAGCTCGATCGTGGGGTTGTCAACAAGGATGAAATCTCTCTGATGTGCTCCGGCTCCGTCCATGCAACCTGTAAAATCACCGCCTGTATTAGCACACACTGTAATTTTACAATCTGCAATGAAGATAAGAGGGTCATGACTTGGGGGCCATGGACCGCATAGCCCACATTAGCGTCCGCCAGTCACTGTTGTGATGATTGAAGGCAGCCTGATATGTTTCTTATTTAGAGACCTGCAGTGGACAAATACGCATTCAATTAGGGGACAAATACCATCGGGGAAGAAACTGTGTCTCACGGTACCCATGCCCAGTACGTAACATAAGGTTTTTGGTTGAAACAAAATGAATATGCCCCCTTGTCTAGGAGAATCTGCGTGTACCATCGTTCGACAAAAGTAGAGGGTTAACAAATGCTCCATGATATACAAACATGATGTACATGTATATCCTTCTCTGAAAGGAATTGTTCATGGCATATATTATCACGAGGCATGGGCTTTTGTTAGAAGCAATATATACTACATAACCTGCTTTTGGTCATACTTACCAAATTGCCCCTCTGGCTCTATAGCATTGAGTAGGAAGAAACAAAATGATTGCAACTACTGTTCACCTGATTGTGAGTTATAACTTATAAATGATATTTTAAAATTTGCGCATGAGGTCATTTTGTGTAGCCAATTACCTATGAAAATACCAAAACTTGCAATATACAAATTTGATAAAAAAATCTCACACAAATGTTATCATGTATGACCTTACTCGACTTTCTACCCAGTTGACCATGTTGATGGCCAAGTCCATGTCATACTTGCTATAATTTTCCTAAAATGGGTATAAGTTCATATTGGCATGTGGAAAGCAACATTGTCAGCTAGGGTTTCCAACTTTTTGTCACAAAAATGTATTCCATTTTATTAGTGTCAAAATAGTTTTTTTATGAAGTGCAAAAAGTCAATGGGTAAAGTTCACCATGATAATTTCAAAAAAAAAACTATAACTAGTGGGTGTCCAATTCCGAAAGATGGCCATTTGCTTTGGGTTTTAGCTAAATTTGGTGTTATTTTTTAGTTTAGGCTTATTTTCAAAAATTAAATCAAATTTGAACTTAGGTGTCATAATTATCCGTCCTTAATTGCAAAAATTAATAATTTTAAGGTACACTTGCAGGATTCTATGCACTATACATGAAGCAACTTAAAAGATTTAGCCCCTTGTATGAATTCCCAAGCTAGTAGTTTTGAAGGAATTTTGAATTCAACCAAAAGAAATAAAAAATATAAATTTGTGTGTGAAGTCCTTTTATGTGACCAAGTACCCCGGAAAAAATACCAAACTTGCAATATGCTAATTTGAGAAAAAACAAACGTTCAGAAAAATCAGGCATGACTTAACTTAGCTCTCTACTGAGATGACCATGTTGATGGCCAAGTCCATGTTATGTTTCATTATAATTTCCCAAAATTGGCACATATATTACTATAGGCATGGAAAATACCATTGCCAACTAGAGTCCAACTTTTTGTCACAAAAATTGATTTTCCATTTTATCAGTGCTAAAAGATAATTGAGCCTATGGCAAGTATGAATTGAATCGGAAGATGGAGGAATATCTCATGTGCACATATAAAAGTGGAATTAACGTCGACTAAAGGGGGTGAATAGGCTTTTAAAATTATTACGTTTTAGGCTCAAATAAATGTGGAATAAAACTAACGTTAAATTTATTAAGCACAAAACCTAACCACTAGGTTCAACTAAGTGCACCAACAACCTATGCTAAGCAATACAAGCAACAAGGTGATAGCAAGATATAAATACTTCAAGCATGATGGCTACACAAAGTATAGTGCATAAGTAAAGGGATCGG
Organism: Avena atlantica; assembly: GCA_910589765.1. Taxonomy (NCBI): domain Eukaryota; kingdom Viridiplantae; phylum Streptophyta; class Magnoliopsida; order Poales; family Poaceae; genus Avena; species Avena atlantica. The sequence goes on along the minus strand of OU342735.1, from coordinate 435,371,076 downwards.
TTGAGAGATAACCGATGGACGCGGAGACAAAGATTTTTATCCGAAGTTCACTTTAAAAGAAGCTATGTCTCTGTTAGAGAGGTGCGATGGCGCAATGCTCTCCGAACGCCACAAATGGCTCACCTCTGGGTGTTGTGGCTCGATGCTCACCCAACGCCACACAAGGGCTCACCCCGGATGCGAAGACACACAACTCATCGGCACCACAAAAGGCTCACCATATTCTCCCATGAGATCGCCACAAAGGCCTACTTACGATGTACTAAGGGACACTTGAGGACGGTCACCAAAACTCGTACAAGGTTGGGGCTATCTCCACAACTCAATTGGAGGCTCCCAACAACAAAGCCACAAAATGCGGGAAAACTCAAACCTATGCAACAAATGCAAGAGCAAGTTCTTCACTCCCAAATTCCAACAAAGCTACAAAAGCTATTGAGGTAATAGGGGAGGAAGAACACAATAGGAGAACATAAAACTCTCCAAAATCTAGATCCCAACGATTCCTTCACAAAGAAGGGATTTGGCTTGGGGATTATAGATCTAGATCTCCTCTCTCAAATCCCTCAAAAAATGCAAGAACCATAGGAGGGGAAAGGGGAGAGGGAAAGCTCTTCAAGATCAACAATGGAGAAGAGAGAGAAAGCCAAGAACCAAGAAAAGAGCCAGTACCCATGAAGGGGAAGAGGAGCCCCTTTTAAAGGTCTCTCAGATCTGCCCGTTATGAGAATTTATGACCCTGGATGGAACTTTCGGTGGGAGGCCGGAATTTCTGGTGGGACTTAGCCAACGATCAGAAAAGTGCGATGTGAAAGACTAAAAACACAAGCCTAGCCAGAACTTTCGCCAGTCCACCGGAACTTCCGGTGGGAGGGGAACTACCGGTGGAATTCCGACAGAAGTTCCATCAAATAGAGCACAAAAAACACAGAGGTTATAGTATGTGAGCGAAACGAGAGTCGTATTTTCAATCGGAACTTTTGGCGGCTACTAGGCTTGAGCGGAATTTCCGGTGCAAATTCCGATCCAAATTCCATGAAATACAACAAACCAGACATGGGATACATTATGTGAATGGAAGAAGAACTGGATCTTCCACCGGAACTACCGGCGGCAAAATGCCCTAGCGGTACTACCGGTGGCTAGCCGGAACTTCCGGTCAGGAAAACTCCAGAAACCAAAACTGCAATAAGTCTCGCATCCGAACTCCAAACGAGATGAAACCAATTTTGTTGGAACGATAATGACGAATAAAATTAGAGCAGCTCCAACAGCTTACCCATATATAGGTAAGAGGGTAAATAACTGATTTTTTGGTAAGAGGAACAAAAAACATGCTCCAGCAGCTTACCCATAAGTGGCCCCTCACCAAAAAAATTTGGATGATCACCCATTTTTTGTCACCTCCTACTCATATATGGCTAGATGGACAAACATTTTTTGTAAGATGCACCTCCTACCCATTCCTTGCCATGTCAGCAAAAGGGAGGCGGGAGCAGCCCAACTACCTATGCATGGAAGGTTCGCTGCGAGCAGTTGCCGACTCCGATGCCATCCGCGCTGTCTCCGGTCGTCGGCGACCCTCTGGCGTGCTGGCCAACCTCTCATGGCCAGAATTGAGACGGTGTGGCCGCACACATTGCTGCGTCGTCGTGGCCCCTGCGTCGGAACGCCGGCATCGATTTGACCGTAGACTGCTAGCAGCTCTAGACCATGGAGAGGCCTCCTGCCGATGCTCGACCAAGCCGATATCGCGCCTGCCGAGCTCGCCCTTTACGGCATCCCTAGTCGTCTTGCTTCGTCTCTGGCGTCCCCTTGCTTCATATCTTGTGAGCCAGCCGTCGGGAGTCAACGCTCGATGCCAATGAGATGCATCTGGCCGCCACTAACAGTAACTGAACTAGCAAGGGTCTGATTGATTTTTTTCTTATCTATCAAAGGTTCTTAGTGTAATAAATATGTACCATGTTGTTATTTATTTATTTTTGAGGTATTGGTTGTGTTTTGGCTAAGCTGTTGGAGCAAACAACATTTTCTTTACTCATACCCTCTCTTTCCTCTTATCCAAACACATTTTTCTTACCCACATATGGGTAAGCTGTTAGAGTTGCTCTCACCTAGGGAGAAAATACCATGATAAATATGTGATGTATCTCCCAATGTGTGGAGCTAGAAAACTCGTAAGATAAAAAACCACAATAATATATGCAAGGCAAATTCTTATTTGATGAACTAGAGCTTGTTATGATGATAACCACAAGCTCTAGATCCTCTCATGGACAAGAACCAAATAACAACCAAGAAAGATGATTCTATGCATGCAAAGGTTTGAGCTCTCTCTGAACGATGCGATCGAGACACCAACTTAAGAGCCCATCTTGATAGTACAACTATCTATTCTAAACCCGGTCTCCCAACTAACAACACGAGACCGGAAAAGAGAAACCCTATTAAGATCATACCTTTGTCTTGAGCATTCCACTTGAGCTTGATGTAAACCGTCTTGACCTTCTTAAGATGGAACACCTTTCTTGATTGCTCTTGCTCGCTCTTGCTGGATGAAGACTTCCAAATTGCCTCCCATGCTCCAAGGGGAAACCTATTCTTTGAACTTGTCTTCATCACTCCATGAACACCGAGGATATCAAGATCCAAGCATGAGATCTTCTAGAGAAGGCGCATCTTGATCTTGCACTTCTTCATCCCTTCTTGAGTGTTGATTCGTCAAGATTCAATTCTTTGCACTTGTCTTGATCAACCTTCAAGCTCCTTATTTCTTCATGATTCCAATGAGCACAAAGCCCTTGGAAATTCCTTCATGTTTCAACCTTGAGACCAACACATGGCCAAGCGATGCCAATGGACAAACCTGCAAGTGAAACTCAATTCATAAATTAGTCCATAGATATTGTGAAAGGGCAAATAGCCCCTATCTAGTATTTTGGTTAACTATGACATCGAAGCTAGAGAGCGGACTAATATTTCTACTAACTTCTCTACAGGTGATAATCCACAGTTGATGACGAAAGGCGATGGGTGACCCCCCATTCGTTTCTATATAAAGAGCCGATGTTGTTATTTCTTATTCTCTCTTATTTACTTTTGAGTCAAATAGAAAACACCGCACTATTAAGGGGGGGTGATCTAGATGCGCTCTTTGGGGTTGTTCTACACCAAATATACATCACATAATCCACATTCACACACCCATTCGAGGAGAGAAAGAAAAATCGCCATGAAAAATGAGCCTAAGAGGGTTACTGCGAAACCGGCAGGAGTGCCGGCGCCGCCGGTGCTGTCGCCGGAATTTCTGGTCGCCGCCGGAAATTCTCGGTGAGCACCGAAAAAGCTCACTGGATCTGTTTTCGGTGGCTCGCCGAGATTTTTGGTCGTCGCCGGAACTTCCGGCGTGGAGTCCGGTCCGTCGAGGCTGTTGCTAGAATTTCTGGCGTACGAACCGGTCCGACCGGACTTATTACCGGTTCTGTCACAGGAACCCCCAAACGTCTCTTTTTCTCCCCCATACTATATATACCCCTTTCTTCTCAACTGATAGGTTAGGCATTTTAGCTAACATTCATTTCTTGAAGCGCTCTATCTATCTCTCTCTCTCTCTCTCTCTCTCTCTCTCTCTCTCTCTCCATTTATTGAAAAACAAAATCTTGAGGATCTCCCATTTTACCCAACCAAATTCAAATCCCTTTGGTAGAAAGGAAGAGGAGCTCCCGATCTACGTTTCCACCAAGCCAAACTTCATTCCCCTTGAGTTCATCGAGTTAGCTTGTTACTCTTGGGTTTATGGGAAACCCTAGGCGGCTAGGGTCTCCCGGGGGCATTCGACTTGTGATTTGCTCCGTGGAAAGTTTTTGAGAGTTTGGAGACTACCTTAAAGTCTACCACGAGTAAGTGAGCTATTCCTTCGTGGGATAGGCTCGGAGAAGAAGGTGAGCCTTTGTGGCGTTGAGGAATCCTTCGTGGGACCTCACACCTCTCCAACGTGACGTAGCCTCCTTCCCAAAGATGGTGAACATGGGAATACATCTTCGTCTCCGCGTGCTTCGGTTATTCCTTAACCAATCTCTTACTTGTGTTGTTTACCTTGTGATATCCTTCGAGTTTTAAGTATCTTGTATCATCAGGTTGCCTCACCTAGTTTGCATTTAGGATCACTTATATTTCGCAAAGCCTAAAACTTGCAAAAGATTATAAAGAATTTTGTAGAAACCTATTCACCCCCTCTATGTTAACCATCTTACACTTTCAATTGGTATCAAGCCAAGGGATATTTTTAGGGCTTTACCGCCTAAGAGAAAAGATGGTTTTTTCCTATGATGAGGAGGATAAAACTTACTCGGTCAGGGAGCTTCGCGAAATCATGGCCAAGAGTGCCCTTGAAAAGGCCAAGGCTGATTCCAATCTCCTTGTTCGAATGAGTTACCTAGAAGGACAACTTAAGGCCATTGGCGATGGGGCTTTTCTTGGTAACCCATTGGTAGTACCTCAAGGGAGGCCAATGGACACCGAAAAGGAGAAGGATTCTGAGTCCGCTTATGAGAGCGACTCGTCAAAAACCTCCGCGCCCCCTAATAAATTTCCTTATGTTTATCCTAAGCAAAAGAACATCATGCCTCACATTAATGATGGGCGGATCTGAAAAGCATGGATGGACGGATGGATGAGATGGCGAGCGGAAGGAGGATGTCGCGGATCGATGACCTGGCACCTCATCACTAGCAGGTCAGCATTAGTCCATATCCAACCACACCTGGACATTATATAGACCCACCTCCCTCGTGTCCCAACGCTTCCTCTGAATCCCCTCTACCCCCTCTTGATCTTGATCCAACCCATTGCCAGCCTCATACCTTCCTCCTGGCTTCGGCGCAGACTCACATCCATCCTCCCCCTTCAATCCTTGTCCCTCTCGCTTGACCCACTTCCGAGCCAACGCCTTGCCCCGGTTAACCCTCCTCCGCCCCCCGGCGACCGGTAGAGCCACCCACAAACAAGGGAGGCCCTAGTGCCCCTTTTCCTCCCATGCTTTTTCCTTGGACAACCGAGGTAGGGTGAGCGAGCCAAGGGAGGAGGGCCATATATGCATGGCTCTGCTTCCTCTCCTGAATTGCGACCTTCATTGCTCTGATGGTGTCTCTCCAAGCTACAACTGCCACTCTATATCCTGCACTAGGTGGTGGTCTTCGTAGGCTCACTGCCTCTACCTGAACTGTTGTGAATCCAAATGGCACGGGAGATGATGCTCTGAAGACCTCCTCGCTCTCAAAAGTAAGCACATTTCTTTCTACCTCCCTCCTCCCTAAGTTGCTTGCCAAGGAAACGCGTTTGAATGGGTGATTTGATTTTGCTTACATAATGTTTTTAGTCGAAGTGGTGTCAATCGTGATAGTCTACGACGGTGCCCTACGGTGGTTGTGTTGTCCATAGGAGTTGTTGCATGCAACACCAGAGCTCTTGCTGATGCTACCCGTGTCCGCGTCTCCAAGTTGCTCCTTCCGGCGTCTAGTACGACCTGTTGCTCACTAGGCTCCTCTGCTACTAGGGGGCGCCCAGGTTGGAGTTTGCGAAAAAACACACTTGACAAACGAGGCATAAACCGAGTCAGGTTTTTCTGAGTGTCGGTCATTTTTATTAAGGTGTTAAGTGGGTTCCATCAAAATTCTACTAATATCTTGTCATTTTACACTAAAAATCATGAAATAAAGAGGTGGGATTTTGACGGAATACCGCTTATAACACCCTAATTTTTATAGCTTGGCCGAGTATTTGTAATTTGCGGCAAACTAGAGTATTCCGGTAGAGCGTACAGGCCGCGTGCCAACGTGCACCTTCCTTTTACGGATAAGACTTCCCAAGGGCGTGGCCTGGAACGTGCACCTTGGTTGGACCCTTGGACGATCACGCTGCGCAGGCGAGGCTTGTCAGCGCTCAGATCCCGGGAACCACCGGAACGGTCGATCTCCCTGTCTGCAGTTCATGGAACGTGCAGAGAGCAGAAAAGCAGTGCAGCTTGGACCAAAGCCAAGCGGCACGGAACCGAAGGAGACGCGAAAACTACCCGTGACTGGCCCCTGCACGTGTGCCCTCCACTCCCGGCACGTGTAAGGTCAAGGTCGCGTCTATCGCCTACGATCTCGGGTACTAGTAGGAATGTAGTAGGATGCGTCACCAGCGTTATAAAATTCTGCCACGATCCGTACGGCAACGGGTTCAGCTAGCTGCCTCCTCGGAATCAGTCGATCGAGTCGCGCGTGTGTGTGAGTGAGTGCTTGCGCTCGTACGACTTGAGTGAAATGAAATGTGATTCTTTTCCGTGCTGCTAGCGTCCTTGCGTACTTGCCTGACGAAAAACTAGGGTAATCAGCAGTGCACGTACGTATGCTTGAGAGTGAGGCGACAAAATTAGACTTACAGACGTACGTGGAGAAACGGTGGTTCAATTCCTCACCTGAAATCACGGACGGGAACAGATTTCCACCAACCCGGTGAGTCCAGCTCATTTCGTAACCTGATTTTGTAGAAAACAATCCGTAAGTGTAGCATTTCTGGTGAGGCGCTACACGTAGAGGAAGGGGAGTCGTTGGGTTCATGTGTGGGGGCTACGGAATGGGTCGTGTACAATAGACTCGTGAGCGACGTGTCATAAGGTTCGTCGCACCCGTGCTACAGGATCAGAGCGTGACGCGCCCCTTTGGATGGTTCGGCTGGACGTACGCGTGGGCTCCTTCGTAGTCATCGTCTTGACCGGTGGAGAAAACCCTCATCAAAAAGAAAACGGTGGAAAAGAACTCCCTAGTACAATGTCTACACACAAGGCCATACTACTTCCGTTTAGAACATGGTAATTCACCTTGAAGAAGACGCGATGTTAGCTCCAAGACACAATTTCCCTTGAGTCCACGATAGCTCATGGGTCGCCATTTGCGTATCTATCGAGTCAAGTGGCGGACCTAGGAATTTTTTCGAAGCCTAAGCAGATCACAGCTAGATGCTACATTTTTCGAACAAATTCTACCATAGTTATATGGACGCGGCCAAGTGGAATGGCCCCGGCGACAGGCTATGCCCGTTATGTGGGACATCAGAAACAGGGGCCTACATAATATTCACATGTTCTGCCACCCAGTTTCTGTGGAGATTTGTCCGACAGTCTCTGGGCCTGCCTCGGTGAGTTCCTGAAAAACATTACCGATAGGAGGGGACACCTCTTCTACAGTGGTACACGCTATCTAAGCAGCGGGACCAGGAGCACTTGGACGTCACTCTTCAGGCCCTGAGGGTGGTGGCACACCACTATGCAAGTCCTCCTCTCCCCTGACCAGCTCATCTATGAGGCGGTCGTGCGATCCTGCCCCCCCCCCCCTTTTTGGGCTTTGCTGTGATGTGGTTCTAGCGGACGTTATTTGTTCTCTCTTTTTTGCATTGTGTTCGGATCATGGTTGGAACTCGGTTGTTGGTGCTATTTATAAAGCAGGACGAGAGTCTGTTTTGAGGATTTATGAAGGTTAGACGTCCCGTCCTGATGGACTAGAGGGATGCTAGGAGAGTGACTATGATCGAGAGATTTCACCTAGATAAAACCCCGGTCAAACCCTAATTTTTTGCCCTTCTGCTTTCATGGCTATATATGTCACTGCATCTTCCAATGCTGGAAAATTCAATATTGGGACTCGGCATATCCACATATGCACATAAATTTAAGTTTGATACACATATACCAGGATTCCATTCGAGTGCAACTTAGTTTGTGTCCAATAAAATAATTGAGTGACACTAATATCATTACGATTCATGCTAAAATTCCAGATGCATTTTTATAAGTTTTTGCGTCATGTTACTCGTATTCATCCATAATTATTTTGGCAAACTAAAATCTTGAGATTGGCTGAATCCTTTACAGAAGGAGAGAGTAAACAAATCATTAGGACACGTGACACGTTAGGATTTGGTTCTCTTTCTTCTACCTACAGATAGCCACTTGGCACGTCTGGATTTGACCATTGCACAAGTGAATTGAACATGCGTCGCTAGCGTGTCGTTCAACGGGGACGGCGCATGAGCCAGAGTCGGACGCATGCAGTCGGCAAGAAAGACAAGATTGCACAACGAGGGAGGCGCGTGGATCTCCGTTGGGACTCGCGAAGACCGAGAGGCTGTTCTCGGCCGTTTGCGCCAACGTTTTGTGCTAACCGAGCCCGCTTAGTCTAGGAGGGGGCGTGACCGATGAATTGGACAGACACAGTGCATTGACTGTGCGCTCGCATGTGCCGCGCGGTAGCAGGCGATAGCGATGCGTGAGGGAACTTTGGTACTCCTACTAGTAGCTGACGATAAAATAAAAATCTCTTCGATCTCCTCCAGAAAATGTCACTTGTTTCTAGCGTCATGACGTTGCGCTGTCGACTCTACAGTGGACGGCCAGTTTGTAAACATGTCATGTCAGGAGGCGAGAGGCAAAGAGCTCGATCTCTAGCCGCGAGACTTTTCTCTCCTTCCTAAAAATTCGAAACCAGCATTAGCCGAGCTTTAATAATTCCGAGGGAATATTTCCCTTGGAGGGCAGGATGACACTTGCTTGAGCTTGACACGCTGGGCGTGCATAATAATGCAGTAGTTTGGCATAAGACGAACAGTCAAAAGAGCACCGATCGACTAGCTAGGACTCGGAGGCGACCCAAGAATAATTTGGGGTTCAGCGCAAAGGCGACGGCGCACTGCCGCGTCCTGCACTATCTCTGCAGCAATCGCCTGCTCCCCCGTGCGCACGCGCCAGTCGCTCCATGTCAGAGACCACATTAGCGAGCGCCAAAAGCACCACCCTCGTGTGGGTTGAAAAAATGTGATCGTCCAACCTTTGCATGAGCATGAGCCATGCATGCATCTCTGGTCGACAGTTTGCTGTGCACAATGCACTGAACCTCTGCAAGCAATGCGGATACCGGCCGGTACTAGAAAGGGGCATGACGCCGGCCGCGCGCACCGTCCTCCTCCCCCTCCCCCTCCCCCTCGACACGATCATGCCCAAGGAGAGGACCACACGTTAGGTTGACAATACGATTAATGCTTTCCCAAACGGCCGGTCTCTGCACGCGCATATGCAGTGAGCCATCATCTGCAGTACTGTACAGTACTGTGCTGTGCAGCACCTGCAGGTAACCGAAATAATATCTGCTGAATAAAATGGCCGCTCCTACAGAATCACCGCCAAGATCGTCGTGATGGTGATCACACATGCATATAGCCTAGGACGACCGATGCCGTCCGCCCAACATATACACAACGTACAGATCAAACCGCGGCCAACGATCGACGGCAGGAGGACAAATCGTGATCGGCGCGCGAGTTCGTAGAATCTTCTTCCCAGTCTGAGATGCACGTCGTAAATGCCGGCGAAAAAGGAGTTAATCGTGCATGTACGAGCCGTTAATAAGGATAGAGACAAAGTTCTCCCGGCCGGAAAAAAAAAGATGGAGACAAAGTTGAGATGACATGATCCGAACTGGTACCATCTTTTACCTTTCTTTCGCGCGCATGATCGGCCCGGCCCTTTTAGCATCTATAGATATGCCGTGGCGAACCGCAACTCTCCGATAGCACTACCGTGCCATGCTTCCCACATTTGATAGTAGTGGTAGTTTCAATTAGAAAGCCGCATGCATATCCACACCATATTTCTTTTCACAAAGCCCAAAGCACCAGGCGATAGAATCCAGTACTGGTAGTAAACCTTGCAAACGTACGAATAATGGCTGTTTTTATTACTAGATAATACCCCGCGCGTTGCGGCAGGAGAGATGTATAACATTCATAATGATGACTATATAATATTTGAGTGCTTTATATAGTGCAAGAGAAATATGAGACACTCTAAGAGCTTGTTGTACAAAAAAGTTAAAACTACTAATCGAAAGAGGCTGTTGTATAAAGAATGTCAATTAATTTTGTTCATCATCGAAAATAGAATCTAATTTTTTATGTTGCCTAAACCAAAAGAAAGAAAACCTACATTGAAGTACACATAACTTTTTTATGGGGATGTTTTATAGATGAGGGAAAATTGTACAAAGGCTTAAGAAGCCTGGAAGAAACAAAGAGAAATACAAAATCTATTATTACTCCCTTGTAGCCTGAGCCAGTAGATCATCTTGCGCCAGATGGGGAATCCTGACCAGAATAAATTTCTCATCTTTGAAGAAACATCGATTTATTGCATTTCGTATATGCCAAACAATATACAAAGAGGCCGAAAGCTGTCCATTTTTGTGATGCTTCTTGCGCTTTTTAAGAAATTACCGCCACCATCCAGTCCATAAGATGATTGAGAGACAGCAGCCAGATGAAGAATCATACTTCAGGTTCAGCTCTAATTCTCCAGACTTTGGCAAGATAAGGAAAATGACCCCCCCCCCCCCCACCCAAATTGATCTTCATAAGAACTCTTTGCTGAATAAAAATCATCCGTAGAGAGGCTCCAGGAGACAATCTATGAGTGTCAAGCAAAATAATCCTTGCAAGGATCCACATTGGTTTCTCCAGCTTCATAGAAACATCAGTAAGTTAAATTGCTAATGGGGTAAGGAGCACCATATAAATTTCAGATCAAAAGGATGAACATACAATGTGCATATAGGATAGCTGATCTTGTGTTCAAAAAAGCCTCCATCAGGCGCTCAACAGCTCAACCAATGAAATTTCTAAAACTGCCATATAAAATAGCAGAAAAGCAACACCATTTTTTCACAGCAGAAACGCCCAACATGACGATCAGGAGGCTTGAGTTAACATCACGCAATAAAATTTATAAACAACTTTCGAGCCAGAGCACAACCTACCAGATTGATAAACATATGTTTGAGGATTGAAAAATAGAAAGGGGAATTAAAATCCAGAGAATCGGGAGCAGGCAACTACCAGCGTGGATATCAGTGCAGAGGAGGTGATGCGAGCAAGAAGGATTGCTTGATGCGAATGGCATCACGGGTAGATTTTTAACAGGAAGTCAGTGGCGGCTCAGTTTAGTCGAGCCGTTTCTACTGGATGAATGCACGGATGAAACAGTCAGTTTCATGAGCATTTGTGGGGAGAAGGCATGAGGCCACGACGCGATATGGAAGCATTTGTGTCCAGGAGGACTTTATTAGTGATTAAGCCCACAAGGGCCGTTTCGAAGTCTATGCACTGAAACATATATGGAAACATGAGTTGATACAGCTCTTTCGTACGACAAAGTGAGGAGCAACGCCCGGCAGCACAGGGTGGGAAAAAAGGGGTGACGTGGCTGCATGAGAAGCTAGAAAAATCAGGTAGTGGGGTGTTCCTATTTAGATATAGAAGATTAGATAACACTTGCATTTTTCAATGAAGAACGACTTCCCTCTCATTCGTCTTTAGGGTTAGAGGGAAGGCTGTTGAATCAACGGCGGCCGACAACAAGGGAGACATATTTTTTTATAAGGGGAATATATTAATATCAAGATGATACCAATTACATAATGGTTAGAGCAAGTCTAGACATTAAAGGATGCACACAACCGAAAACAAGAAAGAAGAAACAAGAGAGAAGAAGAAATAAAGACCCGACCAGGACAATCAGAGACTAGTAGAGCAAAATCCACTAGTGGGGACGACACCTCGACTTTGAAAAAGCTTCTCCAAAACGACGCCTTCATGAAGGTGACAGTGGATAAACACCGAGTCGTCATGGTTAGGTCCTGATTTGCACCCTGGAAAAGGATCAATCTCCGGCCTTCAACGAGAAAATGACTAGGTAGCCAACATTGCCAGGTACAAGCACCGAGGTCAAACCTAGGGTTTTCATCTCGGAAACTGAGACACGGAGCTCAAGAGCACCGCTGAGACCGAAGTCTGCAGGGTCACGACCCGGCTTGTAGAGGACACTGGTACAAAACGCCGATCGTACGACACATATACTTCTTCCAATCCGGTGTGAGTACCCTGTGAGATCTTCTCGGCTCTACGAGATGGACCCTCCAGAGCCTTTCTGTTCTTCTACTGGGTGACATCGTCTTATCCATGCCCATTCGAAACACACTTTGGAAGAGCCACACACATAGTGCAAAGCTTGTGCTGTTGAAGGTGATGAACTAAAAGTGCATCTCACTGTTACAATATGAGAGCAACACTAACCCAACTAACCCCCTTTTCTTATTATTTGTTTGATTTTTCTTTTGCATGTAATGAAGAATGAAGATATATAGGATGAAGAAATAGTATAGCTTAGGCTTAGTTTTAGGATTTTCTTTTTATCATTTTGCAATTTTTATTTTATTCTTTTCTTGTAAAGATACATTGTAATGTTTGTCCTAAATTAATAAAGTTAAGCTTTATCTTGTATTTCAATTTATAATCATTGTACTCATATTAATATCTATTCTTTTATTCTAAATATTGTAAAGAATATTGTATTCTTGTTATAATGTAATTAAATTTCATTTTTCATTTTGTTAGTTTAAAAATTGTATAGATTTGTATTTTATAAACAATAATTCAATTCCTTATTTAATATTGGAATTCAATTTCTATTATCATAATTGAATTTCATATTCTTTTTACATTCAAATATATCATTTGAATATTCAATTTTTGAATACTCTCACTAAAAAACAAAGAATTTAACAAAGGTCATGTCAAAATTTATCACACTCACTCAGATGATATAAACCTAAAATCATTAGAGTAAGAGGAACTCTAACCTCTTTGTGACCTCAGAAGTTTGCGTCAAATTTTTTCCGATTTTCTATGCATGAATGAAATTCACACATCTAAATCCCGCCCTATAATCCTGGGATGTTACAAAACAGTTCAATTTACCTTCCCCCTTCTTCCCCACCATACCCGAGATTAAAACAATGATCTTTTGATTTTTAATTTGCAGTTGCTTATTTATTATTCCATCTAACATGTTCATATTTGGAGTTTTTGTCATCATTAGACTCTATAGTCAATTTTTTTGTTACAAAGCCTTTAAACTCGGGGCTTTTGTTACATTGATCTCTAAAGGTATGTATTTGTCCAGTTTACTCTTTATTCTATTTTACGGGATCCTTTGTTCCATAAAAAAATTAATTGAAATTTACTAGATTTTTAATTACTTCTCCTGGGGCACAATGAGATAATTGGCTCCACAAATTTGACTTTTTCTCTAAAGAAAGCATTTTGTGATAGATGTTAAAAAGAAGAGAAAAGGAACGGGCCATGTTATAGCTAACAGCAGCATCTGATTGGACAATTGATTGATGAAAGCTGAAGTTATTTGTCCTCACTATGGACTCGTGGTCTTCTTCTTTCTGCTTTACCTTTTGCAAGTGGTCTATTTTGTTTCATACCTATTATCAATCCTTCTAAGTAGTAGCAACCAAAGTTTCATTATTAGGGAAACTCTTGCCCTCAAATCCATAAATACGTGCGTACCATCCAGTGTGTTGTCCATGTCTCAGCAGACTGTAGGTCATTGGAGTATCCATGACATAATGCTCTCTAGCTTGCAAGAGGATGCTTTATCAATATGATATTATAAAAAGTACCACCTTAGTTTTTGCGTCGCTTATATATACCTAACACGACAAGTATTAGTGTGACGGTAACCTGGATGTATGGTTCTAGCTAAACATCAAGAGTAGCTTAATTATGTCTTGGCATGTAATTTGGCCATCAATCAAGATATACTACTAATCGAAGGCTACTGTGTTGGAGTCAGTCGTTGCAGTGCATCCTTGGCTCTGACAGGGGACCAAGCATTAGAGTTGGCTCAATCAGCCAGTTAGGTGTCTGTGGTCACCGGTCCAACTTCTATACCGACAGATTAGATTATTTGCATTCGATGGACCGATGGGCTAATTAAGCCTGGCTACAATACGATAAGCCGTCTTCTTCCATTATCTGGAGCTAACCTAAGCTAGCTTGCCATGCAACAGGACGGATGAGCGAGCCCATTGATTCATATCACTTGACCATGTATGCTGTGTGGGCATGGAAAGCCCAGGGAAACTAGCTAGGTGAAGGTTTGGGCGTGTGGCGGAACGTCCCTGTTAATTAATTCATGAGCTTGTTAAGCTGGGGCTCTTAGGTGGAAACGTACTAATGACCACTGAAACCTCTTAATCTCTGTTTTCATCGAAAAGGGAAAACCTCTTAATCTTGGGGCTCTTTTTATGTGACGACGACAAAAGATAGAAATATTCTTACCTCTCAAAGGTTGTCCGAAGAGTAGCGATCGAACACAAAAGCAGCAAAATGATCCACTACCTCAACCCGAAATCCATGTCGGGTGATGGGTGCCCCTTCTTTCTACTATCTATTTTCGCTCCCTTTTTCTGCGATGAAGATAGGTTGAATTCGTGATGTATATGCTGAAAAATGAATCACATATGACGCAAAAAATAAATAAATAGTGCTTCTAATGTCACGCGATTATTATTGCACAAAACCTGCAGAGACGAGCTTCCTGAAGGGATGGAACGGCAAGCAACACTGCACGACATGGGAACCCATCAGCGCGGCAACAGCGAGCTAATTAAACCCACTCCCGCGCAAATCCGCCGCGTCGTCGCAAGTGTTTTCATGACAACACGGAACGCGTACGTACAGCACGTACTACGTCCCGAACCAATAATTCCACGGACGGACCCCGGTGGATTCGAATTCGATGACGCGGGCGGGCGAGCGCCCCAGTTGCGCCGTCGCTTTCGCGAAAAGGGTGGAGGCGATCACCGCGAACGAGCGACGCCGTGTGCCGTGTGCGTGCGCGGCAGAGCCCCGCCGATCATCAGACGCGCACGAACCAAACCACCCCGAAGATCGCCAATTATGGAATCCATATACCCCGCCCGGGTCAGAGTCCACATGATCGACTCGACCTGATCTTATCCGGCCAACTTTCAATTAGCCACCTTTTTGGCACTCCCCCCTCGCCCATCCAGGCCCAGGAGAGATCGAGCAGCTTCACTTCACACCCCGTCTGGTCTGCAGACTGCAGCTAGTACTAAAGAGGAGGAAGATGCAGCGTACTACCAGCTAGCGAGTGCCATCGATCATGGGGTTACGGATTGGCCCCGACACAAGTCAATGCCTAAACAATGGCCAAACTTTACATGCGCGCGCGAGGCGCGAGGTTAGTGCTCCCACGTCGCAGTCAAATGGCTGCGATCCAGGCATCATCGGCACGCGATGCCGCCTTTACATCAACTCAAGGCGGTCCACTTCACTCACTCACTCACTCGATCACTCCCTCAGGCACAGTGCCGATTGCTGAATGCATGCATGCAATCGTGCTCCTTGGCCGTGGATAAACATATTGGAGCATGTTAATGTGGCCTATATGCGTCCCCTTTTTCAGGATTGGGAGGAGAGTTTTACTTTCGCACACCTCTCTTTGCTCGGAGAGTGATGGAACTCAGCTTCTTAGCTGCTGCTGATATAGCTTTACTTCTTCTCTCTCTCTCTCTCGTGCGCACCTTTTCTCATCGTCTTTATGGTATCCAGATTTAGATAGGGCGGTCGGCTTTCTGCGAATAAAAAGTCTGCAGGTAATTTCACTCCCTCTGGTCTCTCGTACATGAGGATCATGGTGGGTGGGGGCGGGGCGTACGTGCGCGTCGGCGTGTTTACGCGTGTGGCTCACCGGCTACCCGGATAGACGGGGCCGGATAGACAGACGTACCGGGCTTCAGTTATTAGCAGCGGGAGTTTCGGCTTTCCTATTCAGATGTGGCCATATTCATGGAGCCCAGCCATCGTCTGCTCCAGCAACGTACAGCAGGATCGACTACCCGTTCGATCAGCAGGAGATCATAGAGGCGGTGTGGCCCAGGCAGGCACGCCCTGTTAAGTACAGATCGGGGATTTGTTGGATGTTGCTGTACGACTGGTTGTCATCGATATATGCCATCCAATCCTCTAATCAATCTCCTGTGTGTGTGTCTGTGCAATTATGTGTCTAAAAAAAATAGTGCCGTGGTAACACATAGCAACGCACATACATAAGGGGGCTAGCTAGTGCTAGTGCAAGTGCGTGCCTGCACCCACTGGGGACGAAGAACAGTTCTCCGCTCGAATAATTTCCCCTGACGGGACGAGCAATATGTCCGTGCCTTTGTAAAGTTCCGATCGGGTATTTGCTCTCACGTCACGGCGAGCACCCGATGAACGAGCGAGGCCCTGCTCTCTCCCCGCCTTTTCTCCACATCTCCCAGCATCTTTCTTCTCTGCTTCCACTTCTTTTCAAGCTGCAAAAAAATCGACCCATCCGTTTCCGCCTAAAGGCACACGCTCGCCATTGTATCTGGTCGATCGATCTACGGGTTAGATCGTTGCCAACGTTTTGTTGATGGGCTGTCCTTGGTGTCTGCCTATACCTGGATATTAACTTTACCTAGTCACCGACGATGGCGATAGGCTGATGGTGCGAGCTTTGTCACATTTCACTGTTTTTGCGAGGATAACACACTTTGAGTTTCTGGTGGTAATGGTATGTGCCTCACCCATGCATGTCACCACGATAAATCACACGAGGTCTGGCCACCATACCAGAAATGTAAAAAGGCAAAATAAGAGCATGTCTAACAGGCCCTCTAAATTTCTGCCCCGTAAAACTCGAGTAAAGGGCCCTGTACTCGATTTTGCTCTGAAATTCCCCACTGATTTCATCGCCCGTCTAGCAGACCCCGTATCCGAGCCCCGTATATTAAATTCCGCGCGAGATGAAAGCAGATTGTTCATAGATAGGCTTTGATTCATCATAGATACAGGAAAAATTGCGCGATCTAGCGGTAGATCACAACTTGTTAAGCTAACCCTAACCTAAAACTACACAAAAGAACCTCGCCGGAGACCTCCTTGTCGGCGAGGTTGTCGCTGCCGCGGCGGCAGTACGCCTAGTCATCGTCGATGACGATGACGGCGGCAGGGGCAGCCTCCGCCTTCTTCAACTCCTCGACGGCGGCGATGGCGAGCGCCTCCTCCTCCTTATCCGCGGCCGTCCTATCAGCGGCCTCCTACTTGGAGGCCTCGACCGCCTGCAGGAAGAGGGGATCCTCCCCCTCCTCCGCCGCGGCCGCCGTCCCCGCTGCGGCGCTCGAGCCCCCCTCCTCCCAGTTGGGAGCGTGTCTGGAGCGACACGCCGCGAGATTGGCGCGGTCCATCTCCCATTGTGCCCGGCACTTCTCGAATTTGTCGCCGGTCATCGGCGGCAGCGGCGGGTCGATGTTGAAGTAGCAGCCGCCGGGCGCGAAGTCGACGAGCGACCGCGGCATCGTCCCCGGCCACCCGACCCATTTCCAGACGGCGCGGCAGCTGCCGGCCCAGGATAGCTTGCAGTAGAGGACCCACGCTTCCTCGAGCGTGAGCTCCTCGCGGCGGCGCTTGGCTGGGGAGGAGGAGCATGTGGCTTGGCGGCGACATATCATGGCGGCGGCGGCGTGGATTCATGAACGGAGCGGCTGGAATTGCTCGCCGGAGTTGGGCGGCGCGCGGCGGAGCTAGGGTTGCGAGTGAGGGGTTGGACCCTCACTCGCACCCTCACCCTGTACTTATACGGGGCCGGGTGGGCGATTTGCCCCGCCCCGTATCCGAGCGATACGGGCCGGCCTGTTTACGGGACGTGCTAGGCGGGCCAAAACACCGGCACCCCGTATCTCGCTGGAAATTTACGGGGTGCCGGCTGTTTACGGGGCCTGTTAGACTTGCTCTAACAGCATTGGATACGAAACCTAAATTTTTGTTCTTTCATGGATAGTCATGCATGACTTGAACGGCTTCTCGTCGTCACACAACACAAGGAATATATTCAGATGCTTCGCTCGAAATGCCAATTTTGAGGAGTTCTATGCACGACGTTTCCTGCTGTTGAAGTTTGATCCAAATTCGATAAGAAAGCTAAGTTTTAAAGAGCGGAGCGAGACACCTCCCCGATAGACTTGGCCGGGTATGGATTGTTAATAATCTAGGGTTCCACCCTTATGTATATTTTTTGTAAACCACCGGTTGGGATAAGCCGCATCTGATAATCCCCGTGTTGTGTGATGTGAACACCCCCCATATAGTGAACTTTCGTTGGCCGGCGTCGTGTCTTTTTTGTAAAGGTTTTTCACGTTAAATCTTGTGTCTCTTGCTTAAGGTTTGATCGTTCTTTGTTTTTATTACTTGTCATGTTTAACATGCGCCCTTTTGGGGTCTTCCCGCCCGCTCACCTTGTGTCTTACGAAAATATATGGATATATGGACAAGTAGTATCTCCGAATGCAATAAGTGATATCTAAACACACATCTAGATACATGTGAATCTAGACATCCAAGTATGAATACGCCCCTTTTGAGGGAATGCATGCCAATAACTTGATTTCGCATCTTGCAAACATGTTCACTTTCTTTAGCGTGTTTTGACACTTACGTAAAAGATGGACCTTCTTTTTTATAATGCAACATGGGCCACCTATGAATGGGAGAACGGGACTTTTTTAGTTCAGTTCAGGCTTCCGGGTCCAACCCAAGTTGCCTTCTGAGGCATTTTAGCCCAGTCAAACAGTTCCGGGCGCATTCTAAAAAAAAAAAAAAAAAAAAAAAAACAGTTCAGAGCGCAGCCACTATGTATCGCGCACTTAATGCGAGGCCAACGTCTTGTTCGTGTCATTTTTTTCTTTCGTATATGATTCCTGACTGCTGTCGCATGGGTTGTTCCTATACGCAGCTTTAAACGGCAATACCCCGCGTCCGCACATCCAGTCTGATGTATTGGACCGGCCCGTTTACCCCTCTTGTCGCTAGCGTCGTTGTCTCTCTTTTTTTTTGAGAGAGAATAGCGTCGTTGTCTCTTCCGTGTCCGACTGCTACGGTTTTTTCTACGTACCTGGTTTTTCAACACACCTTCTGGTTTTCTGTTGTTTTATCGGTTTTCTGTCAGTTTTCCGATTTTGAAAAGTCTGAACATCTTTGAAGCAAAAAAAATTAAATCTATTTTTTCGGATCCGAACAAATTTAAGACTGAACAAAACTTACTGTTGTTCAAATTTGAACAATTTTTAAATCTACACTTTTTAAACCTGAACATTTTTTATATGAACATTTCTTAAATTTAAACTTTTTAAATTTTTGAACATTTCTTAGAATTGATTTTTTCAATATGAACAAAAACAAAAAATAAAAATAAGAGAAAAATAAACAATAAAGTAAAGTAAAAAAGAAAAACAGAACAAAAAATAAAGATGAAACAAAAAATGAAAGGCTTACCGAACTGGGACAGTCCATACAGTGCCCACGGGGTGTGCGGCGCCCGGTATGCGCCGTCCTGGTCGGCATATAGGTTTTCTCCTTCCTCGTTCTTTTTTTCATAGGATGTTTCTTCTTCCTTTTATTTTTATCTCAATCTTAGTTTTTTTACTTTCTTATGATTTTACAATTTTTATCTACCTTTTCTCTTTAATTTATCATGGTATTTTATTAATATTTTTAGTTTCTTTCCACTGAATTTTACTTTTTTATTTTGTTACTTCATTTTCCATTTTGTTCATGTTTTTTATTTTTTTCCCTAATTCTTCTTCCTTTTTTTTTAAATATAAAATTTTTGTAGAACACATGAAACATGTTTTATAGCCACATGAATAGTATGAACATTTTGATGAACAATTTTTTCAGACCATTAAATATTTTCTAGGTAGATGAACATTTTTCTAGACCGATGTACGAGACTACTTTTTTCACACCGATGGACATTTTTTGGGAATTACGTGAACAATTTTTTAATTTGGATATTTTTTATCTGGTGAACTTTTTTAATATGAATTTTTTTACCCATTGACCAATTTTAAAATTTGAACCCTTTTACTTGGTGAATATTTTTTTAAAATTTTGAACCATTTTTACCCGATGAACATGTTTAAATTTGAACCTTTTTACCCGGTGCTCCATTTTTTAGATGGAAAGGGATCACTCTCCGGCTCCAATCATATAGAAAGAAACCATCAAGTTTTTCTAAACAAAGCTAATGCATGAAAATAAAAATGTTATATTGATCGCCTGCATCCAATGCTTTTTTTTAAATAATATATTTTTTAATCAATTTTACGAATAATACACGAAACTGATAATTATGGAAACTAACGTGGCATTTGAGACCCGTGCCCAACGAGGACCTTTCGATGTCCAAGGTCCTGACTAGTGTTAGCAAAATGTGACTTTCCACTGTTGTGCATACCAACTAGTCAGGGGATCAAACCCTGATTGGACTGGTCGGGGGCTCAAACCCCGAAAGGTACTCGTCAGGACGCGGGTCTTCATGGTCGCGCTAGTTTCTGAAATTATCAACTTCATGTGTTATTCATGAAATTGATTAAAAATGTATTGTTTTAAAAAATAGCGCATCCAATTGATCAAGGAAACAACTACCCTCTCGGCATCAAGTTCATGCTCTTGTCCTCAAAGCTGGATACGATTTAGATGTGAATGTCCAAAACGGTTTGATTTCCATGTACGCCACACACGGTGAGCTAGGGGCGTGTTTGGTTGCTCGGGTCAGAATTTTTTCCACTTGGTCTGCTGGGTGCTGTATGGGAGAGATTTTACTTGGGCCAACTTGGGCCAGTTGTTTGGACTTCTCCATCCTCGTTTCCTACAAATAGACCCAGTTGTTTGGTTGCCCAGATTGTTGTCTTTTTTCCTTGATGATGCATTTTATAGATGTTTGGTGTGCTGCTTTGCATCTGGTCACATGATCACCTATTTCAAATTTAGTGATCTTACCACTGCAGCACATACACAACACATGATCAGATGCACACAACACACAATCATGATCATATGCAGACATAAACATTGCTACCTACACATTTAGATCATCACCATACATGTAGCAATCACCATTACAGGTACCAATCAGGGGTCCTAAACTTGACCCCTGATCAAAAGAACCATCAGGAGGGACATCCCATGCTCCTGAACCACCACAAGGAGATTAACCCCTGATGAAATATACCATCAATAGGGGCATACCATGCCCCTGAACCACCACCAGGGGTTTTCACCCCTGGTCAAAAGAACCTACTAAGTTCATCATCTAGCTGTCTATCACTAGTACTAATGACCCACAAGTATAGGGGGTGTATCATAGTACTTTCGATAAATAAGAGTGTCGAACCCAAAGAGGAGCATAAGGTGTTGACAAGCGGTTTGGATCAAGGATTCACTGTAAATACTAGCAAACAGATTTATAGGGTTTTTTGGTAATGCAGATAAATAAAGTGCGAGTAAATAAAAGATAATAATAATGGCAACGAGTGGCCCAATCCTTTCTTCAGCAAAGGAAAAGCCGGTTGTATTACTTATGATGACCAAATGTTCTCTAGGACATATGGGAATATTATCAAGTGCTTTTGCTTCATATAGTCGATTAATCTTCATTGGTTAGATAAGTTGTTATCTGGGTGAACCTATGCTAATGTACTGCCCTAACTTATACTAATACATACTTGTGATTATACCCCTTGGAAGCATCCGCAACTATAAGAAAGTAATTAAGATAAAAACCTAACAACAACCTTAAACTCTGAGATCCTACACTCTCTTATGCAATGGTTTTCTAACGGGGTTTAGGTTTTTGTCACTCCGGCAACCCCACAATTAGTAGCCAAATACACAATGCATTCCCCTAGGCCCATAAAGGTGAAGTATCATGTAGTCGACGTTCACATGACACCACTAGAAGAATAGAACCACAACTTAAATACCAAACCATTAAATATTACTCAACATAATTCCACTACTAACAGCATGACTTCTCTCAAGTCCTCAGGAACTAAGCGAACTACTCACGCGACATAATATGGATCAAGATCAGATATGAAATAATGACAAGTAACGATCTGAACATAAACAGTAATCCAATGGTTCCACTCAATAGCATCAACTACAACAAGTAATCAACACCGAGAAAGTTTCCCCTATAAACTATGCAAGATTCAATCCAACTGTTACGGCGGTATGGCGTGGTGTGATACGTCTGAAACGTATCTACTTGCCCGAACACTTTTGCTATTGTTTCTCCTCTAAACTTATGTGATTTGGATACAACTAACACGGACTGACGCTGTTTTCAGCAGAATTACCTTGGTGTCTAGTTTTTGTGCACAAAATCAATTATCAGGAAAAATCCGGGAAAATATGCCAAAAATCCTATTTCACCAGAAGATACACGGAGCCAGAAGACGAGACGGAGAAGGGGCCTGGGGGCCCACACCCTGCCAGGCGCGGGCCCACCTTTGGCCGCGCCTAGGGGGTGCAGCCACCCCAGGCACCCCCTCGGCCTCCCTCTGCGCCTATATGTTGCCTCTCGACCTAAAAACCGGTGGGGGTTCGATAGTTTTCCAGAAAGAGTTCCGCTACGCTGCCGCCACCAGGAACCAAGATTCGGATCCAGAAACTCCATTCTGGCACCCTGCCGGGACGGTGAATTTGGAGAGGAACATCGACATCATCATCACCAATGCATCTCCATCAACCATCCATGTTTCCCTCATTCATGAGTGAGTAATCCCCCGCTGTAGGCTTGGGGATGGTAGGGATTGGATGTGTTCTATCATGTAATCGAATAAGATTGTTAGGGCATAGTGCCTAGTATCTCTATTAGTGCTATTTGACTTTGTTGCAACTTGTTGTGCTTAATGTTTGTAACTAGGGCCCAAGTGCCATGATCTCGGATCTGAACTTATTATTGAATCATTATGATAGTATTGTTTGTGATCTTATCTGCAAGTTGTGTACACATATCATTATCCGGATCCAAAGGTCCCAAAGTGACAATAATTTGGACAACCGGAGGGGATGGCTGATGTACCCCGACCTACGGTCGTTACCACATCATGGTCTCCAACGTACGCCAAGTCGTCATGGACTCCAAAGGTGAATCCGTTCCTCTATGTGAGCCCACTTCCTACACTATTGAATGGTATGCTACTTCATACTCCGTCACATATTCATGATAGGTTCACACCAACAAGTACGGAGGCAAGGGAGGAAGCCCGGAACATCAAGCCCGACAAGATGGAGGCTTGGAAGAGGAGACGAAAGAAGCCACAGCTGAACCACCAGAGTCTCCGGCCTACACCGGAGTCTCCGGTCCTGCTACACCGGAGTCTCCGGACCTACCTCCGGACCGACCCCAGCAACCGACCCGGGGACAGTCAGTACGCCACTTCGGAGACGACACCGGAGACTGACCGGAATCTCCGGCCCTGACCGGAGTCTCCGACCACTACACCGGAGTCTCCGGCCTGCGTGATGGGCCTTCTCGCTGCCAGCTGGGCCCTCGGCCCATGTACCCCTCTAGCTCGTCCAAACCCTAGTTTTATCCCTAAACTACCCATGTTTATGTGTCTGGCCTATAAATAGAGCCCCCACCCCTTCATGTATCCCTTAGGCATAGATGATAGACTAAAGATAACCCCCTTGTGTGGAATCTCTAGTTTTGCCTCATCCCCTTACCCAAGGGGACCGACTATCGTCACCAACCTCGATTGGACTTTGCATCACACATCCATCGTTGAACAAGGCCTTGGAGTTCGGTGTATCGTATCCAAGTTTTCAAGACCCTCCCCAAGGTGTTCTTCCCTCTCCGATGTGGATTTGAGGGAGCACGTTGATCGATCTTTCCTTGTGAGGATTCTATCAGACCGGTGGCCGCCGTTCGGGAGCAATCGGCCTTGTATCATGTGAGTTTTGTGTGTGTTCATCGTGTTCTTCGCGAGGTGTGTGTTCGCTTCCGCTACCTAATCCATTTCACCTCGCTTTCCCATCGATTTGACCACGAGATCCGTGAAGATCGGGCCACCCAAGAGGTTAACCCCTTCATCATCTGGTATCAGCATCTTTTGGTTGCCACGGATTTCTCATCGATTTGGTCTTTTCCCCATAAATTCAAAAATTCCACCAAAAACAACCCCAATTCGTGTTTTGGATTGATCTATGATTTGAGTGAGTTTTGGTTGGTTTTTATCCATGGATTACTTGCTGAACTTGTTGATCTACATTCCCCTGCGTTCCCATGGCCTAATTCCTTGATTTCCCCCATCAATTTGAGGTTTTGGTTCGAGTTTTTCCGCCCAAAACGCGTCCCGTTCGAGTTCTGGATGTTCTGGAATCACCCGGACCGGAGTCTCCGGCCTAGACCGGAGTTTCCAGACTTTTTGAGCTCCAGACCGGAGTCTCCGGACCTCCAGACCGGAGTCTCCACCCCTCCCTGCAAACAGAAAAATTGCAACATGGTTTTGAGCATAACTTTTGCATTCGAACTCGGATTTTGGTATTCTTTAGCTCGTTTCGAAGAGGAGAAGGAGCCCTACATCATCATCCATGTTGTTCATGCTATCTATTCCATCCAAATTCTGTGAGCAAGGCGGAATCCAACAATAAAGGGTGAAGCTCGTCGACGAAAGGTATAACTTTCCGCGACTTTCCCCACTTGCATTCCTTTGTGAACCCCACTATCTTTGTGAGCAACAAACACCTATTGAGACTAGTTCCTCTTATGATTGCTTGGGCTAGGCACATTTGATACCTTATAGAATTCCGAGAAAACGTGTGAGCGCTATCTCATATAGTTATCTTGTATAGTTGTTGGCACAAGGAAGAGGCAAGTGAAAAAGAAAAAGAAAAAGAAATAGAAAAAGGAAAAGAGAAAAAGAAAGAAATATAGATGTGCCTCATAGAATAGGAAGCGCAAGCTCGATGAACATCATATAGGTGGTACTTAATGTGCATATCTTATAGCCCACCAATTTTGTGCAATCAAACTAGCATCTCTCCTTGTACATGTGTGACATGAGCTTATAGTCTTCGCTAGGTTATCATTTGGTTCTTAGCTCACTTTCTCCGTCGCACAAGTCCCATTTATTCTACCGTGTGTGTTTCCTTGTACATATTTCTTATCTTGTGGATTGACTTGTTTTGCTTTGTGATCATTGTGGTTATTTACTTGCCAATACAACATCTTGATTTCGGATTGGTTCTTGACATGCCACTTTCCATACCTATCCACCATAGGCCTTGTGTGTGTGTTTTTTTTTGGTTAGTAGTTGGTTTTGGTGTTCCGCGTGAACTTCACTTTGCTTGGTTTATTGCTCTCAAGTGTGGCCACTTGCATGATACTATCTTCCAAGGTAAAGTAAGGTTTGACGTTGCATTCCCAACACCCTCTACCACTTCCATATACAATATTTGGTCTTGTGAATCATGTCTAGGGACTCCAAAACCGAGGATGATGTCTATGAAGAATCCATGATGAGCCACCATGACTACGAGGACATGACGGAGCACAACACCGACAACGGCTCCACATGCATGGAATACATGGAGCATGACATCAACTATGGCCCCTCAAGCATGGAAGACTTGGAGCTCTACATCGACAATGGCTCCTCATACATGGAGGATATGGATCACTACACCGACAATGGATCCACATGCTTGGGTGATATGGAGTACTACACCAACAATTACTCCCCAAGCATGGACGACTTTGAGTGCGACATCGATGATGCCTCGCCAAGCATGGAGGACACGGAGAACTTCATCGACTTTGATGGCTCCTCCATGAGCCATGAAGAATTCCTCCACCGTGTGGAGATGGAAGCCTACTACTCCAAGCAAGAGGAGGCGCATCATCAAGATTCCATGACCTTCAAGGCCAAGCGTGCGACACCAAAGGTCACCACCTACTTCGATGATCCACCTCCAAGGCGACAAGCTCCATCACCTCCAAGGCGTCAAGATCCACCATCTCCAAGGCGCCAAGCTCCATCACCTCCAAGGCGCCAAGATCCACCTCCTATCCAAACAAGAGTGGCGTCCAAACATCATATATATCAAGAGGCACCAAGAAACAAGAATCTTCATCGACAAACATCCTCTCATGAGCATCGACACCATAAAGAGGATACAAGACATCGTCAAAGGCATCTTCACCATAAAGACGAAGAATTCATGATGAGCTCCATCCATAATGCTCAATCAAGCTCAAGAAGGCACCACAAACACAAGAAGAGTGCTAAGACAAGTGATCATCGTCGCGAGTGTCATGTGGACGACCAAGTGCACCACCTACATCAACCATCGGCAAGGCACGCCAATGACCTCCGTCGACACCATCATAGGGCAACTTCAACTACTCGTGCCACCACCACAATGGCACCAAGAGCAAGCCTTCCTCCACGCCATCAAGCTTCAACGCCTACGCTTGACTTCCACGACCTCGCGAACGAGGAAAATGAAAACCTCTACTTCACCAAGTTGGCTGAGTTCGACAAGAGGATGTCTACACTCCAAGATGGAGGAAGCCAAGGCCACATATGTGATGAAATCGATCCGAACACCTTTCTCGACAACACCATGAGCCTACTTCCACCACTACCACGAGATGGCCACAAGACGGTCGAGCATGGGATTTTCCCTTTGACCATGGAGGAGAGCGATGATGCCCATCTTATGGCATCCAACCTTGAAGGCGACAAGGTCAAGAATGATGAGCATGGGATTTTCCCTTCACCACAGGAGGCGCATGGAGTTGAGGAAACCGAGCCTATCCCCATATGCTTGAGTGATGATGTGGTACCAATCCCATGTGAGTATGAGAGACACTTAGCCCACTTGAGTGAGAACAAGAGTGAGATGAGTGACTCCACCTTATGTGAGATTGAGTGCTTCCACTTGGAGGGCATGAGTGATACTCCTAGTGAGTTGAGAGTGGTAGTTGATAGGTCAAGGGAGACCATTTCGATTTCTAACAACTTACCCTCTACCTCTAGTGTGTTCTCTTATGTTGTGCTATGTTCCATGGATAATGACGCCCGAAGCCATGAAGCAATGATGCCTCAATTGGAGAATATGTACATGGTGCACGAAGATGATGCTACGCCATGGCTACATCAAGAAGACGAAGTCATCCACAAGGAGGCCACTACTTCCACAACACCCACTTCATATGAGAGGTATGACCAAGGTAACAATAAGGGTATTGATGATGCCATGATCCCACTAGTGGACATGATGAATTGTGAGGATATACATGTTATGGATGATACTTGTGAGATTACATATGCTTCACCCATATTCCCATGTGATGCTCTACCTTTGCATAATATTGATCATCTGGAATTGTTTGAGTGCGATAACATTGCCATAAACATGCCATGCTATGCATCTTGTGTGTATCCTCCAATTGCTTCAGACATGCGTTGTCATGCTAGTCATTCAATTTCTACCATTGCTTGCAATAAGATGAATGCTTGCTATTTCACTTGTTTTGCTTGCAACAATATTGATCACATGCGTTATAATGAGATGGCCCCCATAGTTTTCTCAATTTTTGGAGATTTTTATGATTTCCATGATAAGCATGTTCCACACTTGCATACTTACCATGCACCTATTTCATACTTGATTGACATTAATGGTGATGTGCACAAGAAGAGATACGTCATGATGGATGATGTGTATCTCTACCATGCACACAAGTTCTTCCTTTTGTGTATGATGTGTGTAGATACCCGCACTATCATGTCAACCTCGGTTGAGCACGAGTTTACAAAAAGAGCTCTTGAGAGCATCCCACAAGTGAGTTCAAGATCGAACCCAGCTCTGATACCTTTAGCATGCTTTGCATCTTTCATGTTGACAAATTGTTCTTTCCTATGGTTTGATTGCAAGCATGTTAATTGTATTATCTCTCCTTGTGACATTCATGTTTATTTGCTATTGGATATTGATGCTTTGTGTGTTGCGACAAAAATATTGAACAGTTTCTCTTTCCGATGTTTTATGTGCAACCATAATGCCATTAAGAGCATGTATTGTCATGAGAGCTTCCAAGAATCTCGTCTTGTTGTTGCAACAAACATAAGGACCACTTGCTCTTTCATTTGGTTTGTTTGCAAACATTTCGCTTTTGC
Organism: Avena atlantica; assembly: GCA_910589765.1. Taxonomy (NCBI): domain Eukaryota; kingdom Viridiplantae; phylum Streptophyta; class Magnoliopsida; order Poales; family Poaceae; genus Avena; species Avena atlantica. The sequence goes on along the minus strand of OU342735.1, from coordinate 435,343,114 downwards.
TTCCACTTGGGATACTCATATTCCCATGATACTTGATGTTGATGATATGTGTATGGCATCCAACATGTTGAACAATTTATATTTCCAATGGTTGGTTTGCATACATACTGCTTTTGTTTTGGATATGCTTTCTCGTGTGTTTTTGCCAAATTATCCTATTCTTGCATCAAATATGTTGATATATTTAGTCAATTGCTTTGCGTGCCACCATACTATGTTATATGGAGTTTTTGAGTTTCCACATTTGGATGATGTTCAAACGATTTCCATGCACTTTGACCTTGCATATGCATTCCATTTGCTATCCTTGTATTTTGCTAATAGTGTTGTGAACAAGAATGGACATGCCACAAATGACATGCTCCTCTATCACGCACAAAAATATTTTGCTTGGTCTTTGTTGTGTGAAGGTACAAATGCATACACGTCAACCTCTATGGACCATATGTTGACAAGAAGAACTGAAGAGAGTTACCTATGGCTACCCTTCATCGAGGTGTCTCTACAAGCTAAGGTGACTTCCTTCTACTTGAGGACTCATGATATAATATTCATGAATTGGCTATGCTTTGAGTGTTCCTTTGCTTTTGTTGTGAGCTTTGTAGGCTTCATTGAAGGTGAAGGAACATTGAAGTGTTGTCAAGTCAATCTTCCCGAGGACGACTATATGGTGAACCCCAGGATCAAGAAGGTCTCTCGACCTCTTCTACTTTGTGATGAGAATGTAGAGTCGAGGATGACTCTTTTTGAAGGGGGAGTTGATGTAGCCTGACCTACGGTCGTTACCACATCATGGTCTCCAACGTATGCCAAGTCGTCATGGAATCCAAAGGTGAATCTGTTCCTCTATGCGAGCCCACTTCCTACCCTATTGAATGGTATGCTACTTCATACTCCATCACATATTCATGATAGGTTCACACCAACAAGTACGGAGGCAAGGGAGGAAGCCCGAAACATCAAGCCCGACAAGACGGAGGCTTGGAAGAGGAGACGGAAGAAGCCACGGCTAAACCACCAGAGTCTCCGGCCTACACCGGAGTCTCCGGTACTGCTACACCAGAGTCTCCGGTCCTGCTACACCGGAGTCTCCGGAACTACCTCCAGACCGACCCCAGCAACCGACCCGGGGACAGTCAATACGCCTGTAACACCCTCAGAATCGGACCTATGCAAGTTTTAGCGAAAACCCGCCAAACCCGCATAGAAACGATTCAAAGGTGCCCACCAGGCACTTTCGTGCGGGTGGAAAACGAAGTAATAACATTACACATCAGTCCTCGATGGGACCCACAGAACAGATATATATACAACAGCGACTCAAAGAGTCAAGAATACAGATATTATGTACAAAGATCCAAATCACCTTGAAAATGATACAGCGTCCGACTACGGACAAGATGCAAATGGGGCTAAGAGCCCTGAAGAATAACCAATGGCGTCCATAACCCTGCCCAGGCCAAGCCGGAAGGGTAACCCTGCTAACGGCGTCGATCTCAAAACCTGCTTAAACAAAAGGGGTGCCGACAAAGGGCAAAGGAAAAAGAGGAGCGTCAGTACTGAGGCCAGTACACGGCGAGGCTAGAATTCGGCGGTCCTCGCCTACACAGGTATGGTGGACTGAGCGGCAGCGGCAGCATGCACTGAACAACCTATAGAGACTCGATACAACTAGAGGTTATCAGAGAGGGGTAAGAATGACCTATCCGGACCCAACCTGAAGCTAACACCAAACATACCCATCCTGGTGTTTCCCCCTCGATACCAAACGAGGAAGTCAACCGAGGAACTCACACAGTTGGCAGTTTTATTTATTCGGTTAGCGTTGCAGCAATTACTAGTCAAGTTTAGATAATCATCCTGATAAAGTAGGCGGTGGGCACTTTTAGTTAACCATTCCGTTATAGTTGCAACACTTACTAATCATATACAGATGACATGAGATAAACCCAAAACCCAGCAGTTATTGGTACTTTTATTCAGCCATTCCGTTGTAGTTGCAATACTTACTAGTCAGGTACAATGGTCGCAAGCGACAACCCAAACAAGCAATTGTGGGCAGTATTATTTAACCATTCCATTATAGTGGAGCTGATTACTAGTCATCATAAAGTCAAATTTATAGCAATAAACTTTAGTTATGCTTGTCTATGGTCGAGATACTGTGCTCCAAGTCGTCCATAACCGCGGACACGGCTTTCAGAAAGTTTTAACCCGACCGGGGTGCACAAATAGCAACACACACACGATCAACCTCGGAAAAACCAAATCAACACCCAACGAGGTCTTCACGACAGAGCAATCGCAAGATTCAGAAATATTTCAGGGGGCCACCCCTTGGAGTACACCCGCAACGAAGTAAGCAAGCTCCGAGACGGACTCAAGGTTGTGGGGACGGCTGTGAACGACTGGGAACCCAAAACTGGGCTTGTCGACACCGCGAAATCGTGCCACTATCCTAAACAGTACAGTGTGATATCTGTCGCACAATCGTAAATAAAGCAGTAGCATGGCATAAGTACAAGATAGTAAATAAAACCCCAAACTAGTTTGTGGCCCCAAGAAATAAGACGGAATCAAGCTCTAGCTAAGGGGGGGGCCATACTCCCCATATGTGGATAGCGCGATAAATCAAGGAACAGGTATCAAGTACTCGGGGTCCTACGGGACACAAGTGGGCGTTCGGAAACCAAATATTTTCTATCACCCACCGATGCCTCTGCTTACTTCAATTTTAGTTGTTAAACAGGAATTAAAGTGAACAATAAGTAAAACTATGATCATCTCCAACATCAACATGCGGCAATACATCAACAACTGTGGCACTTGACGACACACAACAGCACTTGAGCAAGCGACTGCGACGCGCAGGTCCAACTATCTACCAAACAACAGGTAATAGGATGTGTCCAAGGCAATATAGGGCTGCACGGTATATCACAGGTACGGAAACTAAAGCATCGCAACACAGATAGCAATAGATCAACAGGAGGGAGTAAATACTATAAAAGGTAAGATAGGTAGAAAGAGGGAGATGCTCGCCTGAAAACATTGTCGAAGGTTTTCCCCGAAGATCGGGTCGACACTCGCTTCAACTCAACGGCCTTATCCGCGAAGAAGCAAAACGCTAGAAGAAACACCGGATGCAATATTTAATACAACGACAGAAGATCGGCATGATGCATGTATGATGGATGACATGGCAAAGGTGCGATGCAATTAGGTCATGTTAAGGGGAACCGGGGTCCCGACAATTAATTAGGTGGTTCATGTTATTTAGACACCCCGCATTTTAAATGTTGTTTAACATGGCAAGTTATGGTACCGATTCTCTACACAAGTTAAATGAGGCCGATATGAGACTAGATTTGCCCGCATATGGGCCCCATATTTAATTATTAGGTGAATCGGCATAAGGCCCCAAACCACATGATATGGATGCATACAAGACAATTATTATGCGACAAGTTGTATTAGGTTATAAAATAGGGTTTCGAGGAAAAGGGTCACACATTAGGGTTCGGCGATCTTGGGTTCCGGGGTGTTCGGGGTCGGTCTCAGGGTTCAGGGTTCGACGGATCGGTCTCGACGGGATCGGTCTCGGATAGCGGAGTAGATCTTGGCGTCCGGGGGAAGCACTTGGTCTGGCGTCGGGGCATCGGACTCGCCCGGGTCGATGTCGTGCTTGTCGTTGCGAAGCTCTTGTCGGGTCCGCGCCATCGAGTCGATATTGGCGTCCGAGGGAGTGCTTGGTGTTCCGGAGACGATCTTGGCGTATCCGCGGTCGTCGGGTCTCGTCGGGATCAGTCTCCGGGACCGGGAACGGGTCTTAGCGTTCCGGGTAGCAGATCTTGTCGTCCGTGTGTCGGGTCGGCCTGATTGGTGAGCGCCCGCTCGAAGAACTTGTTAAGTTAAGATCGAACTTGGTGGTCATAGGTCTTCGGATCCGCTGAAAGATTGTGATGGTTGAAGTGTTCACAGGGACACACATACAAGCACACATGTCTCACGCGTGAGGGTGTAAAACTACATGGTACTGAAACAGAACTTGGCAGGTTTGGGGCTCACGGCCTGAAGAGGAACGACGAGCAGAGGCCGAGGGCGCGCGGGAGGAAGCGCGCGCGGAGACGGTGGTCGGCGTCGCACGGCGGTTGGCGGCCGGAGATGGGCGGAGGTCGCGCGCAGGGCGCCGGAGGGAGCGGGCGTGGCCGGCGGTCTCGGGCTCGGGGCGGAGCGCGAGCGGAGGCTGCTGAGGCCGATGGGGAGGAGCGGTTCTCGGCCGGGCACCGATGGCGACGGCGGCAGGCGGGGCGACGTCCGTCGAAGCTTGGGGGGGGGGGTCCGGCGAGGTGGGGATACGGCAGCGTGGGTTGGCGGAGCAGGGCGACGCGACAGACGCGGGAGAGGGGCGACGGAGCGGCGGACGCTGGGGCGGTGGAGGTGGAGCGGCGTCGGGCGACGGACATGGGCCGGGGCGAGCTCGGGACGGGGCGGACGCCGGGGACGACGGAGCCGAGGGCGGTGGCGGACGGGGGGAAACGCGGCGGCGGAGGCGAGCGTGGCGGAGCGGGACAGGCGGAGCTTGGCGGCGCTTGGGGCCGGAGGGGGCTGCGCGGCCAGGCGAGGTGGGGAGGAAGGCGGCAGGCGCGAGGCGGGGCGGTGGGGAACGGCGACGCGGCGCGCGGGGGTGCTGCCGGGGAGGAGGGGGGCCTCGCGGGCGAGCGGCGGAAGGCAGGGGTCGGCGTCGCCGGCGAGACGCAGAGGGGAACGGCGGCGGCGGAGCAGGAGGAGGTGAGCCGGACGGGGGGGGGGGAAGAGGGAGGCGGTGGCGGTCGCGTGCGGGGCTCAGAGAGAGGTGGAAGAAGGGAGGCGCACGCGGTTGGTGAGGGGCAGTTGAGTGGGGCCTGGGGGCGGGTCCCGCGTGGGACCGGGGGTGGGAAGGGGCTGAGGCTGGGTCAGTGGGGGTGTGGGCGCGTGCGTGTAGCTGTTTGGTGTGTGTGGGGCCAGGGGGGGCTGTGAGGGAGAGAGGTGTGGGGGAGGTTTAGGTGGCAGAAGCTGATTGGATAGGGGGGGGGAAGGTTAGGTGAGGTGGCAGGATGCTATTGGAGGGAGTGAGGTGGAGGGATGGGTTGGGTAGACTAGTTGGTAGGTTTAGGAAAAAGGGGTGGGACTGGTTGGACCGATTTAAAAATGGGGTGGTCGTTCGGGTCTATCCAGCCCGTTCGACTGCCCCGCAAAAATAATTTAATATTTTTAATTGATTGCGACGAACTTTGTAAATAGTTTTTGACAAACAAAATATCCGGCAGCATCCGGGGTTTTTGGCGTTTGAATAAAGACGAGGCGTTTGGAAAACAAATCGGGCTTTGCAAAAATAGTTTTAAGCAAACAATGCATGATGATGACGATGCAATGCACAAATTCAACGCGATTTTCTAGTAGTGGTTTTGCGGGATGCCACAATTCGACACCACTAACAATGGATCTCGCCCTCGAGATCCGCCTCATGGTACCGGAAAGAAGGTCGGCGAACTGCGTCTTCTCGCTTCGTGTAGATCCTCGCGACACCACTAACAAGAGGTCGTCGATCCCGTTCGTCAAGAGAACACTCCGGATAAACAACGGACGAAGTTAAAGGTAAGGCCACCTCTAACTTTCATGGAAGGAGTAAAATTGCATCGATCCACTATTCAATGTACATAAGCGAATGATAAGAGTAGTGGTATGGTCGCGACTCCATCCCGCACTCAAAGCATTACTATGTACACGAATAGACAGATTATGCAACCAACCCTCAAGATTCAGACTGAAGATCTCGACAAGCGAGGTTCGGAAGCAAAGGAGCGATGCGGACTCTGCATCGGATCGGGCGTAGGGGATGTCGTCGCGTCAGAACACCGGAAGGCACAAACAAGGAACAAAGAATGGTACCACAGACAAGGATCACTCAGGCAGCATGAACACCGGATAGTAGAACACCGTTATCAGAGGAGGAAGCGAAACCCTGAAGGTACGACGGAAACCCAACCACGAGAAATCCTGGACTCGAAGAAAAGATAAGAGAGCAGATTCAAAACACGTCGAGATAAGAGGAGAACAGCAGAGGGGTAAGGAGTAAAATCAGACCTAATCAGAACTATCCAACCGATTTTCCAAAATAGTTTTGACACTCTACTTCGGCCGTTAGCTAGGTTATCCTACAGGCTGGACTTGTGGGGTATCGCAACTGCTGAGCTCTGATACCACTCTGTAACACCCTCAGAATCGGACCTATGCAAGTTTTAGCGAAAACCCGCCAAACCCGCATAGAAACGATTCAAAGGTGCCCACCAGGCACTTTCGTGCGGGTGGAAAACGAAGTAATAACATTACACAGCAGTCCTCGATGGGACCCACAAAACAGATATATATACAACAGCGACTCAAAGAGTCAAGAATACAGATATTATGTACAAAGATCCAAATCACCTTGAAAATGATACAGCGTCCGACTACGGACAAGATGCAAATGGGGCTAAGAGCCCTAAAGAATAACCAATGGCGTCCATAACCCTGCCCAGGCCAAGCCGGAAGGGTAACCCTGCTAACGGCGTCGATCTCAAAACCTGCTTAAACAAAAGGGGTGCCGACAAAGGGCAAAGGAAAAAGAGGAGCGTCAGTACTGAGGCCAGTACACGGCGAGGCTAGAATTCGGCGGTCCTCGCCTACACAGGTATGGTGGACTGAGCGGCAGCGGCAGCATGCACTGAACAACCTATAGAGACTCGATACAACTGGCGGTTATCAGAGAGGGGTAAGAATGACCTATCCGGACCCAACCTGAAGCTAACACCAAACATACCCATCCTGGTGTTTCCCCCTCGATACCAAACGAGGAAGTCAACCGAGGAACTCACACAGTTGGCAGTTTTATTTATTCGGTTAGCGTTGCAGCAATTACTAGTCAAGTTTAGATAATCATCCTGATAAAGTAGGCGGTGGGCACTTTTAGTTAACCATTCCGTTATAGTTGCAACACTTACTAATCATATACAGATGACATGAGATAAACCCAAAACCCAGCAGTTATTGGTACTTTTATTCAGCCATTCCGTTGTAGTTGCAATACTTACTAGTCAGGTACAATGGTCGCAAGCGACAACCCAAACAAGCAATTGTGGGCAGTATTATTTAACCATTCCATTATAGTGGAGCTGATTACTAGTCATCATAAAGTCAAATTTATAGCAATAAACTTTAGTTATGCTTGTCTATGGTCGAGATACTGTGCTCCAAGTCGTCCATAACCGCGGACACGGCTTTCAGAAAGTTTTAACCTGGCCGGGGTGCACAAATAGCAACACACACACGATCAACCTCGGAAAAACCAAATCAACACCCAACGAGGTCTTCACGACAGAGCAATCGCAAGATTCAGAAATATTTCAGGGGGCCACCCCTTGGAGTACACCCGCAACGAAGTAAGCAAGCTCCGAGACGGACTCAAGGTTGTGGGGACGGCTGTGAACGACTGGGAACCCAAAACTGGGCTTGTCGACACCGCGAAATCGTGCCACTATCCTAAACAGTACAGTGTGATATCTGTCGCACAATCGTAAATAAAGCAGTAGCATGGCATAAGTACAAGATAGTAAATAAAACCCCAAACTAGTTTGTGGCCCCAAGAAATAAGACGGAATCAAGCTCTGGCTAAGGGGGGGGCCATACTCCCCATATGTGGATAGCGCGATAAATCAAGGAACAGGTATCAAGTACTCGGGGTCCTACGGGACACAAGTGGGCGTTCGGAAACCAAATATTTTCTATCACCCACCGATGCCTCTGCTTACTTCAATTTTAGTTGTTAAACAGGAATTAAAGTGAACAATAAGTAAAACTATGATCATCTCCAACATCAACATGCGGCAATACATCAACAACTGTGGCACTTGACGACACACAACAGCACTTGAGCAAGCGACTGCGACGCGCAGGTCCAACTATCTACCAAACAACAGGTAATAGGATGTGTCCAAGGCAATATAGGGCTGCACGGTATATCACAGGTACGGAAACTAAAGCATCGCAACACAGATAGCAATAGATCAACAGGAGGGAGTAAATACTATAAAAGGTAAGATAGGTAGAAAGAGGGAGATGCTCGCCTGAAAACATTGTCGAAGGTTTTCCCCGAAGATCGGGTCGACACTCGCTTCAACTCAACGGCCTTATCCGCGAAGAAGCAAAACGCTAGAAGAAACACCGGATGCAATATTTAATACAACGGCAGAAGATCGGCATGATGCATGTATGATGGATGACATGGCAAAGGTGCGATGCAATTAGGTCATGTTAAGGGGAACCGGGGTCCCGACAATTAATTAGGTGGTTCATGTTATTTAGACACCCCGCATTTTAAATGTTGTTTAACATGGCAAGTTATGGTACCGATTCTCTACACAAGTTAAATGAGGCCGATATGAGACTAGATTTGCCCGCATATGGGCCCCATATTTAATTATTAGGTGAATCGGCATAAGGCCCCAAACCACATGATATGGATGCATACAAGACAATTATTATGCGACAAGTTGTATTAGGTTATAAAATAGGGTTTCGAGGAAAAGGGTCACACATTAGGGTTCGGCGATCTTGGGTTCCGGGGTGTTCGGGGTCGGTCTCAGGGTTCAGGGTTCGACGGATCGGTCTCGACGGGATCGGTCTCGGATAGCGGAGTAGATCTTGGCGTCCGGGGGAAGCACTTGGTCTGGCGTCGGGGCATCGGACTCGCCCGGGTCGATGTCGTGCTTGTCGTTGCGAAGCTCTTGTCGGGTCCGCGCCATCGAGTCGATCTTGGCGTCCGAGGGAGTGCTTGGTGTTCCGGAGACGATCTTGGCGTATCCGCGGTCGTCGGGTCTCGTCGGGATCAGTCTCCGGGACCGGGAACGGGTCTTAGCGTTCCGGGTAGCAGATCTTGTCGTCCGTGTGTCGGGTCGGCCTGATTGGTGAGCGCCCGCTCGAAGAACTTGTTAAGTTAAGATCGAACTTGGTGGTCATAGGTCTTCGGATCCGCTGAAAGATTGTGATGGTTGAAGTGTTCACAGGGACACACATACAAGCACACATGTCTCACGCGTGAGGGTGTAAAACTACATGGTATTGAAACAGAACTTGGCAGGTTTGGGGCTCACGGCCTGAAGAGGAACGGCGAGCAGAGGCCGAGGGCGCGCGGGAGGAAGCGCGCGCGGAGACGGTGGTCGGCGTCGCACGGCGGTTGGCGGCCGGAGATGGGCGGAGGTCGCGCGCAGGGCGCCGGAGGGAGCGGGCGTGGCCGGCGGTCTCGGGCTCGGGGCGGAGCGCGAGCGGAGGCTGCTGAGGCCGATGGGGAGGAGCGGTTCTCGGCCGGGCACCGATGGCGACGGCGGCAGGCGGGGCGACGACCGGCGAAGCTTGGGGGGGTCCGGCGAGGTGGGGATACGGCGGCGTGGGTTGGCGGAGCAGGGCGACGCGACAGACGCGGGAGAGGGGCGACGGAGCGGCGGACGCTGGGGCGGTGGAGGTGGAGCGGCGTCGGGCGACGGGCATGGGCCGGGGCGAGCTCGGGACGGGGCGGACGACGGAGCCGAGGGCGGTGGCGGACGGGGGGAAACGCGGCGGCGGAGGCGAGCGTGGCGGAGCGGGACAGGCGGAGCTTGGCGGCGCTTGGGGCCGGAGGGGGCTGCGCGGCCAGGCGAGGTGGGGAGGAAGGCGGCAGGCGCGAGGCGGGGCGGTGGGGAACGGCGACGCGGCGCGCGGGGGTGCTGCCGGGGAGGAGGGGGGCCTCGCGGGCGAGCGGCGGAAGGCAGGGGTCGGCGTCGCCGGCGAGACGCAGAGGAGAACGGCGGCGGCGGGGCAGGAGGAGGTGAGCCGGACGGGGGGGGGAAGAGGGAGGCGGTGGCGGTCGCGTGCGGGGCTCAGAGAGAGGTGGAAGAAGGGAGGCGCACGCGGTTGGTGAGGGGCAGTTGAGTGGGGCCTGGGGGCGGGTCCCGCGTGGGACCGGGGGTGGGAAGGGGCTGAGGCTGGGTCAGTGGGGGTGTGGGCGCGTGCGTGTAGCTGTTTGGTGTGTGTGGGGCCAGGGGGGAGCTGTGAGGGAGAGAGGTGTGGGGGAGGTTTAGGTGGCAGAAGCTGATTGGATAGGGGGGGGGAAGGTTAGGTGAGGTGGCAGGATGCTATTGGAGGGAGTGAGGTGGAGGGATGGGTTGGGTAGACTAGTTGGTAGGTTTAGGAAAAAGGGGTGGGACTGGTTGGACCGATTTAAAAATGGGGTGGTCGTTCGGGTCTATCCGGCCCGTTCGACTGCCCCGCAAAAATAATTTAATATTTTTAATTGATTGCGACGAACTTTGTAAATAGTTTTTGACAAACAAAATATCCGGCAGCATCCGGGGTTTTTGGCGTTTGAATAAAGACGAGGCGTTTGGAAAACAAATCGGGCTTTGCAAAAATAGTTTTAAGCAAACAATGCATGATGATGACGATGCAATGCACAAATTCAACGCGATTTTCTAGTAGTGGTTTTGCGGGATGCCACAACGCCACTCCGGAGACGACACCTGAGACTGACCGAAATCTCCGGCCCTGACCGGAGTTTCCGGCCCCTACACCGGAGTCTCCGACCTGCGTGATGGGCCTACGCGCCGCTAGCTGGGCCCTCGGCCCATGTACCCCTCTAGCTCGTCCAAACCCTAGTTTTATCCCTAAACTACCCCTGTTTATGTGGCTGGCCTATAAATAGAGCTCCCACCCCTTCATGTATCCCTTAGGCATAGATGATAGACTAAAGACAACCCCCTTGTGTGGAATCTCTAGTTTTGCCTCATCCCTTTACCCAAGGGGACCGACTATTGTCACCAACCTCGATTGGACTTTGCATCACGCATCCATCATTGAACAAGGCCTTGGAGTTTGGTGTCTCGTCTCCAAGTTGTCAAGACCCTCCCCAAGGTGTTCTTCCCTCTCCGATGTGGATTTGAGGGAGCAAGTTGACCGATCTTTCCTTATGAGGATTCTATCGGACCGGTGGCCGCCGTTCGGGAGCAATCGGCCTTGTATCGTGTGAGTTTTGCGTGTGTTCATCGTGTTCTTCGCGAGGTGTGTGTTCGCTTATGCTACCTTCTACCTTTCCCCTCGCTTTCCCATCGATTTGACCACGAGATCCGTGAAGATCGGGCCACCCAAGAGATTAACCCCTTCATCAATGGCTATGGTGTGATGATCACATATGTTCATGGAGTGTTAATGCTTTGCTTCGGTGCTCTATTAAAAGGAGCACCTTAATTGCCAGTAGTTCCGTAGAGGCCCCGCTGCCACGGGCTGGCTGGACAGAAGATGTTGTGCAAGTTCTCATTGCGAGCACGTATGACTATATATGGAGCACATGCCTAGGATTGTTTAGTACTTGGATGCTTATTATTATTTATCTGCAATGCCCTAGATCTTGAAGTTACATGTTTAGACTCGTCCATGCAACGCCCTTCCATCCATCCCTATGCCTACCGCACTCGAATCCCACTGTTTATTGTTACTGTTACTATTGCTCTTGTTCCACTGTTGATGTCGCTTTGCTGTTGATACTACAAACTGTTGCTACTGATAAACTTCTATGAGCAATAACTATTTCCAGGAGTAGCTGAATTGAGAACTCAGTTGTTAAGGCTTGCAAGTATTCTTTGGCTCCCCTTGTATCGAATCAATAAATTGGGTAATACTATCGGCGAAGACTGTTGCTATCCCCTACACTTGTGGGTCATCAAGACTATTTTCTGGCGCCGTTGCTGGGGATCATAGCTTTATTTGTAAGTTCACTTGGATCAATTATTGTTCACTGCTACTCCTTTCATCATGGGGAAGTCTCGTGATGGAAAGTTCCCTATTTTACCATCCACTATAAGAAGAGGTACTGTCCTAAACACCTCTGATGCTCTTGATTCACCATCTGTTATAAGTAAGCTTGTTACACCACCACCACATACTCATGATACACACACTGCTACTACTGGTGGGTCTGAAACTGCTTTTGATACTCATGATGTTACTTCTACTGTGCTTGATGCGAGTGGTTCATTAGGTCCTTTTCTAGATGCTACTATGGCTAGTCTAGGAAATACTGAAACTCCTAGTGAAGACACTGTTACACCTGTTAGCTCACCTGAGTCTAGTGAGATTTATGATATTAATGATGGTTACATTGAGTTCACTGATGTATTTGTTGAAGAGTGCCGAAATGCACATGGTACTAGTGCTATTAAGAGTCTCCTTGCTAGACGCACCATTATTCCTAAGTTGTCCTCTGATCCTAAGTTTACCACCTCTCCCATAGATATTAAAGATAAAGATTATGATTTATCTCTTGATTTATCCTATTTAGATATTGTTGAGAAAGAACCTTTCTATGGGACTGAAAATGAGAGTGATGTGGCTCATATGAATGAGCTTTCTATTATGAGTGCTTTATTCTCTGATGATTTTAAGATGCGCAAGTACTTCATTACTAAGATCTTCCCCTTTTCACTAAAAGGAGAACCTAGGGCTTGGTTTAATAGATTACCTCGTGGTTACATTGATAGCCATGATTGTTTGATTGCTTCTTTCTTCCAGAAATATTTTCCACCTAGTGCTAGACGTGCTGCTCTGCAGAGACTTTTTGATTTTAAACAGGGAGAAAGAGAGAAATTTCCTGAGTCATGGACAAGGTTCTGTGCCTTGATGCACATCCTGGATATCCATTACCTAAGAATGAGCTTCTTGATATTTATATAATGGACTAACCGATGATTCTAGGACATACCTAGATAGCTTTGCTGATTGTGTTTTCAGGAAAAGAACTCCTACAGATGCTGAAGAATTAATGGCTAAAATAAGCAAGAATTATGATGATTGGACTTCAACTAAGCTGAATACACCTGAGCCTATTACTCCTGAACCAGTTGTGCCTGAACCAGTTCCAACACCAAAGAAGAAGGGAGTTATTGCATTAAATGATGAAGTGATGAAGGAAGCTAAGAAATGTCTAAAGGATAAAGGTATTAGAGCTGAAGATGTGAAGAATCTACCTCCTATAGAAGAATTATGTAAGTCAATTCCCCACTCATCTACTATTGAGGTACACACTCTCCAACACTCTGATGAAGGTGATATTCCTTATGGTAAGCCTCCAGATCAATGCTTAGAAAAACTTGACATTTTTATTGTTAAGCAAGGTAATTTTAATAAACAAGTTCAGAATCATTTATTTGAAAACTCTAGAGCTATTAAAGAGTTGAAAGATATTGTGGAAAGAACTTAAAATGATATTAAAATTCTTTGTAAACACTTTAAAATGGTTCAAACTCAACTTGATCAACTTGCTAAGGTACAAAAAGATATGCTAGTTAATGCTTCAGGAGATAAACATGCTTATGGAATTAGAACTAGGAGTGGTATAGCTACTCAAGATCCTTTATATCCTGAAGGACACCCTAAAAGAATTGAGAAGGACTCTCAGCAAGGTGAAGATAGTGGTAGTCCTCGTAAGAGAAAGAAAAAGAAACACAAAGTAGTTGAGGAACCACTTGAACCTGCTATAGATCCTAATAGTATATCTGTCTCTAATGCTGAAACTGAGAGTGGTAATGATAAAAATGATGCTCCTGATAAGGAGGAAGTTGAGGAAGAACCTGAGAAGCACACTAAGAACACTAGGTACACTAAGGAAGATTTTATTGCTAATAAACATGGTAAAGAGAGAGAACCTTAGGTGCAGAAACCTATGCCTTTTCCAGATAAGAAACAAAAGTCAAAGGAGGAAGAACACTACAACAAGTTTTGTGAGTGGATGAAGCCTTTATTCTTGCAAATTCCTTTGACTGATGCTATTAAGTTGCCTCCTTATTCAAAGTATATGAAGGATATTGTCTCTAATAAAAGGAAGATTCCTAATAAGGAAATTTCTACGTTGCCTGCTAATTATTCCTTCAATGGTAAGGTTCCAAAGAAACTTGGTGATCCAGGTATACCAACTATTCCCTGCTCTATTAAGAATAATTATGTTAGAACTTAGAACTGCTTTATGTGACTTGGGAGCTGGAGTTAGTGTTATGCCTTTTTCTCTCTAGAAGAGACTCCAGCTAGAAAAGTTGATACCAACTGATATATCTTTGTAAATGGCTGATAAGTCAACTACTATTCCTGTTGTTATATGTGAGGATGTTCCTATGCAAGTGGATCATAATTGCTTGGTTCTAACTGATTTTGTTGTGCTTGAAATGCCTGAAGATGATAATATGTCTATTATTCTTGGGAGACTTTTCTTAAAGCTGCAGGTGTTGTCATCATCGTAATCAAGGAGAAGTAACATTCAATATTAATGACAAAGAGCATACTATCTATTTCCCCAAGAAGGTTGCTAAGAGCCATTGCCTGAATTTCATTGAAAATATTGAGAGCTTAAGGTTGGAGAAATATATGGTCCCATTCCACAAGAAAATTTTGAAACTATTATGATTGGGACCATTGCTATAAAGTATTAGGTAACATAATCACCTTGTGGATTACAAAGTTTTGTTTCATATAAGATTGTTTTGGTAACAAGACTTGATCAACCTTGTTAACAAAAGGATTTTAATGAACAAAATAATGTTTTCACTGTGGTTATACTTGCTTTCTTTTACTTTTCTGCTTCCTAGTCTTTGCTTTTTCTCTTGTTAGTTAGTTGTTTGCTTGTTAGAGTGTCTTAGAACTTCTGTAGTTTGGCTTTTGTTTGCTTTTGTTTGCTTTTGCTTCTTCTGAAAAACTGTTTCTGCAAGAAAATCAATTTTCATACCCTGAAACCAAAAATAAAGTTTCCCGAAAAATCCCAGAAAATTCAAAATAAATTTTTCCTCGAAAAAAGGGGTAGAGGGACACCTAGAGTGACCCAGGGGGCACCTTAGGCCACCACACCCATGGTAGGCGCGGCCTACCTATGGGTGGCGCCTAGGAAGGGTGTGGCCCACCTGGGCCCCTCCCAGGTGCCTCCTCAAAGCCATCTTATTTCTCTCTCCTGAAAAACACCGGAAAACTTGCTCAAGCTCGAGTTCTTGCTGTTCTTGCTCGCGATTTTCGATCTTCTTGCTCATCCCATCTTTGCTGCTGAGTTTTGGAGGGATTGCTCCTTTGTATGTGCCTCCTCCACTTGTCCAATTAGATTTGTGATTGGTAGATTATATCTTGAGTATTTTGCTTCTATAGGTGTCAGGTTGTGTGAGCTTGCATGCTTTTTCTATGCTTAGAAACTTCATTTTGATGCATGTGTATCCCTCTAGCAAGTTCCTATAGTAGTTGCTCATCATTTATCAACTTGGAAATCACTTGGTTTGATGTTTGTCTAAAAATTTCAGCAAGGAAGATGAGTGCTTATCCACTAAATCAATATGACTTGATGGTGCCTGAGCCAATGAAGGTTCATCGCGAGGAAGGAGTCTTCCCTTCTGAAGGGAATATGCCCTGAGAGGCAATAATAAAGTGTTTATTATGTGTATTCCAAGTATATGATAGATGTTTATTTTGCATGCTATAATTGTATTAATACGAAAACGTTAATACATGTGTGTTTAATAAACAAACAGAAAGTTCCTAGTTATGCCTCTCTCATAAACTAGCTCGTTGATTAACAAGATGATCAAGGTTTCCTGATCATGGACATTGGATGTTGTTAATAACGGGATCACAACATTAGTGTAATGGTGTGATGAACATTCATCTGAAGTATAGCATTACGATCAAAGTCATTGAGTTTATATTGCTATAACAACTTACGAAGTGATCCTAATCCTTAGACCATGAGATCATGTCAATCACTAACACCAGAAGAGTTTCTTGATAACATCAAACGTCACACCGTAACAGGGTGATTATAAAGATGGATTCAGAACTAATAAAGTGTTATGTTGAGGCCCATGGATAGAGAGTGGAATTTGTTCATCCTGATGACGTATAGATATACTCTGGGCCCTCTCGGTGATATCACATTGGTTAGCTTGCAAGCAAGTGATTTGATCACTAGAATGATATATCACGGGAACGATAAAAGAGTGCATGTCAGTAACGAGATCAAACTAGGTATGGAGATACCGATGATCGAATCTCGGACATGTAATATATCGTGAAACAAAGGGATTAAGATACTAGCGTAAAAGGTTCCGACGATCACAAGAAAGTCATCGTTGGATGTGTGGGAGTCAGTATGGGTCTCCAGATCCCGCTTCTGATTATTGATCCGAGAGGGGTCTCGATCATGTCCGCATTATTCACGAACCGTAGGGTGACACACTTGAGATACACCTACATCCAATGTGAGCAAAAGTTTCATGCCGAAAGAATGAACAAGCGCAGGAATTTATTTCACTAGATACCGAAACAGGTTTTCAGGTGAAATTGCATAAAGTGGTTATGTATGTGAAATATAATTCTAGCAAGGGGTTATTTGTGAATGTTTGTCATTAAAGTAATTGACAAAATTCTGAATAAAATAAAAGAGTTTTATTTAATGAGAGTTTGCATTAAATTTGGTGGAAATTTAATGGCATGTTTGAGTGGGATTTTGAGTGGAGGGATTTGAATGGATTTTTGTGAGTGGAGTGTCCACCCACATGAATGAAGGAGGGGAGGGGGCAGCCCCCATGGCCGGCGGCCACCCAGGCACCCCCTCTCCTCTCTCTCACTCACACCTCCTCGTGAAGGATCTCTCTCCCCCTCTAGAATTTATCCCCCATGGTCTCGGACTAGCGAGATACATGTTCCTGGTGGCTATTAGGCAAGAAAGAGTTGTGCTTCCGCTGCATCGCTGGAGCGAGGAGGCGGAGGTTGCTCGGTACCTCGAACGTGTGTGCGAGCACGGATGCGCTGCTGATTTGCGGCGCTAGGACTTCCTCTCGATCTTGAGATCGGCAAGAGATCGTCTACATCAACCACGAGTCGAACTCGTTAAGCTTTGTCGGTCTTCAAGGGTATGTTCTCTACGGATATACATCCGCCCGTTGTCTGTATCTAATAGATAGATCTTGGTACATAGTTCCCATCATAGGAATTTTTTTTGTTTTCTATGCTGCGAACCCTACAGTGGTATCAGAGCCAGATCTATGCGTAGATGCTTTACACGGGTAGTACACATATGTGTTTGTGGGCGATGATGATCGTGTTGTTACTCCTTAGTTGTAATTTTGGATATTGGTGGCATAGTGGGATGAATCGGACCGGACAAACTTTACATGTCCTCTCACATGAGACCTGTTCCACGCTTGACATGCAACTAGTTTGCATAAGTGGCTAGCGGGTGTTTGTCTCTCCTACTATAGTCAATATCTATTTTGCAACGAGTTGTCAACAATTTGGTTATCCTAGTTGTGGTTCATGTTCATAGGTAAGAATGGTTCTATCTCGAAAGCCCTAAGCCACGTAAAACTTGCAATGGATAAATTAGAGGCGTCTAGTTTAGATTGTTGCTGGGTTAGTGTTATGATATGGTGATGTTGTAAGTGGAAGTATGAGATGATACTCTTACAACATACATAAAGTGTAATCTCCATAGACATTGGAATTACACATATAGGTATGATAGTGATCATACCACGATGCACATGATAGAGATCATATGCGGAAACCATATCATTCCACTAATAAACATGTGATGTTTGATAGCATCTTATATTGCTTGTTTAGCGCTTTGTTAGGATAATAAGATGATCCCTCATTTAAATATCAAGATAATAATGTGTTCTTCCTTTAGTATGCACCATGTTTTCGTCGCTCCAAGACATCACGTGATGATCGGGTGTTCTTGGATCCACGATCATATTTCGGGTGTAGAACAGTTACACACGCGAATACTAAGGTTCTAACTTGGCGAGCCTAGCATGTACAGACATGGCCTCGGAACACGGACCGAAAGGTTAAGCATGAGTCATATAGTAGATATGATGCCCATTTGATGCTCGCCTTTGAAGCTATACCGACTCACGTGATGATCGGACTTGGTGTAGTGGATTTGGTTCATGTAATCACCAAAAAGGCACGAGGGGATGTCGTTTTTGAGTGGGATTTCATTCGTAATATGGATTAGTTGAACTCAATCTATCATAAACTTATTCTAAACTTTACAAATTCTATTGTAGATGGCACCACCTGCTTTTAATTTCAATGTGTTCATGGAGAAAGAGAAACTTGCAATGAACGGTAGGAACTTTACCGAATGGGCCATGAATTTGAGGATTCTCCTCTCTGCTGCACAAAAGCAATATGTGCTAGAAGCGCCGCTAGGCCCCCCACCTTTTGAGGATGCCCCTGACGAGGAGAAGAATGTCTACCAGACTCGTCAGGAGGACCACAACTTAGTTCATTGCGGCATATTGTATGGGCTTGAGCCGGAACTTCGAAAGCGTTCCGAAAATGGCAATGCATTTGATACAATGGGAGAGTTGAAAATGATTTTCGACACACATGCTGCTGTAGAGAGGTACAATGCTTCAGAAAAGTTCTTTAGCTGCATGATGGAATAGCACAGCTCCGTTAGTGAGCATGTACTCAAGATGTCGGGTTACGCCGATAAGCTTGTGTCCTTGGGAATAACGATTCCCATTGACTTAGGCATCCATCATGTTCTGCAGTCTCTGCCACCTAGCTATAAGAGCTTTGTGATGAACTATAATATGCAAGGCATGAAGAAGTCTCTCCTCGAGCTTCTGTCAATGCTTAAAACTGTAGAAGTGGAGATCAAAAAGGAACATCAAGTGTTGATGATCAATAGGAACACTGGTTTCAAGAAAGACAAGAAGGGAAAACGGAAGGGAAGTAAGGGCGTCAAGCCGGTTGCCGTGCCTGAAAAGAAACCCCGAGTTGGACCTAAGTCTGATACCGAGTGCTACTATTGCAAGGGGACTGGCCACTGGAAGCGCAACTGCCCCAAGTATTTGGCAGACAAGAAGGCCGGCAAGGCAAACAAAGGTATATATGATATACATGTTATTGATGTGTACTTGACTAGTGCTCGCAGTAGCACCTGGGTATTCGATACCGGTTCAGTTGCTAATATTTGTAACTAGAATCAGGGGCTGCAGAACAAGTGACCGCTAGCAAGGGGTGAGGTCAAGATGCGTGTTGGCAATGGATCAAGCGTTGATGTGATCGTCGTCGGAACGCTACCTCTCCATTTGCCGTCGGGATTAGTTATAAACTTGAATAATTGTTATCTGGTGCCTGCACTGAGCATGAACATTGTATCTGGATCGTGTTTGATGCGAAGTGGTTATTCATTTAAATCCGAGAAGAATGGTTGTTCTATTTATATGAATGAAATCTTTTATGGTCATGCACCGATGATGAATGGTTTATTTCTATTAGATCTCGATGATAATGTTACACATATTCATAATGTTGATGCTAAAAGGATTAAACTGAATGATGATATATCCGCATATATGTGGCACTGCCGTCTAGGTCATATTGGCGTTAAACGCATGAAGAAGCTCCATTCGGATGGACTTTTGGAATCACTTGATTTTGAATCATTTGATACATGTGAGCCCTGCCTTATGGGCAAGATGACTAGAACGCCGTTTTCCGGTTCAATGGAACGGACGATAGATTTATTGGAAATCATACATTCTGATGTATGTGGTCCAATGAGTGTGTCAGCGCGAGGTGGATATCGTTATTTTGTTACTTTCACGGATGATTTGAGTAGATACGGTTATATCTACTTGATGAAGCACAAGTTTGAAACCTTTGAAAAGTTCAAGGAATTTCAGAATGAAGTGGAAAATCATCATAATAGAAAGATCAAATTTCTACGGTCCGACCATGGAGGTGAGTATCTAAGTTACGAGTTTAGCACTCACATGAAAGAGTATGGAATTGTTTCAAAACTCACACCTGCCGGAACACCACAGCGAAATGGTGTGTCAAAACGTCGTAATCGTACTTTATTAGATATGGTTCGATCTATGATGTCTCCGACGGACTTGCCGTTGTCATTTTGGGGTTATGCACTAGAAACTGCTGCATTCACTTTAAATCGGGCACCATCTAAATCCGTTGAAAAGACACCGTATGAATTGTGGTTTGAAAACAAACCTAAGATGTCATTTCTTAAAGTTTGGGGATGCGATGTTTATGTGAAGAAACTTCAACCGGATAAACTCGAACCCAAAGCGGAAAAATGCGTCTTCATAGGATACCCTAAGGAAACTATTGGGTATTCCTTCTATCACAGATCCGAGGGCAAAGTTTTTGTTACCAAGAATGGATCCTTTATAGAGAAAGAGTTTCTCGCGAAAGGTGTGAGTAGTCGAAAGGTAGAACTCGAAGAGGTTATTGAACCTTCTCTTCAAAGTATGGCGAGTAGCGCAGCGCCTGAAGTCGTTCTAGAGTTGGCTCCACCAGTTGAAGAGGGAACTAATGATAATGATCATGAAACTCCAAAAGAGAATACTACCGAACCTCGCAGGTCTAGCAGGACGAGTGCAGCTCCCGAGCTGTACGGAAATCCTATCATGAATTTCATGGTTGATGAAAATGATGACCCTGTGACGTATGAAGAAGCGATGATGAGCCCGGATTCCAACAAATGGTTAGAAGCCATGAAATCCGAGATGGAATCCATGTATGAAAATCAAGTTTGGAACTTGGTGGAATTACCTTACGACCGAAAGGCCGTGGAGAACAAATGGATTTTCAATAGGAAAACTGATGCTGATGGTAATATGACCGTCTATAAAGCTCGACTTGTCACAAAGGGGTTTCGACAAATTCAAGGAGTTGACTACGATGAGACATTATCTCCCGTAGCGATGCTAAAGTCAGTTAGGATTATGTTAGCAATTGCTGCATATTTCGATTATGAGATATGGCAGATGGATGTCAAAACCGCGTTTCTCAATGGTAATATTGAAGAAGAGTTGTATATGATACAACCAAACGGTTTTGTCGATCCTAAGGATGCTAACAAGGTGTGCAAGCTTCAGCGATCCATCTATGGATTGAAGCAAGCATCACGAAGTTGGAATCTCCGCTTTGATGAGGTGATCAAAGAGTTTGGATTTGTCCAAACTTATGGAGAAGCTTGTATTTACAAGAAAGTGAGTGGGAGCAATGTGGCATTTCTGATATTATATGTGGATGACATATTATTGATCGGAAATGATATAGATCATTTAAACAGTGTTAAAAGTTATCTAAACAGCAAATTTTCAATGAAGGACCTAGGTGAAGCGTCATACATATTAGGCATAAAGATCTATAGAGATAGATCTAGGCGCCTAATAGGGCTATCGCAAAGTACATACCTTGATCAGATTTTAAAGAAGTTTAAAATGGACGGAAGTAAGAAGGGGTTCTTACCTATGTTGCAAGGCAAGACATTGAGTAAGACTCAAAGTCCGGCTTCGGCGGAAGAAAGAGAGATAATGGACAAAGTCCCCTATGCTTCAGCCACAGGCTCTATAATGTACGCCATGCTATGTGCAAGACCGGTTGTGGCACATGCTATTAGTTTGACTAGTAGGTACCAATCGGATCCAGGTTCGGAACACTGGATAGCGGTCAATAATATCCTTAAGTACTTACGAAGAACGAAGGATCTGTTTCTTGTATACGGAGGTGAAGAAGAGCTCGTCGCTAAGTGTTATGTTGATGCTAGCTTTGACACCAATCCAGATGACTCTAAGTCTCAATCCGGATACGTATTTCACATGAATGGCGGAGCGGTTAGTTGGAGGAGCTCCAAACAACCTGTGGTGGCGGGATCAACAACGGAGGCCGAATATGTTGCTGCTTCGGAAGCGGCTCAGGAAGCAGTTTGGATGAAGGAGTTCATATCCGAACTAGGAGTGGTTGCAAACGCGTTGGACCCAATGGTGATCTATTGTGACAACAATGGTGCCATTGCCAATGCCAAAGAGCCAAGGTCTCACAAGCATTCCAAGCATATTAAGCGCCGGTTTCACTCCATCCGCAAGCATGTCAAGGATGGAGATATAAAGATTTGTAAAGTACACACGGATCTCAATGTAGCAGATCCGTTGACTAAAACTCTCCCTAGAGCAAAACATGATCAACACCAGAACTCAATGAGTGTTAGATTTATCACTATGTAACTAGATTATTGTCTCTAGTGCAAGTGGGAGACTAAAGGGAATATGCCCTGAGAGGCAATAATAAAGTGTTTATTATGTGTATTCCAAGTATATGATAAATGTTTATTTTGCATGCTATAATTGTATTAATATGGAAACGTTAATACATGTGTGTTTAATAAACAAACAGAAAGTTCCTAGTTATGCCTCTCTCATAAACTAGCTCGTTGATTAACAAGATGATCAAGGTTTCCTGATCATGGACATTGGATGTTTTTAATAACGAGATCACAACATTAGTGCAATAGTGTGATGAACATTCATCCGAAGTATAGCATTACGATCAAAGTCATTGAGTTTATATTGCTATAACAACTTACAAAGTGATCCTAATCCTTAGACCATGAGATCATGTCAATCACTAACATCGGAAGAGTTTCTTGATAACATCAAACGTCACACTATAACAGGGTGATTATAAAGATGTATTCAGAACTAATAAAGTGTTATGTTGAGGCCCATGGATCGAGAGTGGAATTTGTTCATCCTGATGACGGATAGATATACTCTGGGCCCTATCGGTGATATCACATTGGTTAGCTTGCAAGCAAGTGATTTGATCACTAGAATGATATATCACGGGAACGAGAAAAGAGTGCATGTCAGTAACGAGATCAAACTAGGTATGGAGATACCGATGATCGAATCTCGGACATGTAATATATCGTGAAACAAAGGGATTAAGATACTAGCGTAAAAGGTTCCGACGATCACAAGAAAGTCATCGTTGAATGTGTGGGAGTCAGTATGGGTGTCCAGATCCTGCTTCTGATTATTGATCCGAGAGGGGTCTCGATCATGTCCGCATTATTCACGAGCCGTAGGGTGACACACTTAAGAGACACCGACATCCAATTGGAGCAAAAGTTTCATGCCGAAAGAATGAACAAGCGCAGGAATTTATTTCACTAGATACCGAAACAGGTTTTCGGGTGAAATTGCATAAAGTGGTTATGCATGTGAAATAGAATTCTAGAAAGGGGTTATTTGTGAATGTTTGTCATTAAAGTAATTGACAAAATTCTGAATAAAATAAAATAGTTTTATTTAATGAGAGTTTGCATTAAATTTGGTGGAAATTTAATGGCATGTTTGAGTGGGATTTTGAGTGGAGGGATTTGAATGGATTTTTGTGAGTGAAGTGTCCACCCACATGAATGAAGGAGGGGAGGGGGCAGCCCCCATGGTCGGCGGCCACCCCCTTGGGTGCCCTCCCCTCCTCCTATAAAAGGCACCCCCTCTTCTCTCTCTCACTCACACCTCCTCGTGAAGGATCTCTCTCCCCCTCTAGAATTTATCACCCATGGTCTCGGACTAGCGAGATACATGTTCCCGATGGCTATTCGGCAAGAAAGAGTTGTGCTTCCTCTTCATCGCTGGAGCGAGGTGGCGGAGGTTGCTCGGTGCCTCGAACGTGTGTGCGAGCACGGATGCGCTGCTGATTTGCGGCACTAGGACTTCCTCTCGATCTTGAGATCAGCAAGATATCGTCTACATCAACCACGAGTCGAACTCATTAAGCTTTGTCGGTCTTCAAGGGTATGTTCTCTACGGATATACAATCCGCCCGTTGTTTGTATCTAGTAGATAGATCTTGGTACATAGTTCCCATCGTAGGAAATTTTTTGTTTTCTATGCTGCGAACCCTACACCTTCCATATATCCATGCAATGAATTTATGAGAACTGCGGGAATCTCCCAGGATTTCCAAACTTTGATTGCTAATGCAGGGTTGGAACACTTTGTTGAAGGTGAAGCATTTCAATTTGTTAAGCTAACCATGGCTTTTGTGCAGGACTTACGGTTTACTTGGTCTACATCTAATCCCATGGTCCATCACAAAATATACAATATACCTGTCGACCTGCCTTTTGCTGATTTCCGTGCAGCAATTAGGGTACCTCAGTGGGGATCTTGTGAGAAGATCAAGAAGAGGCCCAAGTCGCTTATGGATTTATATGCTGAGATTTGCCAAGGTTTCGACTTCTCAAAGGAAAGTGGTAAAATTCGGAACATTTAGTTCCCAGCCATTAGATATTTTGCCTATTTCATTACCAAGTGTGTTCTTGCTAGATAGTTTGGTAAGAAGTTATCTTCTTTTGATCTAGCTTTTATCGCAGCTGCTTTGAATAGGAATAGATCTTATAACCTGGGTGCTTTGATAGCTTACCGTCTCACCACCAACCGCGAGAAGGGTGGAATTTGTGGAGGTCTCATTGCTTCTAGGTTGCTAGCTTCCCATGGTTTAGAGCCTTACCATTCAGATTATCAGTTCCCTATAGAAAGGCTTGATCTTGAATCCAAGATTCGGCATGGTTTTGTTTCCTTGGGGGCTAATGTTAGAAGTTTACCGTTTGAATTATCTTTTGCCAAGCATGGTTGGAGAGGGGGTAGGAATGAGAAAATAGTTTATTTGCCTGTACCTGCTTTGTTTAAATTTGATAACAGACAAGGATGGTCGCTCACGTACGAGGAGGTTGACACATATGTGGTGGAGCTCTCCCAGTAAGAGGAGAATGTTGGGGAGGATGCCGAAGATGATTCGGTTCAGCCCTCGAACTTGGGAGAGTCTTCATACCAGCATCCCGCATTTGATTAGGGCGCGTCTTCTTCTTTATCGCAAGCGCCTGACTACGATCATTCCTATGATGACCCACCAGCTTGGGGTTACTACCCGCGCTATTGAGCCCCACTTAGGCCAGAAGCCTAAGCTTGGGGGGGAGGTATACCGACATCACACTCATTTATATATCATGCTCGGTCGGTTCTTTGTATATCCTTTGTTTTGGCTTTCTTTTTGGTTGTTGTTGCTTCTTTCTCAAAACACAAAAATACCAAAAATATTTTCATTGTTTCTCTTGGTTTGTTTCTTTGCTTTTTGGTCTTGGTTTGCTTTAAAAGAAAAATACAAAAATATTTTGCTTCGTTTGTTTCTTTTGGTTTGCTTTTGCTTTGTTTGTTTTCTTTAAAAAAAATCGAAAACACCAAAAATATTTGTTGTTCTTCTTTGGTTTTGTGAGTTCTTTGCAGGGTTCAGCCGTCGTCAGTGGATTTTGGTTTCATGTTATTATTCAAGTCACACAAGTGAAGGGCAATAATGAATATTAAGACAACTTGAGGTGTGGTAAGAGGCTGGTAACGAACTCTATTGTTTTCATTTTTGTACATATACTCATCATTGTGAGCATGCTTAGCCTGTTCATGTAAGGTGTATGTTATTATGGATGCTTAGTAGTTCTTGCTTTCTTGTGATTAGCTCCATCTTGCTAATAGTTTGTAGCATGTCATATGAATGTTTGCTTGCATTGTTTTATTCATATTTTGGTATGATATTGTGGTATACTCCTCTGGAAGTTTCATGTGAATCGACTTGGCACATGCTCACGCATGCATATGAATAAACAATAGTCAGTAAGCCTCGACGATTTATTTTGCCTCAGAGTTCTTGTATCACTTTCATGCCATAATTAGTCATGTTTTGTTGCAAGCATGATTATGAAAGTTATTTCTCTCTCGTTTGTCGCTCCCTCTATATTGCTCGCCTTCACTTGCACTGAGTATGAGCTCTACCTGTGCTTCCAAACTCCCAAAACCAATATAGCCAACTGTGTCCACCATACCCACCTATTAGCATCATTTGCTATTTCAGTGCATATTTTATATGTCGTGTTTTCTTTCAAATAAAATATTTGTCTGTTTTGAGAAGGTTAGTTAGTAAAGCTCTCACAAACTTGATGCCACACTTTATTCCGTGCACTTAATAATCTTGAACCATTGTGACCTGTCCATGAAAGTTATATGCTTGTAAATTATATGTTGGGAGTCAGCAGAATCGTACACATCACGGGGAACGCTTTCAACACTTTTTGGATATCTCATCCAGTTGATACCTTGCTCTTTTGTTTGCAGATGTCGTCGGTGTGAAATAAAAAGGGAGCTTGTGAGTTCATGGAGTCTATACTTGTGTTAGAGAAACGCCTGGGACGCTAGCCTAAGCCATGCCTAATCATTGTGGAAACTTGCAGCATCACTATAATGAGCATTTATGAAGCATCCTCAATAAAAAGCTATGCACATAGTAAATAAAAATATTACTGAGATGTTCATTGTCTGCTTGCCTTGTCATTTTGATCACGGGATAGCTCTTGTATCATGTGCAAGGGGTACCCCGTTGGCGGTTCTCTATGATATGCATGTATTTATAATGACAAGAACTTATAGGTAACCAAAGTTGAGTAGTATGCGGTGCGGCCCTCGTACTCACGGGACTTGGGATTTCCAGTTTATGGTCTGTCAAGCATATGACTCAGATTGGACCTCACTTTCACCTTAACCATATGAAGATGCCTATGATAGGGGCAATGAGAGCTCAAAGCTAATGAGTACCTTCCTTTCAGCATTAGTAAGCCTTTCAAACTTTTCAAAACTGTTTTCACAACCTTGTTGAGTCACCACCTATTATATGAGCACCTTCTTGAGAGCATAGTTGTCATTCTTGTGTTTGTTTCAAAACTTGGTTAATTATGTCATGACTTTGATGCTTGTATCGCTGATATCTTTATCTCTAGTCTTCACTTGAACTTCAGAGGTGCCTTGGCATTTATATTGTGCTCTTCAAACAAAGGCAAGCGAGATACCACTCTATCATACCTTATTATGAGCATTACAATGTTGCTTATGTTTATGTTTCATGCTACTTATTATTATTGAGTTGGTTTCTCTTCATGGCTTGCAATGACTATTGAGTAGAATTAGTTGCATACTCTTTATTATGAATGGTTTAAGAATCTACTCTTGTGCTGAGAATATATACATTATGTGAAGCAAATGTGTTCGTGAAAGTTCTTTTATCGCACTAAGTTTTCAACTGAATTGCTTGAGGACAAGCATTAAGCTAAGCTTGGGGGGAGTTGATACATCTGAAATGTATCTACTTTCCCAAACACTTTTGCTATTGTTTCTCCTCTAAACTTATGTGATTTGGATACAACTAACACGGATTGACGCTGTTTTTAGCAGAATTACCTTGGTGTCTAGTTTTTGTGCAGAAAATCAACTATGAGGAAAAATCCGGGAAAATATGCCAAAAATCCTATTTCACCAGAAGATCTTGTTGGAGATATGCCCAAGAGGCAATAATAAAGTGGTTATTATCATATCTTCGTACTTATGATAAATGTTTACATACCATGCTATAATTGTATTAACCAGAAACATTAATACTTGTGTGGTTTGTAAACATAAAAGAGTCCCTAGTAAAGCCTCTTGTTAAACTAGTGACATGGTTATACCATACGGGTACGTAACTTCAGCATACCTGGTCCAGCCCAAGGAAGGCCCACGGCAGATATACGCTGGCCCATGAAGATTTTCGGGTGGCCAAGGCCCATGACGCCTTCGGATCCTTGGAGAGCAAGACTAGCGTAGATAGAAAATTCAAAAGGGTAAAACCCAAGAACTTGTAACCGACTAGGACTACGCCCGGGACCTGCCTAAGTCTATATAAAGGCCAGGAGGGCACGTCCTAGGGCACCTCAACTCATACTTTCGCACACGCATCCACGCCAGATCGAATCTGCGCACCCTGTAACCTTCGGTTCCGCCGTAATCAAAGAGCAGACAAGCAGGAGTAGGGTTTTCCCTCCGGGGGCCTGAACCTGGGTAAATCTCGTGTCCCCTGGTTGCTTGTCTGTTAACCGTGCCACGATCTCCAGCATCCCCATCTTCTCAAAACCCAAGTCCATAACAATGGGCATTAACGAGATTAAACCTCGTCAATTGGCGCCGTCTGTGGGAATTGGGGCTGCTGATTGTGCGGTCGTGACGGTTCTGACCCGATCGATCTACAACTCCGCGGCGACGGAGAATCACCTCCTCTTCGGCGCTTTCGACTTCACCGCCCACTCGCCGACCACCATGAAGGATTTCGAGCCCGTAGGCGACGGACTCGAAATTTTGTTCGGGAGTTTCTACTTCCAGGTGGGACAAACTGGCACCCTCCGTCTCCCTGAGCGGGTGCCCGTGCCATCGATCAGGCCCGCTTCGTGGGCTCCACACCCCGTGCTACGCACGTCACCATCAACAGATGAGTTCTACAGCAGCAGCAGCTGCAACTCCGATCTGTGCGATCCACCTTCGGATGAAGGGACCTACGGTTCCGGATCCGAAAGCTGCGGCAGCAGCCAACCAATCTGCAGGCGCTATCTGTGCGCCGCGGTCATCCAAACCGACGAGGAAACGCGTAACCCGCCGCCCAACCCCAACCCGCAGGACAGAAACGGCGAAAACGGTGGAAACGGCGATAACAGGGAAAACGGTGGCCACCTCATCCAACTTAGCAAAGAAGGATGGGTCGAAGCACGCCGCGCCGTCGCGGGCGAAATAGTCCTACCTCTGGACTCCCCACGTGATCTGCTGAGGGCATACCACCACCTCCTCATCGAGGAGCACAAGAAGCAAGTCGAGATGCAGAAGACGCTCGACAAACGCAAGCAAGCAGCCTCTGAGTCCAGTGCGCGACGAGCTGCGCTCTCCGCCATGGAACCCGGCTCTAGCACAAACAGAAACCAGGGAAACAAGCACCGCTCTCGGGTGGAAAACATGGACCCGAAGGAACGGCGTGACATGACCCGAACTCTCCATACATCGTTCATGGACATGGAAGCTGACGGCAACATCATCCCGAAGACGCCACAAGTTGCGATCATGGCAGCCACTGCGTATCTCGTGGCTCACCCACCTCCGGAGGGGGACCCGAAAAGGGCCATGCACAAGTCCGCACTCACCGGACTAGGACTAATCGGAGCTGCGCTCCATGAAGATGCTCCTGCGGAGCCGAAGAAGAAAGCTCCGGCCAGGCGCGACCGGAGCCCCACACCCTCATCCGAAGAGGAAGAGGAGCACGATCTTCCTCGAAGGAAGAAGAGCTCCAACCGCCACAAACGCGACTACGACGCCAGAGACAAACTTACACAACGCAAGATCGACAAAGCACGCGCCAAACGTGCATGCTCGTCTAAATCTGAGATGGATGAAGACGAAGGAGAACTCTGCGGAGCCCGATGCTTCAGCAGATCTGTTCGGCGAACACAGATGCCACACAACTTCAAGCTTCCTTCGGATACTCCGAAGTTCAACGACACGCAAGATCCAAAGTCCTGGCTCAGTGACCATCTGTCATCCGTCAAGCTTCATGGAGGCAACAAAGAAACTGCCATGCAATGCCTTCAGCTGCAGCTAACAGGCGCAACGCGGGTCTGGCTTAGCAGCCTATCATCAGGATCCATCCGAAGCTGGGAGGAGCTCGCTTACAGCTTCATCCGAAACTTCAAAGGCACCAGCAAGAGGCCCGCCTCAATCGAAGAATTGCGAGCCTGCACTCAAAGAACGGGTGAATCTATTCGCTCGTACATACTACGCTGGTCTACGACCAAAAACTCCGTAGCACACATCTCCGAAGAGAGGGCCATCGACGCCTTCAGGGACGGCGTCAAGCACCCAGACTTCAAGGAGGAACTTGGGCGTGTAAAGCCTAAGACACTCGACCACCTCATGGAAATCGCCAACAGTTGGGCGGACGGCGAAGATTGCATCCAGCGACCGCAATCAGATGAAGAGGACGACTACGGCCGAAGACGCGAACGCCGCAACAAGAGGAGATCGCGCGTCTACGAGGACCGCGACGGACCCGACATGGTCGCGGCCGGCTACGCCGACCGCCGCAACGACAACAGCCGCAACAACGGAGGATACCGCAGCGGAAACTTCCGCGACAATGGACGACCAACGCAGTAGTGGCAACGCCACGACCGCGACAACGGACCCTCAGCATTCGACAAACTTTCGGGTCCGTGCACCATCCACTTCTACATCGACAAATGGGATGGCAAAAAGAAAGCCAGCCACATGCTCAAGGACTGCCGCGAGTTCCAGAAACTCAGTGAAGGCATGATGCAGATGAGGCAACAAGCTCCAATCCCTGCGTTCGGAAACGCACCTGCGCCAGGTGAAATAGCACACGGAGCTCCTCCACCGCCGCCTATTGGAGGCCAAAACTAACCAGTCGCACCAGCGCAAAACAACACTGGGGTCACATATCCCCCACCAAAGGGAGCACTAAACATGATCCAGAAGGGACGCCCAACAAACAGGGTGCAGAAGAAAATCACCCGACAAATCAACTTGGCCGTTGCAACTCCGCCTGCAATCCCTGAGTACCTCAGCGGATCGGAGTCCTGCATCACATTCACTCGCGCAGATCACCCTTGCCAGATCCCTCGCCCAGGTCATGCTGCCCTGGTGCTGGAGGCACAGATCGGAGGCTTCGAGATGAGTCACGTCTTCATGGACGGCGGCAGCGGCATCAACCTAATGTTCGCAAGCACTCTAGCGGCTATGCGGATCCCGCAATGCAGCCTAGAACAATCAGACACAACGTTCCACGACATTGTCCCAGGGAAGGGCATCTTCCCCGTGGGCAAAATAGGACTCGACGTCATCTTCGGGAAGCCGGACAACTTTCGGCAGGAGCGCCTAGAATTTGAAGTGGTGGACTGGCCGTCGCAATACCATGCCATCCTGGGACGTGTAGCATTCACAAGGTTCCTGGCTGTCCCACACTACGCATACCTACTACTCAAGATGCCAGGACCAAGGGGCGTCATCACAGTCCACGGGAACTTCACCCGATCGGACCAATGCGACAGGGATTTCAACAAAATCTCCCAGTCCTTCGGCATGCAAGACGAGCTCGTAAGGCTCCGCGAGGTGACGGACAATGGACTACCCCCAGTCACAAGGCAGAACGCACCCGACATGTCCTTCGACTCCACCGTCAACACCAAGAAAGTGCAGGTCCATCCGACAGACGCCTCCAAGACGGCACTGATCGCCAACGACCTCAGCACCGCATAGGAAGGCGCGCTCGTCGAATTCCTCCGTGAGCGCTGGGAAATCTTCGCCTGGTGTCCTGCGGACATGCCAGGAGTTCCCAGGGAATTCGCCGAGCACGCACTCAATGTCTTCCCAGACACCAAGCCAGTCAAGCAGTCTATCCGAAGACTGTCAGAGCCACGAGCCGAAGCTATCGGCATGGAGATCAACAGATTACTCGCAGCAGACTTCATCCGGGAAATCAAGGAAAGCGAGTGGCTGGCAAATACAGTGATGGTCCCGAAGAAGGACACGGACATCCTGCGGATGTGCGTGGACTTCACGTCACTAAATAAACACTGCCCAAAGGACCACTTCCCTCTTCCTCGGATCGACCAGATCATCGATTCGACTGCAGGTTGTGAGAAGCTCTCCTTCCTCGACGCCTACTCAGGTTATAACCAGATTCGACTCAAGGTCGAAGATCAAGAGAAGACGGCGTTCATCACACCGTTCAGAGTATTCTACTACAACACAATTGTAGCATCCCATTTGTCTAACAACTGTAATGCTACTTGGTTTAGTAATAAAATGGCCACTTCCTACATATAATTGTTGCATCATCATCATATCATGCTCATGTCATCATGCCACCTTGCATTTGAGCATCATACAAAACCCTTTTTGTTTTGGTTCTTATCTCATATGCATTATTAATTGTATTTGCCTCTTGATATTGTATTTGGTTCTTGATATATTGTTAAATGCCCAAGTTGAGTTGGGGGCATATCTTTTATTGACTCCACCACCCTTTCTTCCACCTCCTTACAATTCCACCATCCCATTATCCATGAGCTTGTAATTGTTTTCTTTTGTTGTTAATCAAGCTCATGAGAGATAGGGTGGGTCCAATCCTACAAGTTCTTTTGCTTGACCCTTACTCCAACTTTGGAGGATGCAAATAAATAAATGCCATGAGATATTATTTTGTTTTCACAAGATAAAACCTAGCATTTAATGCATTTGCATGGGCCATGCAACCATCACTCCCATTTGATCTCTTTTGGTATTTCTTTGGTTTTTTGAGAGAATTCCCTCTATCCCTCTCTATCCCTCTTATGCTTGTTCTTGCTTGATGCATGCAAGCATCTGATATCCTATAATCATCTCCATCCATGCAAGCTTGCACCATCCACCATCTCTCTCCATCCTTCATGCTTGATCTTGTTTGTTCTTGTAAAAAACCCTAACCCTAATCACCTACCCTATCATCAACATCACCTTACCACCCCCACTCTAACTCTAATCACCTAAACCACTACCCCATCCACCATACCACCCCCTCTAGTCAACACCCGAGCCACCCTAAACTAAACCGAACCCTAACCCTAGTTGCCACCCCTCTCTCTCGGCCTCCCCTCTCTACCTGCCATGAGGGTCCCACCTAGCCACCACCTCCATGCCGAAACTGCCCCCTCCTATCCAACCCTAGCCGGGCTCCCTCCTAACCTAGACGCCGAGCCTACCCTCCCTCTTTTCTCTCTCTCTCTGCCTGGCCTGCCCCACGCCGAGCTCCCTCTTACATGGCCCACCTGGTAGCCCTTCCCCAGACCTGCCTGCGCCCCACCTGCCCATGCCGAGCCCAGCCGATCACGTGAGGTAGGAGGCAAAAGGTGGCCTAAGCCACCTTCCCCTCTCCCACGCCATCCACCCCTCTCCCCCCGTTCTTATCCACCCCACCACCCCTCTGGCCTCTCCCAGATCTCCCCAGAGGCCCTGCCTCGCCTGCCCTCTTCCCTCTCTCTCCCTCACCACCGTCTACCACCGGCGACGTCCACTGTCGGCCTCCACCGCCCCCTCCTTATCCAGCCCGTGGAGTGGTGCTCTGAGGTGTTGAGGAAGGCCACGCCGACCCCTGCAACAGCCCGTACACGGAGACGCGAGGAGGAGAATCCCCAGGACGCTGGACAACGACGTGCCCGACGCGCAAACCCTAGCTCCCTGGCGTCTGCCTCGCCGTCGATCACGACCGTCCCTGCCCGAACCGGCCACACCGACGCACTCGCGGTAAGCTTCTCTCCCTTCCAGACAACCTTCCCTGCACCGTCGCTTCCTGGCGTCGCCAATCCGTCCGATGAGCACCCTCGGTGCACCGACGCCGCGTCTGTCCACTCGCTGCCGCGACGCGCAACGCCTATCTAGCCGCCTACACCCCCTTCCTACAACCACCCAGCCCTACCGCAGCGGTAGCCGCCGCTGCTAGCGCGCCCGGGGTCGCGGGTTCGAGCCTCGCGCCGCGCGCGTGTGCCGCGCGACAGAGGAGAAGCACAGTACCGCTGCCGCACTTTTCTGCATAACCCCCTGTGTTTTTCTTTTCCTAAACCCGCGGTCCCCTATAGCCCCACCGTCAGCGGCTGTGGCTGTTTTATAAAAAGGCTCCCACGTTTTCCAGACCTCAACCCGCCGTCCACCCCCGCCGTGCCGCGTGGCATCCCTAGGTTTCCCGCTGTCGCGTGGGCCACCGACGCCGCCGGGCCCATCTATCATGCACCTAGGCTAGCAGCAGCCGTGGTAACAGAAACCCTGCGCGCGTGTATGTGATCCAGTCAGCGCCCGGGCCCATATGTCTGCGCCTGTGGCTGGCTCAGCCTGTGTGTAAAAAGTTTCTGTGTTGTCTGTTTTAGTTCAAATTTAATTCAAACTAATTCAAATTCAAATTCAAATCTGATTTAAATAACTTTTAATTCATAAATCCAAATAATGCAAATAATATATGTTTTTGAATCAGAAAAATGTGAGGATTTC
This sequence comes from Avena atlantica, assembly GCA_910589765.1. Taxonomy (NCBI): domain Eukaryota; kingdom Viridiplantae; phylum Streptophyta; class Magnoliopsida; order Poales; family Poaceae; genus Avena; species Avena atlantica. Next base: position 435,309,275 of record OU342735.1, on the reverse strand, counting down.
AAATATGCCATCCAAAATATGTTTTGCACACTTAAAATTTCAAGTTGATTTAAATTACAATAAAATGCCCTTCCCCTTAATTAATTAATAACTTTTGTTCTATAACTCCAAATTTAACAAATGATATGTCTAAAATGATCATCTCGACGAGACCTTTCTGTTTATGCTATCCATGACTTAAATTGCAGCATGCATCATATAAATATATAGTATACAGCAACTAATATGACAATAAAATGTGACCAAAACTCAATAAAAATGTTATTTCTTGTATTCTACACCTCACCATGCCATGCTACATTATTGACATGCAACTTGTGCATCATTCATCATGGCATGATTGTTTGCTTGACGCATTTTATTCCTATGCTTGTGCACTTTATTTATGTTGGCCCTTGTTTGTTTGGTTCTTCTTCGAATAGACACTGAGCAGGGGATATATCAAGAGAACCAGGAGCACTACCCAGATCCGTCTCTCGCTTCAACTGAGTTTCCAGGCAAGCACTACCACATGCTTGCATACATACATTACCTATTGCCTCTATCTTATTCTTGCATCATTGAGTCGCGATTGCATTAAACTGAATCCCAAGTATTGCATAGCCTTACTTTTAAACCCCACCAAGCTTGTTCCACCATCCCATGAGCCATTACTACAGGAGTTGTTTGAGCCATGCGAGTCGTAGAACAGCATGTGTAGGGTATGTGAGAGTCTGACGGATAACGAGGTACCTAAACAACTTAACCTGAGTAGTAATGGGATAACTAATGAAAGTGGCACCGGTGAGCAATATCTGCTATTTGGTTTTTCCTGCTCACTTGTGTCCCGTAGGACCCCGAGTAATTGATTCCTGTTCCTTGATTATTCGCGCTATCCACATCCGGGAGGCTTATGGTACCCCCCTGAGCCAGAGCTTGATTCCGTCTTATTTCTTGGGGCCACAAACTAGTTTGAGGTTTTATTTACTATCCTGTACTTATGCCATGCTTTACTGCTTTATTACGATTGTGCGAGGAGAACCTGTACTGTTTAGGTAAGCGGAGTGTTTTCGCGGTATCGACAAGCCTAGTCACATTTTCGGGTTCCCAGTCGTTTACAGCCACTGACGCAAACCTTGAGTCCGTCTCGAAGTCAGCTAACTTCGTTGCGGGTAGCTTAATGGGGTGGCCCCCTGAAATATTTCGGAATCTTGTGATTGCTTTGTCGTGAAGGCCTCGTTGGGTTTTGATTTGGTTTTTCCGAGGTTGATCGAGTGTGTGTTGCTATTTGTGCACCCCTGCAGGGTAAAACTTTCTGAAAGCCGTGTCCGCGGTTATGGACGACCTGGAGCACAGTTTCTCGATCATAGACAAGCATAACTAAAGTACCGCTTTTAAATTGACTAAGTAATTGATTAGTAAATAGTACAACACTCATGGAATGGTTAATAAAATTGCCAACGGATGGGGGTTGTTCGTCCACTTCCTCGTTCGTAAGCGAGGAGGAGGATGGATCTGATGGTATTACTGTTATAACTGTTGTCATTAATTCACGGACATCCGTCTATCATTGGTTAGGCGGATGGTTAGCGAGTATCTATAGAACTGTTAGGGTTTATCTTTCACTGCAATTGCGTCACCCCAGGTTGTGTCCCCTTTAGAGGCATTAAGACTTGCTGAGTACCCCTAGGGTCTCACACGATAAATTATTGGTTCATATGAACAGGTACACTTGCAGGACGGATACTGGGTGGAGGAGGCTGATGATGTGGGCAACGATCGTTCGGTGTAGAGATTCCGGGAACGGGGATCCGTGAGATCTGTGGGCGGGATGTGCTTATTTTCGGGCATCTTATGCCGATTTGCTTCTTATCCGTACTCGGATCTTGTTTGCCGCTTCCGCCTGAAACTCTGATGTGTGATGTATGAGGAAATATCCTAAATTATTATATCTATCTAGGTCATTGGAATCTTGCCGTATGGCGTTGCTATATTTCCTTTCTTTTTAGATGGAATGGCTCTGATGTACTATTGTATGGTGGCTTGCATACATACTCATTTGTGTATGTAGTTGATCCCTTCGCCTGCCGATTACGCCGCCCGTACTTGTCCCGATGACTGGAAATGGTTGGGACGGCCGAAAGGTCTACCCGTGAGTGGAATTTGGGCCCCACCGTACTATTTTAACCATTTCCGCTCATCAAGGCTTGTATCTAGGAGCGTAATTCACCGAGGTAGTTACAACAATGCCCTTCGGGCTAAAGAACGCGGGTGCCACGTACCAGCGATGCATGCAGGCCTGCCTTAAGGACCAGATCGGTCGCAATGTCCAAGTATATGTCGACGACATAGTCATAAAAACCAAGGAAGCATGAACACTTATCGACGATCTCCGCGAGACGTTCGACAACCTTGATCGCTACAGGATCAAGCTCAATCCAGAAAAGTGCGCCTTCGGCGTCCCCTCGGGTCAGCTGCTCGGGTACTTCATCTCTCAACGAGGGATCGAAGCGAACCCGCAGAAAATCAAAGCTATCATGACAATGGAGAAGCCGAAAAACCTCAAGGGCGTTCAGCAGCTCGCAGGGCGAGTAGCGGCACTAAGCAGGTTCATCAGCCGCATGGGCGAGAAGGCCCTACCATTCTACCAGCTACTGCGCAAGGCAGATAAGTTCGAATGGACACCAGAAGCCAACGACGCATTCGAAAGCCTCAAGCCTCTCCTCTCCACCTCGCCCGTTTTGGTCACGCCAAAAGAGCGCGAGCCTCTGTTGCTGTACATAGCAGCCACACACCAGGTGGTCAGCACAGTACTCATGGTCGAACGACCCGAAGAAGGCAAGACCCACGGGGTACAACGCCCAATTTACTACCTCAGCGAGGTACTCACTCCAACAAAACAGCGGTACCCACACTACCAGAAACTGGCCTACGGCGTGTTCATGACGGCTCGACGACTGAGCCACTACTTCCAGGAGCATCAGGTGATGGTCGTCAACGAGGCACCCCTGAACAGCATCCTGAATAACCCAGAGGCCACAGGACGCGTGGCCCTGTGGGGCATTGAACTATCACCCCTGGACATCATCTACGAGAAGCGACACGCAATCAAATCACAAGTCCTTCCGGACTTCCTGGTGCACTGGATGGAGCTACAGCTGCCTGACACCCCAGACATGTCGCAGTCCTGGAAAATGCATTTTGACGGCTCCAAACGCGAAGCCGGAGCAGGGGCAGGGGTCATACTGACCTCCCCGCAAGGTGACAAGATGAAGTACGTCCTTTAGATGAAATTCAGAGCCTCCAACAACGAGGCCGAAAACGAAGCCCTCATCCATGGCATGAAGATGGCAAAAATATGTGGCGCAACGCGCCTGGTCATCTACGGTGACTCCAACCTTGTCGTACAGCAGACGATGAATGAGTGTGATGCACACGCCGAAAATATGATCGCGTACCGCGCGCTCTACAACGCACTCGAAGGAGAATTCGACGGATGCGAACTTCGGCACATTGGAAGAGAGAGCAACGAGGAGGCCGATAGACTCGCCAACATCGGCTCCACTTGTGCAAAGGTACCACCAGGTGTGTTCCTCGAACAGATCTGCGTGCCATCCATCAAGCAGAATTTCCCCAAAGGATCACCCGAAGAAGCAGAACACTCGGGGGCTACGCTACCCGAAGGTCATGAAGGACCCGAAAAGTTGGATACCGAAGTTGCCACGGTCAACCTGATGCAGGTCATGGCAGTCGAAGAAACTTGGACACGTCCATACCTCCAGTTCCTGATAAACGGAGAATTGCCTGACAGCCCGACAGACGCCCGGCGCATATCTCGTCGGTCAAAAGCCTTCACCATCATCAACGGCGAGCTGTACAAATGCAGCATTACGGGTGTACTACAACGGTGCGTCACCATCAACGACGGCAAGGCCATACTCCAAGATATTCACGAGGGCATCTGCGGCCACCACGCAGGTAGCCGCTCCCTCGTCGCCAAAGCTCTGCGAGCAGGATTCTACTAGCCAACGGCCATGAGCGACGCGAAGGACATCGTCCGAAGATGCAACGGGTGCCAACGGTTCGCCGACAAACCGCACGCACCTGGGTCCGAACTTCGACCCATACCCATAGCCTGGCCTTTTTCCCAATGGGGCCTTGACATGATTGGCAAACTGCCAAAATCCTCGAAGGGAGGACACGTCTTCCTCCTGGTCGCAGTCGACAAATTCACCAAGTGGATCGAGGCCATGCCAGTCACCAACCAGAAGGGCGCAACCGCCGTCAAGTTCTTCGAATCCATTGTCTACATATTTGGCGTACCGCACAGCATCATCACCGACAACGGATCAAACTTCATCTCTGAAGAATTCCAGGACTTCTGCGAAGGCCTCGGGATCAATATCACATATGCCTCAGTGGCACACCCGCAAACAAACGGGAAAGTAGAAAAGGCCAACGGCCTAATCGGCGCTGGCATCAAGAAGCGCCTCATGAGCTCACTCGAGCACAAAGCTGGAAACTGGACGACAGAGCTACCGTCTGTCCTGTGGAGCTTACGTACTACGCCAAACAGCTCCACCGGCTACACACCGTTCTTCATGGTGCACGGAGCTGAGGCCGTGCTACCAGCCAAAGTACGCCATCGGGCTCCACGAGTCGTCGCTTACAGCGAAGCCGAGTCCACGGCTGCACTCGAAGATGCCGTTGACACACTCGATGAGGCACGGGATATAGCAGCAGCTAGATCAGCGGTGTACCAGCAGAGTCTCCGCAACTATCACAGCCGCCGGCTGCGCCCAAGGTCCTTCGTCGAAGGAGACCTCGTCTTGCGACTCAAGCAAAAGCGACCGAACAAACTCGATTCACCATGGGAAGGACCCTACGCCATCACCGAGGTCATCCCAGGTGGCGCCTATCGCCTCAAGCACGTGGAGTCTGGAGTCGCATACTCCAACCCGTGGAACGTCTCGCACCTGCGACAATTCTACCCGTAGCAGCCTACCCCCCCTTTTTACTTTAAATAAGGCTTTCAGCCAAGGCTACTCAGCCGAACCATGTACCTCCTCCATTACGATATAAATAAAGCTAAGTGTCTCGCCCCCAAACTTCTGTTGATTATTTTTCTGCAACTTTGCTACATGCTACAAACGCACTCGGGGGCTCCCCCCACCTCACGATTTCATCGACTGAGGACCAAACATGTACACCTGAGTAGCTGACCACGTCAGGCAAACGAAAAGGGCACGTTGTTAGACCCCTCCTTTATAAAGGAAAGGATCCCTGTGCTTGCAATGCTAGTCCCTGGATCAATGCTAGCATCCACAGTTTAAGATGAAGTACACAGATACAAAGGTCGTTTATTACATTCATTCCAGAGATAAAACATAGTCTTTTACAACTCAGGGCCAAAGACCTAGTACAAGAGTCTATGGAATAAGTAAATAAACATAAGTCTTCATCTTCATGTGCCACAGGCAAGCATGTTGAGTGTAGACTCATGACTCCTATTCATGATCGGAGTAACCTGCAACATCACAAGTTACAGCCACAGAGGGTCAATACTTTGGAATAGTATTGGCAAGTGATACCTTAGTATATTTTTAAGTGGACTATATTACTATATGCATTTTGGCTAAGTGTAGCTTGGCTTGCTTTGCTTGAAATTAAGTTTTTCCTATTAGTTGAAATCACTAAGTTTTTCTTTGTCAAAACATTCCCAAGGAACCTCCAATAGACATTGGGGTCCTTCACCCTTGTTCACCCACAAATTTTTACTTAGAAGTTGGAGTGATGAGATTCTTGTAGCTTCCATGTCTTGATGCTCAAATTGTCCATTGCCTTGGACTAGGCTAAGTACTTAGGTTTTCCATCTGCAGAGGTTGTGCACTTTCCCCACCAGACTTGGTTTCCCAAGACAGGACCTTTCAGAAGCCTTTCCTTAGTCAAAATGGACGCGCTCCAACCTATCATCCCAACTACCACCAACTGTCCAAGTGACTAAGTTCTAGCTACCTATATGATTAAGGCAGAGCCCATATTGCTAAGTGGTTGCACTGTAAGCTTTCTCAACACTTGGCCTCCAAATCCCTTTGTGCCTGGGTGGCATACCATAAGTGAGATACACAACCCAAGTCCATGGCCTTGTGTAACCACTCAACATAACCCAATCTTTCCATTCCACCCAGGAGGTTCATTTGACTTAGTTGTTTTATTAGGAAAGCATAAGTCTCTTGACTTAGAAATATTTTCATCATAATAAGTATAGATGTTCACCACCCTTGTTTGCTAAGTAGCTAGGCTAAGCATGTTGTGGTAACTTAACTTAGGAAAATTCCCTAGCAATTCTACCATTCTACACTACTTAGGATATCCCAACTTAGCATTAGACAAAAATAGCATGCAAGACTTAGCAAAATATCTAATGCTAGTACAAAACATATGATAGAAATATTCATGAAAATATAACTTGCCTTGGTAGTGGGGAGAGTAGCACTCTTCACAATCACAATCACTAGCAAAATCTACACAAAAATTATAGCATACAATTACACACAATATATTCAATCAAAAATAACATGAATGCATGCATGCAAGAATTTTACTAAGTGGTGATTTTGAAAACTCTACCAAGTATGCACATGTTTACAGAAACTTAACAAGTCACAAATTTGCCAACTAAACTTATTTGGTTCCAATATAATTTACCAAAATAAATCTCTACTTAAAATAGCCTTAAAACATGTTCTACAAATAAAATCGTTTTAACTGTTACTATATGATAAATAAATTGGATATTCAGAAAGGTCTTGTTTCACTGAATCCAATGGTATAAAGTTTGTAAAATTCCAACGTGGCATTCAAAAGTTATAGTATTTTGAAGTTTGGATCTAAATCAGGTTTTAAATTCTGTTTTTGAATTTATCCTTGCCACGCGTCACATCCTCACTGGCGTGTACCGGTTCGCGCGGATCAAGCTCTGCAGTCGTTGGATCTAACTAACGTTGTGCGGCTCAGATCTGTCCATACCTCTTCGTTAAGTGAACTGTTTCTACGCGCAGGATCAAGATCTGACGGCTACGATCTATCAACCAGAAACGGGCGGCGCTGGCGGTGTTTGACCGGCGGCGGCGCATCTGACTACGGTGGCGCCGACGCTCTAACTCGTCCGGGGAAACAAGAAGGCGCTTACCAGAACCGTGGTGGCGTGCTGAAGCTCGAGGTGGTGTTGGTTTGCGAAGGGGCGTGCTGGTACGGCTTCAGGAGTTCGTCGGAGTAACGGGCGGCGTCGGTCGCTTGCAGACGTGGTGCTTGCCGAGGTTTGGCGTCGCCCTAACACGAGCCAGAGGCATCAGGAGTTGCGCAAAACGCAGGCGAACAAACTCGCGTGGAAGAGGGGGCAAGGGGCGCTCGGGTTTTACCTGAATTGGTCGTCGGAGTCAAGCGGCGGCGCAGGTGGTTTCGGTCGTCGACGGAGACGATGACCTGGGTCACGAGCAGGCAAAAGAAATGTGTCAGCAGGTGCGTAAGAACGTGCTGAGCATCCTTGTTTGATCGAGAGAGAAGGGGGCGGTCGAGGCTCACCGGAATCGGTCGCCGGAGTCGTCGGTACTGCGGCGGTTCTGAGCGAGTCGTGGGCAGCCTGGTGGCGTGATTGTAGAATTGACTGGGGGAAAATGACTGCGAGGAGGTGGGGATCTTATAGCCGGTGTCTCGATAGGAAACGCTCGAGGTTTAATGCCCAATTAAGCCGCCATTACCGGCAGTGACTGCAGCTGCGACGTGGTCGCGGGCGCGGTTTGAGGAAGACGATGACAGCGTGGACAGGGCCCGCTCGTCAGCGATGTGTGTGAAATGGGGTAGGGTCCATTTGTCAGTGACTGGTCGTGTGCGTTCGCGCGTGAGAGAAGGAAAGAAATTTCCCGGGTGGGCTTGCTGGGCTCGATCCTCTACTGGGCCAGATAACTGGCGCTCGGCCTTTTTCTTTTGTTTAATTCTTTTTCTTTTCTAATTTGGTTTTCTGGTTAGATTTAGATATGAATTCAAATATTTTTTTTGAATTCAAATGATTCTGGGGATTTTGCAAGGTACTGTGGTTTCAAAACCCAGTCATTTAATCATGTGGTTACCCTGTAAGTGTTTGGTCCAGTTTGGTTTAAAACAAATAGAGACAATGCCTCTGGTTTGCAATTTTCTTTTAAGAAAATAAGGTTTTGAATTATTTTCAAATTGAAAAATTTGGTCAAACCTTTATACCTAACATTCCAACAATGGAGGCAAGCAAACAAGTTCTTAATCATTCAGGTTTCAAATGGTGTTGGTCTTTTGAATTAAATCTGTCCACATAAAATCATATCACCAAAAGAAATGTTTTTCTGAAGTGATTTTGAGAAAATCCCTAAATGATGATGAATGCAAGGATGATATGAATGAGTTTTGGAATATGAATTTAGGGATGTTACAAATCTAACCCCCTTAAGATGAATCTCGCCCTCGAGATTCGGATTGGCTAGCAAATAGGTGAGGGTGGTCTTTCCGAAGATCATCTTCTCTTTCCCATGTTGCTTCCTCTTCGGAATGATGATTCCATTGCACTTTGCAAAACTTGATAGTTTTTGTCCTTGTGACCCTTTCTGCGGTCTCAAGAATCTTGACAGGATTTTCCTCATAGGTGAGATCACTTTCTAGTTGTACTTCTTCTAAAGGTGTGGTATCCTTCAAAGCTGATTCTTCCATCTCTGGATGACATTTCTTGAGATGACTCACATGAAACACATTATGGACAGCTGACAGAGATTCTGGCAATTCAACTTCATATGCAACTTCTCCCTTGCGACTTAGAATCTTGAATGGCCCAACATATCTTGGTGCCAACTTCCCTTTGACTCCAAATCTTTTCATTCCACGAAGTGGTGATACTCTAAGATAAGCTCGATCCCCGACTTTGTAGCTGACTTCTCTACGCTTAGAATCCGCGTAGCTTTTCTGTCGGGACTATGCTATCTTCAATCTGTCTTTAACCAATTTGACTTTCTCTTCGGCTTCTTTGACAAGATCAGGTCCAAATAAGCTTCTTTCCCCCACACCATTCCATAACAATGGGGTGGTACACTTCCTTCCGTAGAGTAACTCAAATGGTGCCATGCCAATACTAACTTGATGACTGTTATTGTAAGAGAACTCTGCGTAAGGTAAGCTTTCATCCCAACTTGCTCCATAATCTAAAGCACATGCCCTCAACATGTCTTCAAGAATCTGGTTAGTCCTTTCTGTTTGTCCATCAGTTTGAGGATGAAAAGCAGTGCTGAATTCTAATCTCGTTCCTAAGGATTCATGAAGCTGTCTCCAAAAGTGAGAAGTGAACTGAGTTCCTCTATCTGATACAATACTCTTAGGCACACCGTGAAGGCATACGATTCTTCTCATGTAGATTTTTGCTAACTTGGCACTTGTATAGGTTGTCTTCACGGGTATAAAATGAGCCACTTTAGTTAGGCGATCCACTACTACCCATATGGAATCATACCCTGAACTGGTCCTTGGTAATCCGGTAATGAAATCCATACCAATATTTTCCCACTTCCATTCAGGAATAGGCAGTGGTTGAAGCAAACCTGCTGGTTTCTGATGTTCCGCTTTTACTCTGCTACACACATCACACAAAACAATATGCTCGGCGATGTCTCTTTTTAGATTGTTCCACCAAAATCTTTCTTTCATATCCATGTACATCTTGGTGTTTCCTGGGTGAATAGAATACGGAGAGTTGTGACCTTCCTGTAAGATCAGTTTCCGCAATTCTGGGTCTTGTGGAACACATATACGTTTCCCGTGCCATAAAGTACCTTGTTCGTCTACATGGAAATTCTTAGCTTTCCCTAGACTAATATTTTCCTTAATCTTTTCAATTTCCTTATCGGTCTTCTGAGCTTCTTGGATCTTGTCCAATAGAGTGGGTTGAACGTCCAAAGACATGAGATGTCCTTCAGGCACAATTTCCAATCTGAGTTCTTTGAATTGCTTACACAAGTCTTCTGGCAAATCACCTTTGGTAAGGCCATTTACAAACGTCTTACGACTTAGAGCATCCGCTACGACATTTGCTTTACCGGGGTGGTATTGCAAACTTAAGTCGTAATCCTTGATAAGCTCTAGCCATCTTCTTTGTCTCATGTTGATTTCCTTCTGGGTGAAGATATACTTCAAGCTTTTATGATCGGTGAACACTTCACATCGTTTTCCCAAAAGGTAATGTCTCCATGTTTTGAGTGCATGGACAACAGAGGACAACTCCAAATCATGAGTAGGATAGTTTACTTCATGAGTTTTGAGTTGTCTCGAAGCATAGGCTACGACTTTACCGTCTTGCATAAGTACGGCACCCAAACCTTGATGAGACGCATCACAATATACTTGGAAATCCTTTTCCAAATCTGGAAGACATAGAACTGGTGCTGTCACCAGTCTCTTCTTCAATTCTTGGAAGCTGACTTCGCAACCTTCAGACCAAGCAAATTTCTTGTCCTTCTTTAGCAATTGCGTCATTGGCTTAGCAACCTTCGAGAAATTTTCAATGAACCTTCTGTAGTAACCTGCTAAGCCGAGGAAACTACGAACTTCTTTCACATTCTTGGGTGATTCCCATTCTGTCACAGCTGAAACCTTAGCAGGATCAACTGCCACACCATCCTTCGTCATCACATGACCAAGAAAACCAACTTTCTCTAACCAGAACTCACACTTGCTGAATTTGGCATAAAGTTTATGTTCCCTCAGTTTCTCAAGTATCAAGCGTAAGTGTCTTTCATGTTCTTCCTTGCTCTTGGAGTAAACCAAGATGTCATCGATGAAAACGACAACGAACTTGTCAAGAAATTCCATGAACACCTTGTTCATCATATTCATGAAGTATGTCGGAGCGTTGGTTAAACCAAAAGGCATCACAGTATACTCATACAATCCATACCTTGTGGTGAACGCTGTTTTTGGTATGTCTTGTTCTCTTATCTTGAGTTGAAAATAACCTGACCGGAGATCAATCTTCGAGATACACATGCTCCTTCTAGCTGATCAAACAAGTCGTTGATTCTTGGCAAAGGATATTTGTTCTTGATGGTTACCTCGTTGAGAGAACGGTAGTCAATACATAATCTTTGTGTTCTATCCTTCTTCTCCACGAACAATACTGGGGCTCCCCATGATGAAGAACTTGGTTGAATAAACCCTTTCTGCAACTGTTCTCCTAGCTGCTTCTTGAGCTCTTTCAGTTCATCAACTGACATTTTGTACGGTCTCTTAGCTATTGGTCCTGAACCTGGCACCAAATCTATCAGAAACTCCACATCTCTATCCGTTGGCATTCCTGGTAACTCTTCCGGAAACACATCCGGATACTCACATACAATTGGCACACTGTCCATGCTAACCCCCTTAAGAGAATTCAACTTACTTCCTTTGGATTCAAAGTTTGACTTGAATTTTATTCTTTTTCCTTCGGGGGTTGTGAGTGTGACTGTACGATTGGCACAATCTAATACTCCTTCATACTTAGCCATCCAATACATTCCCAAAATTACGTCTAGTCCTTGGGAATCTAGGATTATCAGGCTTACTGGAAACTTATGCTTTCCAAACTCTATGACGAGATCCCGGCATCCAAGGCTTACTATCATATCTCCCCCCGGAGAACTAACCTTTATTGGACACCCAATGTTTTCTGATGCAAACCCATTTCTATCAACAAATGCCTTTGATATGAATGAATGAGATGCACCGGTATCAAAGAGTACACATGCTGAAATTGAATTGAGTCTGAACTTACCAGTGACTGCATCAGGCTCCTCATAGACCTCTTCCACATTGATGTGATTAACCTGTCCTTTCTGAAAAGGATTTGGCTTGTTAGGTCCTTCAACTTTCTTCTCAGGGCACTCATTAGCATAATGCCCCAGCTTCTTGCATTTGAAGCACTCAACCTGACTGATATCCTTTTTAGGAGGTTGGCTTCCACTTCCTCTACCATTTCCACTATAGTGGCTCTTATGTCCACTCTTGTGGTTCTTGTACTTGTCCTTGTCATGACTGCGGTGATGCTTGTTGTCATGACGGTTGTGGTTGTGCTTGCTGAATTTCCCATGTTTATGGGATCCTGAGTTGCCACTGTCATCATAGTGAGATCGTTTGTGAGACGATCCCGAGCTTTGCTTGTCGGAGTGTTTCCTCTTCCTACTCTCGACTTGCTTCATTTTACTTTCCAAAATAGCAGCCTTGTCACACAAAGACTGATATGTTGGAACATATGCCACTAACAACTGCAGATTCAGTTCATCATTTAAGCCCTCCAGAAATTTTTCCTTTCTTTTGGCATCGGTGTCAACCTCATCCGGAGCATAGCGCGCCAGATTGTTGAACTCTTCTATGTATTCTGCCACACTGCGGTGGCGCTGCTTCAGGTTGTGAAACTCCTTCTTTTTCAGACTCATCATTCCCGATGAGATATGAGCAGTGCGAAAGCCATCTTCAAAGATAGCCCAAGTCACCTCATCAATAGGAGTGGTGATTTGAAAGTTGTCCCACCATGTGGCGGCTGGTCCTTCCAACAGATGTGCTGCGAACCTGACTTTTTCCGCATCCGTGCAGCCCACGGTCACTAAGTCCTTGTTCACGGAACGTAGCCAGTCATTGGCCACCATGGGATCAGTTATTCCCGAAAACTTTGCTGGCCTCAAACGCGGAAATCTGGTGAGCATATCAAAACCCGGTGGGTTGTTGTTGTTGTTGTTATTGGGGTTGTTGTTGTTGTTGGGGTTGTTGTTGTTCTGGTTTTGAATGAATGTCGTCATCATTTGCATAAGCTGTGTTTGTGCATTCATCATTTGTTGCATTTCCGGGGTGATGTTGTTGGGGTTGGGGTTTGCGCGACGGGGAGGCATCTGTGGTTTGTTCAAATAGATAAGTATGAGATACCCTTAGATGTTTTATGCACAATACATCACAAGCAATTCACATAACATGCAATATAAGAATAAAACTCAACAACCAGATGATAAGTTCATGAAATAAAACACACAAGTGGCAAGCCATCCACATGACGGATGGTCTAATAACAAGTTCACAATAACCAGTATGAATATGAAAAGGTGAACGAGTAGTCGAGTCTAATCATCAATAACAATCTCCTCCTCGACGAAGGTAAGACCTGTGTTCTCCATCGCGGTCTTGTTCTCCTCAATCGTAGTGGTCAAGGAATCGACCTTGGCCTTGAGAGCCCTCTTCTGGGAACGAAGCCTCTCAATAACCATCTGCTGCTGCTCTAGCTCGAAATCCTTGGACTTCAGTTCCTCGGTCATGTCCCGGATCTTCTTGTTCCTATCCTGGACGCGTTTCTCCTGACTCTTGAACTTGCGGTCCTGTGCCTCGAACTTTGTCTCCATTTCCTTGATCATCTCATCTTGCTGCGCAAAAAGCTTGTCCTTCTCGCGAAGCTGCACCTGAAGCTCGTCATTTCCTAGCATGACGTTCGTTCTATTCGTGTCTACGTGCCTGAGAAGAGTCTCTAAGTCCTGGAGGCAGACACGTATCGGCTCTGCAGTGCCCCTCGAGTCGTCCTCAAAGTCGATGGACTCTCCATCAACATCACGTCTTCCGAAGACGTGAAAGTGGGTGCCCCTAACCTGTCGGGAGTGACGGCCTAACAGTCGTCCTATCAGGTCCTGCATGACTACCTCCATGCCTCTCTCTCTGTCGTCGTGCATCAGCTTGAAGACAATGGCCTCCGTAGTAGGCTCAGTCTGGCGTCCGGGATGGTTCACCTTGAAGCCCCAGAGATCCTTCCTCTCGAACTTGGTAAGTGGGTACACCGTGATGGTGGGAAGAGGGAGATCGAGCAAAGTGGTAAGCTCAATGATACGGGGACCAAAACGAGTAACCTGAAACTCCTCAACAGTGCTGATGGCAATAGGAATCTATTTATAAGAATGAAAAAGTTAGAACAACACAATTCAAGGTAAATCAAGACAACATTCATACATATCCATAGAACACAATCATCTCACAAGTCATGCATACATAAGTCCATTACATCAATCAAGGTCCATACTTATTTAAAGCATCAATTTTGGAAATAAGGTGATAAGTGGTGGTCCAACTAATGAAGTGCCCTTACAATCCAATCTCACGGGATCTATTAGCAAACACAATGTTCCTAGAGGCAATCCACCAATCTTGTTCTCTTGACTCTATCACTAAGTCTATAACATCTCCCCTTATCTCTTGGTTGGTGGCTTCCAACTCTTGAGTAAGCTCCTTCTCTTTCTCTAAGTCTTTTTGGAGGTTGAGCATTCTGCACTTGACTCTAGCACTTAGTTCTTTGATAGTCCTCCAAGCTGCATCTCTGGCTAACTCAAAGAATGTGGTGTGCATTGTAGTGTTGGTGTACATGCAGAATCCCATTTCTTTGTGGTTGTCTTCCTTGTTTTTGTACAAGTGAAGTTGCACCCACCAATACTCCACTCCTTCATCCATCACTGGAAAGCCCTTGTACACAGCTGCACCATGTGCTTCCATTGCCACCATGAGGTCCTTGAGAATATTGGGAAACTCAGTTTCACACTCCAAGGTCATGGTCATGAGTGGTCCTTTCTTCACGGCTTCGTTGATGGAGTTCATCTACAAAGGAAGTTGAAAGAGATTAGAAAAGTTTTACGAGAAGAATAGACAAGTGTAGAAGTAGTTGAAAACTTTTTCCTTAGTGGTTTTCCAATCCTAGGGTCATAATCCTACAGGCAACACAGTGCTCTGATACCATCTGTTAGACCCCTCCTTTATAAAGGAAAGGATCGCTGTGCTTGCAATGCTAGTCCCTGGATCAATGCTAGCATCCACAGTTTAAGATGAAGTACACAGATACAAAGGTCGTTTATTACATTCATTCCAGAGATAAAACATAGTCTTTTACAACTCAGGGCCAAAGGCCTAGTACAAGAGTTTATGGAATAAGTAAATAAACATAAGTCTTCATCTTCATGTGCCACAGGCAAGCATGTTGAGTGTAGACTCATGACTCCTATTCATCATCGGAGTAACCTGCAACATCACAAGTTACAGCCACAGAGGGTCAATACTTTGGAATAGTATTGGCAAGTGATACCTTAGTATATTTTTAAGTGGACTATATTACTATATGCATTTTGGCTAAGTGTAGCTTGGCTTGCTTTGCTTGAAATTAAGCTTTTCCTATTAGTTGAAATCACTAAGTTTTTCTTTGTCAAAACATTCCCAAGGAACCTCCAATAGACATTGGGGTCCTTCACCCTTGTTCACCCACAAATTTTTACTTAGAAGTTGGAGTGATGAGATTCTTGTAGCTTCCATGTCTTGATGCTCAAATTGTCCATTGCCTTGGACTAGGCTAAGTACTTAGGTTTTCCATCTGCAGAGGTTGTGCACTTTCCCCACCAGACTTGGTTTCCCAAGACAGGACCTTTCAGAAGCCTTTCCTTAGTCAAAATGGACGCGCTCCAACCTATCATCCCAACTACCACCAACTGTCCAAGTGACTAAGTTCTAGCTACCTATATGATTAAGGCAGAGCCCATATTGCCAAGTGGTTGCACTGTAAGCTTTCTCAACACTTGGCCTCCAAATCTCTTTGTGCCTGGGTGGCATACCACAAGTGAGATACACAACCCAAGTCCATGGCCTTGTGTAACCACTCAACATAACCCAATCTTTCCATTCCACCCAGGAGGTTCATTTGACTTAGTTGTTTTATTAGGAAAGCATAAGTCTCTTGATTTAGAAATATTTTCATCATAATAAGTATAGATGTTCACCACCCTTGTTTGCTAAGTAGCTAGGCTAATCATGTTGTGGTAACTTAACTTAGGAAAATTCCCTAGCAATTCTACCATTCTACACTACTTAGGATTTCCCAACTGAGCATTAGACAAAAATAGCATGCAAGACTTAGCAAAATATCTAATGCTAGTACAAAACATAGGATAGAAATATTCATGAAAATATCACTTGCCTTGGTAGTGGGGAGAGTAGCACTCTTCACAATCACAATCACTAGCAAAATCTACACAAAAATTATAGCATACAATTACACACAATATATTCAATCAAAAATAACATGAATGCATGCATGCAAGAATTTTACTAAGTGGTGATTTTTAAAACTCTACCAAGTATGCACATGTTTACAGAAACTTAACAAGTCACAAATTTGCCAACTAAACTTATTTGGTTCCAATACAATTTACCAAAATAAATCTCTACTTAAAATAGCCTTAAAACATGTTCTAAAAATAAAATCATTTTAACTGTTACTATATGATAAATAAATTGGATATTCAGAAAGGTCTTGTTTCACTCAATCCAATGGTATAAAGTTTGTAAAATTCTAACGTGGCATTCAAAAGTTATAGTATTTTGAAGTTTGGATCTAAATCAGGTTTTAAATTCTGTTTTTGAATTTATCCTTGCCAGGCGTCACATCCTCACTGGCGCGTACCGGTTCGCGCGGATCAAGCTCTGCAGCCGTTGGATCTAAGTAACGTTGCGCGGCTCAGATCTGTCCATACCTCTTCGTTAAGTGAACTGTTTCTACGCGCAGGATCAAGATCTGACGGCTACGATCTATCAACCAGAAACGGGCGGCGCTGGCGGTGTTTGACCGGCGGCGGCGCGTCTGACTACGGTGGCGCCGACGCTCTAACTCGTCCGGGGAAACAAGAAGGCGCTTACCAGAACAGCGGTGGCATGCTGAAGCTCGAGGTGGTGTTGGTTTGCGAAGGGGCGTGCTGGTACGGCTTCAGGAGTTCGTCGGAGTAACGGGCGGCGTCGGTCGCTTGCAGACGTGGTGCTTGCCGAGGTTTGGCATCGCCCTAACACGAGCCAGAGGCATCAGGAGTTGCGCAAAACGCAGGCGAACAAACTCGCGTGGAAGAGGGGGCAAGGGGCGCTCGGTTTTACCTGAATTGGTCGCCGGAGTCAAGCGGCGGCGCAGGTGGTTTCGGTCGTGGACGGAGACGATGAACTGGGTCACGAGCAGGCAAAAGAAATGTGTCAGTAGGTGCGTAAGAACGTGCTGAGCATCCTTGTTTGATCGAGAGAGAAGGGGGCGGTCGAGGCTCACCGGAATCGGTCGCCGGAGTCGTCGGTACTGCGGCGGTTCTGAGCGAGTTGTGGGCAGCCTGGTGGCGTGATTGTAGAATTGACTGGGGGAAAATGACTGCGAGGAGGTGGGGATCTTATAGCCGGTGTCTCGATAGGAAACGCTCGAGGTTTAATGCCCAATTAAGCCGCGCCATTACCGGCAGTGACTACAGCTGCGACGTGGTCGCGGGCGCGGTTTGAGGAAGACGATGACAGCGTGGACAGGGCCCGCTCGTCAGCGATGTGTGTGAAATGGGGTAGGGTCCGTTTGTCAATGACTGGTCGTGTGCGTTCGCGCGTGAGAGAAGGAAAGAAATTTCCCGGGTGGGCTTGCTGGGCTCGATCCTCTGCTGGGCCAGATAACTGGCGCTCGGCCTTTTTCTTTTGTTTAATTCTTTTTCTTTTCTAATTTGGTTTTCTGGTTAGATTTAGATATGAATTCAAATCTTTTTTTTGAATTCAAATGATTCTGGGGATTTTGCAAGGTACTGTGGTTTCAAAAACCAGTCATTTAATCATGTGGTTACCCTGTAAGTGTTTGGTCCAGTTTGGTTTAAAACAAATAGAGACAATGCCTCTGGTTTGCAATTTTCTTTTAAGAAAATAAGGTTTTGAATTATTTTCAAATTGAAAATTTTGGTCAAACCTTTATACCTAACATTCCAACAATGGAGGCAAGCAAACAAGTTCTTAATCATTCAGGTTTCAAATGGTGTTGGTCTTTTGAATTAAATCTGTCCACATAAAATCATATCACCGAAAGAAATGTTTTTCTGAAGTGATTTTGAGAAAATCCCTAAATGATGATGAATGCAAGGATGATATGAATGAGTTTTGGAATATGAATTTAGGGATGTTACACACGTACTCAATCAAAGCACTGCGTGCTGACAAACAAGCAAACCTTTACAACAAAGGGCACATAAACGCCCAGCCGTAATATACAAATTTTACATTCATCTGTTTATTTTCAGGTCCTACCTATTCTGAAGAATATCCTGAGCACGCTGCTCAAACAAATCTACAATCTGTTCGGCATACTGCCTCACAGCCGCGTAATACGGACGCATATCCCACTCGCCACCATCTGGTCGAGGAGGTGACCCAGTCACCACAACAGCCAAGTCTACGTCAGGGCGGTGCACCCTCACAAGAGACAAGGCAGCCTTCACCCCTGCGACGAGCTGCTGTCGCACCAGCTCCTTGACATTGCTGGCACTCCGAAATTTCGTCAGAAGACTTGCAAGGGTCGTCGGCACGGCGTCCAACGTAAACATGACGTGCAACACCGACGAAAGAGATGTCTGCACCTGGCGGAGCACCCGCGAGACCTGATAGACACGATCCTGCACCGTCGCCAGAACCACGGCACGATCGCGGTCCATCCAGAAGAAGCCGCCGGCCTCCATGTCCTGTTGAGTCAAGCAATTGACTCGAACATCGATACGCTCCTTTTCCTCCCTCGGAGCAAGATTGGCACCTGCGACAACCGCACAAAACAAGAGTAAGGCCAGCAGGCTCACCCGAAAAACTGAGCTACAACTCGAAAGAAAGATCAACTTACATTGCAGCTGCTCGGACAGTCGACCCATCTCCGCCATCAAATACTCCTCTCTGGCTGTACCACGGTCCGCTTTGGATTTCCAAACATCAGCGCGACCGCGTAACCCAAGCAAATCTCTCTCCAAGCTGCGCACGCGATCCCGAAGAAAAGCGAGCTGCAAGGAATCATCCAATGATGCTCTCAAGGGCCTTTCGGATGAAGTACCAACTGGGTCAGCACCCGAAGGAACCTATAACAGCAGAAAAAAAGAAGGCACACAGACATTCAGGCAAGGATAGAGCACAACTCGGAGGAATTCATTAAAATATATAAGGCCACTACGTGGCACAAGGATGGTACTACAAAATATATTCACAACAGGAGACTACAAACTACCATACGTCTACTATGCCTCAGGTGCAGGACACTGAGTCGCCTCAGAACCAGACTGCCTAGCCTTGGCCTCGCCCTGCTGTCGCAGTGCGTACTCAGATAGCAAGTCAATGAGCTTGGGCCCATATCGTCTGCAGCGAGCGGAGTAGGCGGCGAAAGCTACCTCGGATCCATCCGCAGCCGTAGGCATCCGAGAAGTAATCTGGGGCAAGTCCAGCTCCGCCCCAGACGCCATGGCCATTGCCAGCCCGACGGCCGCGCCGATGCCCTTCTGCTTGCGCTTGTACGCTGCAGGCGCTTCGGCTGACAGAGCCTCTGCTAGGGCATCCACATCTTCAAGGGGTGCGCCCTTCGGGAAGAGCTCCTGGTAGAAGCGACCAAGAACCTCTTTCGCCTTGGCAAGAGAGTTGACGACGGTGCTGCAGCGGTCTTCGACCGCCACAGTGGCATCATCTAGAGCACTCCCGTGCTCCAGAGCACCACGGTCGAACTCGATGCCTGCGGCATCTGAGACAAAAGAGAAGAAAACATGAAGAAAGGCAACATAGAAGAAGATCAATGGAAAAAGAAGCAAGTCCAAAAGCTTGTACTCACCCGAAACGGCCTTGGCAGCAGCCATGAGCTTATCTGCCACCACCCTTTCACGAGCAGCCGCAACGGTGGCCAGCTGCTCTTCACGATCTGGAGCCTCCTGCTGCAGACGCTCCTTCGCTTTGGCTGCCTTCGTCAGCTCCAGCTCAAGGCGCTCTTTCGCACCAGCGGCAGCCTCGGCCTTCTGCTCCGATTGGCCAAGGCTCTTCTTAAGATCGTCGACCTCACGGAGAGAGTCGTTATGCTCCTCTGCATTTTCAACAAGCAAGTGTCAAAAAACAGGACAAGGATAAGCAAGAGAAGTACTACAAGGCAGACGAATACCTTGAAGCTGCCGCAGTTTCGCCTCCAGCGTCAGGCGTTCCTCCACCAGCCGCTTGGCCTCTTGGACAAAAGGCTGCAGCAACAGGCAATAGCAGTCAGAATAGGACTTGGGGGCTACGCCCAAAAAACAAAGAAGCAAAAAACAACAACAGCACTCGAAGACACTCGGGGGCTCCCCCCGTAACATCAAGCAGGAAAACTTACGTGCTCCGAAGGCGAACCCGCAGGCCCGCCTGCGAAATTCTGGGGCGCAACCTCCAGCCTCTCCTGCACAGGAGGAACCGGCGCAACGTCGCCAGAAGTCGCCACAGTCTGAGGAGGAGGCAACGCAATGTTCGACTCCCCCATCATCTCCTGCCCACCATCACTAGAGCTGTCGGAGGATTGCCTGCATACAAAGCCAATCAACACAGGTGCAAACACCACCAAGGAAAAAGGACAACAATGGCAACAAGAAAACTTACGAGCCCAACGCGCTCAGGTCGAAGATAGGAGAAGCCCTTCGGGCCCTCTTCTCTTCCTTCTTTTCTTCCTTCTTCTCCTCCTTCTTTTCTTCCTTCTTCCGCTTTGCTGGCGGGTGCGGCGCGACAGCACGCACAGGAATGGCAGGAACAGGAGAGGAAGAACCCCCATGAACATCATCATGACGCTCAAGGCCCAGAGGATTCCTGGGAGTCAGAGGAGTCGAGGCATCCGAAGATTCGCTGGAGCTCCGCGATCGCTTGCGCGAATGGTCCTCACTAGACTCGTCGGCATCCTCTGCTGGGGATCGCGCTGACGGTAGCTCGGACATGGAGTCCACCACTTCATTATCCGGGGCATTCGGATACCTGTCGGGCAACGGTGGTGCCATGCCCGGCACTTTGAAGCTCTGCAAAAGGAAATGGAACTTTGTTAGCAAACAAAGGAAAAGTACACAGCTGACAAAAACAAAAGGGGAGCACTACGTGCGCAAATCTACACCTTCGGTACGACCAACATCGAAGAAAAGGGAGGAGTCTGCGACTTCCCTGGGATTTCTTCGTCGGCCTTGAACTTCAACAGCGCCCGAAGAGCCTTGTCAAGTTCCACCTCGGAGATTTTCTTACTCGAAACCCTCATCAGATCACGGCGCCCAGAGTAAAGAAACATCGGATGCGCCCTCGCTTGGAGAGGCTGCACCCGACGCTCAAGAAACGTCTGGATGACGTCGACACCGTTCACCTCCTTCTCAGGAATCAGTTGGAGATCCTCCACCCGACGGTACAGGGCCTCTACCTCCGCCACCTCACCATCTAAGATTTGGTTTTTCCAAGATCTTTTCTTCTCAATCAACTGGGAGGGGTCAAAAGGAACGAGACCAAAATCTTGCCCAGGCAGTACGGAGTCACGGATGTAAAACCATTTCCCCCGCCAGTACTGGACAGATTCGGACATGGAAAAGGAAAAGAATTGCACATTGGGACTGAGAGAGATGATGGAACCCCCAACGGGATACACACCATCTGAACCAGACTGCCTCTTCACGGAATAAAGCTTCCGGAAGAGGCCAAAGTGAGGCTCAATGCCAAGCCAACACTCGCAAAGCGTGATAAAACACGCAATGTGGAGAAGAGAATTGGGAGACAGATGATGCAACTGAACCCCATAGAAGAAGAGTAGTCCATGAAGGAAGTCATGGACTGGATACGAAAAACCACGCAAGACGAAGGCAACAAACATAACCCGGTACCTAGATGGGGGACGGGGGATTACCTCATTGCCGGGGAGTTCCACGGCCGTCGTATCCTACGGGATCAGGCTCCGCTCGTGCAGTTCGCGGAGATCGCTCTCCCGCGTCTCCGATCGCCGCCAACCACCATCGGTGACGCGAGCAGTGGCGGTGCTCTTCTTGCCTCCGGCGGCGCTGGTCCCAACCACAGATGAGGACTTCTTTGTTTTCCCCATGGCGCTGCAGCGGTGGTGGTGATGACAAACGCAGAAAGAAGGAAGGAAAATGTGGAAGGAAAGCTCAGCGCGCAGCACGAATCGCTCAAGAACAAGGAGGCAGTGAATAGATGAACTTGTGCGGTGAAAAACAAACCAAGATTCCACCCAGGATTATAACAGCGAAGACGACACACGCTGGCCGTCCATCGAGAAGACCTAACGCCAATGGTAGATCTGGCCGTACACGTGTCAACACCACAACAAACCATCATTACCACGCCGTCCACTACGCGTGGAAATCGAGGAGGCGCCGTAATCATCTCCACGCCCCGCGTGACCGGTCAATTCAAAGTCAGCAAGTGGGACCCCTGCTTCGTCCAGTCAAGTCATCTCTGGCGTAGCAGACGCTTGAGGTCATCGATCGTAACCACTGACGTCATCAAAAGTTATACTAGCCCACTTTGGCTCCACAGCTAAAAGTACTCACTCGAATCTACGATTCGACTAAATACTTGGGGGCTGCTCCTATCAGGAGCGCTGGCCGCGCACCCGACAGACAAATGATGACAACATTACTTCTCTGAGTCCTACGTCGAGTCTACGACTCCACTACGGACTCGGGGGCTACTCCCATAGGGAGGATGAATTTAAGCATCCGAAAATTTTCGAGTCCTACGGACCTAATGATTGAAACAATGCTTGAACTAAAAGTCTCCGCTCGAGTCTACGACTCGAACATACACTTGGGGGCTACTCCCATAGGGAGCGCTGGTCGCGCACCCTATGAAATCTTCGACTGCGATCTTTCGGATCAGCACACAAAAAACTTTTTGGCAACTCTGCCCCAACAAAACGCTGAGTGAGCGACAATCTCCTTGGCCACCCGAAGCACCTCCGAGGTGATAAATGTTCGGATGCTGCGTCTGCGACGCAAAGATAAGACCTACAGATATCATCTGATGGCCTGGCAACGCACCTGACTGCGCTCTGCTAGTATAAATCCGTACCAGCAGGTACGATGAAAAATCCCGACGGACACGTTGGGTACACCAATTAAAATCACTGGAATTCCACTCCTGTAAGTCCTCCGCGGCTTGAGTCGAATTACGCCAGCATATGTTCCAGGTCCGGGTTGAGGGACCCGAACCTGAAGAAGATCGTGTCGTTTCGTCCTAAGACAGTTAACTGACCCTGATCCGTCAGGTGAGTCAGGCACACGCATCAACAATCCATGCACACATGTACTATTAATGTATAGCTGCACCCGAAAGATGGAAGAGTCCTCAGCCGAATCTACGATTCGACTGAACACTCGGGGGCTACTGACATGGTTATACCCTACGGGTACGTAACTTCAGCATACCTGGTCCAGCCCAAGGAAGGCCCACGGCAGATATACGCTGGCCCATGAAGATTTTCGGGTGGCCAAGGCCCATGACGCCTTCGGATCCTTGGAGAGCAAGACTAGCGTAGATAGAAAATTCAAAAGGGTAAAACCCTAGAACTTGTAACCGACTAGGACTATGCCCGGGACCTGCCTAAGTCTATATAAAGGCCAGGAGGGCACGTCCTAGGGCACCTCAACTCATACTTTCGCACACGCATCCACGCCTGATCGAATCTGCGCACCCTGTAACCTTCGGTTCCGCCGTAATCAAAGAGCAGACAAGCAGGAGTAGGGTTTTCCCTCCGGGGGCCTGAACCTGGGTAAATCTTGTGTCCCCTGGTTGCTTGTCTGTTAACCATGCCACGATCTCCAGCATCCCCATCTTCTCCAAAACCCAAGTCCATAACAATGGGCATTGACGAGATTAAACCTCGTCAACTAGCTTGTTGGTTAATATATGATCATGGTTTCCTGATCATGAACATTGAGATGTTATTAACAATAAGGTCATATCATTAGGAGAATAATGTGATGGACATACTCCTATAGTTAAGCGTAGCATAAGATCAAGTCATTCAAATAGTTCACTTGCTATAAGCTTTCTGATACATAGTAACCTAATTCCTCCGACCATGAGATCATGCTAATCACCATCACCGGAAGGATGCTTTGCTGACATCAAACACCACACCGTAACTGGGTGGCTATAAAGGTGGCATTGAGTGTTTGAAAAGTATGTGTTGAGGAACATGGATCAAGAGTGGGATTTGTCCATCCATATGACGGATAAATATATTCTAGGACCTCTCGATGGAATGTCATCCAATTAGCTTGCGAGCATGTGAATGGATCACAAGTAATCACATATCACGGGAATGAGAAAAGAATACTTATCGGTAACGAAGTTGAACTAGGTATGCATAGATACCAACGATCAGACCTTGGATAAGTAAAATATCGCGAGACAAAGGGAAATTGGTTTCATATGTAAATGGTTCATTCGATCACAAAGTAATCGTAGAAATATGTGGGAGCCATATGAATTTCCAGATTCCTCTATTGGTTATTGATCGGAGAAGAGTCTCGATCATGTCTGCATAATTCACGAACCATAGGGAGACACACTGAAGGATTCAATATTGTTTAGTAGATATGGAATGTGAGTAAAGAGACCGAATGTTGTTTGGAGTCTCGGATAGGATCCAGGATATCATAAGGAGATCCGGAATGGTCCGAAGAATAAGATTCATATAAGGAAAGTCCAATTTCGGAGTTCGGGAATGATTCTGGTGTTTTCACCGAAATATTCTAGAAGGGTCTAGAAGGTTCACCGATCCGGAAGGGGAAGGGTACATGGATGTGTCATAACAAAGTGTAATGGTTTCATCATGTCCTAGGTCACTTGGATGGACACTTGGAAGAGAGAAATCAAACTATAATTTGAAAGTCAAAAAGGCAGTTTGAAAAAGTCAAATCCAAACATGGTTTCCGAGTTAGGGAGGGTTTATGAGTTAGGGAGGGTTTCCACCTGGGTTGGGAACACCCTTGGACGGCCCCCACCTATATAAGGAGGGGTGGGGGCGCACCCCAAGGTATCCCCCTTGCCCAAGGCGCTCAAGACCCAATCCCTAGGCTGCCGCTGCCCCCCCTAAGCCGTCGGCGCCCTAGATCCCCTCTAAACCTCCGTTGCCGTCTAGCCTAAACCCTAACCGCCGGCTGCCCTCTTCCCTCGGCATCTAAAACCTAGATCATGGAGGCCCTCTTCTACTCCACCATAATCGCTCCGGCTTAGGCGAGGACCTGCGGGATCTCCCCTCTACTTCCGACACCACGCTGTCGTGCTGCCGGAATCGAGAGGAGAGAGCTACAACCTCCGCTGCCTGCTGGAACAAGGGAGAGGAAGGTCTTCATCGAGTACCGTACGTGTGACCGACTGCGGGAGCGCTGCCGGAACGCGGCGCCGGAAGGATCGCCTACGCGATCTTGAGATCTGTAAGTGAACAACTACATCACCCACGAGAATCTGCTACCGTTAACCGCTTTGGATCTTCGAGGGTTAGTACTCTATCGACCTGTTGCTACAATCTAGTAGATAGATCTTGGCTTGTGTGTGTTCATGCAATAGAGTTTTTTTGTTTTCCATGCTACGAACCCCTACAGATCCACGGAGCCAGAAGACGAGACGGAGAAGGGGCATGTGGGGCCCACACCCCTGCCAGGTGTGGGCCCACCTCTGGCCGCGCCTAGGGGGTGCAGCCACCCCAGGCACCCCCTCGGCCTCCCTCTGCGCCTATAAGTTGCCTCTCGACCTAAAAACCGGTGGGGGTTCAATAGTTTTCCAGAAAGAGTTCCGCTATGCCGCCGCCACTAGAAACCAAGATTAGGATCCAGAAACTTCGTTCTGGCACCCTGCCGGGACGGGGAATTTGGAGAGGATCATCGTCATCGTCATCACCAACGCATCTCCATCAACCATCCATGTTTCCCTCATCCATGAGTGAGTAATGCCCCGCTGTAGGCTTGGGGATGGTAGGGATTGGATGAGTTCTATCATGTAATCGAATAAAATTGTTAGGGCATAGTGCCTAGTATCTCTATTAGTGCTATTTGACTTTGTTGCAACTTGTTGTGCTTAATGCTTGTCACTAAGGCCCGAGTGCCATGATCTCATATCTAAACTTATTATTAAAGCATTAAGATAGTATTGTTTGTGATCTTATCTGCAAGTTGTGTACACGTATCATTGTCCGGATCCAAAGGTCCCAAAGTGACAATAATTGGGACAACCGGAGGGGATGGCTGTGGTGTGAGGATCACATGTGTTCACGGTGTGTTAATGTTTTGCTCCGGTGCTCTATTAAAAGGAGCGTCTTAATTGCCAGTAGTTCTCTAGAGGCCCTGCTGCCATGGGCTGGCTGGATAGACGATGTTGTGCAAGTTCTCATTGCGAGCGCGTATGACTATATATGGAGCACATGCCTAGGATTGTTTAGTACTTGGATGCTTATTATTATTTATCTACAATGCCCTAGATCTTAAAGTTACATGTTTAGACTCGTCCATGCAACGCCCGTCCATCCATCCCTGTGCCTACTGCACTCGAATCCCACTGTTTACTGTTACTGTTACTATTGCTCTTGTTCGACTGTTGCTGTTGGTTTGCTGTTGCTACTACAAACTGTTGCTACTGATAAACTTCTGTGAGCAAGAACTATTTTTAGGTGCAGCTGAATTGATAACTCAGTTGTTAAGGCTTGCAAGTATTTTTTGGCTCCCCTTGTGTCGAATCAATAAATTGGATAATACTACCCGCGAAGACTGTTGCGATCCCCTACACTTGTGGGTCATCATGATGGTGATGGTGCTAGTGGAGATGATGATGAGGATGATGATGATGATCCCGATAAAGTCTAGCTTGATGGCGGTGTCGATGGCGATGATCTCCCTACTCCGGGAAGGAATTTCCTCGGCAGATTTCTGCCTACCGAAGAGCTTTTTCTCTCTCTGTAGTTTCCGTCTCGTAGATGCGGCGGGATAATTCTGTGATAGTTCTTCTCAGTCTTAGGTTTTCTGGGGATAGATATACGCGAAAGGGCGGCGCCAGAGGTGGACCGGGGTGGCCACACCACCTGGTGGCGTGGCCCAAGGGGACCCGCGCCTAGGGGTGGTGTGGGCCCCCGTGGCCCATCTCCACTCCATCTTCTGAATTATTCGCAAGAGCAACGTGCGTGCACCTCCAATGCCACCGGGGCGAGGCGAGGAGAGATATCACCGCCTCCTCTTCCTACGTACTCTGGACCTTTCTTTTGCAAGTAAATATAGAGATCAAACAACTGAAGACAACGAAGAAAGTGTGGACGGGACTCCATAATAGGTATATTTGCTTGCAAAATTCAGTTTACAAATATAGATAACGAAAACATAATTTCAACCAAAAATCCGACATAATCTTTGTGCCCGAATTGTCTGGACATAGAAAATTGACTTCCTTAGTAATCGAATCGAAGAACTGAACAAAAATTTACCCCTCAACAAAGGTTAAACAGATGTGCGTGACAAAAAAAAAATTGATAGCATGAAACTATCCCTCCTACCAAAAAAAAAAAATTATTCCTACTACGGGGATCCAAATCCAAACAAAGCAAGATCACGGAGTTTTGAGACGGCCTAGTTCTCGCTGCTGGACGGGTCGTGTACATGTCCAGCAAAGACAACGGCGCCGGTCCCCTCCTCGATTATGAAGTAGGCAAACGGATGGTCAGCTACAAAATCCACTCGAGGAGGTGGTGACAGCATCGCGCAGTATGAGTCACAGACCGCCAAGGCGAAGGCCGCAGCTTCTGTGCCCTCCTCGTTTACCTCGATGACCGCCTTGTGGATGACATCGCTCACGACAATTGGCAAGCCAAATTCATCACGCTCTACCATGCCGGACAGATCGGCTTGGCCACCGAACGGCAATTGAAGCCCCAGCTTCTGGAGAATGGTGACGACGCTGCTTTCAAAGGACAGCTTAAACCTGGGCACCCGGAACTTGTTGACGTCGATCTTCCTCTCGGGCAGGTGCTCGTGCAGGAAGCCTGGCTGGGATGCTATCATCTCGACCAGGTTCGGCAGGCCGTCGAGGGCATCTGGGAGGAAGATGCACATGGAGAACCGTGCAGGCTCAGAGGACACCTTCTTACGCTTCTTACGATCAGAGGACACCTTCTTACGCTTCCTAGAATCAGAGGACACCTTCTTCGCATGGCCTGTCAATGTCGAAAAAAAATATGCATAGAAAGACTGACCACCAAGATAAATGAAAGGATCAACACGTACGTGGCTGTGCCCAGACGGATTACCTTGGGCTTGTGCCATCCGGTACCGGAGTTTGAGCACCTTGAACCCGTCGTGCACGGCGATGAACTGGGGACGAGTCGCTCGTCATGAAGGGCACGTGGACGCTGCCGCCGTCCATCCGGTAGAAAAGCTCGTTCCTGGTCCGCCTCCTGTTGAAGGGCTTCTTTCACTTGCCCTTGAAGTATATGGCGCTGCCCAGCACGACCCGGGTCAGCGGCGTTATTGATCCCGGACCAAAGGCGGAACGGATCAGATCGTTCGTGGCCTTTGCGACCCAGGCATTGATCTGGCCCCGCGCCGCCTCCGGGTTGCCGATGAAGTCGACGTCGCTCGCCTCGGCCTTGAACGTGTCCACGACGGTGCGGCGGTACGCGTCCTTCAGCGGGCACGTGAGCTCGTTCCAGACGTCGCACGCGAAGGCGACGCGCGGGCCGCCGGAGCCGGACTGGTCCGTGAGCGCGTCCTTAGCCAGGCGGGAGACGAACTTCTCGAGCTTGCGGCGTGACCGCGCGCCGAGGATGCGGAGGATCTCGTCCCGTGTGGCGCCCCGGGCCCCGGCGGCGAGGAGCGCGAGCGCGGCGTAGATGCACAGCGGCGAGAACACCAGGTTGCTGTTCGCGTTCTCCTCGGACAGGCACCTCGCGAGGCCGCCAGAGAGCGCCGCCAGGCCGCCAGAGCCGGCCTTCGCCGTCAGGTTCCTCGTTACTTCCATCGATGGGCAGGAAGACACAAAATCTTGTGGAGATGATCGCTTCTTTTCCTTGATATACACAGGAATCGATCGGCTTTATTTATACGCACGGTGATTGCTAGACCTAGGTCGGTTCACAAGAGGAAAAAGATAAAACAGAAACAATTTAAATTTGGTAGGTTTCGTTCCCTACTCGCGTGTCGTACGTTTCATCAAAAAAGGGGGAAGAAAAAAAAAAGCAATTCCATCGGCCCTTTCCTTGCGTGTAACGATGGGATTTAGTGAACCGAGTCTAAAAAACAGCCCAATGGGCCTATCGTTAACCAATGGTTTTGTGTCTTTCTCACTATATATGGTTAAATAGGTTCGAGTTCGGAACGAAAATGCTTAACCAAGGCCCATCTTGACTTGCATGCACGTAATACGTTTGGAAATTTTGAAAAAAAAAAATCCGTTTGCTGCTCGCGTGTAGTATGTTTCAAAAAGAAAAAGGAAAGCAATCCAATTGGTGTAGCTGAGCTGAACCTTTTTTCTATACGAACTCATCTTAACCTTTAGTTTTAGATCCTTGGGCTCTAGTATGGTGATGGATCCATTACCATCACCAATCAAATTTATTGCTCCCGTCCGATCTACTCCCTCCGTCTCGAAATAGATGTCTTAGATTTTTCAAAATTTGGATAATCTATATACTAAATACTGTCTAGATTTAATCAAATTTTAATAAATTTGAGATATCTATTTTGAGACGGGGGAGTAATTAAATGACACATATTCATTGAGTCTAAACAAAATTATAATTTTGATAGAAGGTATTACTAAAAGAAAAGATATGTACAATATTGTTGGATTGATGCCAAGGTGAAACTACCCAACAATACAAGACACTATGGAATTTCTCAACTCGTTTTTAAAAATTTCTAACCAAAATCACCCCCTAAGAGTGCTAACATGCATGTGTAATACCATGAGGTAGCAAATTTAGCTGCGGCCATGTGCGGATCTACACCCCGACCAATCGGGGCATGGCCTAGGGATTTCACCTATATATCAATTTAAATGGTTTATCTTCTCTTGAATTTTAGAATTTTAGCCTAAGTATTATAACATAGAATACATTGTTGGCCCTGTGTTTGGTGGAATTATGGACCCGCCACTGGCTATGTGGAGCTGATTTAGGATAAGTTTTAATTAGGATAAATTAGGCTCACCAATGTACTTTTTCTATCTTAGACTATCTTGGTTACAGATACGAGAGTGCACATTATTGGGATTCACACATGGAAAATAAAAAAATTCATCCTATGGATCACACCCAAGATCGATCTATCAAGAAACACGAGAGGTGGATCTAGATGAACTCAACATAGATTGCATCAGAATATATCTCGGTGGAATTCATTGATGACGATCATGTCGATCTCCACAATTAGGTGTATCCCTCTCAGCCGCGAGGAGAAGTTCCACTCGATGGAAGGATCGAACACACAATACCTCTGCAGGTTGCATGCATCTAGCCTATCTCAATCTATGCAGCTTTTTGCCGTCTAGAGCGTCATTCTGACTGTGATAGTATCATAGATTGCATCATGCGATATGGAGAATCTCCGCGATGGGGAGAGAGAGGGGTGCATCCACCACAGTGGATAGAATGTTATGTCTCATGGGGGCACCACAAGGGGAGGAGGGCTAGGTGCCCTAGGGTTTTCCCTAGAGGCCGGTGGCTGGGGTGGCGCCTCGCCCCATATTGCAGGTCTTGATCCACCATAAATTTTAGATATTTCTCTTCCTATTTTACAAGATATTATATATTCATAATTAATAAATATCATCTGATACATGTAATAAAAGATACAATCAGGACATTCATAAAATAAACATATCTCATATGTAAAGTTCCGATCACATCAAGTAAGGAAGATATGATTCCATAAAATACACAAATTAACTCCTTAATTTATGCATTACATATATGGAAATTACCCTAATTAAATCCCTTTGATCTTCCCAAATCCCCACAAATTAACTCTTTAATTTATGGAATCTATAGTATGGAAAGTTCTTCTCTCTCTGGTTTATTTCAAATAAAGACCAGTATATCGAATGTACAAAAATCAATATATATTTCAAAATGATTTTGAATTCTCTACGACATGAAACCAACTCTCGAACTATTTCAGTGAACATCGAAAATACTTTTGATGACTCTGAAACCACCTTCCTTGTATAGGTTATGTCTTCGGAACAGTTATGTTTCTCTCTGAAACTATTTCAATAATTCCAAATATATTAGTGTCTCCAGAACATATTCGAGACAACTCTCTTTACCACATATTCTATTATCACAACTTCATTGTTTGGTATTAAGCGTGTGACCCGGTCGAGTTCGGTAATATGCAAACATGACTCCAAACACGCTTTCGGGTCAATAGCCAAGAACGGGAACTAAACGCCCATGATGGCTCCTTTATATTACACGAATCACTCGAATCAACGAGTGAACCTAGTTCATTATGCAAGTACTAATCCTTCTACTTCACGATTTATAAGTAACAAAACCAAGGCGAGAAGTCGGTGTCCTTATTGTCGTGGGAATGGTCACGACAGATGCTGCAATCGGCAGCGAGTAGTAGAACGAAGGGCAAGGGCGGCCAGCCATCTGCGGTACGAGATGAGGGCAAAGACACAGGTTTTACCCAGGTTCGGCCCCCGGAGGGTAAAGACCTACTCCTGCTAGATTGTATTATGGAGGTGTTTACAATGGGCGAGCTCGGCGGCTAGGCGGCGAGTCGCTTGGGTGTATGAGGGAACGTGTCTCTACTCACCCTATAGGGAGGTTTATATAGGCTCACCTCCCCTAGGGTTTACAAATCTCAACCGATTCGGTTACAGCTTCAGTAGTCGTTTAACCTAGTCCGACTGGGCCTATCCACTCGCCTGGCCCTTCAGCTTCCAGTCGCTCGGTTCCTTGCTGGGCTTCGATCCACTCGCCGTTCTGCAGGCCCACTCGCCAGCTCACGGGCCAGTCGGAAACGTCCTGCTGGGTATACCCCAGTAGGCATATCCCCATCAGTAGTCCCTGAGGCCGTCGTCGATTGGGCGTAAGTGGCTGCTGGCAGTCGGATTATACGGCTTCAGAGTAGGCATCCAGTCGAATCGTCGGCGGGCTCCTGTATAAAGGAGGAAATCCGGCGAACCGAGTCGCGGCTTCGGCGAGTCGAGTCGACGAGACGCGGTCATAGTGATTGACTTGGCGAGCCGAGTGGCTGGAGTTGGACCGTCAGGCGCGGTCAAACTAGCCGTTAGGATAACCCAACGGTAACTTTTGGCGTAATCATCGCGCGGTAAAGGCCTCCTGAATTGGCGGGTAACTCCCGCTATATAAGAGGAATGGCAGGCAACCGTAGAGTCAACTGCTCACCACTTCTTCCGAGTGCGCGCATTTTCCTTCCTTTGCTCCGCGATCCAGTCGACCCGAAATCCTCCGATCTCCAACCAACCTCTCGGCCATGGCCCTTTCCACCGAACCGTGGGGTAGATCCAAGTGCACGAGGGTGCAGCTGGCCTCTTTCGAGGAGGTCGGGATCCTGCGAGCCGGCTGTTGGCGTATCCCGCAGCCGGAGAAACGACCCCAAACCCGGGAGAGAGGGAATTCATCTGTTTCACCAGTCATCTCGAGCGAGGGCTAGGGTTTCCCACATCCATGTTCTTCCGGAGCTTTTGCGCCTACTATGGGATCCAGCCTTCAGATCTGGGTCCCCACAGCATCGAGCAGCTCGCCATCTTCGTGGCGTTCTGTGAATGCTACTTGGGCTGCCGGCCCTACTTCCCCTTGTGGCAAGATCTGTTCCACGGACGGATCAGCCGCGAGGAGGCAGGCGGCCCAATGCTAGCCGCGGGCGGCTTGACGTTCCAGCTCAAGTCCAAAGCCTCTTTCTTTGATCTGATGCTACCCGCCAAGGCAGCGAGCGGCTGGAAGAAGTCGTGGTTCTACGTGACCGAGGCGACCCCGGAGGGCGAGGCGGCGATCCCGCGGTACTCCGCTAGTCATTCCGAGCCGCGCCATCTCCAAGTCGGCAAGCTCCCCGACGACCAGCGGATGGTCGTTGACGAGATGCTCCAGACCATCCGCGGTCTGAAGAAGAAGGGCCTCCAAACGATAAATTTGTACAATTGCTGGCTTGGGCGGCGGATCGTTCCACTCGCCCAGCGCGACCACTACATGTACCAATACACGGGCCGGGGGGACTCGACGAAGGCCTGCCTCAACGAGTGGAGGCTGGAAGATTACCTCCCGGCGTTGAAGAAAATTACCCAGGCGGTGTACCTGGATGCGCAGGCCGGGATCGCCCCCTACACCGCGAAGCGTCCAGCTCCAACGGTAATTTCTTTACCTTGTTCGCAGTCGCAGTGTATGCAGTCGCGGTAATTCTGATTCTGTTTTGTATTCATCGCAGCTATTCCAGGTGGTGGAAGGGTGGCTCCCACCTTCGGATGATGAGAGCCCGGGCCCATCCGCCCAGAACATAGGCGAATCGCCACCCGCGAGGGGCGACGAAGACGATGAGGACGAGTCCAAAGAGGAGGTCGCCCCGCTGGTCCGAAAGACCCGCGGGCAACGTCAGCGCGAGATCGAGGCGAGCAGAAGCCTCGAGCGTCATGACGACGACGACGAGCTCCCAGAAACCACCTCGCGCCGTCAAGCCACTCCGTCGAAGAAGAAGAAGAAGAAGAAGGAGAGGGAGGCGAGGGCCCCCTGAAGAAGAAAACGAAGCCGTCGAGGACGGCCTCACCGCCGCACTCGGCGAGCAGCTCCGATGCTCCCAGCCCAGCTGGTGACGGCGTGCCACCAGCGACAACCGCGCTGGACACGGCGACCATGGAAGTGCCGCTGGCCTCAATACCCCCGCCATTCGCCCCAGTCTCTGGGCTGGGGGAGGCTCCGGCTGCGGCGACCTCGCCTCGGAAGGAGGCTCCGGCCGCGGCGGCTTCGCCCCGCAAGGAGGCTCCGGCTGTAGCGGTTCCAACTCGCGAGGAAGCTCCCGCCGAGGATGTCCCTGAGGCGCCAGCTGCAGCCTCAACGACGAAGAAGCCGTCCGTGTCTTGGGCACGCGACGTCCTGGAACTGGGGCTCAGTCGCCGACTCGGCCCTGAACTGGAAAAACCGGCCGGCCTTCGTACGGGGCTACGTTTCATCCCAGTCGCCAAGTGAGTGCGCTCACCCCTCCTTATTTTCCATAACTATTTCAATTGCCTTTGTTGATTCGATTAATGCGCAGGACCGGAGTGAAAAGGATGGGCCATCCGACCGTGGCTAAGGTACCCTCCGCCGCTAGCGAGGAGGATCCTTCCCGCAAGAGGAAGGCGGACGAGGTTGTCGCCTCAGCGGATGGCAGTAAGAAGGCCAAGGGCGACCGCGCCGGCCGGGCCCGCGGTGGAGGCAGCCGCGTCTACAAAGGAGGGCGCTTCCTTGCCTGGAACTGCGGAGGCGACTTCCCTTGGAGCGGGTGCCTCTATTGCTACCTTCCCCCACTTCGTGACCAAGGCGGCCGCGAGTGGGGCTGCACCCTCGAGCCACGCTCTGGGGAGCGCCGATGCTGAAGTCGAACAGCGTCGTGGGCACACGCCAGCGTTACTCGCGTCCGTGGACGCGATCCAACTCCATGGCATGCTTGGCGCAGCCATCCAGGTACATCCAGTCCCCGAGG
Organism: Avena atlantica; assembly: GCA_910589765.1. Classification (NCBI taxonomy): domain Eukaryota; kingdom Viridiplantae; phylum Streptophyta; class Magnoliopsida; order Poales; family Poaceae; genus Avena; species Avena atlantica. The sequence goes on along the minus strand of OU342735.1, from coordinate 435,274,749 downwards.
ATCAGGTCGGTGCTTTGCAGCAGTGTGATTCTTATAATTTCTCGTCTTTTATTTTCGTATCCAGGCCCCGAGTGCGCACGCGCTAAATTTTAGCGGGTGGGCACTTAGGAATTTCTTGATCGCCAGTCCCGGAGTGCGCACTCGCTGAATTTCAGCGGGTGGGCACTTAGGAATTTCTTGATCGCCAGTCCCCGAGTGCGCAGTCGCTGAATTTCAGCGGGTGGGCACATAGGAATTTCTTGATCGCCAGTCCCCGAGTGCGCACTCGCTGAATTTCAGCGGGTGGGCACTTAGGAATTTCTTGATCGCCAGTCCCCGAGTGCGCACTCGCTGAATTTCAGCGGGTGGGCACTTAGGAATTTCTTTTTAACTAACTTTTTTGGTGATGTGCAGGGTCTGCAGCTTGAGTCGGCAGACCGATTGGCCGCGAAACAGCGCGCGGAGAAGGAGCTGGGCACCGTCCAGGAGGCGAACAAGGGGCTTCAGGCTGTTGCTGCGAAGGCAGAGGAAGCTCGCCAGGGGCTTGTCCCCGCTGGTGAATTGGTGGCGGCGCGATCTGCTCTGGGTGCCGCTGAACAACGGATCGCCCGCCCGCTGCTTGGTGAGTGCATCCTCCCTTTCTTATAGTTGTGGTTTTTGTGGTGTCCGTCATACTCATCATTGTCTTCTTCTTTGCAGGTCGCATCATTGATAACGAAGAAGAGGCGAGCTCGCTCGACGCAAGGCAGTGCGTAAGCATGCTCGTCGAGTCGGCGACGCTGCCGGCGACCTGCATCCGCGCCTACCTCCAAGAAATATCACCCACGGAGGTGATTCCCAGCGACCTCGTTGAGGTGTGGAAGTACTTGGAGAAGGCACCCGCGGTCGTTGAATTCATGACGCGATCGGCGTTTCGGCGTGGATCATCGATGGCCCTGAGCCTTGGACTCGCCCACTTCCCCGAACACTTCGACATCGACGATGTGACGAGTGGATACCCATCGTCAACTGGCGCGGTGGAGCTGTCCGAGGTCCTCAAGTTGCAAGAGCGTGCCGCCATGTACTCGGAACGTGTCTGGGCAATGGGCGACCTCCTTCCATACCAAGAGACGATCGTCGCGCTGAACGACCCCGAGCCGCCGCATCGTGACTTCAAGGTCGAGCAGCCTTTTCGCGCGGCGATGGCGGGTGAACTGACGACGTATCCATCAAACCCGTACACGGCGTTCATCCGCAATCGTCGGGATGTTGGCGAGTCGTCGACGAAGCCTGCAGAGTAGAGTAGTTTGCCTTGTGGCGTTAGCAGCAGTTCTGCCACGCAGGCATATTTTGTAACGCGAAACAATGCAACATGCAATTGAATGAGACGTCGTGTCTGTTTTGTTATTTGTTTGTGTGTTTTTGATTGATGTTGAACGAGTCCCCGAGCGCGTTCGCCCTTTTGTGGGGTTTACCTCGTGTATGATATATATGTGTTGTTGTTATGTGTTTTGATGTTTTAGTCGACTCGCCCGAGCTCGAAGAGCCAGTCGCTAGGCGACTCCCTTGAGTGCTCTATACTTTACCGTTTTCCCGTGCGCGAACGAGGTCGGGTGGCCGAGTCCCCGAGCGTGGTACTTGGTAGTTCTAGGCGCGACTCGAGGGTGGTTGAGGACTTAGCGCATTGGTGTGAGCGCGTCACTCCTGCCTGGCCCGTGGGGTCAGTCGCGTGGCGAGTCCTGGGCATGCTCTCTTACTTGGCGTTTTCCCTGACCGCTCGCGACGAACTGGTCTTCAGTCCCCGAGCGTGGTACTTAGCCGTTCGAGTCGCTAGGCCGAGGATGCGGAGGACCAAGGTCGCTGTGAGAAGCGAGGGCAGTTGTCTTGGCTCGTAGAACCAGTCGAGCTAGGCGACTCCAATGGGGCTCCGGGTTGGCGTTATTCGTGGACGATGCAAGACCTGAAGTGATTCAGTGCTCTTACACCGCACTACTTAGCCGTGTCGATCGCAGTACCAAAGGTTGACTTCTGCATTTAGCGTAACGCTGTTTTTACGAGTGCGAGTGGCACAAGTCATGGAGAGTAGGCGCAATTTCCGGTAACCGTTTCTTTTATTTCATAGCGACTGGAGAGTACATGTGTGGGGTTCTAGGAGTAGAACTTCCGGAGGAGGTTTACATTCCATGGTCGCTTGACGTCGAGTTCGCCGTCCCCGCGGACGTCGATGAGGTAGTAGGCGTCGTTGCCGAGTACGCGCCCGATAGCGAATGTGCCTTCCCACGGAGGGGAGAGCTTGTGCATGCCCTTCTTGTCCTGGATGAGGCGTAACACCAGGTCGCCTTCCTGGAAGGTGCGAGCTTTCACCCGCCGGCTGTGGTAGCGGCGGAGTCCTTGCTGGTAGATGGTGGTGCGTGACCGAGCGAGGTCGCGTGCTTTGTCGAGCTGGTCGACCCCATCCTGGCGGGCCAGCTCGTTTGCAGCCTCCGTATAGTGGATGACTCGCGGCGAGTCGTGTTCGAGGTCGGTGGGCATGACTGCTTCGGCACCGTAGACCATGAAGAAGGGAGTGAATCCCGTCGATCTGTTGACTGAGGTGCGGATTCCCCAGATGACGGAGGGCAACTCCTCGACCCAGCACCCGGCGGTGCGCTCGAGTGGTACTTGGAGTCGCGGCTTCAGGCCGTGGAGGATGCTTTGGTTGGCCCGTTCCGCCTGGCCGTTGGATTCCGGGTGGGCGATTGACGCGAGGTGGAGCCGGATGCGGTGCTCTTCGCAGAATTCGGCCATGGCTCCCTTGGCGAAGTTGGTGCCGTTGTCCGTGATGATGCTGTTTGGGAACCCGTAGTGATATATGAGCTCGCGTAGGAATTTAGTGGCGGTCTTCCCGTCGCATTTCTGGACTGGCTTGGCCTCCACCCACTTCGTGAATTTGTCGACGGCGACTAGCAGGTGGGTGTAGCCGGAAGGGGCCTTCTTGAAGGGGCCTACCATGTCCATGCCCCATACAGCGAATGGCCAGGTGATGGGGATTGTTTTGAGCGCCGAGCTCGGTACGTGCGTCTGATTGGCGTACTTCTGGCACCCGGCGCATCGCTGGACGATGTCGACAGCGTCGGCGTGTGCGGTGGGCCAGTAGAAGCCGTGTCGCATAGCCTTGGCGACCAGGGAGCGAGCGGCGGCGTGGTGGCCGCAGTCACCTGAGTGAATGTCGTGGAGGATTTTGCGTCCTTCAGCTGGTTGGACGCAGCGTTGGAACACGCCGGTGACGCTGCGCTTGTGGAGCTCGCCGTCGATGATGGTGTAAGACTTGCATCGACGAGCGATCATTCGAGCGTCGGTCTCGTCTGCTGGCAGGGTGCCGGCTTCCAAGTAGGCGATGTAGGGCTTGGTCCAATCGTCTGGCTCGGTGACGAGTGCGACCAAGGCTGCCTCTGGTTGGAGTGGGACTCCGATGTCGATCTCCCTCGGGGGGTAGACTGATGGCTTGGAGATCGTGTCGAGGAAAATGCCGGCGGGTGGTGCGAGTCGAGCTGACCCGATGCGAGAGAGGGCGTCTGCCTCCTCGTTTTTCCGCCTGTCGATCCACTCGACAGAGTAGCCGGTGAAGTGGCCGCCCAATTTGTCCACCGCTTGGCGGTACGCCGCCATGGTAGGGGAGACGGCGTCGCAGGTGCCGGCGACTTGCCCTGCGACAAGGTCGGAATCTCCGTAGCAGCGGAGGCGATTGACGTTCATCTCCTTGGCGGCTCGCATGCCGTGGAGTAGGGCCTCGTATTCAGCCATGTTGTTGGTGCAGGGCGTGAAGTCGAGGCAGAGGATGTAGCGGAGCTTGTCGCCCTTTGGTGAAGTCAACACTATCCCTGCGCCTGCACCGTCCGCGTTCTTGGAGCCGTCGAAGTGCAGGCTCCAGTAGTGGAGGTACGGCAGCTTCTCTGGCTGCTGGGCCTCCTCCCAGTCGGCGATGAAGTCTGCCAGTGCCTGCGACTTGATCGCCTTTCGTGGCTCGTATTTGATGTTGTGGACGCCGATCTCGATGGCCCACTTGGCGACCCGCCCGGTCGCCTCGCGATTGCGGATGATGTCTTGCAGTGGTGCTGAGGAGACGACCGTGATCGGGTGCTCCTGGAAGTAGTGCGGCAGGCGCCGCTGAGCCCTGAAGACCGCGTATACTAGCTTTTGGTACTGTGGGTACCGCTGGCACGACTCGGTGAGGACCTCGCTGATGTAGTACACCGGCCGCTGAACCGGGCGCTCCTTTCCTTCCTCTGGTCGTTCGACGACCATCACGGCGCTGACGACGCGCTCGGACGCCGCGACGTCAACCAGCATGGGTTCTTTGTCGGCGGGGGCGGCGAGTAGTGGTGCGGCGAGTAGCACCTTTTTGAGGTCGCGGAGCGCGTCGTCCGCCTCCTTGTCCCACTGGAAGGTGGGGTTCTTGCGCATCAGGCGGTATAGGGGCATCGCCTTTTCGCCCAGGCAGGGGATGAAGCGACTGAGAGCCGCTACTCGCCCGGCCAGCTTCTGGACGTCGCGCAGGCACTCGGGTTTGCCGAGCCGGGCGATCGTGTCGATCTTTGTGGGGTTCGCCTCGATCCCTCGTTCGGAGACGACGTACCCCAGCACTTGCTTGGGTTGAGCTTTATCTTGTATCTTCGCAGGTTGGCGAAAGTTTCCGCCAGGTCGGCGAGTAGGTCGCCTTGGCGAGTGGACTTCACGACCACGTCGTCGATGTAGACATGGATGTTGCGGCCAATTTGGATCGCGAGGCATTCTTGCATGCACCGCTGGTAGGTCGCCCCAGTGTTCTTGAGGCCGAAGGTCATGGCGGTGTAGCAGAAGTCTCCGAATGGCGTGATGAACGCCGTCTTCTCCTCGTCTTCGACAGCCATTTTGATATGGTTATACCCAGAGTAGGCGTCGAGGAAACATAGCGACTCCGAGCCCGCGGTTGAATCGATTATCTGGTCGATCCGCGGGAGGATGAACTACTCCTTTGGGCAGGCGCTGTTCAGGTTTGTGTAGTCGATACACATTCTCCAGGTCCCGTTTTTCTTCTCGACCAGGACTGGGTTTGCCAGCCACTTGGAGTACTTGATTGGCCGGATGAAGCCGGCAGCGAGTAGACGCTGCACTTCCTCGGCGATTGCTCGACGGCGTTCTTCATTGAAGGGCCGTAGCGACTGCTTGACAGGTCGCACTTTGGGGTCGGCGTTCAGCTTGTGCTCAGCGAGCTCCCTAGGGACACCGGGCATGTCGGAGGGTTTCCATGCGAAGATGTCCCTGTTCTCACGGAGGAACTCGATGAGCGCGCCTTCCTATGCTAGGCTCATGCCTGTCCCGATCGTCACCGTCTGGCTGGAGTCGCCTGGGACCAGCTCGACGGTGCGAGTGTGCGTCGTGGCCTCAAAGGTTGAGGTTTTTGTGCCCTCTGAGTTGGGCTTCTTGAGTATTGTGGGGTCGTCATTGTTGACCCCGCTCGCGTACTTGGCGAGCTCATCAGCGTGATTAGTCTCCGCCGCGATGACGGCGTCGGCGAGCTCGGCTCCTTTGGCCTCGCACTCGGCGGCCATGTCGGGGTCGCCGTTGATGGTGATGACGCCGCACGGCCCGGGGAGCTTCATCGCGTTGTACGCGTAGTGGGGCGCTGCCATGAATTTAGCGAACGCCTGGCGCCCCAGGACGCAGTAGTAGGGGCTGTCGAAGGGCACCAGCTCGAAGACGATCCGCTCGGTGCGGAAGTTTGCCGGTGTGCCGAAGGTGACTGGCAGCGTGACCTTGCCGATCGTGTACGCCTTCCGACCGGGGACGATGCCGTGGAACATGGTGTGGGTCGTCTCTATCATCGACTGCGGGAGCCGCAGCCGCCTGAAGGTGTCGAGGTAGAGGATGTTGATGGAGCTACCACCGTCCATCAGCGTCTTGGGGAGCCAGTAGTCGCCAACCTTGGCCTTGACCACCAAGGCGACTCGTCCTGGGTACTCGACGCGCGGCGAGTGGTCTTGGCGGCTCCAGGTGATGGGCTGCTCCGACCAGTTCAGGAACTGGGGGACGTCTATTTGGGCCACCACGTTGACAGCGACGGCGCGGGCGATGACCTTCTTCTCGCGCTTCGTGTTGAAGCCTGTGAAGGTGTGGAGCGAGCCGGCTACTTTGCCGAATTTTCCGCCGTTTGGCGGGTCGTTGTCGGGGTCCTCCCGCGCGTGCCGTGCCTTCTCGATTTCCCTGAGGGTGTGGTAGTCGGCGGTGGTGTGCGTTGCGGGCTTCCCTTCCTTGCTATGGAACGCACATGGTTGGTTAAGGAGGGCCGCGGGGTCGAACCTTGGCTTGTTTTTGTAGTTGCCGCCGTCGCGGCGTTGCCCTCCGTCGCGGCGAAAGCTCTTGGGCTCGCGCTGCGCGTGCCCGGCGTTGGCGACGAAGTCGACTCGCCCGTCACTGCGGCGCTTGCCAGTGAGGCGAGTGCCGCTGTAGCGTAGGTCAGTTCGGCGTCCGCCGTCGTTGCCGCCTCCGCGGCGTTGACCTCCTGACTCGTCGTCGGTTTCCTGGTTTGGGTCTTCCTCGGCGTACCGTTTGGCGATATCGAGGAGGTCGGGGATGTTGTCGAGTGTGCGGGAGTGTCGCTTGAGCTTGGCGACTAGGGGCTCGTAGCGGCACGAGGTCTTGAAGCAATGGATCGTGGTGTCCGGGTGGATACCGACCGCGTTGTACCAAAGCTCTTGCCACCGTTGGATCCAGTTGCGGGTCGACTCGCGGGGTCCCTAGACGCACCGTTCCAGGTCCTCAATAGTGGTGGCGCGTGTTGGAATTATGCCCTAGAGGCAATAATAAAGATGTTATTATTATAATTCTTGTTCATGATAAAGTTTATGTTCCATGCTAGAATTGTATTAAGCGGAAACTTTAATACTTGTGTGGTTTGTAAACAACACCGTGTCCCTAGTACGCCTCTATGGACTAGCTCATTGATCAATGATGGTTAAGGTTTCCTAACCATAGACATGAGTTGTCAATTGATAATGAGATCATATCATTGGGAGAATGATATGGTGGATAGACCCAAACAAAGCAGAGCAATTAGATCGTGTCATCGTGTTCGTCTTTGCGAAGCTTTTCCTATGTCAAATATTGTATTCCTTAGACCATGAGATAATGCAACTCCCTGGTATCGGAAGAAAGCTTTGAGGTCATCAAACGTCATCCTATGAGAGGGTGATCATAAAGGTGTCTCTCAGGTGATCGGAAAGTATCTGTTGGGTTGTATGTATCGAGATGGAATTTGTCCCTCCCAAGTCAGAGAGATATACTTCGGGCCCACTGGGTAATCGATATCAACACCGCTTGCAAGCATGTGGTTAAGGAGTTAATCACAAAGTGATATCGGATTACGGAACGAGTAAAGTACTTGCTGTGAACGAGATTGAACTAGGTATGACGGTACCGACGATCGAATCTCGGGCAAGTAAAATATCGCGAGACGAAGGGAATATATATATGGGATTGATTGAATCTTGGCATCGTGGTTCATCCGATATGATCATCGATGAATGTGTGGGAGTCAATATGGGTGCCCAGACCCCGCTGTTGATTATTGATAGAAGATCATGTCTGCATATTCTCGAACCCGCAGGGTCACACACTTAACGTATCTCGATGCTAGGATAGATTGGATAATTGGTTTATGAATTTTTGTTCGGAGTCTCGGATGGGATCCGGGATATCACGAGAGGTTCCGGAATGGTCCGGAGAATAAGATTCATATAAGGCAGTGCAGTTTTTGGAGTTCGGAATTGTTCCGGGTTAATCGGTATTGTACCGGAAGCTTCTAGAACCTTCCGGAAGGGGACCAACGTGGCCCCACCTTCCGGGAGGGGGCATGGGCCTATGAGGGAGTGTCCTGGCCGCATTGGGCCAGGGTCACAAGGCCCCATAGGGCCCAGCCGATTCTAGAGAGATTTGACTCGTTTAAATCTCGGGATAGAATTTCTAGATAAGGGAGAGTTTAAATCGTTTAAACTAGAGATAGGATTTCTAGATAAGGGAGAGTTTTAATTGTTTAAACTAGAGATAGGCTTGGAGGAGGGGCAAGGGCTGGCCGCCCCCCTCTATATATAGAGGGGTGGTGCGCCCCCTCCCCCCCACACACCTTCCTCCAAGCCCTAGCAGCCTTGCTACCTTCCTCTCTCCCTCCCGACTGTTTGTAGGCGAAGCCCTGCAGCAGAAATTCTCCACCATATACACCACGCCGTCGTGCTGTAGATCCAATCTATCTCTCCACCATACTCGATGGTCCGAGGAGGAGGAGACGTCGAGGTGCTGCACGTGTGCATCTCACGGAGGCACCGCCACTTGTGGTGCTAGATCGGATCGCGAGGAGGAGAAGCGAGTACGACTACATCACCCACGTCCCGACGAACGTTCCGCTGTGCGAATATTCAAGGGTATGAAGATCTAATCCAATCTCTCTCGTTGTTTGAATCTCCTAGATTAGATCTTGGCTTTCCCTCTGTTCGTTCCGTAGAAAATTTTGATTTACTATGCCGCGAAACCCTTCAGTGGTATCAGAGCTAGATCTATGCGTAGATGTGTTTCACGAGTAGAACGCAACATGGTTGTTGCGGGCGTTGATGTTTTCTGTTCCAAGCCTCTTGTTTGTGTTCTTCTTATGACGCGGGATAGTGAGATTGAAGCGGTCCAGGCCAACCTTACGCGACGTCGTTCGCGAGACCGGTTCCGCACTTGACGTGTGGCTTGTTCCACACATGCGGCTGGTGGATGTCAGTTTCTCTCACTATAGTTGTCATGGGATTAACACCGGAGTTTGGCAACCATAATATCACCGTTGTGGCTTTCCGTAGGTAAGAATCGTTCTTAGCATCTACTCCCATAAAGCCACGTAAAACATGCAACAACAAAGTAGAGGCGTCTAACTTGTTCTTGCAGGGAGTGTTTTCTGTGATATGGTATGGCCCAAGATGTGATGTGTATATTGTATGCGATGATCATGTTTTGTAATGTTTCACGACTTGCATGTCGATGAGTACACAACCGGCAGGAGCCATATGGTTGTCTTTATAATTGTGTATGACCTGCGAGTCAACTTCTTATACGCCATGTAATAGCTTTACTTTATCGCTAAGTAGTTAGCAATAGTTGTAGTTGCTATTCGTGGTGGAGGCAATCATGGTGGAGTGATGGAGATCATGCCAGAACGCACAAGATGGAGATCATTGCGCGAAGATTGGCTATACCATGTCACATAAAGTTATATGCATGTGATGTTTATCCCTTTATGTATCTTATTATGCTTAGATCGCGACGGTAGCATTATAAGATGATTCCTCACTTAAAGATCAAGATAAAAACTGTGTTCTCCCCAAGTATGCACCGTTGCGAAAGTTCGTCATTTCCAAGCATCACGTGATGATCGGGTGCTATAGACTCTACGCTCACATACAACGGGTGCAAGCCAGTTTTGCACACGCGGAAATACTTGGGTCTAACTTGACGAGCCTAGCATGTACAGACATGGCCTCGGAACACAAGAACCGAAAGGTTAAGCATGAGTCATATGAATGATATGATCGACACTTCGTTGTCCACCATTGAAACCACATCTCTTCTCGTGATGATCGGATTAGGTGTGGTGAATTTGGATCGTGTTCACTAAACAACTTGAGGGATGTTGAATTTAGTGGGACTTCATCTAGTAATTTGATTAAGTTGAACTATTTATCATGAACATAGTCTAAATTGTACTTGCAAATACTGTAGATCCAATGGCCAAGTCCAACTTCAACTTCAACGTTTTTGCTAAGAAAGAAAAGCTTAGAAACAATGGGTCTAACTTCACCAACTGGTTCCGCAATCTAAGAATCATTCTGTCTGGCGGACAAAAGGACTATGTCCTTGAGAAAGCGTTAGGTAACCCCCCTGCTGCAACTGCGCCGGCTGATGAGAAAGCTGTCTATCAGTCGCGCAAAGATGATTATGGTGTGATTAAGAGCACCATGTTGTTTTCTATGGAACCGGAGCTTCAAAATCGTTTTGAAACCTATCCCGGGCCCTTTGAGATTCTCGAGGAGCTGAAAACCATGTTTCAGACTCAAGCCCGTTCTGAGAGATATGAGATCTCTGAGAAGTTCTTTAACTGCAAGATGGAGGAAGGGAGTTCCGTTAGTGAGCACGCCATAAAGATGTCGGGCTACACTCAACGCCTTGAGCAACTGGAATGCACGATTCCAGAGGAGCTCAAGATTGACAGGGTTCTGCAATCAGTCCCTCCCAGCTACAAAAGTTTTGTAGTGACTCATAATCAGATTGGTTCCACTGATACGATCACCGAGCTCTTCGCAAAGCTGAAGGCTGCGGAAGTGGACATCAAGAAGGATAATCATGTGTTGATGGTCAACAAGCCCTCCTTTAAGAAAGGTAAGGGAGCAAAGAAGCCCTTCAAGAAGGGCGGCGGCAAGCGCAATGCCCCTGCTGAGAAGAAGCTCAGGTCTGGTCCCAAGCCGGACACTGAGTGCTTCTATTGCAAGGACAAGGGTCACTGGAAGCGCAACTGTCCGAAGTACTTAGCGGACAAGAAGGCTGACACCATCAAAGGTATATTTGATATACATGTTATTGATGTTTTCCTTACTAGCCCTCGTTGTAGTGCCTGGGTATTTGATACCGGTTCAGTTGCTAATATTTATAACTCGAAACAGGAGATACGGAATAGACGGCGGCTTGCGAGGGATGAGGTGACGATGCGCGTTGGCAACGGATCAAGAGTTGATGTGATGGCCGTCGGCACGCTCTCCTTAGTTTTACCTTCGGGATTAGTTTTAAACCTTAATAAATGTTATTATGTGCCTGCGTTGAGCATGAACATTATTTCCGGATTGTGTTTATTGCAAGACGGTTATTCATTTAAATCGGAGAATAATGGTTGTTATATTTATATGAGTAACATCTTTTATGGTCATGCACCTCTTGTGAATGGTTTATTTCTTCTAAATCTCGAAAGGGATGAAACACACATCCATAACATTGAGGCTAAGAGATGCAAAGTAGATAGTGATAATACTACTTATTTGTGGCACTGTCGTCTAGGTCATATTGGAGTAAAGCGCATGAAGAAACTCCATTCTGATGGACTTTTGGAGTCTCTTGATTTTGAATCATTTGACACATGCGAACCATGCCTCATGGGCAAGATGATCAAAACCCCGTTCTCCGGTATGATGGAGCGAGCAACGGACTTGTTGGAAATCATACATACCGATGTATGCGGACCGATGAGTGTTTCGACGCGCGGTGGATATCGCTATTTCCTCACTTTTACCGATGACTTAAGTAGATATGGGTATATCTATTTAATGAAACATAAATCTGAAACGTTTGAAAAGTTCAAAGAATTTCAGAATGAAGTGGAGAACCATCGTAACAGAAAGATTAAGTTTCTACGATCTGATCGTGGGGGCGAATATTTGAGTTATGATTTTCTCACGCATCTTAAAGCAAGCTGAATTGTTTCGCAACTCACGCCACCCGGAACACCACAGCGCAATGGTGTGTCTGAACGCCGGAATCGAACCCTATTAGATATGCTCCGATCGATGATGTCTCTTACTGATTTGCCGTTATCATTTTGGGGTTATGCATTAGAAACCGCTGCATTCACTTTAAATAGGGCTCCATCTAAATCCGTTGAGACGACATCGTATGAACTGTGGTTTGGTGCTAAACCTAAGTTGTCGTTTCTTAAAGTTTGGGGATGCGAAGCTTACGTTAAGAAGTTGATGCCGGACAAGCTCGAACCCAAAGCGGAGAAATGCGTCTTCATAGGATACCCTAAGGAAACTATTGGGTATACCTTCTATCACAGAACCGAAGGCAAAGTGTTTGTCGCAAAGAACGGTTCCTTTCTTGAGAAGGAGTTTCTCTCGAAAGAAGTGAGTGGGAGGAAAGTAGAGCTAGACGAGGTTATTGAACCTTCTCTTGAATTGGAGAGTAGCGCAGCACCTGAAATTGTTCCAGTGCCGCCTGCACCAACAATAGAGGAAGCTAATGACAAGGATCATGAAGCTTCGGACGATGCTGCTACTGAACGTCGCAGGTCGACAAGGTCGCGTGCCCCTCCTGAGTGGTACGGCAACCCTGTCTTGATTGTCTTGTTGGTAGAAGACAGTGATCCTACGAACTATGAGGAAGCGATGATGAGCCCAGACTCTGAGAAATGGCTGGAAGCCATGAAATCCGAATTGGGATCCATGAGCGAAAACCAAGTATGGACTTTGGTAGATCCTCCTAGCGACCGAAAGGTCGTTGAGTGCAAATGGATATTCAAGAAGAAAACGGACGTGGATGGTAATGTTACCGTCTATAAAGCACGGCTTGTCGCAAAAGGTTTTTGACAAGTTCAAGGTGTTGACTACGATGAGACTTTCTCTCCCGTAGCGATGTTTAAGTCCATTCAGATTTTATTAGCAATTGCTGCGTTTCATGATTATGAAATATGGCAGATGGATGTCAAGACTGCTTTCCTCAATGGCAACATTGATGAAGAGTTGTATATGATGCAACCCGAGGGTTTTGTCGATCCTAAGGATGCTAGTAAAGTATGCAAACTTCAGCGTTCCATTTATGGACTGAAGCAAGCATCTCGGAGTTGGAACCTTCGTTTTGATCAAGTGATCAAGAGCTTTGGATTTGTTCCAAATTGCTACGAAGCTTGCATCTACAAGAAAGTGAGTGGGATCTCGGTGACGTTTCTGGTACTGTATGTGGATGACATATTGATTATCGGAAATGACATCAACATGCTTAACGATGTGAAGAGTTATTTGAACAAGTGTTTTTCAATGAAAGACCTAGGTGAAGCTGCTTATATATTGGGCATCAAGATCTATAGAGATAGACAAAGACGCCTGATAGCTTTAAGCCAGAGTACATACCTAGACAAAGTTCTGAAAAGGTTCAGAATGGATAAGGCAAAGAAAGGTTCAGTGCCTATGTTGTCAGGTAAGATATTGAGCAAGGCTCAGTGTCCAGCTACGGTAAATGATAGGGAAGCTATGAGCAAAGTGCCTTATGCCTCGGCCATAGGTTCCATCATGTATGCCATGCTGTGTAATATACCGGATGTGTCCAATGCTCTTAGTTTGACGAGCAGATATCAAAGTGATCCAGGAGTGGAACACTGGACAGCCGTGAAGAACATCCTAAAGTACCTAAATAGAACTAAAGAAATGTTCTTAGTCTATGGGGGTGATGAACAGCTTGTCGTAAAAGGTTACGTCGATGCTAGTTTCGACACCGACAAGGATGATTCTAAATCTCAGACAGGATACGTTTATATTTTGAATGGAGGAGCTGTGAGCTGGAGAAGCTGCAAGCAAAGCGTGATCGCGGGATCTACAGTAGAAGCGGAATACATGGCTGCTGCAGAAGCGTCAAGTGAAGGAGTTTGGATCAGAAACTTCATCACTGAGCTTGGTGTGGTTCCAAGTGCATTGGACCCACTGGAGATATTGTGTGACAACACTGGCGCCATAGCACTCGCTAAGGAACCAAGATATCATCCAAAGACCAAGCATATCAACCGCAAGTTTCATATAATCCGAGATTATATAGCAGATGGAGATCTGAAGATTAGCAAAGTACATACGGATCTGAATGTCGCAGATCCATTGACTAAACCTCTTCCACGTGTAAAACATGATCAACACCTCAGTGCCATGGGTGTGAGATTGTTGCCAGATGTAAACTAGATTATTGACTCTAGTGCAAGTGGGAGACTGTTGGAATTATGCCCTAGAGGCAATAATAAAGATGTTATTATTATAATTCTTGTTCATGATAAAGTTTATGTTCCATGCTAGAATTGTATTAAGCGGAAACTTTAATACTTGTGTGGTTTGTAAACAACACCGTGTCCCTAGTACGCCTCTATGGACTAGCTCATTGATCAATGATGGTTAAGGTTTCCTAACCATAGACATGAGTTGGCAATTGATAATGAGATCATATCATTGGGAGAATGATATGGTGGATAGACCCAAACAAAGCAGAGCAATTAGATCGTGTCATCGTGTTCGTCTTTGCGAAGCTTTTCCTATGTCAAATATTGTATTCCTTAGACCATGAGATAATGCAACTCCCTGGTATCGGAAGAAAGCTTTGAGGTCATCAAACGTCATCCTATGAGAGGGTGATCATAAAGGTGTCTCTCAGGTGATCGCAAAGTATCTGTTGGGTTGTATGTATCGAGATGGAATTTGTCCCTCCCAAGTCGGAGAGATATACTTCGGACCCACTCGGTAATCGATATCAACACCGCTTGCAAGCATGTGGTTAAGGAGTTAATCACAAAGTGATATCGGATTACGGAACGAGTAAAGTACTTGCTGTGAACGAGATTGAAATAGGTATGACGGTACCGACGATCGAATCTCGGGCAAGTAAAATATCGCGAGACGAAGGGAATATATATATGGGATTGATTGAATCCTGGCATCGTGGTTCATCCGATATGATCATCGATGAATGTGTGGGAGTCAATATGGGTGCCCAGACCCCGCTGTTGATTATTGATAGAAGATCATGTCTGCATATTCTCGAACCCGCAGGGTCACACACTTAACGTATCTCGACGCTAGGATAGATTGGATAATTGGTTTATGAATTTTTGTTCGGAGTCTCGGATGGGATCCGGGATATCACGAGAGGTTCCGGAATGGTCCGGAGAATAAGATTCATATAAGGCAATGCAGTTTTTGGAGTTCGGAATTGTTCCGGGTTAATCGGTATTGTACCGGAAGCTTCTAGAACCTTCCGGAAGGGGACCAACGTGGCCCCACCTTCCGGGAGGGGGCATGGGCCTATGAGGGAGTGTCCTGGCCGCATTGGGCCAGGGGCACAAGGCCCCATAGGGCCCAGCCGATTCTAGAGAGATTTGACTCGTTTAAATCTCGGGATAGAATTTCTAGATAAGGGAGAGTTTAAATCGTTTAAACTAGAGATAGGATTTCTAGATAAGGGAGAGTTTAAATTGTTTAAACTAGAGATAGGCTTGGAGGAGGGGCAAGGGCTGGCCGCCCCCCCTCTATATATAGAGGGGTGGTGCGCCCCCTCCCCCCCCCCCACACACCTTCCTCCAAGCCCTAGCAGCCTTGCTACCTTCCTCTCTCCCTCCCGACTGTTTGTAGGCGAAGCCCTGCAGCAGAAATTCTCCACCATATACACCACGCCGTCGTGCTGTAGATCCAATCTATCTCTGCACCATACTCGCTGGTCCGAGGAAGGAGGAGACGTCGAGGTGCTGCACGTGTGCATCTCACGGAGGCACCGCCACTTGTGGTACTAGATCGGATCGGATCGCGAGGAGGAGAAGCGAGTACGACTACATCACCCACGTTCCGACGAACGTTCTGTTGTGCGAATCTTCAAGGGTATGAAGATCTAATCCAATCTCTCTCGTTGTTTGCATCTCCTAGATTAGATCTTGGCTTTCCCTCTGTTCGCTCCGTAGAAAATTTTGATTTACTATGCCGCGAAACCCTTCAGCGCGGGTGTAGGAGCACTCGAAGTGCCTGACGAAAGCGTCACGCATTTCCTCCCAGGAGTCAATACTGTCCTGGGGGAGGGTGTTGATCCACTGCCCGCACGTCCCCTCCATCATCAGGGGGAGGTAACGGGCGGCGAGCAGGTCAGTGTGACCCGCGATCCCCATCGCCATGAGGTATGTGTCGAGCCAGACGGCGGGGTCGTACGAGGAGTCGTACTTTTCTATCTCTTTTGGAGCCTTGAAGTTTGGCGGGTACTTCTCGCCTCGGATCATTGGTCCGAAGCACTTGGGTCCGAGTCGACTGAGCGACCCCATAGGCTCGCCGTCGCGGCGATTAGTTAGGGTGTGCTGCAAGTCGTCGGGCTGGCGTGCGCGCCAGCTTTGGTTGTTGATGATGTGGGTGCGGGCGTCGATGGGTTGCCCGTTGGCGGCGACGAAGTTGGTCGCCGGCCTGGGGTCGTTGGTGGAGAGTGCCGCGTTCGCGGGTCGGTGTTGGAGCTGCAGTGGCTCTGGTGGCAGGCAGTTGAGGGTGTTTGCCGCCGCTGGGCGGCCGCTGGAGGCCGCTCTGCTTCCCGAGGAACGCGAGTATACTCGACCTTGCGAGTCGACACCCGCTTTTTGCTGCTCGACGGCCTTCGCGAGCAGGGCCCTGACGTATTGGATCTGTAGGGCGCCGTCGCCGGTGGCCGTGATGCTGTCGGCTGCTGCTCGGCCTGCCACGAGGTTGTCCATCGGGGTGGAGAACAGTGGGAGGCCGTTTGCGTCTCGCTCCCGTGAGGAGACTACTATCCGCGGCTGGTCCCTGGGAGGGGTGCGGTTGGGTGGAGGTGGGGCACCCATCGCCGTTGATCCTGGCGGGGGCCGGGCGCTTCCTCCTGGTGGCGCGTTCTCGCAGATTGCGCACTCGGTTACGCGGGCCGGGTCGTTTTCGTCGTCGAAGTTCAGGGCACGCCCTTGAACGGTGGGGTTCAGACGTGACCTGATCCGTTGCTGGTGGTAGCGTGACAGCTCCTGCGCCGTCACCTGCTCGAGGCGAAATTTTTCGCGCTCGGCTTGCTCCTTGCGCACCGCCTCCGCCAGTTTCAGGCAGAGTTCCTCGACCTCCGTCGCCGTGGCGTTAGGAGGGATTGGGGTGGAGAAAGGATCCTCCGGCGGATCGGCGCCGGTGGCCATGTAGGCCGTGGCGTGGCGACCGGTTCCGTCGTGGAGGTCGGCGGAGTTCTCTGACCCGGAGTCGAATTCGAAGATCCTGAGGATGGAGGGGTCCTCGAAGTCTCCCGCGTTGGAGACCTGGGCGATGGAGCCCGCAGACGAGGCCGCGGTGATGGATCCGGCGAGTGACGCCGGGGTCGCCGAGTCGGCGTCGTCGGTGAGGGCCGCATCCTCTGCGGCCGCTGAATTCCCGGACACGTTGTTGTGGGCCGAGTTGTACTCGGAGGCGAGGCGGTGGATCGTGCGGATCTGGCTCTAGGAGAGCCGATCGTGTGGCGGCGACTCGCGGATGCGAGCCGAGTCCTCCGAGGCGATGACGTCGGTGAGGACGACGAAGAGGCTGATCGTGCCGATAGGCAGGATCACGCTGTGCGTGACGGGTCGCGCCGCCGGGACGTAGCTGCTCGGCAAGATCTGGAGCATCTCGCCAATCGCTATCATGCGGCCGGTGGCGACCGTCTCGTTGATGGGCAGATTGGATCTCGCCGCAGAACACCGGCTAGACCGGCCAGGCCCCACGGTGGGCGCCACTGTCGTGGGAATGGTCACGGCAGATGCTGCAATCGGCAGCGAGTAGTAGAACGAAGGGCAAGGGCGGCCAGCCATCTGCGGTGCGAGATGAGGGCAAAGACACAGGGTTTTACCCAGGTTTGGCCCCCCGGAGGGTAAAGACCTACTCCTACTAGATTGTATTATGGAGGTTTTTACAATGGGCGAGCTCGGCGGCTAGGCGGCGAGTCGCTTGGGTGTATGAGGGAACGTGTCTCTACTCACCCTATAGGGAGGTTTATATAGGCTCACCTCCCCTAGGGTTTACAAATCTCAACCGATTCGGTTACAGCTTCAGTAGTAGTTTAACCTAGTACGACTGGGGCTATCCACTCGCCTGGGCCTTCAACTTCCAGTCGCTCGGTACCTTGCTGGGCTTCGATCCACTCGCCGTTCTGCTGGCCCACTCGCCAGCTCACGGGCCATTCGGAAACGTCCTGCTGGGTATACCCCAGTAGGCATATCCCCATCACTTATGATGCAACTTTTGATCACTATATCTATTATTCTCGATCATATTTCACTCTCTTTTACTCGTCCGTATTCCAATGTCCTTAATGATCAATATCATAACTTGTCTATACAAAGGATAGGTGATATTGTAATGCCAAGTAGGCCCAGAGTATATCTCTTCATGGTTAGGAGGAGCAAGATCCGGGTTTTGAACTATTGTGTGCCTAGATATACGTTTCCAATATATCTGGAAGACCACTGTTATGTTCACTCGGTGAAAAGTGAGGCTGGTGAAAATCATGACATATCTTCTAGCATGAAGACACCTAACTTTTGGAGATATGCCCAAGAGGCAACAATAAAAGTA
Source organism: Avena atlantica (assembly GCA_910589765.1). Lineage (NCBI taxonomy): Eukaryota > Viridiplantae > Streptophyta > Magnoliopsida > Poales > Poaceae > Avena > Avena atlantica. The sequence goes on along the minus strand of OU342735.1, from coordinate 435,256,660 downwards.
GTTATTATTATATCTTGTTTATGATAAATGTTTACATTCATGCTATAATTGTATTAACCGGATTCATTAATACTTGTGTGATTTGTAAACTTGTTAGAGTCCCTAGTAAAGCCTCTTTGTAATACTAGCTTGTTGGTTAATAGATGATCATGGTTTCCTGATCATGAACATTGAGATGTTATTAACAACAAGATCATATCATTAGGAGAATGGTGTGATGGACATACTCCTATAGATAAGCGTAGCATAAAGATCAAAGTTCATTTCAATAGTTTGTTTGATATAAGCTTTCAGATACATAATAACCTAAATCCTTCAACCATGAGATCATGTTAATCACCATCACCGGATGGATGCTTTGATGACATCAAACACCACCTCGTAACTGGGTGGTTATAAAAGTAACATTGAGTGTTCGGAAAGTATGTGTTGGGGCACATGGATAAAGAGTGGGATTTGTCCATCCATATGACGGATAGATATACTCTGGGCCCTCTCAGTGGAATGTCATCCAATTAGCTTGCAAGCATGTGACTGGATCACAAGGGATCACATATCACAGGAATGAGTAAAGAGTACTTATCGTTAACGAGGTTGAACTAGGAATGCAGAGTTACCGACGATCAAACCTCGGATAAGTAAAGTATCGCGAGACAAAGGGAAATTGGTATCGTATGTAAATGGTTCATTCGATCACGAATTAATTGTAGAAATATGTGGGAGCCATATGAATTTCCAGATTCCTCTATTGGTTATTGATCGGAAAAGAGTCTCAGTCATGTCTGCATAATTCATGAACCGTAGGGAGACACACTTAAGGATTCGATGGTGTTTAGTAGATATGGAAAGTGAATAAAGAGACCGAATGTAGTTCAGAGTCTTGGATGGGATCCGGGATATCATGAGGAGATCCGGAATGGTCCGGAGAATAAGATTCATATAAGGAAAGTCCAATTCTGAAGTTCGGGAATGGTTCTGGTGTTTTCATCGGAATGTTCTAGAAGGGTATAGAAGGTTCACCGATCCGGAAGGGGAAGGGTACATGGATGTGTCATGACAAAGTGGAATGCTTGCATCATGTCCTAGGTCACTTGGATGGACACTTGGAAGAGAGAAATCAAAATCTAATTTTAAAGTCAAAAAGCCAGTTTGAAAAAGTCAAACTGGGACAATGGTTTCCAAGTGGAGGGAGGAAAGGATTCCTACCTAAGGGAGGAATCCTCCCTCTCCTTGCCGCCGGCCACATGAAGTTGTGTTGGGGGAGGATTCCCTCCCCCTTGGTACCTCCCAATCTATGAAAGGAGGGGTAGGCCGCCCCTACCCCTCACCACAAACCCTATCTTTGGCGCCTACCACCTCTAGTAGCTGCCGCCAGGAGCTCCTCCAAGTCGGCGACTTGGGGCAAAGCCTAGCCCCTTTCCGCCGTCCACTCCACCCCCCTTGGCGCTCTATAAACCCTAGATTGCCAAGGCCTCTCTTCTACTCCACCATACTCGCTCCGACTTAGGCGAAGCCCTGCGGGATCTCCCCTCTAAACTCCGACACCACATCGTCGTGCTGCGGGAATTGCGAGGAGAGAGAGATACAACCTCTGCTGCCTAATGGAACAAGGGAGAGGAAGGTATTCATTGAGTACTCAACGTGTGACCGACTGCGGAAGTGCTGCCATAACGCGGCGCCGGAAGGATCGTCTACGCGATCTTGAGATCGGAAAGTGAACGACTACATCACCCACGATAATCTTCTCTCGTTAACCGCTTTGGAATCTTAGAGGGTGAGTACTCTATCGACTCGTTGCTACAATCTAGTAGATAGATCTTGGCTTGTGTGTGTTCATGCGGTAGAATTTTTTGTTTTCCATGCTACGAACCCCTACAGTGGTATCGGAGTCGTGTCTATATGTAGATCTATTGCACGAGTAGAACACAATGGTCATTGTGGGCAGTGGTGCTTTTATTATAAATTGCTTATTGTGTACTTTGTATCTTGCGGGATGGTGGGATGAAGTGGCCCGGGCTAACCTTACATAAGTGGCTTTGCGGGTGTTTGTCTCTCCCATCATAGTGAAGATTCAATTTACAATGGGCACTTGATAGTTCATGCATCAACGTTGTGGTTCTTGTTCGTAAGTTAGAACGATACTTATTGAAAGCCCCAAACCACGTAAAATATGCAAAGAAAATTAGAGGCGTCTAACTTTGTTTTGCAGGGGTGTGTTGTGATGTGATATGGCCATGATTTTGATTATATATGATGTATGCAATGATCCTTATTGTAAGTCGGCAACCGGAAGGAGCCTTATGGCTGTCTTTTAATTTTGTTAAGACCTGCGTGTATATTATTCAAAGTAGTTGTAATAGTTGATGCTGGTGGACGACAACCATGGAGTTGTGCCATTGACCTTGACGCCACGCCGGTGATGATGGAGATCATGTTCGTGCTTGAAGATGGAGATCGGAAGCACAAGAAGAAAGGCCATATCATATCACATATTATGAATTGCATGTGATGTTAATCCTTTTATGCATCTCGTATTTCTTAGATCATGGTGGTAGCATTATAAGATGATCCCTCTCACAAATATCAAGTAACAAAGTGTTCATCCTTATTTAGCACTGTTGCCAAGACTCGTTGTTTCGAAGCACCACGTGATGATCAGGTGTGATATTCTATGTGTGCATACAACGGGAGAAAGCCAGATTTGCTCATACAGAAACTAAGGTTAATCTTGACGAGCCTAGCATGTACAGACATGGTCTCCGAACACGGATCATCGAAAGGTAAAGTGTGAGTCATATAGTAGATATGATTAACATGTTGATTGTTCGCCTTTGAAACTACATCATCTCTCGTGATGATCGGACTTGTTGGAGTAGATTTGGTTCATGTGATCACTAAAACAATGTGAGGGATGTTGTTTTGAGTGGGAGTTCACCTAGACTAATTTAAATATTAATTAGAACTCAATTTGTTATAAACTTAGTCTAATCTATTGCAAATATGTTGTAGATCATGGCGGCTCCTACCACCATTTTAAATGCGTTCCTAGAGAAAGAAAAATTGAAAAGCAATGGAAGCAAATTTGCAGATTGGTTTCTCAACTTGAGGATTGTCCTCAATGCTGGTCAGTTGACCTATGTGCTGGATGCACCGCTAGGTGACCCACCTGAAAATACTGCATCTCAAGATGAGTGCAGTGTGTATAGCACAAAGCGTGATGACTACAATCTTGTGAAATATGCGATCCTTATGTCAATGGAGAAAGAGCTCCAAGAACACTTTGAACTTAGCAGCGTTGCTTCCATGGTGAAGGAACTCAAAGCCATGTTTGATAGCCAAATCCGTGCTAAGAGATATATGATCTCCAACGAGTTCTTCAGCCATATGATGAAGGAGCACAACCCTATGAACACTCACATCGAGATGATGATGTGCTTTTTTCAATGTCTCAAGGTACTAGGATATGAAATCCCAGTCGATCTTGTGATAGATAGAGTTCTGCAATCGCTTACACCCAGTTATAAAAGGTTTATACTGAATTACAAGATAAGTGGTGCGATTGGATCGCTCACTGAACTTGCTACCACTTTGGTGGCAGCTAAAGGAGACATAAAGAAATAGGATGAGCCAAAGGCCAACTTCAAAGTCAACAAACCAGTTGGCGTGCTTAACAAGAAAGACCGAGTTGGTGCTAGTCCTGAAGATATATGCATGTATTGTAAGGCTTATGGTCAATGGAAGTGGAATTGCCCCAAGTACTTGGCAGATGTGAAGAACGACAACATCAAGAAGAAAGGTATATCCGATATACATGTTATTGATGTGTATCTTACTAGTAATCATAGTAGTGTCTGGGTATTTGATACTGGTTTGGTTGCTCATATTTGTAACTCGAAACATGTGTTGCAGAATAAACGGAGACTAGCGAAGAAGGAGGTGACGATGCGCGTAGGAAATGGATCAAAGTATGATGTAATCGCGGTCGGTACGCTACCTCTTCATCTACCATTGGGATTAGTTCTATACTTAAATAATTGTTATTTGGTGCCTACGTTGAGCATGAATATTATATCTGGATCATGTTTATTGCGAGAAGGTTACTTGTTTAAGTCTGAGAATAATGGTTGTTCGATTTATATGAGTAATATCTTTTATGGTCATGCACCATTGATAGATGGTCTATTCTTATTAAATCTTGATAGTAGTGATACACATGTTCATAATATAGATGCTAAATGTTTGAAATTGGATGATAATTCTACATACATGTGGCACTGTCGTCTTGTTCACATTGGAGTGAAATGTATGAAGAAACTCCATTCCGATGGACCTCTTGAATCACTTGAAAGATGTGAAGCATGTCTGATGGGTAAAATGACTAAGATTCCATTTCCTGGTATGATGGAGCAAGCTACAGACTTATTGGAAATCATACATACCGATGTGTGTGGCCCGATGAGTGTGGCATCGCGTGCTGGTTATCGTGATGTTCTTACTTTCATGGATGACTTGAGTAGATATGGGTATATCTATTTCATGAAGCATAAGTCTGAAACTTTCGAGAAGTTTAAGGAATTTAAAAGTGAAGTAGAGAATCAACATAATAAGAAGATTAAATTTTTACGATCTGATCGTGGAGGTGAATATCTAAGTTACGAGTTTGGCGAGCATTTGAAGAAATGAGGAATACTTTCACAATTGACACTGCCGGGAACACCACAACGTAATGGTGTGTCCGAACGTCGTAATCAAACTCTCTTAGATATGGTTCGTTCTATGATGTCACTTAAAGATTTACCGTTAAAATTTTGGGGTTATGCATTAGAAACAGCCGCATTCTATTTAAATACGGCACCATATAAATCCGTTGAAATGACACCGTATGAATTATGGTTTGGAAAGAAATCTAAATTGTCGTTCCTTAAAGTTTGGGTTTGCGAAGCTTATGTAAAGAAGTTATAGGCCGACAAGCTTGAACCCAAAGCGGAAAAATGTGTCTTCATAGCATACCCAAATGAAACTATTGGGTATACCTTCTATCATAGATCCGAAGGCAAAATCTTCGTTGCCAAGAATGGATCTTTTCTAGAGAAGGAATTTCTCTCGAAAGAAGTGACTGGAAGGAAAGTAGAAATCGACGAGGTTGTCGAACCTTCTCACAGATTTGAGAGTAGCTCATCACCGGAAGAAGTTCCTATGGCGCCTACACCAATAAGAGAGGAAGCTAATGATGGTGATCATGAAACTTTGGTCAAAGTTACTACGAAACCTCGCAGGTCAACGAGGACTCGTACCAGTCTCGATTGGTATGATCCCGTTATGAGTGTCATGTTGGTGGACAACACCGACGACCCTGCGACATATGAGGAAGCGATGATGATCCCAGATTACAATAAATGACAAGAAACCATGAAATCCGAGATTGTATCCATGTACGAAAACCAAGTATGGACTTTGGTGGACTTGCCAGATGGTTGGAAGGCTGTCGAGAACAAATGGATTTTCAAGAAGAAAACAGATGCTGATGGTAATGTAACCATCTATAAAGCTCGACTTGTCGCAAAAGGGTTTCGACAAATTCAAGGAGCTGACTACGATGATACTTTCTCACCAGTAGCGAAGCTAAAGTCTGTGAGGATTTTGTTAGCAATCGCTGCATATTATGATTATGAGATATGGCAGATGGATGTCAAAACGGCATTTCTCAATGGAGACATTGATGAAGAGTTGTATATGGTACAACCCAAAGGTTTTGTCGATCCTAAAGATGCTAACAAGGTATGCAAACTTCAACGATCCATTTATGGATTGGAGCAAGCATCCCAAAGTTCGAATCAACATTTTGATAAGGTAATCAAAAGTTTTGGTTTTATACAAACTTATGGAGAAGCTTGTATTTACAATAAAGTGAGTGGGAGCTCTGTAGCATTTCTAGTACTATATGTGGATGACATATTGTTTATTGGGAATGATGTAGACCTTCTTAAAAGTGTTAAAGATTATTTGAATAATAGTTTTTCAATGAAGGATCTTGGTGAAGTTGCTTACATATTAGGCATAAATATTTAGAGAGATAGATCGAGACGCCTAATATCTCTTTCACAGAGTACATATTTGAAAAAAGTTCTAAAGAGGTTTGGAATGGAAGATAGCAAGAAAGGGTTCTTTCCCATGTTGCCCAATATGACCTTGAGTAAAACTCAAAGTCCTGCTACGGCAGAAGATAGAGAGGATGATTAAGACTCCCTATGCCTCAGCCATAGGATCTATCATGTATGTCATTCTATGTACTAGACCCTACATTGCATATGTTATTAGTTTGACTAGCAGATATCAAAGTGATCCAGGGGTGGATCATTGGATAGCGGTCAAAAACATCCTTAAGTACTTGAGAAGAACTAAGGATATGGTTCTTTATTATGGAGGTGATGGACAACTAGTTGTTAATGGTTACACCGATGCTAGTTGGAACACCGATCCGAATGATTTAAAATCTCAATCTGGATATGTATTTACATTAAATAGTGCAACAATGAGCTGGAGGAGTGCAAAGAAAAGCGTTGTGGCGAGATCTTCAACTGAATCGGAATACATAGCTGTTTTAGAGGCTTCACAAGAGGCAATATGGATGAAGGAGTTCATTACAGAGCTTGGTGTGGTTCCCAGTGCGCTGGACCCAATGTATATCTACTGTGTTAACATGGGCGCCATAGCCAATGTGAAGGATCCAAGGTCACACAAGAAGCTGATGCATATCAAGCTACGTTTTCATGCTATTCAAGAGTATATCCAAGATGGTGACATAAAGATTTTCAAAGTACACACAGATCTGAATGTGGCGGATCCGTTGACTAAACCTCCCCCGAGGGAAAAACATGACTAGCACCAAACCGCCATGGATGTTCGGTATATTACCATGTAATCTAGATTATTGAATCTACTACAAGTGGGAGACTGTTGGAGATTGATGCGTTGTAAACGTATCTATAATTTTTTATGTTCCATGCTTGTTTAGTATCAACTTTTCTATGCTTTGTCTACACATTGAGGTATTTTTATACATTTTCCGGGACTAACCTATTAACAAGATGTCGCAGTGCCAGTTGCCTGTTTTCTGCTGTTTTTGGTTTCAGAAAAGCTAGTAAGGAAATATTCTCGGAATTGGATGGGACAAAAGCCAAAGTCAATATTTTATCGGAATGAACACTCAGACCGAAGGGCAGCCGGAGGGGCACCACAGGGCGGCCACACCCCTAGGAACGGGCACACCCTATGCCGCGCCAGGGCAGGGTGTGGGCCCACTGGCCGCCATCCTGCCTCGCCTCTTCGCCTATAAAATCCCCCTGATGCAGAAACCCTAGGCACTCGATCAGATCTCCACGAAATAGTCCATAGCTGCCGCCACTATCGTACCTAGTCTGGGGGATCTGAAGCTCTTCCCGGCACCCTGTCGGAGGGGAGAGATCATCATGGAGGCCTTCTTCATAACCATGCCATCCTCCGGTATGATGCGTGAGTAGTTTACCCTTGGACTATGGGTATATACAGTAGCTAGATGGTTGTTTCTCCTCCTTTGTGCTATCATGTTTAGATCTTGTGAGCTCTGTTCATGATCAAGATCATCTATTTGTAATCATACATGTTGTGTTTGCGGGGATCCGATGGATATTGAGATGCTATGTCAGATTGATTATTGATTCTATCATGTCTGTGTTGTTTGTGATCTTGCATGCTCTCCGTTGCTAGTAGCTATCTTGGCCAAGTAGATGCTAGTGACTCCAAGAGGGAGTATTTATGCTCGATAGTAGGTTCGTGCCTCTAGTAATCTGGGGAAGTGACATGAATCTCTAAGGTTGTAGATGTGCTGTTGCTACTAGGGAGAAAACAACAATCTTTTGTTCATGGAACAATTGCATTGTTTACTTTACACACATTGGTTAATGCAGTTATCCGTTGCTTGCAACTTAATATAGGAGGGGGTTCGGATGATAACCTGAAGGTGGATTATTAGTCATAGATGCAGTTGGACTACGGTCTATGTATATTGTTGTAATGCCCAAAAAAATCTCATAGGAATCATGATGTCTAGTACTTGCATTGTTATGCCTTGCTCACTCTGTCAATTGCGCGCTGTAATTTGTTCACCCAGCATGTTATGTTATTTATCTTAAGGAGAACACCTCTAGTGAACTGTGGACCCCGGTCCAATCTTTACCATTGTTACATCATCTACTGTTACCATTTACTTTCTACAAGCAACCATTACCTTCCATACTATACGTTTAATCCGTTATTTTCAGCAAAATAGTGAGATTGACAACCTCATTGTAAGTTGGGGCAAAGTCTTGAGTTTGTGTTATGCAGGATTCCAAGTTCCTAGCAACACCTTGGAGTTGTTTCCTTGCTACTACTGGTTTGGTAACTTTGGTTTCATAACCGAGGGAAAACTTGTCGTGCTCATCACACCTTGTTCTTGGGGTCTCCCAACGAAGCTCTACAACTAAGCCACGTCAAGATTTTTCTGGCGCTGTTGCCGGGGAGTTAAGGACAACTTTACAAGGGGAGTCTTTTGATGACCCACAAGTATAGGGGGTGTATCACAATACTTTCGATAAATAGGAGTGTCGATCCCAACGAGGAGCAGAAGGTGTTGGCTAGTGGTATGGAGTAGGAAATCTCTGCAAATACTTAGCAAACGGATTTTAGTGGTTTTCTGATAAAGCAAAGTAACAAGGTGCAAGTAATAAAGACAACAAGCAAACGTAGCAAGTGGCTCAATCCTTTCTTAGCAAAGGACAAGCCGGTGGAAATATTTATAAGGACCAAACGTTCTCGAGGACACATGTGAATTCTGTTAAGTGCTTTCGCTTCAAATAGCTGAGTACTCTTCTTTGGTGTTGTAAGTGTTGTGTGGGTGAAACTGTGCTAACATAACAACCTAAATTGGACTAATACATACTTGTGATTAAACCCCCTGCAAGCATCCGCAACTATAGGAAAGTAATTAAGATATAAACCTAACCACGGCCTTAAACTCTGAGATCCTACACTCCCTTGTGCAAAGGTGTCCTAACGGGGGTTCATGTTTCTGTCACTCCAGCAACCCCACAATTAGTAGCCAAATACACAATGCATTCCCCTAGGACCATAAATGGTGAAGTATCATATAGTCGACGTTCACATGACACCACTAGAATAATAGCACCACAACTTAAATACTAAACCATTGAATAATAACTCAACACAAATCCACTACTAACAACATGACTTCTCCCATGTCCTCAAGAACTAAACGAACTACTCACGAGACATCATATGGATAAAGATCAAAGATGATATGGTAATGGATAACAATCTGAACATAAACAATAATCCAATGGTTCCACTCACAAGCATCAACTACAATAGTAATCAACACCAGGAAAGTTTCCCCTAATGAAGTAAGCAAGTATTCAACACAATTGTTACAGCGGGATGGAGTAATGATGATGGTGCTGGTTGAGATGGTGGTATGGATGATGATGATGATCCCGATGAAGCCTAGCTTTATGACGGTGTTGATGGCGATGATCTCCCCTCTCCGGGAAGGAATTCAACCGGCAGAAATCTGTCTGCCGGAGATATCTTTCTCTCTGTGTGTTTTCCGCCTCGCAGAGGCGGCAGAAATCTATCTGTGGTCGCTCCCCTGGTGTTAGGGTTCCGTAAGGAAGATATAGGCGAGAGGGCGGAGTCAGAGGCCGAGCAGGTGGGCCACACCTGCCCTAGGTGTGGCCCAGGGGGACCCGTGCCTAGGGGGTGGGGCCCTTGTGGCCCTTCTTCGCCTCCCCTTATCGCTTCCTCTTTCTTCTGGAAAAATATAATTTTCCCATATTTTTCTGGTATTTTTCTGATCTTCGCGAAATTGCATCAAATACCTCCTTTTCCTTCAGAATCCAGACTCCGGCAGTTCATCCTCCAAGAATCATCCAACATGCATAAACATATGAAACGACATAAGTAATAGCTCATAATAAGACATATATCAATGAATAGAGGCAAATTATGATATAGAATGGTGATGCAAATTGGACGTATCAACTCCCCCAAGCTTAGATCTTCGCTTGTCCCCAAGCGAAAACTGAGCTCAGTAAACATGTCCACAAGTTTATGGAATGAAGTGTCGATAAAAGAATATAGACAAGAAGCATCACACTTACCATTGCACAACTCATAGAAGAAAGCAACTCACCATTACATACCTTAGCTTGCAACAAGTACGGAAGTCACAATAGAGATGCATAAAGATAAATCATAATTGGAATTGGCAAACTCTTGTTCTTGGTCAAATAACAACTGGCTAACGGTCTCACAAATAAAGCTTTGGTAGAAGTTTTCTAACAGGAGCACTCTTTGCTCAAAAAGGTTTTTCAATGAAAGATTTCAAAGTAATACTCAATAGATAACAGATTTGTGCAAACAAGGAAGATAAAGAACATTATTGAATAAATCACCATATGAATGCTTGAAACACAACACCTAAAATGCTTGCTGGAGATAGAGAGGAAGTAGGTTTACTGACTCAACTTGGAAGTAGGAGAAAGGTCCCTTCATAGAGGGTACCAGGGATTACAAGTCATAAAGAGCTTCCAAAAGATTATTGGTACTTACTAGCTTTGAGCCCTCATTGCCCCTATCATGGGCATCTTGAGATGATTAAGATTAAAGTACACAAAGATGGATTATATGCTTGACGAAATATAAGTTGACAATCTCATGTCCCTTGAATACGAGGGCCACTCCTCATGCTACTCAACTTTAGTTATCAGTAAGTTATTGAAATGGATCGTATGGGCACCTAGAGGGGGGTGAATAGGTGCTAACCAATTTTTAATACTTTTTTAATTTTAGGCTTGACACAAAGTAAATTCTCTAGATATGCAACTACGAGAATTTCCCTATATGTAACTCTAACTACTAAGCACGTAAAAGAGGAGCGAGGAAACCGTAGTGGAGCACGCGGAGACACAAGGATTTGTTTTACCGCAGTTCCTTCCTTGTTAAGGGAAGTACATCTGCGTTGGAGGGGTGGGAGGTTCTAAGACCACCACGCCACAATAGGCCTCACCCTATTCTCCGATAGATCTCGCCACAAGAGGCCTGATCCACCTTCTCCACTATTGGATCCCTTCGAGGCGGGAACCGGTGCCTTTTACAACACTATCGGGGCACACACCCACAACCGAATTGGGGGCTCCCGAGATGACAACAAGCTGCCACAAGAACAAGGTTTATCAATATAAAAAAACGAGGATCTAGATATTTGCAAGAAATACTAGATCGGAGGTTCTCCAAATGAATGTAGAGGAGATGAAGCGCTTGATTGCTGATGATGAAGATCGAGTTCTCCTCCTTCGATTCCCCAAGGGATGGGGCCTTTGGGTGGATCTAGGTGGAGCACTCTTGGATGAAGCTTTCAGATCTGATCTGTTCTTTTCTGAGATGAATCAAGTGTTCTGGCAGGAGGGGGATGGCTGTCTTAAATACCCCCTCCCCAGATCTGGCCGTTGCACAACTTTGGGGGTGGATTATCCGCCCCCCCCACTTGGGGCGGATTATCCGCCCCCTGGGAAAACTCCGCCCCAAGGGCGGATTCTCCGGGGGAAACTCCGCCCCCTCTCTGGGGCTTGCGCCTTGGTGAAACTTGGTGAAGATCTTGGGGGGCGGATAATCCGGCCCCCCTGAGGGGCGGATTATCCGGCCTGGCCGGAAAGTCCGGCCAAAACTCCGCCCCCTCTCTGGGGCTTGCGCCTTGGCGATGAGCAGGAGGGGCGGATTATCCGGCGGGGCCGAAAAATCCGGCCAAAATTCCGCCCCCCTTCTGGGGCTTGCGCCTGCTTGGGCAGAGGGAGGGGTGGATTATCCGCCCCTGGTGGGGCCGGATTATCCGCCCCCAAAGGCAGAGTTCTGAGCCGCAACACTTCAACACACATTAAATGATCCTTGGTATTGTTATCTAACACATAAAACACTAGGGATTAAGAAATGTTCTTTCAGTTATTGTCATTGTAAGTACATGCGTATCATAGAGAACCTCCAATGGGGTAACCGTTGCACATGGTACAGGAGATTTCCCATAACCAAAATGACAAGGAAAGCAGACAATGAGCATCTCAGCGGTCTTTTTATTTATGTGCACGACTTTTTATTGAGGATGCTTCATAGATTGCTCACTATGGTGATGCTGCAAGTTTCCACCATGATTAGGCATGGCTTAGGCTAGCGTCCCAGGCATTTCTCTAATACAAAATACAAACTCCATGGACTTACAAGCTCCCTTTTTATTTCACACCGTTGACATCCACAGACAAAAGAGCACAATATAAACTGTGTACAAGGTACAAGTGAAATGTTGAAAGCGTTCCCCGTGTCAGAACAGTTTTGCTAATTCCAATGTATAGATGCAAGCATATACAACTTCAATGGCACAATGGTTCAAGTCTATTAGGGGCAAGAAAATAAGGTGTGCCATCAAGTTCATGAGAGCTTTACTAACTAGTTTTCACATAACAAAATACGTTTTAGTTCAAAAGATAGATGAAGCTTGATAATTTTCTTGGAATAGCAACAATGCTACTAGGTAGATATGGTGCACACAAATGGCACATGTTTTGGTTCAAAGGGATTGGAAACATGAGAATTATGCCTTCTCAAAATAGGTTTTTGGCTAGCAAGGCTGGGTAACAAGCAAAAGAGTTGAAAGAAACAAGCAAACATACAAGTAATAAAGCCAAACATGTAATCTTCCTTGAAGACACAAACGATCTTAAATAAAGAATACTAAGCTTATGATCCAACAAGAAAGAAAATAAATGAAACAAAATACCTGTAAGCTTTTTCTCTTTCTCTTTCAAACCTCAAAAAGAAGTGTTGCTACTGACCAGAACTCGGTTTGCCAAAACCAATTTAGATTTACTTGATGCTCCCAAAGTGATGCCAATACTGATCAACAAGATCCATCATATAATAGAGATTGCAAACTAAAATAAGAAGTGCAAAAAGTAAAAGATGAGACTTCTCATTAATATTCTATAAAGGCACTCACACCAAGGGATACATGGATAATCAACTAAAGGAGATATACTTCCACATGCAAACAAAACTATAAGATAACCTCTCTACCAAAGATATGAATCCACTAAAAAGGTAAAAGATAAAAGATAATAATGGTGATACCGCGTCACTCCCCCCAAGCTTGGAACAAGCGAAGGGGATGCCAAACCTGATGATGAATTACTCCTTCGGTGGTGGTGTTCTCTTCTCTAGGGTCAAAAAATCCTCCAGCATCTTATGAAGTCTGTTATTTTCCTCTTGAAGCATATCCACCTTCATCCTCAAAGAACGGTACTTATCACAAAACTCATCAGTGGTTCGAAGGGCTTCCACTGCCATAGGGCAGTATCTGAAGTCTGGACCGAAGGCTATGATTCCCTGCATGTTACGAGAAAAAGCATCCCCAGTGTTAATCGCTCCTACAAAAGTAGGTTTCCTTGCCCCTGTCCCTACGGCGGTTTGTTCTTCCAACTTTATCTCCTCCACGGGCTTCATGCCTTTGTCGTTGGTGGAGACCATGGTGCTCTAAACTTGAGAAGATTTCCTAACAGAAACAGATCAAAACGAAAACACGACGAGAACACGATGCACAAACCTCAGGGGATTTGGGGGGTTACATATTACGAAGTTTCAAAGCATAAGGAAGGTTTTGATATGAAAACGAGGCAAAGACGGAGCTCGGGGGAGGCACACCCCCTCTAGGCATGGCCAGCTGGGGCCCGCGCCTGGGGTGGGTTTGGCCACCCTGGCCTCCGTTTCCTCCTCTGTTCCATCTCGTAACTTCCCTTATGTATTAAAAACATCAAAAATATAAAAAATATTGGGGTTTCACGAACCTTCTGTTTTCACCACTTTTACCTATTCAAAGACGAACTCTGCAGACTCCTTTTCTCCTTCTCCTGGAAATTCCTTTCCTCACAAGGCAATACACAAACTTCAATGGCAACATTACTGTAGACAAAACAAAAAACCTTTAGGTTCACACTTCAACTGAAATCTATCAAAACAAAGGCTTCTATAAGAGGCAAATGCAAATGATAACAGAAATCTGTCAAAATATACCAGAAGGTAAAGATTGATTTTTTAGGAAACCTTATGTTGCTCAAATAAAAAAAATGCAAAAAACTAATGAAAGTTGGGAAACAACTTGGAGAACACGCACAGAAAAATTCAGCTCCATACGAAGTACTGAACTCCCTCAAGAATTTTTACAATGCAGCACAAAAATCTGTCCCAGGACAGCCACTCTTCACAACTCCTCCACTTCTCAAAAGTAGTTGAACTTGACACAAAAACCAAAACAAGAAAGGATAAGGAGCGGTTAATACTTAAGTAATAACTTCCAAGACTAGCCAAAACTCTTGGGTTATCTCCCAACAACTAATTTTCTTTAATGCCTTTAAGTTAGGCTCGAAACTTTCAAAGATGCTCACATATGATATAAATATTTGAAGTGAAAGAGAGCATCAAGAAGAAAATAACCAACACATTTTAGTCTAACCCGCTTCCTGTGCATGGGGGTATCATGAGAAAACGAATTGTTGAAACAAAAAGCCACTAGCATAGGAAGACAAAACAAATTCAACTTCAAAGCTTTCAACATAAAACGGGGAAACTTAACATTATTGAGATGCATAGAACCATGTTTCCTCTCTCATAATAACTTTCAGTAGCACTTTGAATAAAGTTGACAATATAATTTTCACTGGCAACAACTTTATCATCAGAATAAGCATACTTACAGTCATCAAAAAGAGGTCCAATGTCATAAACCGGATCAGTAGAACAAGTTATTCCATCCTGAAATCTTTATTAGGCAAGCTATTTTCACAAGGAGCTTTATCAAATTTGGAAAAGTTAAACTCATAAGAATCTCCATCAAACTTAGTTAAAACTTTCTCCTTCTTACAATCTATAATAGCTCCACAAGTGTTCAAGAAAAGGTCTACCAAAAATGATAGGACAAGTTTGCCAGCCGCTGAATTAAGCACTAGAAAATCAGCAGGATACTTAATCTTACCGTAGAGAACTTCCACATCTCTTACAATACCAATGGGGCAAATGGTTTCCTTATTAGAAAGGTGAATAACCACATCAATGTCCTCAAGCTCACAAGGACCAATCTCATGCATAATTTCCCTATAAAACTCATAAGGAATAGCACTAGAACTAGCACCAATATCACATAGACCATAGTAGCAATGATCACCAATTTTAACAGAAAGCACAAGAACACTAGCTTTTATAGCTTTACTTGGATGAGAGATAATATTAGAAGCATCTTCACAGAAGACAATGTGCTCATCCTCTATATTTCTAGTGGCAGTGTCTTTCACATTAGTTACCACAGGTTCAACATTCAATTCTCATCTGGCTCCACAGTTTTCATTGTACCTTTGTTATTTATACTAATAATCATAGAATACTCCTTTACCTTAGCTGGGAAAGGAACTTTCTCAACATGAGGTTCAGGCACAATATGATTAGTAGTACAAACTTGAGTACTTCAAACAAGAACATGACTAACAACATCTTTATAAGGTGCATGATACTTATTCCACTTCTTCTTGGGAATTTATATATAATAGGAAAAAGCATTAAAACATTTTGCAATAAGTTGAGGATCAAGACCAAACTCATTACTAATATCACGGAAGCCATCAGTTCCCATAAAAGATTTAATGCATTCATAATCATAGTTTATACCTGACTTTCTCCCTTTGTCATTCTCTCAAGATTTAGTGTTCTCTTGAATACGGTCTAGTAGTTCCCATTTAGCTTCTTCCTTCATACGTGTAAATGATCTAGCGCAAGAAGCATCTAGTAAATTTTTATCATGAAGAGAAAGCCTAGCATAAAAATTATTGATAATAATATTGTTAGGGAGTTCATGAATAGGACATTTAGGCATTAGTAACTTCAATATCCCCCAAGATTGAGCTATACTCTCTCCATCATGAGGTCAAAAGTTATATATCAGATTTCTATCCTTATGAATCTCACTGGGAGGATAGAATTTAGAATGAAAGAGAGATACCATCTCCTCCCATTCCATAGATTATCCATTCTTCAGCAGCTTATACCATTCTCTAGCTCTCCCTTTCAAGGATATGGAGAGTAACTTATTCTTCACCAGTTCAGTTGTGATACCTGCACACTTAAACAACCCGCATAATTCATGGATAAAAAGCAAATGGTCACCAGGATGGACGGTTCCATCCCCTAAATAATCATTATCCATAACACGATCAACAATACTTGTAGGTATCTTAAAAGGATCTATCTCAATAGGTGGTGGTTCATCTACTACCCTAGCAGTGGTAGTAGTTTTCCCAAATAGAAAACCAAGTGGGTTATCCATATTGGAAACAAAGTAACAAGCAGTAACAAAATCACAGTAGAAGTTTCCCTTATCAGTTCCACTCTTCAATAGCGCTTCACTCCCCGGCAACGGCGCCAGAAAATAGTCTTGATGACCCACAAGTATACGGGTGTATCGTAGTACTTTTGATAAATAGGAGTGTCGATCCCAAAAAGGAGCAAAAGGTGTTGACTAGTGGTATGGAGCAGGAAATCTCTGCAAATACTTAGCAAACGGATTTTTAGTGGTTTTCTGATAAAGGAAAGTAACAAGGTGCAAGTAATAAAGACAACAAGCAAACTCAGCAAGTGGCCCAATCCTTTCTTAGCAAAGGACAAGCCGGTGGAAATACTTATAAGGACCAAATGTTCTCGAGGACACATGGGAATTCTGTCAAGTGCTTTCGCTTCAAATAGTTGAGTACTCTTCTTTGGTGTTGTAAGTGTTGTGTGGGTGAACCTATGCTAACATACCGACCTTACTTGGACTAATACATACTTGTGATTAAACCCCCTGCAAGCATCCGCAACTACAGGAAAGTAATTAAGATATAAACCTAACCACAACCTTAAACTCTGAGATCCTACACTCCCTTGTGCAAAGGTGTCCTAACAGGGGTTCAGGTTTCTGTCACTCCGGCAACCCCACAATTAGTAGCCAAATACACAATGCATTCCCCTAGGCCCATAAATGGTGAAGTATCATGTAGTCGATGTTCACATGACATCACTAGAAGAATAGCACCACAATTTAAATACTAAACCATTGAATAATAACTCAACACAAATCCACTACTAACAACATGACTTCTCCCATGTCCTCAAGAACTAAACGAACTACTCACGAGACATCATATGGATCAAGATCAAAGATGATATGGTAATGGATAACAATCTGAACATAAAAAATAATCCAATGGTTCCACTCACAAGCATCAACTACAATAGTAATAAACACCGGGAAAGTTTCCCCTAATGAACTAAGCAAGTATTCAACACAATTGTTACAGCGGGTGACGAGGTTTAATCTCGTCAATGCCCATTGTTATGAGCTTGGGATTTGGAGAAGATGGGGATGCTGGAGATCGCGGAACGGTTAGCAAACAAGCAACACTTGGACACGAGGTTTACCCAGGTTCAGGCCCCCGGAGGGAAAACCCTACTCCTGCTTGTCTGCTCTTGATTATGGCGAAACCGAAAAGTACAGGGGTGCGCAGATGCAATCTGTCGTGGAGGTGTGTATGCGGTGGTATGAAGTGCCCTCCTAGCCTTTATATAGAGATAGGCGGGTCCCAGGCACAGATCGAGTCGGTTACAAGTTTTAGGGTTTGCCACCTTTGAATATTCTATCTACTCTAGTCTTGTTCTCCAAGGATCAGAAGGCGTCATGGGCCCTGGCCACCCGAAAGTCTTCACTGGCTGGCGCATATTCTCGTGGGACTTCCTTGGGCTGGACCAGGTATGCTAAGGTCGTGTACCCGTAGGGTATAACCATGTCAGCAGCCCCCGAGTGTTCAGTCGAATCGTAGATTCAGCTGAGGACTCTTCAATCTTTCGGGTGCAGCTATCTCTGTTTGCTAGAGAATGATTTGAGCATGTAGGAATTGTTGATGCGTGTGCCTGACTCTCCTGACGGATCAGGGTCAGTTAACTGTCTTAGGACAAAACAACACGATCTTCTTCAGATTCGAGTCCCTCGACTCGAACCCAGAACATATGTTGGCATAATTCGAGTCAGACCGCGAAGGACTTACAGGAGTGGAATTCCAGTATATTTTAAATGATGTACCCAACGCGTCCGTCGGGATTTTTCATCGCGCCTGCTGACACGGATTCTCACTAGCAGAGCGCAGTTGTGTGCGTTGCCAGGCCATCAGATGATATCTATAGGTCTTATCTTTATGTCGCAGACACAGCATCCGAATGTTTATCACCACGGAGGTGTTTCGGGTGGCCAAGGAGGATGTTGCTCACTTAGCGTTAAATGGGGCAGAGTTGCCGAAACGTTTTTGCATGCTGATCCGAAGGTTTGCAGTCGAAGAATTCATAGGGTGCGCGACCAGCTCTCCCTTTGGGAGTAGCCCCCGAGTCTCTGTTCGAGTTGTACACTCGAGCAGAGACTTTACTTCAGTCTTTGTTGACTTTTAGGTCCGTAGGACACAAATTTTTTCGGATGCTTGAATCCATCCTCCCTATGGGAGTAGCCCCCGAGTCCGTAGTGGAGTCGTAGACTCGACGTAGGACTCGAAGAATAGTTTAATGGTGTAGTACTTTGATCGTTTTTCGGGTGCGCGGCCAGCGCTCCTGATAGGAGTAGCCCCCGAGTAATTACTCGAATCGTAGATTCGGGTGAATACTTTAGCTTTGTAGCCGAAGATTTGTAGTCGTTGCTAGTATAGCTTTGGTGACGTCAGTGCTGACGATCGATGATCTCAAGCGTCTGCGGTGCCATGACATGACTGGACGAACATGCATGGAGATAATTACGGTGTCGCCTCGATTTCCGTGCGTAGTGGACGGCGTGTGAGCGACGGTTCGATGTTGTGCTGACACGATTCGCTGCTGTCCTCGTCCTTATAATCACTAGGGAAAAGTTAGTTTGTTTTTCACCGCAGCCATTCTCGTTTCACTGCTCCCATCTTCTTTGATATTTTCTCGTTGTTCGTTGGAATTTCTTCGAACCTTTCCATCCTTGTTTCTGCTTTCACGTCGTCATCATCGCCGCACTGCGATGGGGAAGTCCAAGAAGGCCTCCACCGCAGTTGGTACTAGTGCTGCTGCCGTCGGCAAGAAGGGTTCCGCTGCTAATCGCGTCACCGATGGTGGCTGGCGACGATCAGAGACGCGCGAGGGCGATCTCCGCAAGCTCCGTGAGCGGGGTATGATCCCACAGGATAGGGAGGCCGTCAGGATTCCCGGTGACGAGGTAATTCCCCGTCCTCCCGCTGGGTTTCGGGTCATGTTCATTGCTTGTGTCCTTCGGGGCCTTTCTTTTCCGATCTACGATTTTCTCCATGGATTGCTTTTCTTTTATGGCATCCAGCTCCATCATCTTTCACCGAACACTACTAGGAAAAGGCCCATCAGTGGCGCACCATTCTGGGACTTCTGTGGCGCATATGGGATACGCCACTGTTATCTCGCCACTGAAGTTCAGTTTTGTGGCGCATATTGAAATGAGCCACAGAAGTCTGAAAAACTTCTGTGGCGCATATTGCCAAAATGCGCCACAGAAGTCCCGAACCATATCTCAAACTTCTGTGGCGCATTTGGCCAATATGCGCCACAGAAGTTTTTTTCAAATTTCAAAAAAACACCCGGCCAGATCTAGACGGAGGTGGTGCTTGCCGGAGGTGGGGGTCGCCGATGGAGGAGAGAAGGAGGTCATTGGTGGAGGAGAGGAGGAGGCCTCCGGAGGAGGAGGAGCTCGCCGGGGTGAAGGAGGAGGGAGGTGGGAGATGGAGGAGCTCGCCGGGGTGGAGGAGGAGGGAGGTGGGAGGAGGAGGAGGAGCTCACCGAGGTGGAGGAGGGAAGAGCTCACCGGAGTGGAGGAGGGAGGAGCTCACCGGGGTGGTGGAGGAGGAGGAGGAGGAGAAGCTCACTGGGGTGGAGGAGAAGGAGGAGGAGGAGAAGGAGAAGGAGAAGGAGGAGGATCTCACCAGGATGGTGGAGGAGGAGAAGGTGAGGAGAATGAGAGAAGAAGGTGAGGAGGGGAAGGGTGGAGGAGTTGAAGAGTATAAGAGAGGGAGAAGGGGCGAGATTCAAATTTCGAGTTTTGGCCAAGACTTCTGCGGCGCATATGGAAGAAATGCGCCACAGAAGTTTGTCCTCCTTTTTTATTTTTTTTGTAGGAAAATGGTCTTTTGCCCGTAACTTTTTACTCTTTTCAAATTTTGAAAATCTAAATAATCTCTAAACGACCAAAGGTCGTTGCGAGCGGATGCGAAATCTCGTTCTCATCATTTTGGTATATTATACGTATTTTTCCGACATCGTATGCAAAAGTTATGGCCGTTTTACCATGGCATAAACTTTTTTTGTATAAAAAGTCCAAATGCATGTTTGTTAATTTTCCTACAAACTAGACCATATTACCTATCACTGTGTGAAAGGATTTTATTTTTTGAAGTGTTTTTCATTTTCTATTATTTTTATAAGGCTAAAAAGGCGATCCACCGGGAGGGTAGAATCTGTTTTTCCTACAGAAACTTCTGTGGCGCATGCCTCTATATGCGCCACAGAAGATGAACTTCAGTGGCGCATATGGTCATATGCGCCACAGAATGTTGGTCAGAGTACAATCAATGAGATTCTGTGGTAGGGTCCACCCGAGCTTTCTGTGGCGCATATGTCCATATGCGCCACAGAAGTTCCAACTTCTCTGGCGCATGTGGACATATGCGCCACAGAAGTTCCAACTTCTATGGCGCATTTTCCTATATGCACCACAGAAGTGTGAAGACTTTTGTGGCGCATTTGATGAAATGCGCCACTGGACAACTTTTGTGGCGCATGGTCAGAACCATGCGCCAAAGAAGGTCTGTCTATCTATAGCTAGTTTCCTAGTAGTGGAACTCTCTTCTTCATATCGCATGCTTCATCACCTTCTGCGAGTGCTGGCTCGGTGTCGAGCCGCACTTTGGCCTCTTCCGGAAGCTCTATTCCGTGAAGAGGCAATCTGGCTCCGATGGCGTTTATCCCATCGGCGGCTGCATCATTTCCCTTAAATCCAACTCTCTTCTTATCCTTTTCTATGTCTGAATCTGTCCAGTACTGGCGGAGGCGATGGTTTTACATCCGCGACTCCATAGTGGCTGGGCAGAAATTTGGCCTTGCTCCTTTTGACCCCTCCCGGAAAATCCAGCCGAAGAGGTCCTGGAAGAACCACATCATGGATGGTGAGGTGGCGGAGATAGAGGGGATCTATCGTCGGGTGAAGGATCTCCAGTTAATTCTGGATAAAGAGGTGAACGGTGTGGATATCATCCGCACCTTCCTCAAACATCGGGTGCAGCCGCTCTAGGCTAGGGCGCACCCGATGTTCCTTTATCCTGGTCGCCACGATCCGACTAGGGTTTCGACTGAGGAGCTCTCCAAGGGAGATATCGACAGGATTCTTCGGCCGCTGCTAAAGTACAAAGCTGAAGAAGATCTCCCGGGGAAGTCGCTGACTCTTCCATTCGCCGCCTCTCATATGGTTCCGCATGTATAGATCTGGGGCGTGCGCGTAGTGCTTTTTCGACTATTTTTTCCTCGCATTTGATTGTGTTCTGAAAGTTTGTTTCTTTTGCGCAGGAGTTCAAGGTATCGGGCATGTCGCCTCCACTACCCGAACTATTTCCGGATGCATCGGACAATAAGGTACTGGATTCCATGTCTGAGCTTCCCTCGGTGCGATCACCAGCGGAAGAAACGTTTCAGTCTAGCGAGGGGCAGACTTGAAAGCAGACATGGAGCTCGAGCGAAGCGTCGGATGCTTCGACTCCGCCGACCCCCAGGAACCCGTCATGCCTTGAGCGTCACAGTGGGGGTCAAGGTGGCTCTTCCTCTCCTATTCCGGCCGTGCCCGTGCGGGCTATGGCGCCGCAGCCGCCGGCGAAGCGGAAGAAGGAAGAGAAGAAAGACAGGAGGGCCCCGCCTGTCTTTGACTTGAGCGATTTCGACTCGTAAGTATCTGCAGTTGCTTTTTGCTCTCTTTCGATTTTTTTTGCTTGTACTTGTCTGATGTTTTCTTTTTGTAGCCACTCCTCCGACGGCTCCTTTAGCGATGGCGCTCGGCAGATGGTGGGGGAGTCGAAGGTTGCTCCGCCTCCTCCTCAGACGGTGGCCACCTCTGAGGGCGCTACTCCGAACCCTTCTCCGCAGGAGGCTCGGGTGGTTTTCCCCCAGAAGACTACAGCCGGACCTTCGGAGTCGCCGTATGACCACGTAAGTGTTTTCGTTCTTGCCGCGGGGGAAGCCCCGAGCATATTTCGGATGATCTGCTGATCATTTTTGTTTTGTGTCTCGGGGGAGCCCCCGAGCATATTTCGGATGATCTGCTGATCATTTTTGTTTTGTGTCTCGGGGGAGCCCCCGAGCATCTGTCGGATGATATGCTGATCATTTTTGTTTTGTGTCTCGAGGGGAGCCCCCCGAGTATAGTTTGGATGATCTGCTGATCATTTTTGTTTTGTGTCTCGGTGGGAGCCCCCGAGCATCTGTCGGATGATCTGCTGATCATGCCATTTTTGTACGTATCTCGGGGGGGATCCCCCGAGCTTTTTTGTATGTGTGATTTGCTTTGCTCGTTTTCTTGGGATCAACCCCCGATCCTTTTCCCTGACAAGTTGCGTCTTCTCACAGCCTTTTGTTTAAGGTGCCAACCAGCTGGTTGTAACACCTTCAGATCGACCCTATGCAAGTCTTAGCGATTCCCGCCAACCCGCATAGAAACGATTCAAAGGCGCCCACCAGGCACTTTCGTGCGGGTGGAAAACAAAGTAATACCATTACACATTAGTCCACGATGGAACCCACAGAACAAATATAGATAACAACGACACCATGAGTCAAGAGTACAAATATATAATACAAAGATCCAAATCACCTTTAAAACTATACAGCGTCCGAGTACGGACAAGATGCAAATTGAGCTAAGAGCCCTGAAGAATAACCAATGGCGTCCATAACCCTGCCCAGGCCAAGCCGGAAGGGTAACCCTGCTAACGACGTCGATCTCAAAACCTGCTTAAACAAAAGGGGTGCCGACAAAGGGCAAAGGAAAAAGAGAGCGGTCAGTACTGAGGCCAGTACACGGCGGGACTAGAATTCGGTGGTCCTCGCCTACATAGGTATGGTGGACTGAAGCGGCAGCGCAACATGCACTAAACAACCTATAGAGACTCAATACAAATGGCGTCTAGCAGATAGGGATAAGAAAGACCTATTCGGATCCAACCTGAAACTATCACCAAGCACACCCATCCTGGTATTTCCCCCTCGAGACCAAACGAGGAAGTCATCCGAGGAACTCACACAGTTGGCAGTTTTATTCATTCTGTTATAGTCGCGGCAATTACTAGTCAGATATAGATAGCATGAGTCATCCTGATATAATAAGCAGTGGGCAGTTTTAGTTAACCATTCTGTTGTAGTTGTAATACTTACTAGTCAGATACATATAGCATGAGGCATCCCAAAACCAGCAGTTGTTGGTACTTTTATTTAGCCATTCCGTTGTAGTGAAGCTAATTACTAGTCATTATAAAGTCAAATTTATAGCACTACTATAGTTATAGTTGTCTATGATCGAGATACTGTCCTCCAAGTCGTTCATAACCGTGGACACAACTTTCAGAAAGTTTTACCCTGCAGGGGGGCACAAATAGAAACACACGCATGATCAACCTTGAAAAAAAACAAATGAAAACCCAACGAGGCATCACGACAGAGCAATTGCAAGATTCATATAATACTTCAGGGGGCCACCCCACCAAGCTACCCGCGACGAAGTTGACCGGCTCCGGAACGGACCCAGAGGTTTGCGTCAATGGCTGTAAACGACTGGAAACCCGAAAGTGTGATTGGGTTTGTCGATACCACGAAAACACTCCGCTTACCTAAACAGTACAGGCGCTCCACGCGCAATCGTAAATAAAGCAGTAAAGCATGTCATAAGTACAGGATAGTAATAAAACCCCAAACTAGTTTGTGGCCCCAAGAAATAATATATGACTCAAGCTCTGGCTAGGGGGATTCATGGTCCCACATGCGGATAGTGCGAATATTCAAAGAACAGGTACCAAGTACTCGGGGTCCTACAGGACACAAGTGGACGGTTAAAAACCAAATAACATATATTGCCCACCTGTGCCTCTGCATTATTTACCTACTTCAATTTTAGTTATTAAACTGTAATTAAATCCATGATCATCTCCAACATAAAGCATATGGCAGTCTTCCAACAACCATGGTACTTGACGACACGCAACAGCACTTGAGCAAGCAACTACGACACGCAAGTCCAACTATCTACCAAACAACATGTAATAGGATGTGTCCAAGGCAATATAAGGCTGCAAGGGATATCACGGGTACGAAAACTAGAGCATCACAACACAGATAGCAATAGATCAACAGGAGGAAATAAAGACTAGAAATGTAAAATAGGTAGAAAGGGGGAGAATGCTTGCCTGGAAAACATTGCCAATGTTTCATAACCGAAGAACTTGTCGAAGCTCACAACATCTCATCGTCCTATCCGGGAAGAAGCAAAACACTAAAAAGAAACAAGCGATGCAACAATTATAACTAATACGGAAGAATCGGCATGATCATGATATGATGCATGACATGGCAAGTTAATGATGCAAGCTATGTCAAAAAGGTATTAGGGTCATAGCACATTGATGATATAGCATCCATGAGGCATTATTAATAAGAAACAATTAGTTTCCAATTTTATTTATCATGTTTTCCTTGCATAAACAGTACTGATTATAAAACTGCTCTTAATGCATGATGCAAATGATAAAATGGATATCATTGTTGGAAAGGTATCATCGTTCTGATCGATTTGGACATATTATTTATCGAATTTAGAGTTACAGATTTAAAGTTATGGAATAATTAAGAAAAGACATTTATTAATATTTATTAATTCAAAAAAATTAGATTGCTCAAATGATATTATAAATAGCATAATCAGATTCCTCATGTTTTTCTGATTCAAAAACATATATTATTTGTATTACTTGAATTTACAAATTTAAAATAATATTTAAATTGAATTATATTAAATGTGGTCAAATGTTAAAGGTTTGACTAGTCTGAAACATATTTGAAAAGATTTGAATTTAAAATTGGATTCATATTGAAAATCTAAACACATTTCATTTTATAGATTTTCTCAAATTCAAAACATTTAAAAAGATATGAATTATTTGATTTGATTTCATTATCTGGAATTTTTTTGGTATTGAAAAGTTTTGGCAAACTTCTGTCACCCAGGGTTAGTCTACCCTCCCTCACCGACTGGTGGGCCAACAAGGGGGGCGGCCCCCTCGCTTGCGGTCAACGAGAGGAAGTGCCATATGGGGGGTTAGGGCTACGGGTTAAGGCTGAGGAAAGGCAAGGGGTTTCTTTGCAAAACATCCTGAGCAGGTCGGGAGTTGACTGAATCTCAGATCTGGAATGTGAATTGAATCGGCCTGACTTCAAAAGAATGTGGCGACAATATGGTGCGGAATTAGGAAGTGACGCAAAAACAAAGAACATAGATCTTCTGAAGGGCTTAAACTTTGGTTTTCATAATTTCTCCGGAACAGGTATCTGTGCGCCGGAAAACGGGGATGAACAGAGGCAAAACCACGTTTGCGAGAAACTGAATTTTCTACCGGATTCTACTGCGATATCGTGCTGATTTACAGGGATGATTACTACTCCTGTGGTGCACCGTTTTGAGCAAGGACCATCTTGATGGAAAGAGGGATTCGAGGACTGCAACCTTGGTTCAAGAATCTTGAGCTGAAACACGACATGGGGTCGGCTAGATCTGTATGAACAGGGGCAGACATCAGGTTGCAGGCTGCAGGGAATCGAGCTCACTGTCCTGAACTCCGACAGGAAGGGCTGAGCGGCGGCGCGTTTTGCAAGCACGATCGTGTCGTCGTTCCTGGACTGAAAAGGGTGTGCAGCGGCTCGATTTAAAGAAGGGAGCATCAACAAGAGCTGGGTACTGTCGTATCTGACCGGAGTGGACTGTGTGGTCGGCTACAACGCGAAGAACAGGTGTACCGGGGCTGCATCTACTGCACAAAGATGACGGCGGCATGCACGCAGGGTGCTCGTCGGAGGCCGGCGGTGATATGGTGCAAGGGAGAGAGAGGAATACCATGTCTGGGAGGCTAGATGGCTTACCACAGAGGCACCAGAGGGGTTGGATCGCGCGGAAGCGGTGGGATCTTGCGTCGGGCTTGCGGACCGGCTCCTCGGGCTCCTCACGGACACGACGGTGGCGGCAAATTTACAGCGAGCTCCAGCAGGTTCCGGCACTTTAGGGCGAAGAAGAGGAAGCAGTCCAAGCATCGGGAATCACTAGTCCATCCTCGAGGTCACCAGAACGAATAAGAACAGAGGGGGCCGAGGCTAGGGTTTAGGTGGTGAGGAGATGATCATGGTGGGGAGGAGGAAGAAGAAGGGAGGATGGTGCCTAGGGATCTCGATCAAGTCTTGGTCTGGAGGGTAGGTAAGAACAGGGGAAGGGGCAGCAACACATGGGGCTTGGTTGCTTTTGCAAAAGATGGGAAGGAGTCCATCAGATAGACTAGGTTTTTCTCTCTTGCCTCTTTCTTGTCCTGTAGCTTAGAGAGGGAAGAGGGACCAAGGGAGGTGGCATGGTGGAGCTGGTCTTGATCTTCTTTCAAGACATGACAAGGAGGAGGGGGTGAGGGGGTGTAGTTGGGTCCAAAAATGCCATGGCAAAAAGAACATGGACATGGGTGGCCACGGCTTAGAGATAGATAGATGGTTTAGGTGCATGTGATAAGGGAGATGAGGTGGGTAGATTTGGTTAAAAGCAACATCACAAGCAAGACAATCATATGCAATGTTTGGTATAATGGACAAATGCAATGTGGCATGATGACATGAGTATGATACCAAGATGATGCACAAAACAAAAACACCAAGCGATTTTCTAGTAGTGGTTTTACCCGGGGTGCTACACTGGTGAAGCAGCATCCGGCATTGGAGGCCAGCCTTAAGCGGCTCCAAGGTTCGTGTGTTTTTTACCAATCTTCTCCTTCTTTGGCTGCTTGCTTATTCACGAATCTCCTGCTTGTTCTTTGTTGTAGAGGAGAACAACACTTCCCTCCGTGAGCTTGATGCTCTCAAAAAGAGCCTCGGGCGAGCGAAGAAAAAAGCTGAAGATGCCGTTGGAGCTAAGGAGCGCCTTGAAGGAGTTAGCCGACGCGGCTTCGGCCAAGGAGCGCCTGCAGCAGGAGGCCACGGATCGCGAGGAGCAACTCGCCACTGCCACAGCCTCGCGCGAGAAGGAGGTAGCTGGCAAGCTGATGGCTGTCGCGAAGGCTATTTCGGGTGAGTAGTTTCGTCTATTCCTTTTCGGCTTCCTTGTCTTTCTAGTTTCATTTTGGTTTTCACTTTTCTTCTTCCGTTTATCTATATGTTGTGGGTATCGAGTTTGACCGTGGTGCCCTGGAGCACGGAAGTGCTCTGGATGACGCCACTGCGGCGGTCGAAGACCGCTGCAGTACCGTGGTCGGCTCGCTTGCCAAGGCCAAGGTGGTTCTCGGGCTCTTCTACAAGGAGCTCGTCCCCAAGGGCGTCGCCCTCGAGGATGTCTAATTGTTGGCGGACGCACTATCAGCCGAGGCTCCCGTGGCGTACAAGCGCAAGCAGAAGGGTATCGGCGCGTCCATGGGGCTGGCGATGGCCATGGCGTCTGGAGCGGAGCTGGATCTTCATTAGATCACCTCCCAGATGCTGATAGCTGCCAACGGATCCGAGGTAGCCTTCGCACTCAACGCTGCCCGTTGTAAACGCTATGGGCCGAAGCTGATTGACTTGCTGGCGGAGTACGCGGTGAGGCGGCAGGGAGAGGCCAAGAGCAGGCAGTCCGGCTCCGAGGCTACTCAGGATGCAGCTTCTTAGGTCTTGTAGTTGTAGGATAACTTTTGTTTCTTTTGTTGTAATGTATCTATGAACACTCCTTGTGCCACGCAGTGGCTTTTGCTGTATACGATGAATCTCCGAGCTGTTTTCTTATTCGTGCGTTTGTTCATATCCTTGCCTTCTTTTCCTCTAGGGACCTTCGGGTGATGATCCCGTTGATACTTTGCCTGCGCCGCAGCTGCGACCATCCTTGGATGATGCGTCGCAGCTTGTATTTATTCGTGACCGTATCCGTAGTCTTGAGAAAGAGTTGCTTGGCGTTCGAGGCCACGCAGATGTTTGGAAGTCGAAGGCGGAACGGTGCGCCGCCAGGAAGGAGTATCTGATGGGGGAGTTGCGGCGTTTGGCCGAACAGCTTCAATGTAAGTTTCCTCGAGTTGTTGCTCATTTTTCGGATGCGCATGTTGGCTTGTCATCTTACGTTGCCATTTGTTGCAGGTGCTAACCTTGTTCCCAGGGAGTACAAAGAGCGTGTTGCTGTTCGGATCAATTGCCTGACCCAGCAGGACATGGAGGCTGACGGCTTCTTCTGGATGGATCAATATCGTCCAATGGTCCTTGCGACTATGCAGGATCGTGTTCACCAGGTGTCGCGTGTGCTGCGGCAAGCGAAGACTTCCTTGGCGTCAATTCTGCATGTGATGTTTCCCCTGGATGAGGCACCATCAACTCTATGGGGCCTGCTGGCGAAGTTTCGGGATGTGCATCATGTCAGGGAGCTGGTGCGGCATCAGCTGGTTGCAGGGCTGAAGGCTACGCTTTCCCTCGTGCGGTTGTATCGCCCTGATGTAGATCTTGCTGTTGTGGCGGCTGGGCTGCCTCTTTGGCCGGATGGTGGCATGTGGGACATGCGTCCACATTATGCGGTTGTAAGGCAGTATGCCGAACAAATTGTAGATCTTTTTGAGCAGCGTGCGCACGTGATTCTTCAGAATAGGTAGGACTTGTAAAAATATAGATGTAAACTTTGTATGTATTCGACTAGGCGTATTATGCCCTTTGCTATAAAGGTTGGTTGTTGTTAGCACGTGGTGCTTTGTTTGTATGCGTGACCTTTTCGTTAGCCTGACATGGTCAGCTACTCAGGTGTACACACGTTATCCTCAGTCGATGAAGTCGTGAGGCGAGGGGATCCCCCGAGTGTGTTGTAACATGAAGAAAATGCGAATAATAGACAAATTTTTGTGGCAAGACACTTAGATTTATTCATATCATAGGGAGGAGGTACATTGTTTGGCTGAGTAGCCTTGGCTGAATAGCCTTATTGAAAGTAAAAGCAGGGGGCTAGATAGGGGTAGAAGCGTCGCAGTTGTGCGACGTTCCATGGGTTGGAGTATGCTACTCCAGACTTCACGTGCTTGAGGCGATAGGCGCCACCTGGTATGACTTCAGTGACGATGTAGGGTCCTTCCCAGGGCGATTCGAGCTTCTTCGGTCGCTCTTGCTTGAGTCGTAAGACTAGGTCTCCTTCGACGAAGACCTTGGGCGCAGCCGATGGCTGTGGTAGTTGCGGAGGCTCTGTGTTAATGATGATGGTGCTGGTGGAGATGGTGGTATGGATGATTATGATGATGATCCCGATGAAGCCTAGATTGATGACGGTATTGATGGCGATGATCTCTCCTCTCCAGGAAGGAATTCCCCCGGCAGAAATCTGTCTGCCGGAGAGATCTTTCTCTCTCTCTCTGTGTTTCCCCCCCCCCCCCCCCCGCAGAGGCGGCGGAATTCTATATGTGGTCGCTCCCCTGGTGTTAGGGTTCCGTAAGGAAGATATAGGCGAGGCCGAGCAGGTGGGCCACACCTTCCCTAGGCGCGGCCTAGGGGTACCCGCGCCTACGGGGGTGGGCCCCCTGTGGCCCTTCTTCGCCTCCCCTTCTAGCTTCCTCTGTCTTCTGGAAAAATATAATTTTTCCATATTTTTCTAGTATTTTTCTGATCTTCGCGAAATTGCATCAAAACACCTTCTTTTCATCAGAATCCAGACTCCAACAGTTCATCCTCCAAGAATCATCCAACATGCATAAACATATGAAAATACATAAGTAATACCTCATAATAAGACATATACCAATGAATAGAGGCAAATTATGATATAGAATGGTGATGAAAATTGGACGTATCATCTTTCACAACCATTTTATTTACTTTGTTTTTGTTTTGCTTAGTTCCTTTTGCTTGGTTTTGCTTGCTTCCTTTTACCAAAATTACAAAAAAATAGTTTCATTTGGTTTGCTTTTTCTTATCAAAAACACAAAAAAATAGTTCCTACTATAGTTGTTGGTCTTTATTGCCTTGCTTTGTCATGCTTTCTATCAATGGTTGGTTTCTTTGAAACTAGTTCTTACTGACAAGTTGGGTTCACGGAAGGACAAAAATATTATTATAAGAAACACCGCTTATCACAAAAAGGGAAACACTTATGGGAACAAATTGATAAATTAAATACCATTGCTAGAAACATGTGCTCTACTTATAATGTTACTTATTGCTGTGATAAATCACGTTGCTATAGGAGGTATAAACACCTCCCTTTTTAATGTGAGTATAATGATAATGTTACCATATCTTCTTATGTTAAAGGAAATTATGACTTTTATGATGTGGAACAAATTGAAGAATTTATTGCTTGGAAGGGTGCATTTGAACTTGCTAGTTTGCTTGAAAATACTGATGATTCACCTTATAAATATGAGGTTTATGATATACTTAAATTTTTATTTGATAATTACAAGGAATAAAATGGCTGTATTCTTGAATATATTAATAGATACTTTCCACAAACGGAAGAGACTAATGCCTTGCAGGAGCTTATGGAAGAAGAAATTACTGAACCTGAAAGCTCATTAGATGAAAAAGAGGAGGAGAGTGATGATCAAGAGGATGAAGAATGGATTAGCTACCCATGCCTACCTTCTAATGAGAGTAACTCTTTATCCCTTACATTATTTGATTGTTCCCCTTGCTTACCAAAGGAGGATGAATGTTATGTTCCTGTGGATTCTTTTGAAATATCTACTATGGATAAAACTTGTGATAATAATTATGCTCCTATTATCTATGATAATCCTTGCTATTTTGATAAATCTTATGATAATCCTTTATTTGTACCTAATTTCAAAATGCATGGTACTAAAGAGTTTTGCTTAGAAAATGTTTATGATAAAGCTCTAGATGATGGTCCAATATTGGTTGATAATATTAATAGTACTAATATTGAAAATGAGATTGGAGAGGTCTTGACTTTATCTTGGAACCCCATACCTCTTGAAAATGATCAGTCATCTTGTTATAAAATTGTTAAAAGTGGGTTTGAAGGTTTTAATCCCACTATTTTTGAGCTTGATAAAGATATGTGTTTGTAGATCATGAAAAGCATACTTTATGTGCTAGTTATATTTTTGAGTTTATTCATGAGGCTACTGAAAATTATTATGAGAGGGGAAAATATGGTTGTAGAAGTTTTCATGGTACGGAAACACCTCTCTATGTGCTGAAAGCTTTGAAGTTACTCTTGTTTTATCTTCCTATGCTTGTCACTTTGTTCCTTGTGAATTTATTTGCGTACAAGATTCTTATGCATAGTAAGTGGGTTATACTTAAAATGTGTTTTAAATTTTCTTCTTGATGCTCTCTTTTACTTCAATTCATATTTGTTATGTGAGTATCTTCTCAAACTTTCATGCCTAACTTAAAGGCGTTAAAGAAAAGTACTTCTTGGAAGATAACCCAATAGTTTTATTGAGTCTTGAAAGTTATTACTTATGTAATAACCTCTCCTTATCCTTTTTTGTTTGATTTTTGTGCCAAGAATAACCTCCAGTGAGAGAGAAGTAAGATTTGGGGAAGTTGTTGTCCCGAAACAAATTTTTGTGATTTACTATAAAAATTCGTGAAAAATATCTGTATGTAGGATTGAGCTGTAATTTTCTGATTAAATGCCCCAGGTTGTTATCTAACTTTTGTTAGTTCAACACTTTTCGATTTAAGCAACATAAGGTCTTCAAAAAATCAGTTTTTACCTGCTGGTCTGTTTTGACAGATTTCTGTCATTATTTGCATTTGCTTCTTTATCGGTTTCTTTTTGAGTTCTCCTTGATCGCTTGAGATTTTTTAAAGGAATTGCTATATTAGATTGTGTTTTATTGAAAGTTTTGCTGTGTTGAAACTAAACCCAAAGGTTGATTATCTTGAATACACTAATGTTGCTAATGAAGATTGTGTGAAGTTTTGTATGAAGGAAATTTTCAAGTGTAGGGGAAGAATGATATGATGAGATGAAGAATGAATAAAATCTAAATCTTGGGCATGCCACCCTGTGTCACCCCAAGAAATATTCAAGAGGTACAAGCATATAATCTTGGGGATGCCCAAGGCATCCCCTTCTTCATCAATAAAAATCTCAGGTCTCTTTCTAGACACTTCGTTTTTATTGTTTCATGCACTGTTGTGTTGTTCTTGGAGCATCTTAGTTTTTGTTTTAATTTTCTTAGTTTTCTTGAATAAATTAGTTGGACCCCCATTTTTGCTGTGATGTTTCAAATAAGTTGATTGGTGTTGGAAAAGAGCATAAAGCTTTATGCTTATAGTGGTACAAAAGGGAGCTTGTTTTGACTATGGCTTAGACTTTATCATGTCATGCTAGATGTTGTTTGACCTTATACTTAGTGATTATTGTTGTAGCATGAATTGTTCCAAACTATTGAGATTGCTTAATGTGCCTTGAAAGAATCATGAGTTGTTTTAGCATACAAAAGCATAATTTTGTGGTATTCTCCTTTGATGCTTTGTTTGGGTTGACTTGGCACATGCTCGCACCATGTTATGATTATGAACTAGTCACCTTAGCCTCTATGTTCATTTATTTTTTGACTTGTGATACCACTTTATGCTTTAGTTGATAATGTTTTGCCGCTCTGCATGATTATGGCCATTATTGCTCTCTTAGTTGGTCGCTCTCAGTCTTTTGCTAGCCTCCACTTGTATTGAGTAAGCTCTAATCATGCATCCAACTCCCAAGAAACCAAGTTATTCCAGAGATTCCACTATAAATTCCTATGCATGGTGTGTTACACCATTCCAAGTATATTCTTGTTTTATCTATCTTACAAATTAAACTTGTTATGTGAAAATTAGTGATTAAAGCTCTCACAAACTTGATGGCACACTTCATTTTTCTTGCCCCTAATAAACTTGAACCATTGTGTCATCTATGTTGTATATGCTTGCACTTATAAGTTGGGAATTAGTAGAACCGTTCTATCACGGGGAACGCTTTCAACACCTGTAAACATCTACCCAGTTGATATCATGCTCTTTTTTTATGGATGTTGGCGGTGTGAAATAGAAGGAGAGCTTGTAAGTTCATGGAGTTATGCATATGTGTTAGAGAAACGCCTAGGCCGCCAACCTAAGCCATGCCTAATCATGGTGGAAACTTGCAGCATCACCATAGTGAGCAAACCATGAAGCATCCTGAAAGAGAGAGAAAAAGAAAAAATATATATGCACCATTCTCATGGTAAATAAAAGAATTGTTGAGATGCTCACTGTATGTTGCCTTGTCATTTTGATATGGGATAACTCCTATGTCATGGGGCAAGGGGTACCCCGTTGCCGGTTCTCTATGATACACATATATTTACAATGACAAGAACTTGCTTGTGACTAAAGTTGAGTAGCATGAGGAACGTCCTCGTACTCAAGGGACATGAGATTGCCAACTTATGATTTGTCAAGCATATGCTCCATATTTTGTTTACTTTAACCTTAATCACTTCAAGATGCTTATGATAGGGGCAATGAGAGATGAAAGCTAACAAGTACCATAATTTTTGGAAGCTCTTTATGAAACTTGAAATCCCTGCTTCCCTGTGAAGGCCTTTCTTCCTACTTTTATATTGAGTATCCACCTTCTATCTTTATGCACCAATTAAGGGAGCATAGTTGTCATTATTAGTTTTATGTGCATTGTCCCAAGACTTATTGATTGATTCATAATATTGATATTGCTTGTTCTTGAACTATTTGTATCTAGTCACCCTTATGAACTTTGAAGGTGTCCTATGCATTTATGTTTTGCTACTCTATGAGGGACAAGCTAAATACCACTATGCCATGTTTTCTAGATGTCAAACAAACAAACGTCTTTCTATGCATTGTTATTCATGATCTTTGTTTGTATCCTTTCTTATTGCAACATAGTTACTTTGTCTTATTGTTAGAACTTTATCTTTCATGCTCATGTTTAGAGTACTTTGATCCCAGCTTTCAATAATTTGCAAATGTTTTGATCAAGATTGTGACGGGCATGTCACCTCAAAAATTATTCTTTTCATCACTTACCTACTCGAGGACAAGTAGGAGTTAAGCTTGGGGGATGCCTGATATGTTGTAAACGTATCTATAATTTTTGATGTTTCATGCTTGTTTAGTATCAACTTTGCTATGCTTTGTCTACACTTTGAGTTATTTTTATACATTTTTTGGGACTAACCTATTAAAAAGATGCCGCAGTGCCAGTTGCCTGTTTTCTGCTGTTTTTGGTTTCAAAAAAGCTAGTAAGGAAATATTCTCGGAATTGGACGGGACAAAAGCCAAAGTCAATATTTTACCGGAACGAACACTGAGACCGAAGGGCAGCGAGAGGGGCGCCACAGGGCGGCCACACCCCCAGGCACGGGCCCACCCTAGGCCGCGCCAGGACAGGGTATGGGCCCACTGGCCGCCCTCCTGTCTCGCCTCTTCGCCTATAAAAGCCCCCTGATGCAGAAACCCTAGGCACCCGATCAGATCTCCACGAAATAGTACATAGCTGCCGCCACCATCGTACCTAGATCGGGGGGATCTGAAGCTCTTCCCGGCACCCTGCCGGAGGGGAGAGATCATCGTGGAGGCCTTCTTCATCACCATGCCAGCCTTCGGTATGATGCGTGAGTAGTTCACCCTTGGACTATGGGTCCATACAGTAGCTAGATGGTTGTTTCTCCTCCTTTGTGCTATCATGTTTAGATCTTGTGAGCTTCGTTCATGATCAAGATCATCTATTTGTAATCATACATGTTGTGTTTCCGGGGATCCGATGGATATTGAGATGCTATGTCAGATCGATTATTGATTCTATCATGTCTTATTGATTATTTATTCTATCATGTCTATGTTGTTTGTGATCTTGCATGCTCTCCGTTGCTAGTAGCTATCTTGGCCAAGTAGATTCTAGTGACTCCAAGAGGGACTATTTATGCTCGATAGTAGGTTCATGCCTCTAGTAATCCGGGGAAGTGACATGAATCTCTAAGGTTGTATATGTGTTGTTGCTACTAGGGAGAAAACAACAATCTTTTGTTCATGGAACAATTGCATTGTTTACTTTACACACATTGGTTAATGCAGGTATCCGTTTCTTGCAACTTAATATTGGAGGGGGGTCGGATGATAACCTGAAGGTGGATTATTAGTCATAGATGCAGTTGGATTATGGTTTATGTATATTGTTGTAATGCCCAATCAAATCTCATAGGAATCATGATGTCTAGTATTAGCATTGTTATGCCTTGCTCAGTCTGTCAATTGCGCGCTATAATTTGTTCACCCAGCATGTTATGTTATTTATCTTAAGGAGAACACCTCTAGTGAATTGTGGACCCCGTTCCAATCTTTATCATTGTTACATCATCTGCTGTTACCATTTACTTTCTACAAGCAACAATTAACTTCCACACTATACGTTTAATCCTTTGATTTCAGCAAACCAGTGAGATTGGCAACCTCATTGTAAGTTGGGGCGAAGTCTTGAGTTTGTGTTGTGCAGGATTCCAAGTTGCTAGCAACACCTTGGAGTTGTTTACTTGATCCTACTGGTTCGATAACCTTGGTTTCATAACAGAGGGAAAACTTGCCGTTGTGCTCATCACACCTTGCTCTTGGGGTCTTCCAACGAAGCTCTACAACTAAGCCACGTCATAGATATGCCCAAGAGGAAATAATAAAAGTAGTTATTATTATATCTTTGTGTTTATGATAAATGTTTACATTCATGCTATAATTGTATTAACCGGAATCATTAATACTTGTGAGATTTGTCAACTTGTTAGAGTCCCTAGTAAAGCCTCTTTGTAATACTAGCTTGTTGGTTAATAGATGATCATGGTTTCTTGATCATGAACATTGAGATGTTATTAGAAACAATATCATATCATTAGGAGAATGGTGTGATGAACATACTCCTATAGATAAGCATAACATAAAGATCAAAGTTATTTCAATAGTTCATTTTCTATAAGCTTTCAGATACATAGTAACCTAAATCCTTCGACCAGATCATGTCAATCACCATCATCAGATGGATGCTTTGATGACATCAAACACCACTTTCCTAATTGGGTGGTTAGAAAGGTGGCATTGAGTGTTTGGAAAGTATGTGTTGAGGCACATGGATCAAGAGTGAGATTTGTCCATCCATATGACGGATAGATATACTCTAGTCACTCTCGGTGGAATGTCATCCAATTAGCTTGAAAGCATGTGACCGGCTCACAAGGGATCACATATCACAGGAACCAGTAAAGAGTAATTATCGGTAACGAGGTTCAACTAGGTATGCAGAGATACCGACGATCAGACCTCGAATAAGTAAAGTATCGCGAGACAAAGGGAAATTGGTATCATATGTAAATGGTTCATTCGATCACGAAGTAATCGTAGAAATATGTGGGAGCCATATGAATTTCCAGATTCCTCTATAGGTTATTTATCGGAGAAGAGTCTCGATCATGTCAGCATAATTCACGAACCGTGGGGGGACACACTTAATGATTCGATGTTGTTTAGTAGATATGGAAAGTGAGTAAAGATATCGAATGTTGTTCGGAGTCTCGGATGGGATCCGGGATATCACGAGGAGATCCGGAATGGTCCAAAGAATAATATTCATATAAAAAAAGTCCAATTCCGAAGTTCGGGAAAGGTGCTGGTGTTTTCATCGGTATAGAAGGTTCACCGATCCGGAAGGGGAAGGGTACATGGATGTGTCATGACAAAGTGGAATGGTTGCATCATGTCCTAGGTCACTTGGATGGACACTTGGAAGAGAGAAATCAAAATCTAATTTGAAATTCAAAAAGCCAGTTTGAACTTGAACAATTCGGATCAATATGGGAAAACTGACTAGTGAAACTTGAACATAGTAGAGTCGGCTCAGTTACACATGGATCTTTTTTTGAAACAAAGTTACACATTGATCTAATGTTTGATTTAAACACTAAGTGAAAGTGACACTAGCAGGCTAGCAGCAGCACGATACCCTCGCTCCTCTAGACTCGCGGCAATCCTCTTGCAAGAACAAAAAAAAGCGAATGCTAGTTGGACCATGGACACAGGCGCCGTGCCTCGTGAATCAGTTGCAGCTGTGGGTTCTCCTTCGAACGCTGGGAGGAGTGATGCTACAATACCTAGTCGTCGTATCTGTGATGGATCTAGGGACAAGGAACAAGAGACGATGATGCGATGGAGGAAGCTCGATATGCTAGGCCGTGCTCTTTTTATGTGGCCTCTCTGTTTGTTTATTTTGACAATACATTGTTGTTGTAAAACCTCTTTCTGGCAAAGACTGACCCTTGGTGCTGGGTGGGTCGTCAGATTTTCGCTGATGGTACTCAATGCTTATGTTGTTTTTAACTCTTGCGCTAGCAGTAGATGTCGCTCTTTACTTTCTGTTGTCATGAACCTATTCCTATTTTTCTTTGCACCTAGATGTTGTGTGCGTGAACTTATTTGTATTTCATTATTTTCCCTAGTAATGGAATTCTATCCCCGTGGTGGGTCTCTTGAAAAGTAAAAAGGTTGTGACACGAAGGAGACAAGTTGAATTGTGCGGTGATGAAATCCAGTGATTACTTGTGTGGTGATGAAGCTAAGTTGGGCCCACGTGATATGCCAGAGCTATAGGTTAATAAGTTAAACCCATCCGATCTATCCTCCAAGTGCAGCAAGAAGAGTTTGAAACAAATATTTGGGCTTACCCACTTCAGATGGCATATGCACAAAGGTCGATTCAAAAATTTACACGCCAACTTATGTAAACATCTGATTCTCTGGGGCGAAAGTTTGCTTGCGCAATGTGCTCGTGAAGTCCTAATTAAGGCAATTGCACAAGCAATTCCAGCCTATGTTATGGGATTTTTTAAGCTGCCGCTTTCTGTATGTGATGAACTCACAAAACCGATTCGTGATTATTGGTGGGGAGTGGAAAAAGGGAAACACAAAACACATTGCGTAAGTTGGACTAAATTGATCCGGTCTAAGTCATAGGGAGGCATGGGATTTCACGATACAACGCGCAGAACAGAGACACGTTAAAAGGCCCACATCTAGCAAGCAAAGCGTCGCACGACGTGCCTCAGGAGGAGCGCTGAGAGAGCTCCCTGCTGCTCACGCTTAATCTTTTAGATAATGAGGATATTCAACCAAGCTTTGTTGGCTCGACAATATTGTGTCTGATCATGTTTTTTAAGAGTCTATGTTCAAGATTTCCGAAGGCCCGATACTATCCTAATGGTGATCTCATTGGCATTGTTTTTACTGGTAACCCGTTCCCTACGTGGTTAGCAATTTTTTGTGGACTAGAACTTCTCAAGAAAGGACTAATTTGGCGAGTTAGTAATGGCAGAAACATTCGTATTTGGCAGGATATCTTGATCCCAAGCCATAGTTACTACAAAGTATTAAGTTCTCATGGTAATATTCGTCTCCGTTATGTCTCTCAATTGTTAGATGAGTAGGGAAACTGGAAGAAACACTTGGTCCATTGCTCTTTTATTCCGTTTGAGGCTGATGAAATAATCAAGATTAAACCGTCTAGACGAGCTTCGAATGACTTCCTGGCTTGGCAGCCAGAAAAGTCGAACATCTTCTCTATCCGTACTGCTTATAAGCTTGCTCTAGATGAGCTTCCTGAACAGTGCGCTTTTGGTGCTTCCAGCCACTGTCCTGAAGGTACTGATCCAAGTTGGTCAAATATTTGGAGAGCTAAGGTTCCACCCAAAGTAAAGACATTTGCGTGGAAGGCTGTTGCTAATGCGTTAGCAACAGAGGATAATAAATTGAGAAGGAACATGTGTGTTTCATGTATTTGCAACATTTGTGGTATAGAGAAGGAAAGCATTGCTCATGACTTGTATCGTTGTCCTCATGCTTTTAGCCTATGGAAAGAGATGAGACAATCCTGAAACTTGCCTTCCGTTGTTGATTCTATATGCAGAATCAACAAGGCTCATGGTTCAAATAGCTATTGGCTTATTTACTAGACCAAATGATTGACACTACTCTCTTTGTGGCTTGACGAGTTTGGCATTATCACAATGATATTACTCATGATAAACCCCTCCCATCAACTGAATCATCGAAGGGGTATTTGTTTGGATATTGGCGTATCTTAATAAAGAACTATGACTTGCCAAACGGATAAGCTAATTAAAGGTAAACAACCTGTGGTGGATACTGTCAGGAATATGCAACTTGTATTCCTCAGGGTCCAAAGGCCACGATATATAGTACATGTACAGGTGGAAATATGCAGGAAAACCCCCTAACAAGTGGGGACATACAATATACAAATATACATCTAACATCCCCCCTCAAACTCATGGTGGCTCCACAACACTGAGTTTGGAGAGAAAGAAAGTATGCTGCGCAATGGTATGTGCCTTCGTAAAGAAATCTGCCAACTGTAATTCTGAAGGCACATACTAAAGCGCAACAACCTGAGCCTGCACCTGAGCACGTGTATAGAAAGCATCAACACCAATATGCTTGGTAAGCTCATGCTTGACCGGATCACGTGCAATACTGATAGCACCTGTACTGTCAGACAAAACCAGAGTGGGTGTGGTAATAGAGACCCCGCAAGCAATCACCGTAACCAGGTCACCTCAGCAGTGAACATGGCCATAGCACGCAACTCAGCCTCAACACTCGAACGGGAAACCAATGTCTGTTTATTCGTCTTCCAAGCAATGAGCAAACCACCAAGAAACACACAATAAGCAGAAAGTGAACGGCGATCCGTAGGATCACTCGCCCACGTAGCATCCGAATAGCACTGGAGCTGGAGGGAGCTGGAACAAGGAAAGAAAAGACGACGAGTGATCGTGCCACGAAGATAACAAAGAACACAGAGAAGATGACTATAGTGAACAGTGGTAGGAGCGGAGACAAACTGACTTAGAATATGAACATGATAAGATATGTCAGGACGAGTGACAACAAGATAAACAAGACTCCCAACAAGATGGCGACAACGCGTCGGATCAGGAAGAGGATCACCATCAGTAGGACGAAGCTTGACATTAAGCTCCATAGGGGTCTCAACAGTGCGCTCATCCCCAAGAGCAACAAGGGCAAGAAGATCATGAATATACTTTTCCTGGGAGATAAAAAAAGCCATCATAAGTGGAGGAAACCTCAATCCCAAGAAAATATCGAAGAAGACCAAGATCAGTCATAAGAAACTGATCACGAAGACGAGCCTTAAAAAAGGCGATATACTCAGTATCATCACCAGTAATGATCATATCATCAACATAGAGAAGGAGAAGAGTGTGTCCACGAGGAGAAGTGTGAACAAACAGCGCTGGATCATGAGCACTAGGAGAGAAACCAGCAGCAGTCACCACAGAGGCAAAGCGCTCAAACCAGACACGAGGGGCCTGTTTCAGGCCATAAACAGAATGCCGAATACGACAAACCATCCCAGCGGGAACATAATACCCAAGAGGAGGCTGCATATAAACCTCC
Source organism: Avena atlantica (assembly GCA_910589765.1). NCBI lineage: Eukaryota > Viridiplantae > Streptophyta > Magnoliopsida > Poales > Poaceae > Avena > Avena atlantica. The sequence goes on along the minus strand of OU342735.1, from coordinate 435,215,749 downwards.
TCACTCAACTCACCATTGAGGAATGCATTCTGAACATCAAGCTGGGACACAGACCAGTGACGAACAGAAGCGACATAAAGAAGAGTGCGCACAGTGGTCATATGAGCCACAGGAGCAAATGTCTCATCATAGTCACGACCGCACTACTGCTGAAAACCACGAGCCACAAGACGCGCTTTATAGCGCTCAAGAGATCCATCAGAGAGGGTCTTAATTTTATAGACCCACTTACACGTGATAGGACAAACACCGGGAGGGAGAGAAACAAGATCCCAGGTGCCAGTGCGCTCAAGCGCAGCAATCTCCTCAGCCATGGCCAGCTGCCATTCAGGATGATGCTCAGCATCCCGATAAGAAGTCGGCTCAGAGGCAACAAAAAGACCATACTGACTAGGAGAGTAACAGTTGGGGGCACGAAGCTGACGAGCATGACGAGTAGAGGGAAGCTCATTAGAGGAACACGACTCAGGAGACGACAAAGAAGAAGAGGGAATAGAAGAGGAAGGCTCCGGAGAACAAGGAGAACTAGGGGAACTAGACGGAGTAGAGGAGGATGGTGTCGAAGAAGAGACATTAAGGAGAGTGGGTCCTGAAGAAGACACAACAGGAGTAGGAGGTGTGTCAGGAAAAAGAAGAAAAGAGATATCTTCCACCGGGTAGGTACCAGCGGTGGGACGAGGATAGACAGGGCACATCTCATCAAAAGTAATGTCGCGAGAGATACGCATCCGACGACCAACGGGGTCCCAACATCGATAGCCCTTATGCTCATCACTGCATCCAAGGAAGACACACTCAATAGATTGAGCGGTCAGTTTGGTGCGTTCGCGAGGGGCAAGGAGAACATAGCAAACACAACCAAACAAGCGAAGCACAGAGTAGTCTGGAGAATGACCAGATAGGCGCTCAAGAGGAATACCACCCTGCAGAGCGACAGAAGGCTGAATATTGATGAGGTAAGCCGACGTAGCGATAGCCTCAGCCCAGAAATGCGGCGGAAGGGAAGAAGCAATCATCATGGCACGAGTGGTCTCTAGAAGATGGCGGTGCTTACGCTCAGCAACACCATTATGGGCATGTGCGCCGGGATAGGAGAACTGAGCGAGGGTACCCTGCTCAGCAAGAACACCTCGCAACATCTGGGAGATATACTCACCAGCAGAATCAACACGAAACACACGAATAGGGGTAGAATATTGAGTACGGACCATGGCCGCAAAACGCTGATATATGGAGAGCACTTCACTGCGAGAGCGCATAAAATACAACCAAGTGCACTGAGAAAAATTATCTATGAATAAAATATAGTAGCGATGGCCCCCTTTCGAAGCGAAAGGAGCCGGACCCCAAACATCAGAATGAACTAAATCAAAAGCTCGCTGAGATACAGACACGCTAGTGGGGTAGAGAAGCTGAATCTGATTTCCCAACTTACAGCCCTGACAATGTAAAGACCCATCTCCTGAGACGGACCCTAGAAGACCACGATGAACTAATGACAATAGGCGAGAGTCACAAAGGTGACCAAGACGATGATGCCACTGCTGAAAGGAGCTGGTAGCAGAGGCGATGACCGGAGAAGAACTGGCAGATGAAGTGACAGCGGAAGGAACATGAAGCCAGTCTAACTCCCAAAGTCCTAAAGAGTCACGACTGCGAGGGCCAGGTCCAACCAGGGCATGTGTGCGACGGTCCTGGACAACACAAGAATCAACATCAAGAATGACGCGACAACCAGAGTCAGTAAGCTGGCTAGCAGAGAACATATTCATCTTAAGACGAGGAACATGAGAAATATCAGGAACAGAAAAAGAAGAAGTAGAAAGGGTGCCCCGACTAGAAACAGGAAGAGAGGTACCATCGGCCGTGAGAACACGGACAGGAGAAGAGAGAGAATGAATAGCGGACAGAAGAGAAGACTCAGAGGTCATATGAAAAGAAGCTCCAAAATCCAGATACCACGGGGACGTACCTGACTGTGTAGAAGGTGGTGGTCGCGCAGTGCTTGAAGAATCGGTCACAGGACCGGCAGTGCCCGTCGAAGAAGATCCTGTAGCAGCAAACAGACCGCGAAGACTCCTGATAATGTCCTGATCAGAGAGAGCAACTCCCGAAGATTCGGAAGGAGCCGACTGCCCACGAGCCTGGTGCTACTGACGTAAACTGGGATCCCGTGTATAACAGGTGGCCCAAGTATGGCCATCCCTGCTACGGTAAGTGTAGTGACGAAGAGAACCACGGTGACCCTAACCACGAGCCTGCTGGTGTTGGTGCTGACTCTGAACCTGAGACTGCCGGTGCTGACTCTGACCCTGACCTAGAGGAGTGGGTAGTATCGGCGGTGGCACAGAGGACCGCGGCTGAGTCGAGGGAGCAGACGGCAGAGGAGGACCATGAGTAGCAAGCACAAACGGAACCGCAAGAAGACCAGCACCACGGAGGCGAGTCTCCTCAGCCCGAAGCTCAGACGACACCTCAGAGAGCGGAACACGACCACGAGCATTCAAATGAGCACGGCAGGGCTCGAACTCCTAACGGAGCCGAGACAGAAACTCATAGATGCGGTGGAACTCCAAATCCGAGCGCACAATCTAGCAGCACAGGCATGTGCCACAAACAGCAGTACGGATAGAATCAAGCTAACGCCAGATAGCGGCACTCTGAATATAGAACTCATCAATGGTGGAATCACCCTGCTGAAGAGCATGCTCCTGGCGGACCACAGACAGGTAAAGAGCATCCCTAGACGGCTGATAGCGCTGACGGAGATGTGCCCACTGAGCAGCAATAGTAGGAAGACTCATGAACTCAGCAGCAAACTGGGGCAGAACACTGGAGGTAAAAACAGCAGCAGCACGAGCATCCTCATCTACCCACTGAGTGTAGGCCGTCAGATCGAGGCGATAGGTCTCGAGATCAGCAGAGTACTGTTTGAGCTTCAGCTCGTATGCAGTAACAACAATATCATCGGCACTCTGAGTAGCATCCTTGGCCTCCTGAGAAGCATCAGCGCCAAGAACGATCGGCGGCGGCGGAAGAGGAGACAGAGGAGCAGTGGGGCACGGTGGACAGGAGACCTTGCCAGAGAGCACACCCCATAAACGGATACCGCGCATAAAGGCAGCGAAGTCAGGATAATTCACGCCATCGAAGATCACCGGGCAGCAAGGAATCGCAACTAGCCCGATGCAGAAGACATCTCTCTCTCAATTTTTTTGTGAAGCAGATCTGGTCAACGGCACCTGCAGGCAGATGTCGGCCAAATTCCGGCCATCCGGGAGAAAGGGCGGCGCCTAAGGGGCGGGAAGATCAATTCAAGCCGCCGGGGATCGATTCCCGGCAGCGGTGACGGCCGGCGGCGGCGGAGGTCCGGCGACCTGACGAGTGGGGCGGGGCAGAGCTTGTGGGCGGGTGCAGCTTGCGGGCGGGGAGTGGGGCGGGACGAGTGCAGCTCGAGGCGGCGTGCAGCTTGCGGGCGCCCGAGGAGATCCAGGCTGCAGGCGGGTGCAGCGACGTGCACTGCAGGCGGCGTGCAGGCCTGAGGAGATCGAGGCGGGCTGCAGGCGGAGAAGATCTGGTGACCGAGGACGCGAGCCTGGTGGAGATTGATCTGAGAAGGTAGCCCGCACGCCTGGTAGAGATCGATCTGGAACCGATTTGGATCGGGATCGGGTCAGGCACACAGGCAGACGGAACGGGCAACGACGACAGACGGCCAGGAACTAGGCGGAGACAGGCGGCGACCGGTGGCGGCTGCAGCAGCGACGAAGTTGTGAGTAGGAGGAGACTAACCTAACTACAACTTGTATTCCTCAGGGGCCTAAGGCCACGATATATAGTACATGTATAGATGAAAATATGCAGGAAAACCCCCTAACAAATGGGGACATGCAATATTCAAATATATATCTAAAAGATACGATGCCTGTCACTACGGTTAAACCACTAATTTCTTCTGGAAAACTATGGTCTAAACCGCCTTCGGGTTGGGTCAAACTGACCATTGATGGGTCATACAAAACAGAGGATGAATCTGCCGGCTGTGGCATGATCTTAAGAAATGTGGAGGGACAAATTATGTTTTCTTCATGTCGAAATCTTTCTCGATGTGTCGAAGCTGCGGAAGCTGAGCTTTGGGCTTGCCATGCCGGCCTAGAGTTTGCCCTAGAGCGTAGCCAGCTACCGATAATTGTGGAAACTTATTGCCTCTAAGTTATAGATATTGCAAAGGGAATAACATTGGATCGCTCGCCATACTCGAGTATAGTTTCAAAAATTAAGCTATTAGCTAGTCAAGATAGATTGTGTAATTTTATAAAAATAGACCGTTTGAAAGTTAAGACTAGCCACCACCTCATAAATTTTGCAAGGGCGAAACATAGAACTATAGTTTGGCTCGGCTCTAACCTGGTGTTGTTCTTCCGGTATTAGAGCAGGAGCTGTTTGTAGGCCCGCCTTTTAATAAATGTCCGTATCCGTTTTACCCGAAAAAAAAAACCTATATTTGCACAAGCCCGCGAAATATCGTGTGATAGCGTGCTCATGGTCACAGATGCACGGTTGGAAATTTGCTAATCAGTAACGTACGAGGAGTCACGAGCAGTGCAGTAGCTACGTGCCACGGTATTCTTCTCCAGAAAACTTACTGACGCATAAGACCAGCCACACCGTCCGTTCGATTCAAAAAAAGAAGCGAACCAATGCATGGTTGCTGCAGTGTATTGAATCAGTGGTGGATCCCACTAATCAGGTGCCTTTTCATGCATGCATATGGCTTTCCCTCACAGATCCATCGCTGGGACCCACAAATGCATGAGAAAAGCGAATCACCTTGAGGAATCGCTTTTTCATTCTGACACCTTGAACCGATTCCTGTCAAAGCCGTGCACTGTATTGAACCGATTTCTACTCTTCTTTGAATCGCTTCTAAACCACAGTGTGGCTGGTCTAATGGAACGATGGAGCCATCACACAGACACAGTACACCGGTACAATGAGCCGGTACACGTAGAGCGCTAGCGAGTAGACACGCCTGGGCTGCTGCTTATCAGGGGAGAGAGCGTTCGTGAAGCTACCAGCGGTGAGAATTAACGAAGGGAGGCTGAACCTGCGAGGGGTGAGCGAACGTTAATCGATAGCCGTAGCAATCGAGTGGGGGCTCACGGGAGCACCGATACCTACCTACCTACGTCGTCGTCGTCGGCACATCACATGATGCCGGGACCGCGCGCGTGCCCGGCCGACAGCAGTGACGACCGCGTAGAACCACCTCTCGTTCTCACGCGATCCATGCCCGTTGCCTATGCTCCCGCCGACCCACCGAGCAAACGCCTATTAAGTTGAATTCATACATACGCTACCTCGATCTCTTTCCGAATAGTACCCCGGGCGTTGCAAGAAGAAATTTTCTCTCGATCGTATGATGTACAGTACTCCAGCAGTGTCCATGCATGGTAGTAGTACCACTGAATTCAAATACGGAGCTACCTTCAGGAGTACGCTAGTAGTAGTAGTGTCCATGGTATGGTACCACTGAATTCAATTGCAATTGCAGCGCCATCTTCTTTATGGAATTTGACGGTACGATACATAGCCCCCGCGCCCGCGGTACAAAATGCTTTCAGTTTCAGCCGTCTGTGGATTGTCGATCGAAGCTATCACGAGTAGTGTGGACCGGAGGCAGGTGTATTCCATTTTGCGTCATCCATCAGTCACCATGTCCATGTAGTAGTACCGTTGTTAAATAAAAGCAAGTGGCTGCCATGATGCCCATGTGAGTTTTCTTTCCCCTTCTAGTGGCGTGCACGAGAGTCACCGGTCAACACCTATTAAACCGACAGCCTAATCCCTCTGGCTACATACATATAGCTGTTGACCACGAAACTACGCAAGCATCGGAACCACTTTTGGCTGTCAAAGAGCTAATCACGGTTCCTCTTCTGCTCCGGTCTCTCTCAGTCACAGTGGTGTCAGTCTCGGCGTGTCCTCGCCGCAGGATTCCTCTTGCGGCCACCCTCTCCCTCTCGTCCTCGCCCCGGCCCGGCTGTCGGGGACGGCGACTCGCCTTGACGCCATCTGCATGGCCTGATTAACAGGACGACCACGACGTTGTAGCTGCTGCTGCTGCTGCTGCTGCTGACTGATGGTCCCTTTGATGATTTATTAACAGAAAAAATCAATGGGACGACGTCACACCTGTAAAGTGGTTCCGACGCAGTAATGCCAACAGTGATGGCCTTTTTGCCATCTCCGAAATGCCGAACCGTATCTCGACCGTGGGGTTTGCTTCCGTTCCGTTCCAGCTCGGGCGGGCGTGCATAGTATACTGCGGTATGTACAGAGGAGGCATGTATGCCTGTCTCGTGCCCCGCTGCCCCAGGTCCCATGTGGCGCCAGCGCCGCGGCAATGGAATAGTGTAGAGTTCTGCAGACTCCGATGCAACCGCCGTCTCATGCTTTTATGAATCTGACCCGTCATTAAAAGTTTTCTAATGAATGCTTGGATCCTAAAAAAAGGGTAGTATTGTTTTTCTCGAAGATGAAAGTATAGAATAAAACAAAAAATCGCAGTAAAAAGCAGAAAATAATGCTCGCATAAAACAGAACGAACAGTGATTCTGGACGGAGTAGGAATTGCTGAAAACATCGCACGTTATTAGGCGACATGATCCCTGCTCCAACAGAGTAAACAAACCAAGAGAGAGAGATACCCGACCAGATTCCTACACAATTCGCACACACGTAGAATGGCAACCCGTGCCTGCTGCAGTAATGCTGCTGATCCCAGCGTGCGAACTCGGCAGATCTGCCCACGTCTGAGGCTGGTCACAGTACCATGTATATGATACTAATGTATAATACCGTTGTTTGCATGATATCATATGATAATATTATATTTTATGATTTATAGAATTTTAATAGTATAAAATTGTGTACAAAATTTATTTGTATGAGTATTTTTTTAGTTTTACGTGCTATGATATCTATGATATTCTAACCATCTTATTAATTATTATACCATGTCAAATTTTTGCCAATAAGTAACAATACTTCTACTATGACCAACCTGAACCAAGCACGGTACGGTAGGAGAATTCTCGCATAAACAAAGCCATGGATCAAGGTGCATTTGCCGAGTAGCCATCGGGACATCGGGTGCTCCTGCCGATGCTCTCTCGTCGCCTTTTTAGGCAGATCTCGCGGACTTTTTCTCCCCCGGTCCACACTGCACTGCCACCGCACCGTCGTTCCGTTTGACGCGAGCACCCACGCACCCGTGTCACCATCCCTCGCCGCACGCGCAGCATTACCTCTACTCCAGTAGCAGCAAATACCACGCCGCACCGCCGCCCCACCGCGCACGGCACGCCCAGTCACTCCGCACTTTCTCGCACTGGTGGTGGAGTGGAGAGCTCGGCTGGCGGCGGGCCTGCGCCTCGCACGGTCGCACCTCTAGTGGAGTAGTAGCCGGTAAACCCGCACCTAAACCGCAGATCCCACTCCTCCTTCCTCCCCACCCCTCGCCGGTTCGCGCGCGGCCGCCGAACCAAGCAAGCAAAGCCTTTGAGCGATTTTCCGGGCATTTACGCCGCCTCGGCCCCCCGCGAGGATGCGCCCGGATCGCGTCATGGCGGAGGGGGGCAAGCGGATCGACCTGGGCGCGCCGCTGCGCTCCGCGGTGCGCCTGCCGTACCACAAGGCCGACCTCAAGTCCGGCCCCGTCCGCCACCCCGGCGCCGTGCCCTTCGTCTGGGAGCAGAGCCCCGGCCGGCCCAAGAGCGTCCGCACCCGCCGCCCGGCCCCGCCCTCGCCCGCTCCTTCTTCTCATCAGCCGCGCCCGTCGGAGGAGGAAGGGGCCGGCGGCGCGACCCCATACCACGACGCCCTGGGGGAGCGCGATCGCGCGCCGCTTTACCCAGACTCCGCCGCCATCGCGCCTCGGAATGGAGACTCGGGGCGTAAGGCTGAGTGGGCGGAGCTCGAGTCCAAGACGGAAGCCAAGGCACCACCACAGCCGCTGTCCGTCGCTGATGTACTGCGCGACCAAGAGGACGACGTCGACGGCGACGACGAGGAGAGGTTCTCGGACGCGCAGGACACGCTCTCGCGGACGGAGTCCTTCACCGTGAACTGCAGCGTCAGCGGGCTCAGCGGCATGCCGGACCGCCCCGCTGCCGCGCCTGCGGTTACCGAGCCAGGAACCCGTGGCTTCATGATGGACCGCTTCCTACCGGCCGCACAGGCTGTGGTCGTGGGCTCCCCGCAGTACACCTTCCGCAAGGCTGGCGCCACCACCGGCAACTCTGCTCGCGAGCATGCGCACGCGGCTGCAGCCAATTGGAGAACTGGCAGCGATGATGATCGCGCGAGGAGGACGCCTGTCCAGCTCCCCTACCAGAATCTGCCTCCCAATTATTGTACCTATCCGAGACGCGAGGAGCATTTGGAGGAGGAGGAAGAGGATGATGATGACTACGACGACGTGCATAGTACCCGGGGCTTTTCATCCAAAGGGTGCGGTTTGCTCCCTGGTTTGTGCGTTAAAACCTCCTTGTTACTGCTGAACCCAATGCCTGCGATGAAGAATGGCAAGGCGCGTGGGAGAGGGAGAGACAGGGGGTTGCCATCCAAAGGCAGGGGTCAGAATGCACCCAGCCCTCTTGCCCGGAGCTCACAAAACAAGAATCTTGGTTGCGATTCGAATGGGGTAAGCAGATGCGCACACAACATGATTCATATACTCAGACTTATGTTGCTTGTTGATAGCTTTTAGAATGATAATAGTTGTAATCATCTCGGTATTTGTTATATATTGCAGCGATACTGGGAGGAAGTGTACAAGCACAAGTTGGAACAGAAGTATGTTCACCAAGGAGAGGATAAGAGGAGCAAGATGACAAGTGAGTCCAACCATCTGACATTTTGGAGTGACTCTCAGACTGCGGATGGGTCTTCGCCATTTCACAACTCCATAGGTGGTGGTGCATCTCCCTACCGTCGCGGTGTTGCCTTGTCGCCGTCACGTATAGCAAATGGGTCATTTGAAATAAGAGATAAAGATGAGAAAATGAGTAGAAGCAATGGCTCTAGCTCACTTGGAATAGACCATGATCATGGCTCATTACTTGGATCAGATCACAGTAGTTTCAAGGGATCAAGCTCCATGAGCTCAGGGGTTGACAGGCAATTGCACCAAGACTCAATAGATCACCGTGCAGGTATTGATTCAGAAACTAACCACTTGAATCTGCAACTGGATGCAAAGGAATCTTCAAATTCAAGATATGACGTTCAGCTTGGAGGAGGACAGAGAAGTAACAGTATAATGAAAGCTCAAGACAATGATCCGTTGACAGAAAGGCTGACTGAAGTGCCGGAACCTGCTGTGTTATTGCCTAATCGAAATGCAGGATTGGTGAAATTGGATGATAGAAAAATTTCCAGTCAGGATGTTTTGCTATGTTCGAAAGAGAATATTGCTGTCAAGAAGGAAAGTAGTCCTTTGCAATATCTACTGCCATTGCCTGTCCCAAAATCACCTTCAGACTCCTGGCTTTCTCGCAATTTGCCATCTGTGAAGAATAAACCACCTGCGCCATCTTTTCTTGGAATCCAAGTACAGCCGAAGAAACAAGCTCCCTGGGCATCAGCACATCCAAAGGAGAACGATCTTAAGCCTCCCAGGCCACGTCAAATAAGATTTGCAGATGTAATACACAACATCCCTCTGTTCTGCTCATATATCTATTCACTTCTCAGAGCCATTACTTAACTTTTTATTTGTCTCCTTGTGTAGGTGGTCGAGAGGCCTTATTATTTGGATACTGAGATATGATGTCTTCCTTCTGGACCAATATCTATTCATGATATGATTTCGTGGTGGAAATCAGGTCATATATGCCTGCGAGTATCAGCGCCTAATGGTTCCATACAGGCATATGTGTACTATGTTTTGCTGTTGCAGTGATGGCTGGTAATCACCTACCAGAAACTCAGCATGTTGGTAAATTTGGATTTGCATACTATATGTTTCACCTTGCCCAATGTATGTTAGTAGTGGCTTAGGTCTGTTGTAAATCATATATCTATACTGGATTTGCTTCTGTGTAGTTCACCTTACTGTCCATAAATGCAAAACTGTTTTCTCCATTAAAACAGTTGAGTTGATCTTCAGATGTATCATAGAGTAAAATTCCAAAATAATTCAGCCTATGTTCACAAGACATTTCCAGTGCAATGTGAATAGCATCTCTCGGTGCATGTCTCATTTGTTTCCATTGATACTGTCATTTGTTCTTTATGGTGTGCCAGTACTAGCTGTTGCTGGAACAACATCTGGCTTGTTATAGACAGCAGACTTCACCGTGTCATATTTTTTTTTACAGTTTCATAACAAGTTTATGCAGTGTATTTCATGTCTGGTGATTACATCTGTCATGTTTTTGTTGGAGATTGGCTTTGAGATGGAACATATGTAGCACATTTTTCTATCGAAAGGTCTACCGAGATATACACAGTTCATATTCAGAATGGTTGGAACCTGTGAGCTTCAGAGGTGCCCTAGAAGATGCTGTCATGTTACGAACGAAACAAGCTAGATGATTGGCGTACGATCTCAGATTCCCAAGATATTGGAATCTCATGATAAGATGCACATCTATTTACCTAAGTGCTCATCGGTGTAAGGCCTGTTATTTTGTGTTCACTCTGTTTACCCAAGTCCGAAGTGCTTATCCACATCAATCTTTTCTTGTTTGATCTTGAGTTGGTACATTCTTATGTCTCTCTGTTTCTTTTAGGGGAAAATATTACCACTGAATTGATTTACATGTGAACTACTGCACTGCGTTGTTCATTATGCTGCTGGTGTTCTATTAGTTTGAACAAAGATGTTCCCTTGTGCTGATTAAACATCAAAACATTGCTGCTGCTCTTATTCAGACGCATGTAGACAGCAGATAGATGGTATCTTTCTTTTCATACTGGATGAACCGAGCAGATGTATCGATTCAGCCGGCCAGACGTTCATGCGAAAAGAAGGGACACTTTGTTTTTATTCTCTAGTTCTTCGGATATTCACTTTTTTTGTTATTTAACAATCCATGTTTGAAAGAGAAAACAACTTGGTTTCATTATTCCGATCTCAGCATTCTATTTTGAACTCCCAAAACATTCTATATTAGAAACGGAGTGTATTCTCTTTATGCTATGAAATCCAAGCCACATCTATACTGGGATGAGACAGATAATTTGAGGGAATTTATTTTTGCCCCCATTTCTTTGGCCCTGTTTTAAGAGGGTATGATGGTCATCGGTTTTCAGACCATAAAATAGAAGGAAATAAATCAGAATAACCGGAAAAGACAATTCATCAAAGTCCTCCTCAAAAGAGTCTTTCGCCCAACTATATATTAATATGAAACCACAATGATACAACAATGTTCGAACTAAAGAAAATGGTGGGGCAGCGGCACATGCCCAAAAAGGCCCATTTTGTTTATCAATTCGAGAAGTATTGCACGAATTTAAGGTTTTCGATATCTAGCACATCGTCGGTTGGCCTGGCCAAGCCGAGTGCACCATTCAGCAGGGCCGGACCGAATCAGTCCCATTCGGCAAGCCGAGTGCATGTGGCTGCGGGCCCATGCTCGATTGCATTCGGTCCCGGCCTGGCCGAATGAAAGCAAAGAACTAGCACATCGAGCGTGGGGCCAAAGACGACTAGTGCAATAGGTCCTAGGCAAGCCAAGTGCTTTCCACCAAATGCATGTCAATTGCTTTTCTCCAATCGGTCTGGCCCGATTGATTAAAGCAATCGGCTTGGCCCTAACCAAATGCATGCTGGTGGCCTGTCAACTGGCCTGTCGGTTTGGCACATGCCGAATAAAACGTAGTCGGCTTGGCCCAGACCAACGATGTATTAGATATCGAAAACCTTATATCTGTGCAATACTTCTCGAATTGATTAAAAAGGTATATTATAAAAATAAGAACAAGAAATGAAGGCAATGATGAATCGATGAAACAACTATGACCCTCCACGGCTTTGACCTATCATGCTCCCAACTCCCAAGCACCCTGAAGCGTCCAATACCAAGTATCACCTTCAAGAAGGGAAGTACCATCGACACGACACTGCTGCCTAGACCCGACTGGTCCTAGGGTTTCTCCTAACACTCGGCATAAAATGGACAGAGGATTCCTGTGACGCCCTCCTGGAAGGAATGGTGCGACTTGAAGGCAACACCTCGTCAGGGTCGGACAAGCCGACATGAATTTCTCCCGACCCCTGCCTAAGAAAAAACTAGCACAACGTAGCACCACCACCAAGCTTCGCCGCCAACCAGCACGTGTCACCATGATCTTGTAGTCACCATCACCATCTTTTTTGAATGTTGGCGTGCGGCCTGTAAGACGAGAGGCACACGACATCGCCTAAACGAGAGACAACCACTTCGCAGCCGCACGGGTGGGACCCACCTTCATCGTCGGGAGGCGGTTGTCAACCGGACAGATCAACGGGGTCACACCAGGCCCAAACAGACTTGGTCGGGCCTGGTATGACAGGTAATCAATTCATCATGGTACAGACTGAAGTGGATGAAATCATCAATTATAAAGTAATTGAGGGCAAATAATCAAAATTATCATGAACAAAAATTCCCCTTATGCAGTCTCTACAGAACCACGAAGTTATCATGAAATGTGGTTTCGATGGATAAATCGGTTCCGGCACCAATTCTTTTGAAATAAAATTGGAGTAATTGGGTGAACTCGAAAGTTTCTACCGTTTCCTCCATCCCGTCCCGCAGCTGAACCGACGCACCTCTCGGGCGCCGTCAGGGCAAATGGAGCCCGATCCTGCGCCCGCCGTCTCCCTAGCTCCAAACCCTAGCCACCAACCCTTCCTCCGGGCAGCCAAGTCCACGGCCTTCAAGCGCGAGGAGCGCCGCAAGCGCAAGGAGCAGAAAAGGGAGCGCAAGCGGCAGGAGCACCTCGTCTTCGCGCTCGAGCAGTGGGAACCCCTCGGCCCGCCGCCTCGCCGGGCTGCCATCTCCCCCTCCGGCGTGCCACCCGAAGACAAGCCGTGGCCGTGCGACCCGCCCCCGCCTCCACCCTCCGCCGCCTGGAGCTGGGGCTCTCCATCGGATCCCTCCGCCGACCGGAGCTGGGGTCTTCCAGCGGAACCCCTGACACAGCCGCCCCCGCCGTCGGTCGCGGCAACGTGTCCCCAGACCGCCGCGGTGAGGGCGTCCCGCGCGTTCTTCGGAGAGCACGTCGACAACGACGACGACGGCGACGTCGACAAGGATGGGGAGGGAGAGGAAGGCAATGCTGTGACCCGGTTCTTCGACGACCTGCTGGAGAAAGATACGGGCCTGAGGGGATTGTACGAGGCGGAGCGGGAGACGGGGCGGTTCCTGTGCCTGGTGTGCGAGGGGATCGGCGTCAGGGCGGGCAAGAGGTTCCCCGGCTGCGCGGCGCTGGTGCAGCACGCAGGCACTGTCGCCCGGACGAAGGGGAGGCTTGCGCACCGCGCGTTCGCCGACGCCGTCGGCCGCCTGTTCGGCTGGGGCGCCGGCCGCACCACGCCTTTTCCGGTAAATGTTTGTTGCCTGACCCTGTCGAAATCTTGCTCATTATCATGTCCATCACATTGCTGAATGTTTTGTTGCAATTATAGGAGATGCAGGCAGATTCTGGCAACGGAGAGGCGTCTGATCAAGCTGGGGACTTGGATGCTTCTGAAAGCACGGAGATGGAGGTGGCCTGACTTAGCTGTTAGCTCATCGTGCTTCATTAGATATTCGTCTTGGTCAGAAAAATACATGTGATTTGGTTGGATTCAGTGATAGGCTCGACGGCAATTTTTCAACATCTGCATCTGCATGTAATCCAGTTCGATACTTCGATGTGCGATAACCTGGATGCTTGTTTTTTATCATCTCAAGTTGGATCTGGAAGTTCCTGATAGCAGTGCATCATATTTCAGGTGACTGCCTGCAGTGTAAATGATGCGTGATTTGTATATTTATCTTGATTTTTGAGTTACAGCCTTGCAGGGAAAAGAAAGTAGATCTCTATGAAAGGAAATCCACGGATTCTAGTCGCTGACAAGTAGATTGAGCTTATAGTTTGAGGCCGTTGCCTCCTTATCATGAAACTACATTTCACAGTTGATGTCCAGGTAAGAAAATTCCAAACACATAAGATACCTTATTCGGCGTACAAGCAATCTGGAATAATATAATGTTATGACACATCTTAAGATAGTAAATATGCCACCATCTGATAAGTAATAACCTTAAGATTCAGATAAATCTCATCTTCAGATGCTCGAAGATAAGAGCACTGAGTTGGTCGTTGGGCTGCCAATTTACTGGTCAACTTTGTGGCAAAACTAGTGAGGCAGATAGCAAACGCTTGGAATGGCGACAGAGGCCGCCAGTAGACAGTAGTCAGTAGTCCATTGAAAAAACCTCATTCTCAATTTTTCCGAACTGAAGGATCACAGTTTCGCTGAACACCCACAGTTTCGTTATCCTTAACACCCCATCGCCCAGCAGTGTCAGCTGGAACAACTGGCTTGACATTATTCACAGAAGAAGGCGAGAATCCTTGCCCTGGTCAGAGAATTGACAAGATGCTACAAATAGTAGTATCACAAGCGATCAGATGGCCGAGTTGGTCTAAGGCGCCAGATTAAGGTTCTGGTCCGAAAGGGCGTGGGTTCAAATCCCACTCTGGTCAAATTATTTTTGCCAGATTTTTCCTTCCAGAAAAATTCTCATGCCATCCAGCTACTTTATTTTTGCAAGGCAATCTTCTCGATCCCACTTGGTTTGCATAATTTACTTTCATATAGGGCCATAGGGGTACTCATCCAACTTCAAAATTGTCGTTGGAAACCAGTGTCCTCACAAATTCATAATATGTCCACTGCTTGTTAAATCCCACTCTGGTCAAATTATTTTTGCCAGATTTTTCCTTCCAGAAAAATTCTCATGCCATCCAGCTACTTTAGTTTTGCAAGGCAATCTTCTCGATCCCACTTGGTTTGCATAATTTATTTTCATATAGGGCCATAGGGGTACTCATCCAACTTCAAAATTGTCGCTGGAAACCAGTGTCCTCACAAATTCATAATATGTCCACTGCTTGTTAAATCGGATACACTGCTTTAAAAGCCTTATCAGCCTCATCGGGTGGTTGTTGCCATAAACCACGAACTTTGATCCCATGTACTCACACCTACAAACAAAGATTCAAAAATAAATTCGGAAGAGATGACCAAACTGAGAATTGCACTTTTATGCAAGAAGCCCGGGCTGTTCTGTGAGAGATGTGGATGTGGTTAAAAGCTAAATGCAACAAGATATCTGTCCCTCATTAGAAATACAATTGTAGATCATGTAGTATACCGAAAGGAGATGTCTGTGACCGTTTATACAACTTATGAACATGTGAGATGAATATACTAACATTTGAAAGGCAACATTGCAGCAGTCATTTATGATTCAGAAATGTCATGATGTCACAAGCAAAAAAAGTATTTTTGGAGTTGAAAACTGAACAAAATAGTTGGAACAAAAAATTTATGAACTATTAGCATTTGAGCCTAATTTTAGCTTTCCAAACTATGAACAGATAGATCGGCTGAACTGATACTGATGATAAATTTCATGTATCCGCACGTGAACCCTTGAGCCGCCAAGAGAAACTTTCATTTATCCATTCTACTACTAGGCAACAAAGCAACCCAAGAACAAAATGGCTGTTCGATTACGGAGTTTTTGAAGTAAACTAGCAGGAGCTCTGCTTATTCATTAAAGGAGAGGGGACAGAACCCGTATTATAGAAAAGTTACAAGTGCCCTGAGACCACCCCTTTTTAAGGAACACACAACGACAAAAAACTGAGCACAACCTATCTCATAAAGGTGTTAAAACCCCCACCAAAGCTAGTTGAACCTGGGCTAGATCATCCCTGATCAGCCCTGCAAGCGCCGAGGCCGACATGGCCTCACTCTGAAAAACTCGGCTAGTGTTTTAATAGCAATAATAGGATCAAAAGTAGGAGTTAAAGGTGTGAGCGGGTGATCAATCCGTTCTTCCTCCTCTTCCTTGTGCTCCTTTTCCTAACCGTTCTTTAGTGAGTCCTGCAAAAGGTTATCTTCCTACATGGCGGTTGTAGACCGTTTTAAATAATATAATATGCATGCATTATTACTTAAATTATTTTCGCAAAAGAGGAATATGAGGTATATTAAATTAAAAACTCCATCAAGTGCTTCACATTTAACATCAATAATTCTTAGTCTAAATACCATTTCAGATGCACCTTTGAGAAAAAAAACGTATTCTTCTACTTCCAAACTAGCATAGGATTTATCACTATTGTAATTTGCTAGAGTAGGATTGTTGGAACACTTACAATGAAAATTAAGGTGATCATATGTTATACAAATTGTGCAATAAGATCCATCATTAGCACGCAACCATAATGAATGCCTTTCCAATTGGTCCAGCAATTTCTTTATCAGCTCATGTCTAGCAACCAGGCTTGATGAACTTGAATCCTTTATCTCCTCAATGCTTGTATTATTTGTTGAACAAAATTTATCTCGGAAGACATGATTAGTAGCAACAGTTTTTATAATTTTTTTTATTTTTGTATTGTTTTCAATATAAAAGAAAGCAGTAAGATAACAGCAACAAACGGAAATAAACTATGTGTGAGTAGATAACTGAACGCTTTGCTCCCCGGGAACGACGCCAATTTGATGACTGGGTTCCTACATCAAAACAGGGTTATTGCAGTACTTGTATTAGCAAATATTTAAGAATTTGTCCCGATAGGAGCTCGGCGAACACGACCATGCAGCCGTATTGTCAATGCGGCTACGTTCGCACCCAAATCGTGGTTTGGAAATAGTCTACTCTATAGGTTGCTAGGATAAATGAATTTAAGATGATTTGTAATAACTACTGCTAGGACTGAAAGAAAACTAGAACAGAAGTAAAACTAGAAAGAGGTGAATGCAATAAGATGAAATATTAATGCTATGATTCCTCAAGTAATGTTGTGTATACCGGTGTGCGTGATAAGTGCTTATGGAATAGCTGTTAACTATAATTATGGCGGTCCCTCATTTACCGTTGTATCCCACCATTGGTTAGTGGCAACTAGACAACTCAATTGTCCACACCCTCTTCGGACATGGGTCACCTCGTTAGAGAATAGTGTATTAAGGTAACTGATGCGGCTCAGATCACTTAGAGCTTCGTTGGGAAACCCCAAGAGGAAGGTATGATGAGCACATCAGTAAGTCTTCCCTCAGTATGAAACCAAGGTTATCAAACCAGTAGGAGGAAGGAAACGACTCAAAGGTGTTGCTAGCAACTTGGAATCCTACACAACACAAACTCAAGACTTTGCCCCAACGAACAGTGAGGTTGTCAATTTCACCGGTTTGCTGAAAATAAAGGATTAAACGTATGGTGTGGAAGGTAATAATTGCTTGCAGAAAGTAAACGGTAATAGTGGAAGAAGTATCCATGGTAAAGATTGGACCGGGGTCCACAGTTCACTAGAGGTGTTCTCCTTAAGATAAATAACATAACATGTTGGGTAAACAAATTACAGGGGGGGAATTGATAGGACAGAGCAAGGCATAACAATGCAATACTAGACATTCATGATCTTATGAGATTTGATTGGGCATTACAACAATATACATAGACCGTCATCCAACTGCATCTATGACTAGTAATCCACCTTCAGGTTATCATTCGAAGCCCCTCTAGTATTAAGTTGCAAGCAACGGATAACTGCTTTAAGCAATGTGTGTAAAGTAAACAATACAATTGTTCCATGAACAAGAGATTGCTGTTTGCTCCCTAGTAGCAACAACACATCTACAACCTTAGAGATTTCTGTCACTTCCCCAGATTCAATAGAGGCATGAACCCACTATCGAGCATAAATACTCCCTCTTGGAGTCACTAGCATCTACTTGGCCAAGATAGCTACTAGAAACAGAGAGCATGCAAGATCTCAAACAACACAAATATGATAGAATCAACAAGATAGAATCATTAATCAATCTGACATAGTAATCTCAATATCCATCGGATCCCCGCAAACACAACATGCATGATTACAAATAGATGATCTTGATCATGAACGGAGCTCACAAGATCTAAACATGGTAACACAAAGGAGGAGAAACAACCATCTAGCTATTGTATGGACCCATAGTCTAAGGTAGAACTACTCACACATCATACCGGAGGCTGGCATGTTGATGAAGAAGGCCTCCAGCATGATCTCTCCCTTCCGGCAGGGTGCCGGGAAGAGCTTCAGATCCCCCAGATCTAGGGACGATGGTGGCAGCGGCTACAGACTGTTTCGTGGAGATCTGATCAGGTACTTAGGTTTTTGGCATCGGGAGGATTATATGGGCGAAGAGGCGAGGCAGGAGGGCGGCCAGGAGGCCCACACCCTGCCCAGGCGCGGCCCAGGGTAGGCCCGCTCGTGGGGGGGGCACCCTGTGGCGCCCCTCTATCCGCCCTTCGGTCTCTGTGTTCGCCTCGGTGAAATATTGACTTTGGCTTTTGTCCCGTCCAATTCCGATAATAATTCCTTACTAGCTTTTCTAAAACTAAAAACAGCAGAAAACAAGCAACTGGCACTATGGCATCTTGTTAATAGGTTAGTCCGAGAAAATGTATAAAATACCTCAAAGTGTAGACAAAGCATAGCAAAATGGATACTAAACAAGCATGGAACATAGAAAATTATAGATACGTTTACGACGTATCAAGCATCCCCAAACTTAACTCCTGCTCATTCTTGAGTAGGTAAGTGATAAAAAGAATAATTTTTTAGGTGACATGCACCATCACAATCAAGATCAAACCATTTGCAAGCATTGAAAGTTGGGATCAAAGTACTCTAAACATGAGCACGAAAGATGAAGTTCTAACAATAAGACATAACAACTATGCTGCAACATGAATGGATACAGACAAAGATCATGAATAACAATGCATTGAGAGACGTTTGTTTGTTTCACATATAGAAAACATAGCATAGTGGTATTCAGCTTGTCCCTCATGGAGTAGCAAAACATAAATGCATATGACACCTTCAAAGTTCATAAGGGTGACTAGATACAAATAGTTCAAGAACAAGCAATATCAACATTATGAATGAATCAATAAGTTTTGGGACAATTCACATAGAACTAAGAATGGAAACTATGCTCTCTTAATTGGTGCCTAAGGATAGAAGGTGGAGACTCAATGTAAAAGTGGAAGAAAGGCTCTTCATAAAGGAAAGCAGGGATTTCAAGTTTCATAAAAAGCTTCCAAAAAGTATGGTACTTGTTAGCTTTTAGCTTGTATTGCCCCTGTCATAAGCATCTTGAAGTGATTAAGGTTAAAGTGAACAAAATATGGAGTATATGCTTGACAAAGTATAAGTTGGCAATCTCATGTCCCTTGAGTACGAGGGCCGCTCCTCATGCTACTCAACTTTAGTTACCGGTAAGTTCTTGTCATAAAAAGTACATGTGTATCATAGAGAACCGCCAACGAGGTACCCCTTGCCCAATGATACACGAGCTATCCCATATCAAAATGACAAGGCAGGCAGAAAATGAGCATCTCAGCAATCTTCTTATTTACCGTGGGAAAATGATGCTTTTTCTCTTCTTTCCTCTTTTCTATATCTCTCTTTTTTATAAGAAGAATGCTTCATTAATTGCTTACTATGGTGATGCTGCAAGTTTCCACCATGATTAGGCATGGCTTAGGCTAGCGGCCCATGATTTTATCTAACACAAAATACATACTCCATGGACTTACAAGTTCCCTCTTTATTTCACACCGGTGACATCCATAGACAAAAGAGCATGATATAAAATGGGTAGATATTTACAGGTGTTAAAAGCGTTCCCCGTGACAGCACGGTTCTGCTAATTCCCAACGTATAAGTGGAAGCATATACAACATAGATGAGACAATGGTTCAAGTTTATTAGGGGCAAGAAAAATAAAGTGTGCCATCAAGTTTGTGAGAGATTTAATCACTAATTTTCACATAACAAAGTGACTTTTTAATTGGAAGGTAGATAAAACAAGAATATACTTAGAATGGTGTAACACACCATGCATAGGAATTTATAGTGGACTCTTTGGAATAACTTGGTTTCTTGGGAGTTGGATGCATGAGTAGAGCTTACTGAATACAAGTGGAGGCTAGCAAAAGACTGGGATCAACCAAATAAGAGAGAAATAATGGCCATAATCATGCAGAGCGACAAAACATTACTAATCAAAGCATAAAGTGGCACCACAAGTCAAAAACTAAATGATCATAAAGTCTAAGGTGACTGGTTCATAGTCATAACATGGTGTGAGCATGTGCCAAGTCAACCCAAACAAAGCATCAAAGGAGAATACCATAATACTATGATTTTATATGCTAAAACAATGCATGATTCTTTCAAGGCACATTAAGCAATCCTAATTGTTTGGAACAAGTCATGCTAAAGCAATAATCACTAAGCATAAGGTCAAAACAACATCTAGCATGACATGATAAAGTCTAAGTCACAGTCAAAGCAAGCTCCTTCTTGTACTACTAAAGCAAGAACTTCCTACTCCTTTCCAACACCAATCAACATATTTGAAACAACACAGCGAAAGCGGGGTACAACTACTTTATTCAAGTAAACTAAGCAAATGAAAACCAAAAATGAAAACTAAGACGCTCCAAGAACAACACAACAGTGCATGAAGCAATAAAAACGAAGTGTCTAGAAAGACCTGGGATTTTTATTGATGAAGAAGGGGATGCCTTGGGCATCCCCAAGCTTTGATGCTTGTACCTCTTGAATATTTCTTGGGGTGACACAGGGTGGAATCCCCAAGCTTGATATTTTGTCCATTCTTTATCTCATTGCATCATTCTTCCCTTACACCTGAAAATTTTCCTTCATACAAAACTTCACACGATCTTCATTAGCAACATTAGTGCATTCAAAAGATAATAGACCTTTGGGTTTAGTTTCAAAACAGCAAAACTTTTATTAAATACACAAGCTACTTCATCAATTCCTTCAAAAAGCTCAATTTCCCTAAGAGAACTCAAAAAGAAATCGATAAAGAGGCAAATGAAAATAATGGCAGAAATCTGTCAAAGTAGACCAGGAGGTGAAAACTGATTTTTTAGAAGACCTTATGTTACTCAAATCAAAAAGTTTTAGACTAACGAAAGTTATCTAACAAACCGGGGGATTTATTCAGAAAATTACAGCTCAATCCGACTTATAGAGATTTTTCACGAATTTTTACAGTGGAGCACACAAATCTGTTTCGGGACAGCACTTCCCCAAATCTTACTTCTCTCTCATTAGAGGTTATTCTTGGCACAAAAATTCAAATAAAAAGGATAAGTAGAGGTTATTACAGAATTAATAACTTCCAAGACTCAAGAAAACTATTGAGTTATCTCCTAAGAAGTACTTTTCTTTTACTCCTTTAAGTTAGGCACAAGAAGCAAGAATCAAGTATTTTAAAATGAAGAAGCATTAGCATCAAATTTTGCTTTAAAAGGAGGAGCAAAAGGTAACTTCCGTCTCCTCATAGGGAAGTTTCAATACCTTTACTGAATGGAAATTGATATTTAATGGTGCCTTCTTTCATATAACGATGGCACCAACAGTTCTAAGAAAAGGTCTTCCCAGAGTAATAAGACAAGAAGCATTGCATTCAACATCCAAAACATAGAAATCAACAAGGACATAGGCATTGTTAACCATAATAATAGCATCATTGACACTACCTATGAGTTTCTTTTTAGCATTATCATCAAGTGGGACATCCGAATAGCAATCTTCCAAAGGTGATAAATCAAGCATTTCATAAATCTTTCTAGGCATAATAGAGACACCAGAACCAAGGTAACATGAAGCTTTGAGATCAAAGTCATTCACTTGCATATTGATGATGGGTTCCCAACTATCTTCTACTTTCCTAGGAATATAAGCTTTGTGTTTCAATTTTTCTTCCTTAATTTTAATGAGAGCATCTGTAATGTGTTTGGTGAAAGCCATATTCATATCACTAGAATTAGGACTTCTAGCAAGCTTTTGTAGGAACATAATCACTTCAGAGATATTGCAACCATCAAGATCAAAATCAAACTTAGCATCACAGGTAGTAGACTTCCTGGTTTTTGGCATTATTGTAGAAGGAATAGGGACTTCTTGTGGTTTGCTAGCATCCATATTGGTGGTGGTAATAGTACAAACACTATTGTTTTTAGCAATTTCAGCTTCTCTTTCCTACTTAGCATCTAATTTAGCTAACGGTCTAACATTTTCATCAATAGTAACTTGTATGGCATGAGTAGCAGCAAAGGTACTTTCCAAGGTTTCAGGTTTAGCAGCCATTTCATTAATCAAAGAGGACAGTGCTTCAGACAAGGATGAAATATATTTCTCAGCATTCAAAAGCTTTTCTTCCATAGTCTTGTTGAAAGTAGTCTGTTTACTAATAAAGTCTTTAAGCATTACTTCAAGTTTAGAGGGAGCACTTCTATTATTCTTATAGGAATTTCCATAAGTATTACCATTATTGGGAGGATAAGGCCTATAATTACTATTACCAAAATTATTCCTATAGGCATTGTTGTTGAAATTGTTGTTTCTAATGAAGTTCACATAAAATTGCTCTTCTTGAGCAAGTAAAGAGGCTAAAGGAACATTATTTGGATCAATATGAGCTTTTCCATTAACAAGCATAGCCATGATAACATCAATTTTATCACCCAAAGAGGAGGTTTCTTCAACAAAATTTACCTTCTTACCATGTGGAGATCTCTCAATGTGCCATTCAGAATAGTTAACCATCATATTATCAAGGAGCTTTGTTGCAGCACACAAAGTAATGGTCATAAAGGTACCTCCAGCAGCAGAATCCAAAAGATTTCTTGAAGAGAAGTTTAACCTTGCATAAAAAGTCTGGATAATCATCCAAGTAGTCAGTCCATGAGTGGGACAATTCTTTACCAAAGATTTCATTCTTTCCCAAGCTTGAGCAACATGTTCATTATCAAGTTGTTTAAATTTCATAATATCACTTCTCATAGATATAATCTTAGCAGGAGGGTAGTACTTTCCAATAAAAGCATCTTTGCACTTAATCCAAGAATCAATACTATTTCTAGGCAAAGATAGCAACCATTCTTTGGCTTTTCCTCTCAAGGAGAAAGGAAACAATTTGAGATTAATAATATCTCCATCTACATCCTTATATTTTTGCATCTCACAAAGTTCAACAAAGTTATTGAGGTAGGCAGCAGCATCATCAGAACTAGCACCAGAAAATTGCTCTTTCATCACAAGATTCAACAAAGCAGGCTTAATTTCATAAAAGGTAGCATCAGGAGAAGGTGGAGCAATAGGTTGTTGGAGATATGCCCAAGAGGCAATAATAAAGTGGGTTATTATCATATCTTCATACTTATGATAAATGTTTACATACCATGCTATAATTGTATTAACCGGAAACATTAATACTTGTGTGATTTGTAAACTAAAATAAGAGTCCCTAGTGAAGCCTCTTGTTAAACTAGCTTGTTGGTTAATATATGATCATGGTTTCCTGATCATGAACATAGAGATGTTATTAACAACAGGATCATATCGTTAGGAGAATGATGTGATGGACATACTCCTATAGATAAGCGTAGCATAAAGATCAAGTCATTTCAATAGTTCAATTGCTATATGCTGTCTGATACATAGTAACCTAATTCCTTCGACCATGAGATCATGCATATCACCTTTACCGGATGGATGCTTTGATGACATCAAACACCACACCGTAACTGGGTGGTTATAAAGGTGGCATTGAGTGTTCGGAAAGTATTGGTTGAAACACATGGATCAAGAGTGGGATTTGTCCATCCATATGACGGATAGATATACTCTGGGCCCTCTCGGTGTAATGTCATCCAATTAGCTTGCAAGCATGTGACTGGCTCACAAGGGATCACATGTCACGGGAACGAGAAAAGAGTACTTATCGGTAACGAGGTTGAACTAGGTATGCAGAGATTCCGACGATCATAACCTCGGATAAGTAAAGTATCGTGAGACAAAGGGAAATTGGTATCGTATGTAAGTGGTTCATTCGATCGCAAAGTAATCGTAGAAATATGTGGGAGCCATATGAATTTCCAGATTCCTCTATTGGTTATTGTTCGGAGAAGTGTCTCGATCATGTCCGCATAATTCACGAACCGTAGGGAGACACACTTAAGGATTCGACGTTGTTTGAGTAGTTATGGTATTATGAGAAAGAGACCGAATGTTGTTCGGAGTCTCGGATGGGATCCGGGATATCACGAGGTGATCCGGAATGGTCCGGAGAATAAGATTCATATAAGGAAAGTCCCGTTTCGGAGTTCGGGAATGATTCCGGTGTTTTCATCGGGAATGTTCTAGAAGGTTCCGGATTGTCCGGCACTCCGGGGGGGGGGGAGGGGTACATGAATGTGTCATTACTTAATGGAATGATTGCATCATGTACTAAGTGTTCTTGCTGTCCCAAATAAAGGATTAAATTGAATCCTAAAACAGAAAAGTCAAATGTCCAGTTTGAAAGTCAAACTGCCAAAACAAGAAACGGTGGGAAACAAGCAAGAGGAGTTGGAACCAACCTGGAGGAGGAGTTGGACTCCTCCAGGCCGGCGCCCAGCCCTAGGCCGAGTTGGGGAGGGACTCCCTCCCTCCCCTGGCGCGCCAAGACCCCCCTCCCATAAAAGGAGGGGCAGGGCTCCTCTAGACACACAACTTTCTACCTCTAAATCTCCGCTTTAGAGCCGTTTTGGTTTAGAGCTTCTAATTGCTTTAGCCAACGGTTTAGAGCCTTCTAATTGGTTTAGAGCCTTCTAATTGGTGTGTCTAATTACTAGACCACTAATAGCCTCTCTCATAAGCTCCACCATACTCGCACCGGCTTAAGGCGAAGCCCTGCGGGATTTCCCCTCTACTTCCGGTACCACGCCGTTGTGCTGCCGGAATCGCGAGGAGAGTGCTACAACCTCCGCTGCCTGCTGGAACAAGGGAGAGGAAGGTCTTCGTCGAGTACCGAACGTGTGACCGACTACGGGAGCGCTGCCGGAACGCAGCGCCGGAAGGATCGTCTACGCGATCTTGAGATCGGAAGTGTACGACTACATCACCCACGAGAATCTGCTCTCGTTAACCGCTTTGGAATCTTCGAGGGTGAGTTCCTCCATCGACTCGTTGCTACAATCTAGTAGATAGATCTTGGCTTGTTTGTTTGTATGCGATAGAAAATTTTTGTTTTCCATGCTACGAACCCCTTCAGTGGTATCAGAGCCGTGTCTATATGTAGATCTGTTGCACGAGTAGAACACAATGGTCATTGTGGGCGTTGATGCTTTTATTGTCGATTGCTTCTTGTGTACTTTGCATCTTGCGGTATGTTGGGATGAAGCGGCCCGAGCTAACCTTACATGACATCGTTCATGAGACTTGCTCCACGCTTGACATGCAACTTGTATTGCATAAGTGGCTTTGCGGGTGCCTGTTTCTCCTAGCATAGTTAAGATCCAATTTACAATGGGTGATTGACAATGCTAGTATCAATGTTGTGGTTCTTATTCGTAAGTTAGAACGACACTTATTGAAAGCCCCAAACCACGTAAAATATGCAAAGAAAGTAGAAACGTCTAACTTTGTTTTGCAGGGGTGTGCAGTGATGTGATATGGCCATGATTGTGATTATATATGATGTATGCAATGTTCCTTATTGTAAGTCGGCAACCGGCAGGAGCCATATGGTTGTCTTTAATTTCTGTTAAGACCCGCGTGTCTATTCAAAGTAGTTGTAATAGTTGAAGCCGGTGGACGACAACCATGGAGTAGCGTCATTGACCTTGATGCAATGCCGGTGATGATGGAGATCATGTTCGTGCTAGAAGATGGAGATCGGAAGCACAAAGAAGAAAGGCCATATCATATCACATATATATTGAATTGCATGCGATGTTAATCCTTTATGCATCTTGTATTGCTTAGTAGACGACGGTAGCATTATAAGATGATCCCTCATGCACATAAATTTCAAGTCATAAAGTGTTCACCCTTAGTTAGCACCGTTGATAAAGCTTGTTGTTTCGAAGCACCACGTGATGATCGGGTGTGTTAGATTCCACAAGTGTATACAACGTGGGCAAGCCAGATTTGCTCATGCGGAAGCTAAGGTTTGATCTTGACGAGCCTAGCATGTACAGACATGGTCTCAGGAACACGGATCACCGAAAGGTAAAGCATGAGTCATATAGGAGATATGATGAACATGTTGATTGTTCGCCATTGAAGCTATGTCAACTCTCGTGATGATCGGTTTTGATGTGGTGGATTTGGTTCGTGTGATCACTAAAACAATGTGAGGGATATTGTTTTGAGTGGGAGTTCACCTAGATTAATTTAATTATTAATTAGAACTCAATTTATCATAAATTAAATCAAAGTGAATTTGCATAGTTGTTGTAGTCATTGGCATCCGTTTACCACCTTGCGCTTAGTTATAATTGAGATGATAGAACTATAGAATTCTGGTTAGTTACTTTACGAACTGGTATCGTATTGTTTTGAAGTGTTAATCTAAAGTTTAAAAGTCCTATTGCAAACTTTCAGTAAGTTCCGGTTACTCCATGAAGTTTAATAATTGGTATTAAAATCAAGAGTAACAATTCCAATGTTAGTATATAAGTATCATGTTTGTCTCCATGATTCTTGATATTCAAAGGATTCTCCTAATATCAAGGTTATCTAAGGATCTGAAAGAGTTGTTTCAGAAACCATGATGTGTGGAAGATATTGTGATATCTGAAACAAAGTTTTGGTTGCAACATGATAGAGTATAATATGGCAAAGGTCATGTTCTCATATTTGATGAGAATTTGCAAAAGGTTGGAGACACTAGTTGTCCTAATCCTACAAAAGGGTTTTGGAGAGCAACATTATACTCGCGATTCATAGTTACAAGCTAAAAGTAACTTGATCATGGATAAATCCATGATAAGGGTGAATATTTGATGTAGGTAAAATGTTTACTACACCAAGAGATTACTAAAGAAAGGAATTTGAAAGAACACCAAACATTTGATGATGGTGATCTACTTCAAAGTGCAAGTCCAGAGACATTGGTATTTAACTATACACGCTTTGGACTATGTGTCATATGTATGACTCCACTATTGATATTGATAGATTCTTTCAAACAGAAAAGGAAATACTGAAAGAGAATCTCATAAATATATGGCAGAAAAGAAAAGACTAGAATTGTTCAGCTTAAGTATATAGATGATATACATGTTATGGCTATATTCTTTGCTTATTAAACAATGTGGTTCTTAAATATTTGATACTGAATTTGTTGGTGTGAATCGTCATACGAAACAACACAATTCATGAACTACAATGGCCTAAGTAACTAGCAAAAGAATATGTGATGATGTTCATCGAGAACAAATAAAGGGTTATTGTGTTGCTCGTTAAACATCAAAGCTTGCCTTCAAGATTTGTTTTATCAGGTATTATGAGAACAAAAGGGTTGTTCAAATAATTGCCGTAATCCATAAAATATGGATGATTCACAAATCTCGTTGGAAAAATCACATCCATAAAGCTAATGCTAAAGATGTCGAAAGACAAATTGATTGAAAGATCACTTAGGAAGTGACATCGCCGTTTAAATTATATTGGAAAGAAAACATGAAGAAACTCCATATGTATGGAATTTTGGAGTCTTTTGATTTTGATCAAATGACGCTTGTGAAACTTTCCTAGAGATAATTAAAACTTCGTTCATAGGCCAAAAGGGAACGAAAGACTAGCTTATTGGAATTTGTACATATTGTTGTACGAAGTCCATTATGTGTAGTCAAGAGCGATGGATTTCAACTTCATATGCTTTCTCCGAAAATTTGAGTGAATATATGAATATTTACTTAATAAGGATGAAGTATGAAACATTTGAAAAGTTCAAAGACTTTCAAGATGAAGTGCAAAATCATTGTAACAAAAATATAAACAGTTTATGATAAAGATCATAAAGGAAGATATTTGAGTTATCAGAGTTTAGCATAATACCTAAGATTTAAGGAATCGTTCCGTGGATTTGCATTTCCCGAAACATCATAAGAGTATGGAGCATTCGAGATATGTAATTAAACCTTGTTTGACATGGTGAGATCAAAGGTGTAATTCATAAAATTGCCATTGTATTTTAAAGATTAAAAGCTTTAGAGATTACCGTTTTTCCACTGAAAAGAGCTTCATCATAATCCGTTGAAATGACACCATATAAGGTTATGGTTTGGGATAAAACCCAGGTAGTCCTTTCTTAAACATTGGTATGCTATACATAAGAAAGATGTTTGCAACCAAAGTCGGATGAATCTGTCTTTGTTAAGTATTTCTCCATAACACCGGAGACAAAAGTGTTTGTCGCTTAGAACGTCAAGTTTCTTTAAGAAGGAATTTTTTTCGTGAAAAGTTAAGTGGGAGGACAATAGAACTTTGATAAGGTTGAAAGAACCTTAGCTATATGTGCAGAGTTGCGCAACGCCGAAAAGTGTTCCGGAGGCAGCAACAATGCTCATGGCTCACGTGCCTCAAAGGTTGTGATCACGGAGATCTAAGTTCCTATTGAAACAAGTAGGTCGGGTAAACAATCAAATACCAAGATTTGAGGGTTGAATCATTATTTGAGAATAATGAACCGACTACATGCAAAGAAGCGATGATGGGCCCTGACTCCGTCAAATGGCTTGAAGCCATAAAATCCGTGATAGTTCCATACACGAGAAATCAAGTTTTGAACTTGAAAGACCCTCAAGAAAGGTGTAAGACCTTACAGTTGTGTTTGGATCTATAAATAGATAGACATGGATGTTTCACATCTATGAAATAGTCGACATGTTGGGAAAGAGTTCACAACAATGTTCAAAGGTTGACTATGACAAGATTTCATCTTTCATAGTGATATTTAGTCTAGACGGATTAATGTAGCAACCACTACATATAATTTGTTATATGGTAGTTGAATAAACAAAACAAGTTCTTCTAATAGAATCGTTACCTAGGACATGTGCATAACACGGTCCATAGGGTTTTGTTAATTCAAAGGATGCTAAAAGCATATGCAAACTTCAATAGTTGAAGTGAGCATTGCGGAGTTGGAATCTTCACTATGATGAAACTGTTAAAGGAGTTTAAAAGTTCATTAGATACAATGAAGATGCTTGCATTTGCAAGAAATTAAGTGGGAGCGCTAAGACATATTTCTAATACATTATGTAGGAGACATATTGTTGATTGGAAGTGATGTATCTTTTTATTAACACAAGATAAGAATTTCATCCCGATGAAAGACTTAGGCAAAACCCAAATATTAGGCATGATTATACGCTAATATGGTTATGCCAGAAGTACATAGACAAGATATTGAATGAGTTCAATATAGAAACTACAAGAGAGGTTCTTGTCGCACAGAAAGGATTGAATGAGTTCAATGTTGATGATTTATTCAAGTGTATTGACATTTGGTAAAGTGAAACAAATAATCAAGTATAGATTGATACTTGATGTATGAAATCACAAAGAGTATTTATATCAATCATACTGTGATATGTACAAATCCAGATATGTCCTATGCTCTAAATGTTGTGAGCATATACCAGAATGATTCGTAAGATGATCATTGGACAATAGTAAGGATATTCTTATGATCTTTTGGAAGAACTAAGAGTATATTATTTGTAGAAGTGACAAATATATGATTAGTTCATTGTAAAAGTACTACATTGATACTAGTTTTGTCACAAAGTACAAATTAAGTTTATCTCAATCTAAACTAAGGGTGGCACAATATAATGGAAAGTAAGTTCCATAATGGATTTGGATGAGTTCCAAAGTTAAGACATTGTGACAGATACTACAACAAAATGGCTAAGTATATGACTGCAATTATAGCAGCAAAAGAGGGCATTTGTGTCAAGTAGTTTGTTATCAAACTAGGTGTAGTTCACAGGGGGATAGTACTATGAAGATATATTGTACGACAATATTATCAACATGTTTTAACCCCAAAGAACTAAAGGTCTCACCAAAGGACCAAATTTATACAACGCCATCTCATTAGAGAATGAGTGATGCGTAGAGACGCAAATACATGCAATTACACACGGACCTGGAAGTGTCAGATCCGGAGATCAGTTGACCACTAGCAATCGTGTACATACAACACCGGAAAGCCATAGGTGTTGAATACACAAAGGTTTGAAACTAGATTATTGACTCTGGTGCAAGTGGGAGACTGTTGGAGATATGCCCAAGAGGCAATAATAAAGTGGGTTATTATCATATCTTCATACTTATGATAAATGTTTACATACCATGCTATAATTGTATTAACCGGAAACATTAATACTTGTGTGATTTGTAAACTAAAATAAGAGTCCCTAGTGAAGCCTCTTGTTAAACTAGCTTGTTGGTTAATATATGATCATGGTTTCCTGATCATGAACATAGAGATGTTATTAACAACAGGATCATATCGTTAGGAGAATGATGTGATGGACATACTCCTATAGATAAGCGTAGCATAAAGATCAAGTCATTTCAATAGTTCAATTGCTATATGCTGTCTGATACATAGTAACCTAATTCCTTCGACCATGAGATCATGCATATCACCTTTACCGGATGGATGCTTTGATGACATCAAACACCACACCGTAACTGGGTGGTTATAAAGGTGGCATTGAGTGTTCGGAAAGTATTGGTTGAAACACATGGATCAAGAGTGGGATTTGTCCATCCATATGACGGATAGATATACTCTGGGCCCTCTCGGTGTAATGTCATCCAATTAGCTTGCAAGCATGTGACTGGCTCACAAGGGATCACATGTCACGGGAACGAGAAAAGAGTACTTATCGGTAACGAGGTTGAACTAGGTATGCAGAGATTCCGACGATCATAACCTCGGATAAGTAAAGTATCGTGAGACAAAGGGAAATTGGTATCGTATGTAAGTGGTTCATTCGATCGCAAAGTAATCGTAGAAATATGTGGGAGCGATCATGTCCGCATAATTCACGAACCGTAGGGAGACACACTTAAGGATTCGACGTTGTTTGAGTAGTTATGGTATTATGAGAAAGAGACCGAATGTTGTTCGGAGTCTCGGATGGGATCCGGGATATCACGAGGTGATCCGGAATGGTCCGGAGAATAAGATTCATATAAGGAAAGTCCCGTTTCGGAGTTCGGGAATGATTCCGGTGTTTTCATCGGGAATGTTCTAGAAGGTTCCGGATTGTCCGGCACTCCGGGGGGGGAGGGGTACATGAATGTGTCATTACTTAATGGAATGATTGCATCATGTACTAAGTGTTCTTGCTGTCCCAAATAAAGGATTAAATTGAATCCTAAAACAGAAAAGTCAAATGTCCAGTTTGAAAGTCAAACTGCCAAAACAAGAAACTGTGGGAAACAAGCAAGAGGAGTTGGAACCAACCTGGAGGAGGAGTTGGACTCCTCCAGGCCGGCGCCCAGCCCTAGGCCGAGTTGGGGAGGGACTCCCTCCCTCCCCTGGCGCGCCAAGACCCCCCTCCCATAAAAGGAGGGGCAGGGCTCCTCTAGACACACAACTTTCTACCTCTAAATCTCCGCTTTAGAGCCGTTTTGGTTTAGAGCTTCTAATTGCTTTAGCCAACGGTTTAGAGCCTTCTAATTGGTTTAGAGCCTTCTAATTCGTGTGTCTAATTACTAGACCACTAATAGCCTCTCTCATAAGCTCCACCATACTCGCACCGGCTTAAGGCGAAGCCCTGCGGGATTTCCCCTCTACTTCCGGTACCATGCCGTTGTGCTGCCGGAATCGCGAGGAGAGTGCTACAACCTCCGCTGCCTGCTGGAACAAGGGAGAGGAAGGTCTTCGTCGAGTACCGAACGTGTGACCGACTACGGGAGCGCTGCCGGAACGCAGCGCCGGAAGGATCGTCTACGCGATCTTGAGATCGGAAGTGTACGACTACATCACCCACGAGAATCTGCTCTCGTTAACCGCTTTGGAATCTTCGAGGGTGAGTTCCTCCATCGACTCGTTGCTACAATCTAGTAGATAGATCTTGGCTTGTTTGTTTGTATGCGATAGAAAATTTTTGTTTTCCATGCTACGAACCCCTTCATAGGTGTACTCAGGAAATCATTGTTGTTTGTTCTAGTGAAGTCACACAACTTGGTGTTCTTAGCAGAATTCATTTTTGCAGAAGTGGAGCAAGCCAACAGCAGCAGAAACTAGAGTAGGAACTATTTTTTGTGTGTTTTTGATAAGAAAAAGCATACCAAACAAAACTATTTTTTTGTAATTTTTGATTAAAATAAGCAAGCCAAACAAAGCAAAAGAAACTAAGCAAAAAAACAAAGTAAAGAGAAAGATTGTGAAGGACTCCCCTTGTGAAGCCGTCCTTAACTCCCCGGCAACGGCGCTAGAAAACATCTTGATGCGGCTCAGATCACTGTAGAGCTTCGTTGGGAAACCCCAAGAAGAAGGTATGATGAGCACAACAATAAGTCTTCCCTCAGTATGAAACCAAGGTTATCAAACCAGTAGGAGGAAGGAAACGACTCAAAGATGTTGCTAGCAACTTGGAATCCTACAAAACACAAACTCAAGACTTTGCCCCAACGAACAGTGAGGTTGTAAATTTCACCGGTTTTCTGAAAATAAAGGATTAAACATATGGTGTGGAAGGTAATAATTGCTTGCAGAAAGTAAACGGTAATAGTGGAAGAAGTATCCATAGTAAAGATTTGACCGGGGTCCACAGTTCACTAGAGGTGTTCTCCTTAAGATAAATAACATAACATGTTGGGTAAACAAATTACAATTGATAGGACAGAGCAAGGCATAACAATGCAATACTAGACATTCATGATCCTATGAGATTTAATTGGGCATTACAACAATATACGTAGACCGCCATCCAACTACATCTATGACTAGTAATCCACCTTCAGGTTATCATCTGAACCCCCTCCAGTATTAAGTTGCAAGCAGCGGATAACTGCTTTAAGCAATGTGTGTAAAGTAAATAATACAATTGTTCCATGAACAAAAGATTGTTGTTTTATCCCTAGTAGCAACATCACATCTACAACCTTAGAGATTTCCGTCACTTCCCCATATTCAGTAGAGGCATGAACCCACTATCGAGCATAAATACTCCCTCTTGGAGTAACTGATACGTCGGAAACATATCTATAATTTTTGATGATCCATGCTTGTTTACTATCTACTTTGCTTTGATTTGTCTACACCTTGAGGTGTTTTTATTTATTTTCTGGAACTAACCTATTAACAAGTTGCCACGGTGCTAGTTGCATGTTTTCTTCTGTTTTTGGTTCCAGAAAGGCAGGAAATCAATATTCTTGGAATTGGAAGGGACAAAAGCCAAAGTAAATATTTTACCGTGGGGGACACAAATACAGAAGACGAGACGGAGAGGGCGAACCAGGGCCACCGCACCCCCTAGGCGCGGGTGGGCCCACCCTGCGCCTGGGTAGGGTGTGGGGCCCCTGGCCGCCTCCCAGCCTCGCCTCTTCGCCTATAAGAAGCCCCCGATGCAGAAACCCTAGGCACCCGATCAAAACTCCATGAAACCTTCTGTAGCCACCGCCACCGTCGTCCCTAGATCGGGGAGATCTGAAGTTCCCCGGCACCCTGCCGGAGGGGAGATCATCCCGGAGGCCTTCTCTCTGCTATGATACGTGAGTAGTTCCACCTTGGACTATGGGTCCATGTAGTAGCTAGATGGTTGTATATCCTCCTTGTGCTTTCATGTATAGATCTTGTGAGCTCCGTTCATGATCAAGATCTAATCTATTTGTAATCATGCATGTTGTGTTTGCGGGGATCCGATGGATATTGACATTACTATGTCAGATTGATTAATGGTTTTGTCTATTTGAAACTATCATGTCCGTGTTGTTTGTGATCTTGCATGCTCTCCGTTGTTAGTAGCTATCTTGGCCGAGTAGTTGCTAGTGACTCCAAGAGGGGGTATTTATGCTCGATAGTGGGTTCATGCCTCTAGTTTCCAAGGGAAGTGACAGAAATCTCTTCGGTTGTAGATGTGTTGTTGCTACTAGGGAGAAAACAACGGTCTCTTGTTCATAGAACAAGTGGATTGTTTACCTTATACAGTTTGCTTAAAGCAGTTGTATGTTGCTTGCAACTTAATACTGGAGGGGGTTCGGATGATAATATGAAGGTGGACTTCTATTCATAGATGCAGTTGGATGGCGGTCTATATATATTGTTGTGTTGCCCAATCGAATCTCATAGGATCTTTTTGTCTGGTATTGTATTGTTATGCCTTGCTCAGTTCCTGTCAATTGCCCCGTTGTAATTTGTTTACCCTTCATGCCATGTTGTTTATCTAAGGAGAGAACCTCTAGTGAACTATGGACCCCGGTCCAATCTTTACCATTGATACATCTTCCACTGTTACTTGTTTACTTCCTGCAAACCATTACCTTCCACACCATACGTTTAATCCTTTGTTACAGAAAACCGGTGAGCTTGACAACCTCACTGATTCGTTGGGGCAAAGTCTTGAGTTTGTGTTGTGCAGGTCTCCGCGTTGCTTGCAACACCTGTGTGATGTTTCCTTCCTCCTACTGGTTCGATAACCTCAGTTTCTTACTGAGGGAAAACTTGCTGATGTGCTGATTCACACCTTACTCTTGTGGTTCCCAACAGGCTCCACGTTAGCCATCAGTCACTAGCATCTACTTGGCCTAGATAGCTACTAGAAACGGAGAGCATGCAAGATCTCAAACAACACAGACATGATAGAATCAACAAGATAGAATCATTAATCAATCTTACATAGTAATCTCAATATCCATCGGATCCCCGCAAACAAAACATGCATGATTACGAATAGATGATCTTGATCATGAACGAAGCTCACAAGATCTAAACATGGTAGCACAAAGGAGGAAAAACAACCATCTAGATACTATATGGACCCATAGTCCAAGGTGGAACTACTCACTCATCATACCGGAGGCTGACATGGTGATGAAGAAGGCCTCTGGGATGATCTCTCCCCTCCGGCAGGGTGCCGGGAAGAGCTTCAGATCCCCCGATATAGGTACGATGGTGGCGGCGGCTACGGACTGTTTCGTGGATATCTGATCGGGTACTTAGGGTTTTAGCATCAGGGGAATTATATAGGCGAAGGGGCGAGGCAAAAGGGCGGCCAGGGTGCCCACACCCCTGCCCAGGTGTGGCCTAGGGTGGGACCGCGTGTGGGGGTGTGTGGCCACCCTATGGGGCCCTTCGGTCTCTATGTTCGCCTCAGTGAAACATTTACTTTGGATTTTGTCCCATCTAATTCCGAGAATAATTCCTTACTAGCTTTTCTGAAACCAAAAATAGCAGAAAATAGGCAACTGGCATTGTGGCATCTTGTTAATAGGTTAGTCCCAGAAAATGTATCAGTAACAAGACCAATCAAGGTAAACCAGAGCAAATGCATTAAGTTCTATGGACAACCGTACTCCTAAGCAAGTGTGCTAATCACAAGATATCCCATATGTCACTTTGGGGTCAAGCAATTCGCAACACTATGCCTATCTATATCATGAGTGATCTTGGGGAACTTTGGGGGGTGCATCCTAAGCTGCTATTGCCTCCGCAAATCACTTATAGCAAATAGCCTATTAGTTCTACCCATGGACTTGTCAGGTACCCATGGAAGAGTAGAGACTAATGATAAGTTTTGTGACACTCCATGAATCCCTAGTAAATTCGTCAAAAATGGATTGGACGTCTCCAATCACTAGAATAATATCATGAATAGAACAATGTAAATAGAAAGCACAAATATATTAATAAACAAGAACACATCACACTTCAATTACTCAAATAATCATAATATTAATAAAAGGGGGTTCAAGCCATATTATGACCCATCACGGAGACCATGATGGGGAAGGAGGAAGGAGTAGCGGCGATGGAGATGGTGATGACGGCGCGATGATGGTGGTGTCGGCGTGGTGATGGTGGCGTGCTCCTTCTCCTCCTCTTCTTGCTTGGATGGCTTGATGGTGTTGATGGAGATTGTATCTTGGTGGAGCTTGAGAGGCTATGGAGGCGGCATGGCGGTAGGGCGCCGCCGTGGAGGCGGTAGATGAGATCTAGATCTTGTATATGGTTGGTGGTGGCTTCCTCCTCTCTTCCTTGAGTCCTCCCTCCTTTATATAGGCCTTGGGGGTGCCCTAGGGTTCCTCCAATACCGTCATATGACTTAGGGAAGGTTTTGGAGCCTCTGGGGAGTGAATTTCCGTCGTTTGCGACCTTTTTGGCAACTATACGTCCGGAGCTATACAGCCGGAATTTTTGCTCCGGCCGTATAGTTGGCTGTTGAACTTGCAGTCCCTTTCGTATTTCCATTTCTTCATATGAACTCCGTTTTGGGTGTTCTTGGGCTCGTTGGATTCGTATTGACGAGGGATACAATCCCATGGTCTTGGATCATTATTTTGAGAAGTTGGAAAAATTCACTTTTTCCAACACCTCAAATGGCTAAGTTTGGTCTTGTAGTTCCTCCATACTATACTCTCTTTGTTCCTTTTGCCTTTTTGTCCATAATCATCATAAACACCTACACACATGTCAAAGACAAGGAAGAGGGATAAAATTCTACCTAAACTACTAAATCTGCAAAGCTCATATTGAATTAATGAAAACAAGTATTCATGCATATCAAGCATAAAAATAGTTAGATGGAGCATGATATGATAGGCAAATGACACAATTTATATAGCTAAAAGTGTTGTATTATCACATCCATAATATATATTGATACGTCCAATTTGCATCACCATTCTATATAATAATTTGCCTCTATTCATTGATACATGTCTTATTATGAGGTATTACTTATGTCTTTTCCATTGTTTTTGCATGTTGGGTGATTCTTGGAGGATGGACTGTCGGAGTCAGGATTCTGATGTAAAAAGAGGTGTTTTCATGCAATTTCGCGAAGATCGGAAAAATAAAAGAAAAATATTGGAAAAATATATTTTCCCAGAAGACGGAGGAAGCCAGAAAGGGAGGTGTAAGATCCCTCCTTTATAAAGGAAAAGGATCCTAGTGATTGCAATGCTAGTCCCTGGATCATTGCTAGCATCCACAGTTGAAGATGAAGTACACAGAAACAAAGGTCATTATTACAGTCATTCCAGAGACAAACATAGTCTTTACAACTCCAAGGCCACAGGCCTAGTACCAGAGTTTGAATAAGTAAATAAATAAAAGTATTCATCTTCATGTGCCACAGGCAAACATGTTGAGTGTAGACTCATGACTCCTGATCCTCATCAGAGTAACCTGCAACATCATAAGTTACAGCCACAGTGGATCAATACATTGGAATAGTATTGGCAAGTGATACCTTAGTATAATTTAGGTGGACTAGATACTATATGCAATTTGACTAAGTGTATCTTGGCTTGCTTTGCTCAAAATAGGTTTTGCCTATTAGTTGAAATCACTAAGTTTTTCTTTGTCAAAACTTTTCCCAAGGAACCACCAATAGACATTGAGGTCCTTCACCCTTGTTCACCCACAAGTTTTACTTAGAAATTGGGATGAGGAGATTCTTGATAGCTTCCATGTCTTGATGCTCAAGTTGTCCTTTTCCAGGGACATAGCTAAGTACTTAGATTCTTCCATCTGCAGAGGTTGTGCACTTTCCCCACCAGACTTGATTTTCACCAAGACAGGACATTTCAGAAGCCTTCCCTTAGACCAAATGGACGCGCTCCAACCTATCATTCCCACTACCACCAACTGTCCAAATGGCTAAGTTCTAGCAACCTATGTGATCCAGGCAGAGCCCATATTGCCAAGTGGCTGCACTAGAAGCTTCTTAACACTTGGCCTCTAAAATCTCTTTGTTCCTGGGTGGCTTTACACAAGTGAGATACACAAGGTAAACCATAGAAATGGGCCTTGTGTAACCACTCAACATAAACCATTCCTTCCATTCCACCCAGGTGTTTCATTTACTTAGTTGTTTTATTAGGCAAAACACAAGTCCAAAGACTTAGAAATATTTTCATCATAGCATGTATATTTCACCACCCTTGGTTGCTACTAGATAGTCTAAGCATGGCATAGAAAGCATCTTAACTTAGAAATTTTCCTAGCAATTCTACACTAGTAGGATTTCCCAACATGGCATATAAGCAAAATATAGCATGCAAGACTTAGCAAAATATTTTCTAATGTTTAGTAGAGAACATAGGGATACAAATATTCATGAAGCACCACTTGCCTTGGTAGTTTGGAGAGTAGCTACACTCCTCACAATCACAATCACTAGCAACAAAATCTACACAAAGAATCATAGCCACAATCACATACAAAACATATACAAACAAAAATATATGAATGCATGCAATATGATATGTGATGATTTTTAAAAGTCAACAAAGCAAGTGTACAATACCGGTTCATAAACAAGTTAAAAACATTCCAAACAACATTTATTTAAACCTTAAAACATTTCTTAAACAATTCATATACTCAAATTAGCCCTACACAAGTTTCTGCAAATAAAACCATTTTAACAAAAGAAAAACATTAAAAACATTGCATAATTAGAAAGGGCTTGTTCTCCTGATTCCATTGATATAAAATTTGTCAAATTCTAACGTGGGAATCAAAAGTTATAGCTAAAACAAAATCAAACAACTAATAGATTCAAAATCTGTTTTAAATCTAATTCCTGGCCACGCGTCACGCTCTGATTGGCGCGTACTGGTTCGCTCAGGATCGCCTTTGTGAGCCGTTAGATCTACATAATCTGCACGGCCCAGATCTACTTGTAACGCTTCGATAAGTGATCTAATCTCACACGCTGGATCCAGATCCAACGGTCCTGGATCAAACGACCATAGCTGGGCGGCGCTGGCGGTGGCTACTGGCGGCGGCGAGCTCTGCCTACGGCGGCGCGGCGCTACAGGTGGCTCTGGGGTCGTCGGAGATGCTTACCAGAAACGTGACGATGCGCTGATGCTCAACCTGGCGACGGCTTGGCAAGGGGCGCATGAACACGGTCGCTGGAGCTCGTCGAAGTTGCGGGCAGCGTCAGTTGCTTGCTGTCGAACACGTTGCCGAGGCTCTGCGTCGACCTAGCCCAAGCCAGATGGTTCAGGAGATGCGCAAGGTCCTGGCGATCAAGACAGTACCAAGGGGGAGGCAAGGGGCGGTCTCATCTTACCTGAATCGCACGTCGGAGTCGAGCGGCGGCTCAGGTGCTCGCGGGTGAGAACGAGGACGTCGCTCTGGGTCATGAGAAAGCAAACGGAGGGCATTAGCGGATGCGCAAGGTCATGCTGGTCACAGTGGTTTGAACTAGAGGCAGAGGGGCGGTCTGTACTCACCGAGATTCGTCGCCGGAGTGCGTCTGTCTACGGCGGCGCGAGGACAATTGCGGGCAGCCTGGGGTCGTATCTGTCTGGCTTTGTTGGGAGAAATGGCCGTGGTGCAGAGGGGGTCTTATAGCCAGAGCGGGGGCGAGGATCGCGCGGGGTATCAATGGCAATTAAGCGCGTACTGATTGCGGCAAGGTAACGGCGGAGCGAGCGTCGCGGCCGCGCGTGATTGACGATGAAGACGACATGGTCGCAGGGTCCACTCGTCAGCGAGTTAAACAGAGGGGAGGTGGGGTCACATGGTCAGTGACCTGGTGGGTTCGTCCGTGAGTGAGCGAGAGAGAGAGGGAACCCGGGTGGGCTTACTGGGCTGTATTTGTAGTTGGGCCAGATAGGTGGCGCTGGCCTTTTTCCATTTCTTTTCTCCTTTTCTTTTTCTGTTTTTGATTTTCTAAAATGATTTTCAAATCCAAATCAAATGAGTTTGAATTCAAATCTTCTCTAGGTTTTTTATACTGCAAACCTTGCACACTACTGTTTATTCAAAACACTTTGATCAAATAAAAATAAAACCAAGCCTTTATGATATATATACAATAGGCATAATATTGGTTTTATTTTCTCCTTTTTTTTTGAAACTTTGTTCAAACTTTTGATGGTGCCTAAGTTTGAATTTCAAATCTTACTGAACCAAAACAAGTACTCTTCTCATTGGAAGATAGCACTAAGGCTAGAGCAACTTACATGAAATGATAAGCATATATGCTTCTGTTTTGAAATGATTTGTTTGAAATGAAATTCATATGATCATGGATGCATGGATGATATGCATGTGTTTGAAACATGATTTTAGGGATGTTACAAATCTAACCCCCTTAAGGTGAATCTCGCCCTCGAGATTCGGATTGGCTAGCAAATAGGTGAGGGTGGTCTTTTCGAAGATCATCTTCTCTTTCCCATGTTGCTTCCTCTTTGGAATGATGGTTCCACTGCACTTTGCAAAACTTGATAGTCTTAGTCTGTGTGACTCTTTCTGCAGTCTCAAGAATCTTGATAGGCTTCTCCTCATAAGTGAGATCACTCTCCAACTGAACCTCTTCCAAAGGTATAGTATCCTTCAAAGAAGTTTCTTCCATTTCTGGATGACATTTCTTAAGCTAACTCACATGAAACACATTATGAATAGCTGACAGAGATTCTGGCAGTTCAATTTCATAAGCAACTTCTCCCTTACGACTCAGAATCTTGAATGGTCCAACATATCTTGGGGCCAACTTCCCTTTTACTCCAAACCTCTTCACTCCACGAAGTGTGACATTCTAAGATAAGCTCTATCACCAACTTCATAGGTGACTTATCTACGCTTAGGATCTGCATAGCTTTTCTGCCGGGACTGTGATATCTTCAATCTGTCCTTAACGAACTTGACCTTCTCTTCGGCTTCTTTGATAAGTTCTGGTCTGAACAAACTTCTTTCTCCCACACCATTCCATAACAATGGGGTGGTACACTTTCTCCCGTAGAGAAACTCAAATGGTGCCATCTCAATGCTGGCTTGATAGCTGTTGTTATAAGAAAATTCCGCGTAAGGCAGACTTTCATTCCAACTTGCTCCATAGTCTAGGGCACATGCCCTCAACATGTCTTCAAGAATCTGATTAGTCCTTTCTGTTTGTCCATCAGTTTGAGGATGAAAAGCAGTGCTGAATTCCAACCTCGTTCCCAATGACTCATGTAGCTGTCTCCAAAAATGGGAAGTGAATTGAGTTCCCCTATTAGACACAATACTCTTGGGCACTCCATGTAGACATACAATTCTACTCATATAGATTTTGGCCAACTTAGCACTTGTATAGGTTGTCTTCACGGGTATGAAATGAGCCACTTTAGTTAGGCGATCCACTACTACCCAAATAGAATCATATCCAGACCGGGTCCTTGGTAATCCGGTAATGAAATCCATACCTATCTTGTCCCACTTCCAATCAGGAATAGGTAGTGGCTGAAGTAAACCTGCTGGTTTCTGATGTTCCGCTTTCACTCTACTACACACATCACACAAAGCAATATGCTCGACGATGTCCTTCTTGAGATTATTCCACCAAAATCTTTCCTTCATGTCCATGTACATTTTGGTGTTACCCGGATGAATGGAATACGGTGAGTTGTGTGCTTCTTGAAAAATCAGTTTCCGAAGCTCCGGATCTTGTGGAACACAGATACGTTTACCATGCCATAAAGTACCCTGTTCGTCTTCATGGAATCCTTTGGCTTTTCCTTTGCCAATATTTTCCTTAATTTCTTCAATTTCACTATCAGTCTTCTGGGCTTCTTTGATCTTGTCCAACAAAGTGGGTTGAACATCCAAAGACATGAGATGTCCTTCAGGCACAATCTCCAATCTGAGATCTCTAAATTTGGCGCACAAATCACCGCGCAATTCTCCCTTGGTAAGGCCATTCACAAAAACCTTACGGCTTAAAGCATCCGCTACCACATTTGCTTTACCGGGATGGTATTGCAAACTTAAGTCATAGTCCTTGATGAGTTCTAGCCATCTTCTTTGTCTCATATTAATTTCCTTCTGGGTGAAGATATACTTCAAACTCTTGTGATCTGTGAACACTTCACAACGTTTTCCCAAAAGATAGTGTCTCCATGTTTTGAGTACATGGACAACGGAGGCTAACTCCAAATCATGAGTAGGATAGTTCACTTCATGAGTTTTGAGTTGTCTCGAGGCATAAGCCACAACTTTTACTTCTTGCATAAGCACTGCACCCAAACCATGATGAGATGCATCACAATATACTTGGAAATATTTTTCCAAGTCTGGCAAACACAAGACTGGTGTTGTCACAAGTCTCTTCTTCAATTCCTGAAAGCTGAGTTCACAACCTTCAGACCAACCAAATTTCTTGTCTTTCTTTAGCAATTATGTCATAGGCTTAGCAACCTTGGAGAAATTCTCAATGAACCTTCTGTAGTAACCTGCTAAGCCAAGGAAACTACGAACTTCTTTCACTGACTTGGGAGATTCCCTTTCAGTTACAGCTGAAACTTTGGCAGGATCAACTGCTACACCATCTCCTGACACAACGTGTCCAAGAAATCCAACTTCATTTATCCAGAATTCACACTTGCTGAATTTGGCATACAGTTTATGCTCTCTAAGCTTCTCAAATATCAATCGCAAATGTCCTTCATGTTCTTCTTTGCTCTTGGAGTAGACTAAAATGTCATCGATGAAAACGACAACAAACTTATCAAGGAATTACATGAACACCTTGTTCATCATATTCATAAAGTATGCTGGAGCATTGGTCAAACCAAATGGCATCACGGTATACTCATACAATCCATACCTTGTGGTGAAAGCTGTCTTAGGTATGTCTTGTTCCCTTATCTTGAGTTGGAAATAACCTGACCGGAGATCAATCTTTGAGAACACACAAGCTCCTTCTAACTGATCAAACAAGTCATTGATTCTGGGCAAAGGGTATTTGTTCTTGATAGTCACCTCATTGAGTGAACGGTAATCTATGCATAACCTTTGACTTCTATCTTTCTTTTCCACAAACAAAACTGGGGCTCCCCAAGAGGAAGAACTTGGCTGAATAAATCCTTTCTGCAACTGCTCTCCAAGTTGTTTCTTGAGCTCTTTCAGTTCATCAACTGACATCTTGTACGGTCTCTTCGCTATTGGTCCAGATCCTGGTAGCAAATCAATAAGGAACTCCACATCTCTATCTGGTGGCATTCCTGGCAATTCTTCCGGAAACACGTCCGAATATTCACTCACAATAGGCACACTATCTATGCTAACCCCCTTAAGAGAATTTAGCTTACTCCCTTTTGATTCAAAGTTAGACTTGAATTTAATCCGTTTTCTTTCCGGGGTTGTGAGTGCAACAGTACGATTAGCACAATCTAGTACTCCTTCATACTTAGCCATCCAATCCATTCCCAATATTACGTCCAGTCCTTGGGAATGTAGGATTATCACACTCACTGGAAACTTATGCTTTCCAAACTCTATTACTAGATCCCGACATCCAAGACTTACTATCATATCTCCACCTGGAGAACTAACTTTTATTGGACACCCAATGTTTTCAGTTGGAAACCCATTTCTATCAACAAATGCTTTTGATATGAATGAATGCGATGCTCCAGTATCAAAAATAACAAATGCTAGAATTGAATTGAGTCTGAACTTACCAGCAACAGCATCAGTCTCCTCATAGATTTCCTCCACATTGATGTGGTTCACTTGTCCCTTCTGAAAAGGGTTGGGCTTGTTGGGTCCTTCAACTTTCTTTTCTGGGCATTCATTTGCATAGTGCCCCATTTTCTTGCACTTGAAGCATTCAACCTGACTAATGTCCTTCTTGACAGGCTGGCTTCCACTGCCACTTCCATTACCATTGTGGTGGCTCTTATATCCACCCTTGTGGTTCTTGTACTTGTCATTGTCATGACTACGGTGATGCTTGTTGTCATGACGGTTGTGGTTGTGGTGCTTGTTGAATTTCCCATGCTTGTGGGATCCTGAGCTTCCACTGTCATCGTAATGGGAACGTTTGTGAGACGATCCCGAGTTGTGCTTGTCCGAGTGCTTTCTCTTCCTGCTCTCAACTTGCTTCATTTTGTTCTCCAAGATAGCAGCCTTATCACAAAGAGACTGGTATGTGGGAACATATGCCACAGCCAACTGCAGGTTCAGTTCATCATTCAACCCTTCGAGGAACTTTTCTTTCCTCTTAGCATCAGTGTCAACTTCATCCGGTGCATAACACGCCAGATTGTTGAACTCCTCAATATATTCAGCCACACTGCGGTGGCGCTGCTTTAGGTTATGAAACTCTTTATTCTTCAGACTCATCACACCAGATGAGATATGAGCAGTACGAAAGCCATCCTCAAAGATAGCCCATGTCACATCTTCTATGGGGGTGGTGATCTGGAAGTTATCCC
Organism: Avena atlantica; assembly: GCA_910589765.1. NCBI lineage: Eukaryota > Viridiplantae > Streptophyta > Magnoliopsida > Poales > Poaceae > Avena > Avena atlantica. The sequence continues at coordinate 435,171,199 of OU342735.1, read as the reverse complement.
ACCAAGTGGCGGCTGGTCCTTCCAGCAAATGTGTTGCAAATCTGACCTTTTCTGCATCAGTACAGCCCATAGTTACCGAGTCCTTGTTCACAGAGCGTAGCCAATCATTGGCCACCATGGGATCAGTTGTTCCTGAGAACTTTGCTAGCCTCAATCTCAAGAACCTGGTAAGCATGTCAAAACCCGGTGGGTTGTTGTTGTTATTGTTGTTGTTTTGGTTCTGGATGAACGTCGTCATCATTTGCATCAGCTGAGTCTGAGCTGTCATCATTTGCTGCATTTCTGGAGTGATGTTGTTGTTGTTAGGGTTGGGATTGGCACGACGAGGAGGCATCTGTGGTTTGTTCAATAGAGATAAGAATGAGATACCCATAGATGTTTCATGCACAATACATCACATAAACAATCACAAAACATGCATCATAGCAATAATAGTTCAACAATAAAAACGACAAGTTCGCAAAGTAAACACACCAATAACAAGCCATCCACATGTTGGATGGTCATTGTGACACAAATAAAGTATGATAAATAAATGATAAATGAGTAGTCAACTCTACTCCTCGGCATCAACCTCCTCCTCAACAAAGGTAAGACCTGCATTCTCCATTGCGGTCTTGTATTCCTCGACATTGGCGGTCAAGGTCTCTATTTTGGCTTTGAGAGCTCTCTTCTGAGAACGAAGCCTCTCAATCATCGTCTGCTGATGCTCGAGCTCGAAGTCCTTGGCCTGCAGTTCTTCAGTCATGTCCCGAATCCTCTTGTTCCTATCCTAGACTCGCTTCTCCTGACTCTTGAACTTTCTGTCCTGGCTCTCGAACTTTGCCTCCATCTCCTTGACTATCTCATCTTGCTCCGCGAAGAGCTTGTCCTTCTCCCGAAGCTGCACCTGGAGTTCGTCATTGTTGAGCATGACGTTGGTCCTATCAGAGTCCACGTGCCTAATGAGAGCCTCTAAGTCCTGGAGGTGTAGGCGAATCGGCTCCCCTGTCTCCCTCGAAGTGTCCTCGAAGTCGATGGACTCTCCATCCTCATCACGTCTATCGAAGACGTGAAAGTGAGTACCTCTAACCTGTAGAGAGTGTCTCCCTAGCAGACGTCCTATCAGATCCTGCATGACTACCTCAAGGCCTCTCTCCTTATCATCGTGCATGAGCTTGAAGATGATAGCCTCCGTGGTAGGCTCAGTCTGGCGTCCGGGCTGATTGACCTTGAAACCCCAAAGGTCTTTCCTCTCAAACTTGGTGAGGGGAAGCACCATGATGGTAGGAATAGGGAGATTGAGCAAAGTAGTGAGATCGACAATACGAGGACCAAAGCGAGTTCCCTGGAACTCCTCAACAGTACTGATGGTAACATTATGCATCTATTTATAAGATAGAAAAAGTTAGAACAACACAAATTAAGATAAAACACAAGGCAAAACATCACATACATATCCTTGGAAATCAAAACACACAACTCATGGCATACATGGATCCATTACAACAACCAAGGTTCAACTTATTTTAAGCAACATTTGGAAAATAAGGTAATAAGTGGTGGTCCAACTAACAAAGTACGTTTACAATCCTATCTCACTGGATCTGTTGGCTAACATAATGTTTCTAGAAGCAATCAGTCTATCTTGCTCACATGACTCCATCACTAAGTCTATAATGTCTCCTCTTAGGGTTTGGTTGGTAGCCTCCAACTCTTGGGTATGTTTCTTCTCTTCCTTTAGGTCATTTTGGAGGTTGAGCATTCTGCACTTGACTCTATCATCAAGTTCTTTGATGGTCCTCCAAGCTGCATCCCTTGCTGAATCAATTGGTGAACATGCAGAATCCTGATTCCTTGTGGTTGTCTTCCTTGTTTTTATACAAGTGAAGTTGCACCCACCAGTACTCAACTCCTTCATCCATCACAGGAAAACCTTTGTACATAGCTGCACCATGTATTTCCATTGCAACCATGAGGTCTTTGAGAGCCTTGGGGAATTCTGTCTCACACTCCAAAGTCATTGTCATGAGTGGTCCTTTCCTTACGGCTTCGTTGATGGAGTTCATCTACAAATAGAGATGAGAAAGAAGATTAGAAAAGTTTACAAGAAGAATAGACAAGTGTAGAAGTTGTTGAAATTTTTTCCTTAGTGGTTTCCAATCCTAGGGTCATAATCCTACAGGCAACACAGTGCTCTGATACCATCTATAAGATCCCTCCTTTATAAAAGAAAAGGATCCTTGTGATTGTAATGCTAGTCCCTGGATCATTGCTAGCATCCACAGTTTAAGATGAAGTACACAGAAACAAAGGTCATTATTACAGTCATTCCAGAGACAAACATAGTCTTTACAACTCTAAGGCCACAGGCCTAGTACAAGAGTTTGAATAAGTAAATAAATAAAAGTCTTCATCTTCATGTGCCACAGGCAAACATGTTGAGTGTAGACTCATGACTCCTAATCATCATCAGAGTAACCTGCAACATCACAAGTTACAGCCATAGTGGGTCGATACATTGGAATAGTATTGGCAAGTGATACCTTAGTATAATTTAGGTGGACTAGATAGTATATGCAATTTGGCTAAGTGTAGCTTGGCTTTCTTTGCTCAAAATAGGTTTTGCCTATTAGTTGAAATCACTAAGTTTTTCTTTGTCAAAATTTTTCCCAAGGAACCACCAATAGACATTGAGGTCCTTCACCCTTGTTCACCCGCAAGTTTTACTTAGAAATTGGGATGAGGAGATTCTTGATAGCTTCCATGTCTTGATGCTCAAGTTGTCCTTTTCCAGGGACATGGCTAAGTACTTAGATTCTTCCATCTGCAGAGGTTGTGCACTTTCCCCACTAGACTTGATTTTCACCAAGACAGGAACTTTCAGAAGTCTCCCCTTAGACCAAATGGATGCGCTCCAACCTATCATTCCCACTACCACCAACTGTCCAAATGGCTAAGTTCTAGCAACCTATGTGATCCAGGCAGAGCCCATATTGCCAAGTGGCTGCACTAGAAGCTTCTTAACACTTGGCCTCTAAAATCTCTTTGTTCATGGGTGGCTTTCCACAAGTGATATACACAAGGTAAACCATAGAAATGGGCCTTGTGTAACCACTCAACATAAACCATTCCTTCCATTCCACCCAGGTGTTTCATTTACTTAGTTGTTTTATTAGGCAAAACACAAGTCCAAAGACTTAGATATATTTTCATCATAGCATGTATATTTCACCACCCTTGGTTGCTACTAGCTAGGATAAGCATGGCATAGAAAGCATCTTAACTTAGAAATTTTCCTAGCAATTCTACACTACTAGGATTTCCCAACATGGCATATAAGCAAAATATAGCATGCAAGACTTAGCAAAATATTTCTAATGCTTAGTAGAAAACATAGGGATAAAAATATTCATGAAGCACCACTTGCCTTGGTAGTTTGGAGAGTAGCTACACTCCTCACAATCACAATCACTAGCACCAAAATCTACACAAAGAATCATAGCCACAAATCACATACAAAACATATACAAACAAAAATATATGAATGCATGCAATATGATATGTGATGATTTTCAAAACTCAACAAAGCAAGTGTACAATACTGGTTCATAAACAAGTTAAAAAATTTCCAAACAACATTTATTTAAACCTTAAAACATTTCTTAAACAATTCATATACTCAAATTAGCCCTACACAAGTTTCTGCAAATAAAACCATTTTAACAGAAGCAAAACATTAAACACATTGCATAATTAGAAAGGGCTTGTTCTCCTGATTCCATTGATATAAAATTTGTCAAATTCTAACGTGGGAATCAAAAGTTATAGCTAAAACAAAATCAAACAACTAATAGATTCAAAATCTGTTTTAAATCTAATTCCTGGCCACGCGTCACACTCTGATTGGCGCGTACCGATTCGCTCAGGATCGCGTCTGTGAGCCGTTAGATCTACATAATCTGCACGGCCCAGATCTACTCGTAACGCTTCGATAAGTGATCTAATCTCACACGCTGGATCCAGATCCAACGGTCCTGGATCAAACGATCATAGCTGGGCGGCGCTGGCGGTGGCTACCGGCAGCGGCGCGGCGCTACAGGTGGCTCTGGGGTCGTCGGAGATGCTTACCAGAAACGTGACGATGCGCTGATGCTCAACCTGGCGACAGCTTGGCAAGGGGCGCACAGACACGGTCGCTGGAGCTCGTCGAAGTTGCGGGCGGCGTCAGTTGCTTGCTGTCGAAGACGTTGCCGAGGCTCTGTGTCGACCTAGCAGAAGCCAGATGGTTCAGGAGATGCGCAAGGTCCTGGCGATCAAGACAGTACCAAAGGGGAGGCAAGGGGCGGTCTCATCTTACCTGAATCGCACGTCGGAGTCGAGCGGCGGCTCAGGTGCTCGCGGGTGAGAACGAGGACGTTGCTCTGGGTCATGCGAAAGCAAACGGAGGGCATTAGCGGATGCGCAAGGTCATGCTGGTCACAGTGGTTTGAACTAGAGGCAGAGGGGCGGTCTGTACTCATCGAGATTCTTCGCCGGAGTGCGTCTGTCTGCGGTGGCGCGAGGGCAATTGCGGGCAGCCTGGGGGCGTATCTGTCTGGCTTTGTTGGGGGAAATGGCCGCGGTGCAGAGGGGGTCTTATAGCCAGAGCGGGGGCGAGGATCGCGCGGTGTATCAATGGCAATTAAGCGCGTACTGATTGCGGCGTGGTAACGACAGAGCGAGCGTCGCGGCCGCGCGTGATTGACGACGAAGACGACGTGGTCGCAGGGCTCACTCGTCAGCGAGTTAAACAGAGGGGAGGTGGGGTCGCATGGTCAGTGACCTGGTGGGTTCGTCCGTGAGTGAGCGAGAGAGAGGGGGAACCCGGGTGGGCTTACTGGGCTGTATTTGTAGTTGGGCCAGATAGGTGGCGCTGGCCTTTTTCCATTTCTTTTCTCCTTTTCTTTTTCTGTTTTTGATTTTCTAAAATGATTTTCAAATCCAAATCAAATGAGTTTGAATTCAAATCTTCTCTAGGTTTTTTATACTGCAAACCTTGCACACTACTGTTTATTCAAAACACTTTGATCAAATAAAAATAAAACCAAGCCTTTATGATATATATACAATAGGCATAATATTGGTTTTATTTTCTCCTTTTGTTTTGAAACTTTGTTCAAACTTTTGATGGTGCCTAAGTTTGAATTTCAAATCTTACTGAACCAAAACAAGTACTCTTCTCATTGGAAGATAACACTAAGGCTAGAGCAACTTACATGAAATGATAAGCATATATGCTCCTGTTTTGAAATGATTTGTTTGAAATGAAATTCATATGATCATGGATGCATGGATGATATGCATGTGTTTGAAACATGATTTTAGGAATGTTACAAATCTAACCCCCTTAAGGTGAATCTCGCCCTCGAGATTCGGATTGGCTAGCAAATAGGTGAGGGTGGTCTTTTCGAAGATCATCTTCTCTTTCCCATGTTGCTTCCTCTTCAGAATGATGGTTCCACTGCACTTTGCAAAACTTGATAGTCTTCGTCCGTGTGACTCTTTCTGTAGTCTCAAGAATCTTGATAGACTTCTCCTCATAAGTGAGATCACTCTCCAACTGAACCTCTTCCAAAGTTATAGTATCCTTCAAAGAAGTTTCTTCCATTTCTGGATGACATTTCTTAAGCTGACTCACATGAAACACATTATGAATAGCTGACAGAGATTCTGGCAGTTCAATTTCATAAGCAACCTCTCCCTTACAACTCAGAATCTTGAATGGTCCAACATATCTTGCGGCCAACTTCCCTTTGACTCCAAACCTCTTCACTCCATGAAGTGGTGACACTCTAAGATTTCTGCCGGAAAACACCGAGAGAGAAAGAGCTCTCCGGCAGACAGATTTCTGCCGGGGAAATTCCTTCCCGGAGAGGGGAGATCGTTGCCATCAACACCATCATCAAGATAGGCTTCATCGGGATCATCATCATCCACACCATCATCACCACTCCGTCCTGCTGTAACAATTGTGTTGGATCTTGCATTAGTTCTTAGGGGAAACTTTCCCGGTGTTAATTACTATTGTAGTTGATGCTTGTGAGTGGAACCATTGGATTATTGTTTATGTTCAGATTGTTATTCATCACCATATCATCTTTGATCTTGATCCATATGATGTCTTGTGAGTAGTTCGTCTATTTCTTGAGGACATGGGAGAAGTCATGTTGTTAGTAGTGGATTTGTGTTGAGTTATTATTCAATGGTTTAGTATTTAAGTTGTGGTGCTATTTTTCTAGTGGTGTCATGTGAACGTCGACTACATGATACTTCACCATTTATGGGCCTAGGGGAATGCATTGTGTATTTGGCTACTAATTGTGGGGTTGCCGGAGTGACAGAAACCTGAACCCCTGTTAGGACACCTTTGCACAAGGGAGTGTAGGGTCTCAGAGTTTAAGGTGTGGTTAGGTTTATATCTTAATTACTTGCCTATAGTTGCGGATGCTTGTAGGGAGTTTAATCACAAGTATGTATTAGTCCAAGTAAGGTCGGTACATTAGCACATGTTCACCACACAACACTTACAACACCAAAGAAGAGTACTCAACTATTTGAAGCGAAAGCACTTGACAGAATTCCCATGTGTCCTCAAGAACGTTTGGTACTAAGTATTTCCACCAGCTTGTCCTTTGCTAAGAAAGGATTGAGCCACTTGCTGCGTTTGTTCTTTGTATTTATTACTTGCACTTTGTTTCTTTGCTTTATCAAAAACCACTAAAAATCCGTTTGCTAGGTATTTATATAGATTTCCTGCTCCATACCACTAGTCAACATGTTCTGCTCCTCGTTGGGATCGACACTCCTATTTATAGAAAGTACTACGATACACCCCCTATACTTGTGGGTCATCAAGACTATTTTCTGGCGCCGTTGCCGGGGAGTGAAGCGCTATTGAAGAGTGGAACTGGTAAAGGAAATTTATACTATGAGTATTTGTTTTTATTTCTTTTTGTTACTCTATTTCCAATATGGATAACCTACTTGGTTTTCTGTTTGGGAAAACTACTACCACTATTAGGGTAGCAGATGAACCACCACCTGTTGAGATAGATCCTTTTAAGACACCTACAAGTATTGTTGATCGTGTTATGGATAATTATTATTTAGGGGATGGAACTGTCCATCCTGGTGATCATTTGCTTTTTATCCATGAATTATGCGGGTTGTTTAAGTGTGCAGGTATCACAATTGAACAGGTGAAGAAAAAGTTACTCTCTATATCCTTGAAAGGGAGAGCTGAAGAATGGTATAAGCTGCTGAAGAATTGACAATCCATGGAATGGGAAGAGATGGCATCTCTCTTTTACTCTAAATTCTATCCTCCCAGTGAGATTCATAAGGATAGAAATCTAATATATAACTTTTGGCCTCATGATGGAGAGAGTACAACTCAAGCTTGGGGGAGATTAAATTTACTAATGCTTAAATGTCCTATTCATGAACTCCCTAACAATATTATTTTCAATAACATTTATGCTAGGCTTTCTCTTCATGATAAAGATTTACTAGATGCTTCTTGTGCTGGATCATTCACACGTATGAAGGAAGAAGCTAAATGGGATCTACTAGACCGTATTCAAGAGAATGCTGAAGCTTGGGAGAATGACAAAGGAAGAAAGTCAGGTATAAACTATGATTATGAATGCATTAAATCTTTTATGGGAACTGATGACTTCCGTGATATTAGTAATGAGTTTGGTCTTGATTCCCAAAGTATTGCCAACTGTATTAAAGCCTTTGCCTCTTACATAGAAATTCCCCAAAAGAAGTGGAACAAGTACCATGCTCCTAATAAAGATGTTGTTAATCATGTTCCTATTAGAAGTCTGAAGTTTGTGATGACCCACAAGTATAGAGGATCGCAACAATCTTCGCGGGTAGCATTACCCAATTTATTGATTCGACACAAGGGGAGCCAAAGAATACTTGTAAGCCTTAACAACTGAGTTGTCAATTCGGCTGCACCTGTAAATAGTTCTTGCTCACAGAAGTTTATCAGTAGAAACAGTTTGGTAGTAGCAACGGCGAAGCGACAGCAACAACAGCAACAAAAGTGAAACAGGAGAAATAGTAACAGTAACGGTAACAGTAGGATTCGAGTGCGGTAGGCATAGGATGGATGGACGGGCATTGCATGGACGAGCCTAAACATGTAACTTCAAGATCTAGGGCATTGTAGATAAATAATAACAAGCATCCAAGTACTAAACAATCCTAGGCATGTGCTCCAAATATAGTCATACGTGCTCGCAATGAGAACTTGCACTACATCTTCTGTCCAACCAGCCCGTGGCAGCGGGGCCTCTAGGGAACTACTGGCAATTAAGGTTCTCCTTTTAATAGAGCACCAGAGCAAAGCATTAACACTCCGTGAACTCATGTGATCCTCACACCACAGCCATCCCCTCCGGTTGTCCCAATTATTGTCACTCTGGGGCCTTTGGATCCGGACAATGATATGTGTACACAACTTGTAGATAAGATCACAAACAATACTATCATAATGATTCAATAATAAGTTCAGATCTGAGATCATTGCACTCGGGACCTAGTGACAAGCATTAAGCACAACAAGTTGCAACAAAGTCAAATAGCAATAATAGAGATACTAGGCACTATGCCCTAACAGATCTTATTCGATTACATGATAGAACTCATCCAATCCCTACCATACCCAAGCCTACAGCGGGGGATTACTCACTCATGGATGAGGGAAACATCGGTGGTTGATGGAGATGCGTTGGTGATGACGATGGCGATGATCCTCTCAAAATTCCCCGTCCAGGCAGGGTGCCAGAACGGAGTTTCTGGATCCGAATATTGGTTTCTGGTGGCGGCGGTGGAGCGGAACTCTTTCTAGAAAACTATCGACCCCCCCCCCCCCCAGTTTTTAGGTTGAAAGGCAACTTATAGGCGCAGAGGGAGGCCGAGGGGGTGGCTGGGGTGGCTGCACCCCCTACAGGCGCGGCCAGTGGTGGGCCCACGCCTAGGGTGGGTGTGGCCCCCCCAGGTGTCCTCTCTGTCTCGTCTTCTGGATCCGTGGATCTTCTGGTGACATATAATTTTTGGCATATTTTTCGAGATTTTTCCCGATAGTTAATTTTCTGCACAAAAACAAGACACCAAGGTAATTCTGCTGAAAACAGCGTCAGTCCGTTCTAGTTGTATCCAAATCACACAAGTTTAGAGGAGAAACAATAGCAAAGTGTTCAAGAAAGTACATACGTTTTGGACGTATCAACTCCCCCAAGCTTAGCTTATTGCTTGTCCTCAAGCAATTCTGTTGAAAACTGAGTTCGATAAAAGAACTTTCACGAACACTTTGCTTCATATGATGTAAATATTCTCAGCACAGGAGTACATGCTTAGACAATTCATAATAAGGACTATGCAACTAAGTCTATTCAATAGTCATTGCAAGCTGTGAAGAGAAACCAACTCAATAATAATAAGTAGCATGAAACATAAACATAAGCAACATTGCAATGCTCATAATAAGGTATGGTAGAGTGGTATCTCGCTTGCCTTTGTTTGAAGAGCACAATAAATTCCAAGGCACCTCTGAAGTTCACATGAAGACTAGAAGTAAAGATATCAGATATACAAGCATCAAAGTAATGACATAATTAACCAAGTTTTGGAACAAACACAAGAATGACAACTATGCTCTCAAGAAGGTGCTCATAGAACAAGTGGTGACTCAACAAAGTTGTGAAAATGGTTTTTAAAGGTTTGAAAGGCTTCCCAATGCTGAAAGGAAGGTACTGATTAGCTTTGAGCTCTCATTGCCCCTATCATAGGCATCTTCATGTGGTTACGGTGAAAGTGAGTTCCACTCTGAATCATATGCTTGACATACCATAGACTGGAAATCCCAAGTCCCTTGAGTACGAGGGTCGCTCCGCATGCTACTCAACTTTGGTCACCTGAAAGTTCTTGTCATTGTAAATACATCCATATCATCGAGAACCGCCAATGGGGTACCCCTTGCACATGGTACAGGAGCTTTCTCATAACCAAAATGACAAGGCAAGCAGACAATGAGCATCTCATCAATCTTTTTATTTACCATATGCATAGCTTTTTATTGAGGATGCTTCATAGTTGCTCATTATGGTGAGGCTGCAAGTTTCCACCATGATTAGGCATGGCTTAGGCTAGCGGCCCAGGCGTTTCTCTAACACAATGTATAGACTCCATGAACTCACAACCTCCCCTTTTATTTCATATCATCGACATCCGTAAACAAAAGTGCAAGGAATCAATTGGATGAGATATCCAAAAAGTGTTGAAAGCGTTCCCCGTGATAGCATGGTTCTGCTGACTCCCAACATATAATTAGCAAGCATATAACTTTCATGGACAGGTCACGATGGTTCAGAATTATTAAGCGCAAGGAATAAAGTGTGCCATCAAGTTCGTGAGAGCTTTACTAACTAACTTTCTCAAAACAGACAAACATTTTATTTTGGAAGAAAACACGGCATATATAAAATATGCTCTGAAGTAGCAAATGATGCTAATAGGTAGGTATGGTGGACACAGCTGGCAATATTGGTTTTATGGAGTTGGAAGCACAGGTAGAGCACATACTCAGTGCAAGTGAAGGCTAGCAATAGAGAGGGAGCGACAAACGAGAGAGCAATAACTGCCATAATCATGCTTGCAACAAAACATGACTAATTATGGCATGAAAGTGATACAATAACTCTGAGGCAAAATAAATCATCGAGGATTACTGACTATTGATTAGTCATATGCATGCATGAGCATGTGCCAAGTCGATTCACATGAACAGTCAGAGGAGGATACCACAAAATCATACCAAAGTATGAATAAAACAATGCAAGCAAACATTCATATGACATGCTACAAACTATTAGCAAGCTGGAGCTAATCATAGACAAGCAAGAACTACTAAGCATCCATAATTACATACACCTTACACAAACAGGCTAAGCATGCTCACAATGATGAGTATATGTACAAAAATGAAACAAATAGAGTTTGTTACCAGCCTCTTACCACACCTCGAGTTGTCTTAATCTTCATTATTGCCCTTCACTTGTGTGACTTGAATAATTAACATGAAACCAAAATCCACTGAGGACAGCTGAACCCTACAAAGAACTCACAAAACCAAAGAAGAACAACAAATATTTTTGGTGATTTCGATTTTTTAGAAACAAGCAAACAAAGAAAAACCAAACAAAAACAAACCAAACCAAACAAAGCAAAATATTTTTGGATTTCTCTTTTAAGGAAAACCAAAGCAAAGAAACAAAAAACAAACCAATGAAAACAATGAAAATATTTTTGGTATTTTTGGGTTTTTAGAAACAAGCAACAAAAACCAAAAAGAAAGCGAAACAATGGACATACAAAGAACCGACCGAACATGATATATATATGAGTGTGATGTCGGTATACCTGCCCCCAAGCTTAGGATTTTGGCCTAAGTGGGGCTCAATAGCACGGAAAGTACCCCCATGCTGGTGGGTCATCATACTAATGATCATAGTCAGGCACCTGCGATGAAGAAGAAGACGCGCCCCTATCAAATGAGGGTTGCTGGTATGAAGACTCTCCCAAGTTGGAGGGCTGAACCGAATTGTCTTCGGCATCCTCTTCAATGTTATCCTCTTGATGGGAGAGTTCCGCCACATATGTGTCAACCTCCTCCTCCGTAAGCGACCATCCTTGCCTGTTATCAAAATTAAACAAAGCAGGTGCAGGCAAATAAACTATTTTCTCAGTCCTACCCTTTCTCTCACCTTGCTGAGCAAAAGATAATTCATACAGTAAACTACTCACATTAGCCCCCAAGGAAACAAAACCATGATGAATCATGGATTCAATATCAAGCCTCTCTATGGGGAACTGAAAATCTGAATAGTGAGGATCTAAACCATGGAAAGCTACCAACCTAGAAGCAATGAGACCTCCACAAATTCCACCCTTCTCATGGTTGGTGGTGAGACGGTGAGCTATCAGAGCACCCAAGCTATAATATCTATTCCTATTCAAAGCAGCTGTTAAAAAAGCTAGATCAAAAGAAGACAACTTTCTAGCAATCTTTCTAGCAAGAACACACTTGGTAATGAAATAGGCAAAGTATCTAATAGCTGGGAGCTGAATGTTCCAAATTTTACCACTTTCCTTTGAGAAGTAGAAACCTTGGCAAATCTCATTATACAAATCAATAAGTGACTTGGGCCTCTCCTTGATCTTCTCACAAGATCCCCACTGAGGTACTCTAATTGCTGCATAGAAATTAGCAAAAGGCAGGTCGACAGGTATATTATATATTTTGTAATGGACCATGGGATTAGAAGTAGACCAAGTGAACCGGAAGTCCTACACATAAGCCATGGTTATCTTAACATATTGGATTGATTCACCTTCAACAAGGTGTTCCAACCCTGCATTTGTAACCATAATTTGGAAATCTTGGAGGATCCCGCAGCTCCCATAAATTCATGGCATGGGTATATGGAAGTAAAAACTGCCTCCTCACGATGAACCTTCATTGGCTCATGCACCATCAATTCATATTGATTAAGTGGATAAGCACTCATCTTCCTTGCTGAAATTTTTAGACAACCATCAAACCAAGTGATTTCTAAGTTGATAAATGATGAGCAACTACAATAGGAACTTGCTAGAGGACTACACATGCACCAAAATAAAGTTTCTAAGCAAAGAACAAGCATGCAAGCTCAAACAACCTGACACCTATAGTAGCAAAATACTCAAGATACAATCTACCAATCACAAATCTAATTGGACAAGTGGAGGAGGCACATACCAAGGAACAATTCCTCCAAAAATCAGCACTTGAGATGGGCTGAACAAGGAGATCGAAAATCGCGAGCAAGAACAACAAGAACTAGAGATTGAGCAAGTTTTTCGGTGTTTTTCGGGAGAGAGAAATAAGATGGCTTTGAGGAGGCAGCCTGGAGGGGCCCAGGTGGGCCAGACCCCCCAGGCGTCGCCACGTGGTAGGCCGCACCTACCACATGTGTGGTGGCCTAGGGTGGCCCCCTGGGTCACTTCAGGTGCCTCTCTGCCCCTTTTTCGAGGAAAATTTATTTTGAATTTTCTAGGATTTTTCGGGAAACTTTATTTTTGGCCATTTTTCAGGGTATGAAAATTGATTTTCTCGCAGAAACAGTTTTTTTTCAGAAGAAGCAAAAGCAAACCAAAAGCCAAACTATAGGAGCTCTAAGAAACTCAAACAAGCAAACAACTAGCAAAACAAAAGCTAAAGCAAAGACTAGGAAGGAGAAAAGTAAAAGAAAGCAAGTATAACCACAGTGGAAACATTATTTTGTTCATTAAAATCCTTTTGTTAACAAGGTTGATCAAGTCTTTTTACCAAAACAATCTTATATGAAACAAAACTTTGCATTCCACAAGGTGATTATGTTACCTTATACTTGATAGCAATGGTCCCAATCATAATAGTTTCAAAATTTTCTTGTGGAATGGGACAATATATTTCTCCAACCTTGATGCTCTCAATATTTTCAATGGAATTCAGGCAATAGCTCTTAACAACCTTCTTTGGGAAATAGACAGTGTGCTCTTTGCCATTAATATTGAATGTTACTTTTCCTTGATTACAATTGATGACAGCACCTGCAGTATTAAGAAAAAGTCTCCCAAGAATAATAGACATATTATCATCTTCAGGCATTTCAAGCACAACAAAATCAGTTAGAACCATGCAATTATGAACAACTTGAACAGGGACATCCTCACATATACCAACAGGAATAGTAGTTGACTTATCAGCCATTTGCAAAGATATATCAGTTGGTATCAACTTTTCTAGCTGGAATCTCGTGTAGAGAGAAAATGGCATAACACTAACTCTAGCTCCCAAATCACATAAAGAAGTTCTAACATAATTATTCTTAATGTAGCAAGGAATAGTTGGTATACCTGGATCACCAAGTTTCTTTGGAACCTTACCATTGAAGGAGTAATTAGTAAGCAAAGTAGAAATCTCCTCATTAGGAATCTTCCTTTTATTAGAGACAATATCCTTCATATACTTTGAATAAGGAGGCAACTTAATAGCATTAGTCAAAGGAATTTGCAAGAATAAAGGTTTCATCCACTCACAAAACTTGTTGTAGTGTTCCTCCTCCTTTGACTTGTGTTTCTTACCTGGAAAAGGCATAGGTTTCTGCACCCAAGGTTCTCTCTCTTTACCATGTTTATTAGCAATAAAATCCTCCTTTGTGTTCCTAGTGTTCTTAGTGTGCTTCTCAGGTTCTTCCTCACCTTCCTCCTTATCAGGAGACTCATTTTTATCATTACCACTCTCAGTTTCAGCATCAGAGACAGATATACTATTAGGATCTACAGCAGGTTCAAGTGGTTCCTCAACTCTCTTATGTTTATTTTTCTTTCTCTTATGAGGACTACCACTACTCTCACCTTGTTGGGAGTCCTGGTCAATTATTTTAGGTTGTCCTTCGGGATATGAAGGATCTTGAGTAGCCATACCTCTCCTAGTTCTAATTCCATAAACATGTTTATCTCCTGAAGCATTAACTAGCTTATCCTTTTGTACCTTAGCAAGTTTATCAAGTTGAGTTTGAACCATTTGAAAGTGTTTACAAATCATTTTAATATCATTAGAAGTTATTTCCACAATATCTTTCAACTCATGGATAGCTCCAGAGTTTTCCAATAAATGATTCTGAACTTGTTTATTAAAATACCCTTGTTTAACAATAAATGTGTCAAGTTCCTCTAAACATTGATCAGGAGGCTTACCATAAGGAATATCACCTTCATCAAAGAGTTGGAGAGAGTGTACCTCAATAGTAGATGAGTGGGGAATTGGCTTACATAATTCTTCTATAGGAGGTAGATTCTTCACATCTTCAGCTCTAATACCTTTCTCCTTCAGACACTTCTTAGCTTCCTTCATCATTTCATCATTTAATGCAATAACTGCCCTCTTCTTTGTTGTTGGTGCTAGAATTGATTCAGGAACAACTGGTTCATGAGTAATAGGCTCAGGTGTATTTAGCTCAGCTGAAGTCCAATCATCATAATTCTTGCTTATCTTAGTCATTAATTCTTCAGCATCTGTAGGAGTCCTTTTCCTGAAAACACAATCATCAAAGCTATATAGGTAGGTCCTAGAATTATTAGTTAGTCCATTATAATAAATATTAAGAAGCTCATTCTTAGGTAATGAACATCCAGGATGTGCATGAATTAAGGCACAGAACCTTGTCCATGACTCAGACAATTTCTCTTATTCTCCCTGTTTAAAATCAAAAAGTCTCTGCAAAGCAGCATGTCTAGCACTGGGAGGAAAATATTTTTGGAAGAAAAAAGAAATCAAGCAATCAGGGCTATGAACCAGGAGGTAATCTATTAAACCAAGCCCTAGCTTCTCCTTTTAGTGAAAAAGAGAATATCTTAGCAACAAAGTACTTGCGCATCTTAAAATCATCACATAATAAAGCACTCATAGTAGAAAGCTCATTCATATGAGCCACATCACTCTCATTTCCAGTCCCACAAAAAGGTTCTTTCTCAACAATATCTAAATAAGATAAATCAAGAGAGAAATCATAGTCTTTATCTTTAATATCTATGGGAGAAGTGGCAAACTTAGGATCAGAGGACAACTTAGGCATGATAGTACGTCTAGCAAGGAGACTCTTAATAGCACTAGTACCATGTGTGTTTCAGCACTCTTCAACAAAATCATCAGTGAACTCAATGTAACCATCATTAATATCATAACTCTCACTAGACTCAGGTGAGCTAACAGGTGTAACAGTGTCTTCACTAGGAGTTTTGGTATTTCCTAGACTAGCCATAGTAGCATCTAGAAAAGGACCTAATGAACCACTCGCATCAAGCACAGTAGAAGTAACATCATGAGTATTAAAAGAAGTTTTAGACTCAGCAGTAGTAGAAGTGTGTGTAGCATGAGTATGTGGTGGTGGTGTGACAAGCTTACTTAAAACAGACGGTGAATCAAGAGCAGCAGAGGTGTTTAGGACTATACCTCTTCTTGTAGTGGATGGTAAAATAGGGAACTTTCCATCACGAGACTTCCCCATGATGAAAGGAGTAGCAGTGAACAGTAATAGATCCAAGTGAACTTACAAATAAAGCTATGCTCCCCGGAAACGGCGCCAGAAAATAGTATTGATGACTCACAAGTATAGGGGATCGCAACAGTCTTCACGGGTAGTATTACCCAATTTATTGATTCGACACAAGGGGAGCCAAAGAATACTTGCAAGCCTTAACAACTGAGTTGTCAATTCAGCTACACCTAGAAATAGTTCTTGCTCACAGAAGTTTATCAGTAGCAACAGTTTGGTAGTGGCAACGGCGAAGCAACAACAACAGTGAAACATGATCAATAGTAACAATAACGGTAACAGTAGGATTCGAATGCGGTAGGCATAGGAATGGATGGACGGGCGTTGCATGGACGAGTCTAAACATGTAACTTCAAGACCTAGGGCATTGCAGATAAATAATAACAAGCATCCAAGTACTAAACAATCCTAGGCATGTGCTCCAAATATAGTCATACGTGCTCGCAATGAGAACTTGCACAACATCTTCTGTCCAGCCAGCCGGTGGCAGCGGGGCCTCTAGGGAACTACTGGCAATTAAGGTGCTCCTTTTAATAGAGCACCGGAGCAAAGCATTAACACTCCGTGAACACATGTGATCCTCACACCACAGCCATCCCCTCCGGTTGTCCCAATTATTGTCACTTTGGGGCCTTTGGATCCGGACAATGATATGTGTACACAACTTGTAGATAAGATCACAAACAATACTATCATAATGATTCAATAATAAGTTCAGATCTGAGATCATTGCACTCGGGACCTAGTGACAAGCATTAAGCACAACAAGTTGCAACAAAGTCAAATAGCAATAATAGAGATACTAGGCACTATGCCCTAACAGATCTTATTCGATTACATGATAGAACTCATCCAATCCCTACCATCCCCAAGCCTACAGCGGGGGATTACTCACTCATGGATGAGGGAAACATCGGTGGTTGATGGAGATGCATTGTGATGACGATGGAGATGATTCTCTCCAAATTCCCCGTCCCGGCAGGGTGCCAGAACGGAGTTTCTGGATCCGAATCTTGGTTTCTGGTGGCGGCGGCGAAGCGGAACTCTTTCTGGAAAACTATCGACCCCCAGTTTTAGGTTGAAAGGCAACTTATAGGCGCAGAGGGAGGCCGAGGGGGTGCCTGGGGTGGCTGCACCCCCTCCAGGCGCGGCCAGTGGTGGGCCCGCGCCTGGGGTGGGTGTGGGACCCCAAGTCTCCTCTTCGTCTCCTCTTTTGGCTCCGTGGATCTTCTGGTGAAATATAATTTTTGGCATATTTTCCGGTTTTTCCTGATAGTTGATTTTCTGCATAAAAACAAGACACCAAGGTAATTCTGCTGAAAACAGCGTCAGTCCGTCCTAGTTGTATCCAAATCACACAAGTTTAGAGGAGAAAAAATAGCAAAGTGTTCGAGAAAGTAGATACATTTTGGACGTATCAGTTTGTACTACTAATCATATTGTGTCTGAACCTTATGTTGAGAAAATACCTTTCCCAGCTAAGGTAAAGGAGTACTCTATGATAATTAGTGCGAATAGCAAAGGTACTAAGAGAACTGTGGAGCCAGATGAGCAATTGAATATTGAACCTGTGGTATCTATTATGAAAGACCCTATCACTAGAAATATAGAGGATGAGCATATTGTCTTCTGTGAAGATGCTTCTAATATTGTCTCTCATCCTAGTAAGGCTAGAAAAGCTAGTGTTCCTGTGCTTTCTTTTAAAATTTGTGATCATTACTACTATGGTTTATGTGATATTGGTGCTAGTTCTAGTGCTATTCCTTATGAGCTTTACACGGAAATTATGCATGAGATTGGTCCTTGTGAGCTTGAGGACATTGATGTGGTTATTCACCTTGATAATAAGGAGACCATTTGCCCTATTGGTATTGTAAGAGATGTGAAGGTTCTTTGTGGTAAGATTAAGTATCCTGCTGATTTTCTAGTACTTAATTCAGCAGCTAGTAAAACTTGCCCTATCATTTTTGGTAGACCTTTCTTGAACACTTGTGGAGCTATTATAGATTGTAAGAAGGAGAAAGTTTTAACTAAGTTTGATGGAGATTCATATGAGTTTAACTTTTCCAAATTTGCTAAAGCTGCTTGTGAAAATAGCTTGCCTAATGACGATTTCAGGATGGAACAACTTGCTTCTATTGATCTGGTTTATGACCTTGGACCTCTTTTTGGTGACTGTAAGTATGCTCATTCTGATGATAGAGTTGTTTCCAGTGAAAGTTATATTGTCAACTTTATTCAAGTGCTACTGAAAGTTATTATGAGAGAGGGAAACATGGTTTTATGCATCTCAATAATGTTAAGTTTCCCTATTTTATGTTGAAAGCTTTGAAGTTGCATTTGTTTTGTCTTCCTGTGCTAGTGGCTTTTTGTTTCAACAATTTGTTTTCTCATGATACTCCCATGCATAGAAAGTGGGTTAGACTCAAATGTGTTGGTTATTTGCTTCTTGATGCTCTCTTTCGCTTCAAATATATATCTCCTTTGTGAGCATCTTTGAAGATATCAAGCCTAACTTAAAGGCAATAAATAAAAATACTTGTTGGGAGATAACCCAAGAGTTTGGTTGAGTCTTGGAAGTTATTACTTCTGTAATAACCACTTCTTATCCTTTTTGTTTTGATTTTTGTGTCAAGTTCAACTACTTTTGAGAAGTGGAGGAGTTGTCAAAAGTGGCTGTCCTGGGATAGATTTTTGTGCTGCATTATAAAAATTTGTGAGGGAGCTTAGTACGTTGGATGGAGCTACATTTTTATTTGCTTGTTCTCCCAGTTGTTTCCAAACTTTCATTAGTTCTGCACTTTTTTAGTTGAGCAATAGAAGGTTTTTGAAAAAATCAATCTTTACCTGCTGGTCTGTTTTGACAGATTTCTGTCATCATTTGCATTTGCCTCTTACAAGAAGCTTTTGTTTTGATGGATTTCAGTTGAAGTGTGAATCTAAAGGTTTATTGTTTTTGCTTACACTAATGTTGCCATTGAGGTTTGTGTGAGACCTTGTAGGAAAGGAATTTCCAGGAGAAGGAGGAAATGAGTCTGCAGAGTCTGTCTTTGAATAGGTAAAAGTGGTGAAAACAGAAGGTTTGAAACCCCAATATTTTTATATTTTTGATGTCTTTAATACATAAGGGAAGTTACGAGACAGAATAGAGGAGGAACTGGAGGCCGGGGTGGCCAAACCCACCCAAGGCATGGCCCCAGTTGGTCGCGCCTGGAGGGGGTGTGCCTCCCCCGAGCTCCTTCTCTGCCTTGTTTTTGTATCAACACCTTTCTTATGCTTTGAAACTTCGTAATATATAACCCCCCGGATCTCCCCGAGGTTCGTGTATCATGTTCTCGTCGTGTTTTCGTTTCGATCTTTTTCTGTCAGGAAATCTTCTCAAGTTTAGAGCACCATGGTCTCAGCCAACGACAAAGGCAAGAAGCCCGTGGAGGAAGTAAAGTTGGAGGAACAAACCGCCACAGGGTCAAGGGCAAGGAAACCTACTTTCGTAGGAGCAATTAACACTGGACATGCTTTTCCTTGTAACATGCAGGGGATCATAGCCTCAGTTCCAGACTTCAGATCCTGCCCTAAGGCAGTGGAAGCCCTTCGAACCACTGACGAGTTTTGTGATAAGTGTCGTTCTTTGAGGATGAAGGTGGATATGCTTCAAGACGAGAATGACAGGCTTCGTGAGATGCTAGAGGGTTTTCTGACCCTAAGCAAGACAACACCACCACCACAGAAGGATTAATTCGTCATCAGGTTTGGCATCCCCTTGGCTTGTTCCAAGCTTGGGGGAGTGCTGAAGTATCACCACCTTTATCTTTTATCTTTTACCTTTTTAGTGCATTCATATCTTTGGTAGAGAGATTATCTTATAGTTTGGTTTGCATGTGGAAGTATCTCTCCTTTAGTTGACTATCTATGTATCCCTTGGTGTGAGTGCCTTTATGGAATATTAATGAGAAGTTTCATCTTTCACTTTTTGCACTTCTTATTTTAGTTTGCAATCTTTATTATATGATGGATATTGTTGATAAGTATTGGCATCACTTTGTGAGCATCAAGTAAATCTAAATTGGTTTTGGCAAACCAAGCTCTGGTCAGTAGCAACACTTTTTGAGGTTTGAAAGAAAAAGAGAAAAGCTTACAGGTATTTTGTATCATTTATTTTCTTTATTGTTGGCTCATAAGCTTAGTATTCTCTATTTAAGATCTTTTGGGTCTTCAAGGAAGGTTGCATGTTTGGCTTTATCACTTGTAGGTTTGCCTGTTTCTTTCAACTCTTTTGCTTGCTACCCAGCCTTGCTAGCCAAAAACCTGTTTTGAGAAGGCATACTTCTCATGTTTGCAATCCCTTTGAACCAAAACCTGTGCCATTTGTGTCCACCATATCTACCTATTAGAATTTGCTATTCCAAGCAAATTCTCAAGCTTCATCTATCTTTCGAATTAAAAAAGTATTTTGTTATGTGAAAACTAGTTAGTAAATCTCTCACGGACTTGATGGCACACCTTATTTTCTTGTCCCTAATAGACTTGAACCATTGTGTCATCAAAGTTGTATATTCTTGCATCTATACGTTGGAATTAGAAGAACCGTGTTGTCACGGGGAACACTTTCAACATTGTACCTGTCGTAGTACACAGTTGATATCATGCTCTTTTGTTTGCGGATGTAGACGGTGTGAAATAAAGAGGGAACTTGTAAGTCCATGGAGTGATGTATGTGTTATAGAAACGCATGGACCTCTAGTCTAAGACATGCCTAATCATGGTGGAAACTTGTAGCATCACCATAGTGAGCATTCTGTGAAGCATCCTCAATAAAAAGCTATGCACATAGTAAATAAAAAGATTGCTGAGATGCTCATTGTCTTCTTGCCTTGTCATTTTGGTTATGGGATAGCTCCTGTACCATGTGCAAGGGGTACCCCATTGGCGGTTCTTTATGATACACATGTACTTACAGTGACAAGAACTTACCGGTGACCAAAGTTTAGTAGCATGAGGACCGGCCCTCGTACTCAAGGGACGTGAGATTGCCAACTTATATTTCGTCAAGCATATACTCCATCCTTGTTCACTTTAACCTTAATCATCTCAAGATGCCTATGATAGGGGAAATGAGGGCTCAAAGCTAGTAAGTACCATAATCTTTTGGAATCTCTTTATGACTTGAATTCCCTGCTACCCTCTATGAAGGGACCTTTGTCCTATTTTCTAGGTTGAGTCAATAAACCTACTTCCTCTCTATCTCCAGCAAGCGTTTGAGTTGTTGTGTTGCAAGCATTCATATGGTGATTTCATCATGTTCTTTATCTCCCTTGTTTGCACAAAACTCTTATCTATTGAGTATTACTTTGAAAGCCTTCATTGTGAAAAACCTTTTTGAGCAAAGAGTACTCCTGTTTTAAAACTTCTTTAAAAACTTTATTTGTGAAACTGTTTGCCAGCTGTTCTCTGACCAGGAACAAATTTTGCCAATTCCAATTATGATTTTTATTTATGCATCTCTATTGTGACTCCTGTACTTGTTGCAAGCTAAGTTATATAATGGTGAGTTGCTTTCTTCTATGATTTATGTAATGGTAAGTGTGATGCTTCTTGTCCGTATTATTTTATCGACACTTCACTCCATAAACATGTGGACAAGTTTACTGAGCTCAGTTTTCGCTTGGGGACAAGCGAAGGTGTAAGCTTGGGGGGAGTTGATACGTACAATTTGCATCACCATTCTATATCATAATTTGCATCTATTCATTGATATATGTCTTATTATGAGGTATTACTTATGTCTTTTCCACTATTTTTGCATGTTGGATGATTCTTGGAGGATGGACTGCCGGAGTCAGGATTCTGATGGAAAAAGAGGTGTTTTGATGCAATTTCGCGAAGATCAGAAAAATATCAGAAAAATATTGGAAAATTATATTTCCCTAGAAGACGGAGGAAGCCAGAAGGAGAGGCGTAGCTGGGCCACATGGGGCCCACACCCCCTAGGCGCGGGTCCCCCCTAGGATGCGCCTAGGGCAGGTGTGGCCCACCTGGCCGGCTCCCGACTCCGCCCTCTCGCCTTTATCTTCCTCATGGAACCCTAATACCAGGGGTGACCACAGAAAGATTTCCGCTGCCTCTGCCGGGCAGAAAACACCGAGAGAGAAAGAGCTCTCCGACAGATAGATTTCTGCCGGGGAAATTCCTTCCTAGAGAGGGGAGATTGTCGCCATCAACACCGTCATCAAGCTAGGCTTCATCAGGATCACCATCATCATCATCCACACCATCATCACCACTCCATCCCGCTATAACAGTTGTGGTGGATCTTGCATTAGTTCTTAGGGGAAACTTTCCCGGTGTTAATTACTATTGTAGTTGATGCTTGTGAGTGGAACCATTGGTTTATTGTTTATGTTCAGATTGTTATTCATCACCATATCATCTTTGATCTTGATCCATATGATGTCTTGTGAGTAGTTCATCTAGTTCTTGAGGACATGGGAGAAGTCATGTTGTTAGTAGTGGATTTGTGTTGAGTTATTATTCAATGGTTTAGTATTTAAGTTGTGGTGCTATTCTTCTAGTGGTGTCATGTGAACGTCGACTACATGATACTTCACCATTTATGGGCTTAGGGGAATGAATTGTGTATTTGGCTACTAATTGTGGGGTTGCCGGAGTGATAGAAACCTGAACCCCCGTTAGGACACCTTTGCACAAGGGAGTGTAGGGTCTCAGAGTTTAAGGCTATGGTTAGGTTTATATCTTAATTACTTTCATGTAGTTGCGGATGCTTGTAGGGGGTTTAATCACAAGTATGTATTAGTACAAGTAAGGTCGGTACATTAGCACATGTTCACCCACACAACACTTACAACACCAAAGAAGAGTACTCAGCTATTTGAAGCAAAAGAACTTGACAGAATTCCCATGTGTCCTCGAGAACGTTTGGTCCTAAGTATTTCCACCGGCTTGTCCTTTGCTAAGAAAGGATTGGGCCACTTGCTGCGTTTGTTCTTTTTCTTTATTACTTGCACTTTGTTTCTTTGCTTTATCAGAAAACCACTAAAAATCCATTTGCTAAGTATTTATAGAGATTTCCTGCTCCATACCACTAGTCAACACCTTCTGCTCCTCATTGGGATCGACACTATCGAAAGTACTAAGATACACCCCCTATACTTGTGGGTCATCATATATATATATATATATATATATATATATATATATAATCTGAATATGTTGCGGCTGCAAGTGCATGTACTCAGTTTTTATGAATGAGGCAAACTTTAAAGGAATACAGTGTCACTTGTGACAACGTGCCTCTTTTATTTGACAATGAAAATGTTATCAAGATTGCCTACAACAGGTGCAATATACAAGAATGAAGCATATTGAGATTCGTAATCATTTCATTAGAGATCATGTTGCCGTGGAGATAGTGAGCTACTATATGTAAGCACGAAGGATCAACTTGTGGATATTTTCATGAAGCCTCTTGATGAAGAAAGGTTTTGATATTTGAGGAATGAGCTAAATATCATAGATTCAAGGATATTGACTTGAACATCTTGCACACACACCTATGTATTAGCCTCTATTTAGTTTTGATGCAGGCGTGGACATATGGGGAGTGTAGTCCTAATTGCTAGGCTAACCCTCCCCCTTAATGTCGAAAGTAAGAAAATCATTCCTCTTAATATCATTATGTGATATGTGAGCTTAAATGACGAGTATTGGCTATTAACTCAAGATGCATATTTGCGGTGTCATTCCAAACACTCCTACATGGTGGCCTCGGCCATTGCCCTCTTCTTTGTGAAGAGTTGATTATTTATGGATCTTGTTTGAGTTATATTGGGTATCTTTTGTTCTTTTGGAATACACACTCAATCTTGTCTTTTTTCTGTACCTTCCAAGGATGTTTAGCACCGCTCTTTTCACTTTTTTGGCGTTTCGGTGCCAAAGGAAGAGAAGTAGTTCTATTAGGAACTCTGCTGGATTTGCATGGGCCAGACACAAATAATTTTGTCCCTCTTATTTTGTTTTGTTTATGCATGTTTGTGTCCATTGTTATTACCATTGTGGATTTATATTCTATGAGACATATGGATTTATCTATCTATGATTGAGACTATATAATGGTTGGTAGGATGATATGATCTCTATCTCAAGTCTCAACTTTCACTTTATTATGTCTCTTGGTTTCTTGCAACTTGTCCCTAGTATCCAATTCATAAAGAGACTTCGAACCTTTAAGTTGTGCATTTGTATTCCAATGCAAATTACTTGCATGCACACATTTAGAGGGAGTTTCTTTATCTTTTGGGTTTGTTTCTTTTGATACTCGTGCTCTATTGCAAATACTAGTATCGTCATCTAACACCAAAAAGGGAGATATTGAAAGAGCATTTATTGGTCCCTAGTGTTTTGTGTGTTAGATAAAAATACCATGGATATTATAATTGTGTGTTGAGTGTTACATATACAAAAGGTTTATTACATGTGTCAGCATCATCCCTCCAAAAAGGGTGGAAAAGAGCCCTTGCTCAATTCAGCAAGATCAAGGTTGGCAGGCCAGATAATCCGCCCCTGGCCAGAGCTGGATAATCTGCCCTGGCAATTTGGCTAAGGACCAGGCACGCTGCTCTTTGGAGAGGGGTCGAATGTTTTTCTAGGCCAGATAATCCGGCCATAGCAAGACCCGAATAATCCTCCCCTCCCTATAATCGACTAAGGACCAGATGGCGTATCTCTCTATTATGGGGGTGGATAATTGGCCTGGATTTGTGGCCAGGGTTAGAGTTTTGCCCATGCTGGATAATCTGCCCCCTTGGTAATTTTTCTAAGGACTTAAGGCGCGGCTTGTAGAGAGGGGGAAAAGGTTTGGGACAGAGTTTTTTCTCTGAGCCAGATATTTTCCTAGGCCAGATTATCCGGACCCCACTTTGGTCGAATTATCCGACCCCCTAAGACTCCAGATGGCTAAAATCAGAGGGGGTACAAATACCCCTCCCCATCTTCAAGCTGGGGTCTCTCGAATCGTCAGAAAAGAACAGTATTTTCATGAGCCACCAAATTCCCAAGATCTCCTCATTCAACCATCCGAAGGTATCCATCATTGGAGAATCGGAATACATGGCCTTGATCTACATATTCACCGAAGCAATATGAATTCCCCCCCTCATTCACTTGAGTGCCCCTTTGTATCTAGAGTTTCTTTGGAAATTCTAGATCTCGTTTTCTCTATTGCTAAACTTGATTTGTTGTGATAACTTGTTGTCCTACTCGGGAGCCTCCAATTCAGTTGTGGATGCGTGCCCCGGGCTCGTTGTAAAGGCGTCGGTTCCTGCCTCGAAGGGTACCGTATAGTGGAATGGTGAATCATGTTAGTTGTGGCTAGATTCACCGGAGAACAGGGTGAGGCCTTTCGTGGCATGGTGGTCTTATTACCGCCCACCCCTCTGTAACATCCCAAAAATATTAAACTTGGATCATCAAACTCTAATCATCAAATTAGGGTTAACAAAAACTTTTCCAACAAAAAATATGAAAGCATTCATATGTGTGTGTATTAAAATTTGGATTCTTTTGAATTGCCATGATTCTGTGTTTCTTTGCTTGTAAAATGATTCTTAGGTGAAATAAACATCATCTAAACAATCCTCAAACTTTTCCCAAAGACAAACAACTCAAAATAAATAAATTAAGTGAATGGTCACTTTGGCCAAATTAACTCCCATGCCTACTTTGGATATCTCTAATTTTCAAAACTCAACAGAAACATATATGTATCTTTGCACCCCTTGTTAGTACTCATAATAAGGTACCAAGGCCCACTTTGTGATCATCCAGAAACATTCAAATATCAAGTTTAAATGATAGTTTAAAATTGAATCTATCTCATATGAGAAGATCCCACTATTCCAAAAACCACTCAAACAAACTCAATTTTCAAAACCCAAGCACCCACAGAGTCTCTAGCACATGTCTAGCACACCCACCAAAAATATTTTCAAAATTCAAAACTCAAGTTCTTGCGGCTATTTCATCAAACAGGTTGCAGATTCAAATCAACAAAATCACAAACACTATTTTGAGCAGTGTTTTGGCCAACCTTGTTCCCTCTCTGGTTGCGGCTAGCCTTAGTAGATCATCTAGCACCCTTAACTAACCTCTAGCACCACTGTGAGCTTGCCAATGCTATCAATGGTGAGCAGGCCGAGCCTCACCATGTCACCCTATTGTGGACAGCAAGCTAGGAGAAGAACTAGCCGTGCCCACCTTGTCTAGCATGCAGCCCATGCCTCACCGCCCCCTCTCGACCAGCCCTAGCTCAAGAACAGAGCCCAGAACCGCCAGGAACGCCGCACCCGCACCGCTATCGACCATGTCGACGTGCACCGTAGAGCACGCGCCGTTCCCACGCAACCCGACCACCTCGAGCCCTCGCTGCCTGCCAGCATGCATCCCACCGTCCCAGGAGACCACCAGACATGTTCGTTTCACCGCCCGTACCCCGTAGCCACTGCTCGCCATGGAATTCGCCGCCTCTGCCTCACAGAGCACCGCACGTTCCCGACCAATTGCCACCGCCCCTACACACGCATTTAAGCTCTAGAGCATCGCCAGGAGACCGCCCATCGATCGCCAACCGAAGCCATGCCTCTAGCCTCCCATAGCCGTGTCGCCACCGTCGCCTGCCCATCCCTCTCGGTCTCGCCGTCGAGCCTATAAAAGGAGACGACCCCCGATCGATTTCTTCACACCATCTCACTCCCCTCACCTCACTGATCATTCCATCCGTTAGCCGGAGCACGAGGAGCAGCAGCTCATCGGAATTGCGCCGGAGCAGGCCGCCTCTAGAGAAGAAGGGATCCATTGATTTCGACCACCCCTGGAGCTGCCGCGACCATCCCTGAGTTAGCCGTCGTCGACTTCATCATTTGCCTGCCTCGCCGTTGTCACTGGAGCCTCGGTATGCCCCCTATGCACCCCCACTGAGCCGCTAGGGTTCGAGCTCGCCGGTGACATGTTCATCGTCGATGACGACCCTCAGCCGTTGATCTCACTTCTAATCCAACGCACCACATCACCCCGTACCCCTTCGCGTGTTATGAGCCACTGACCAATAGACCCCCTGTCAGCTGAGCCCCGCGCCGCGGAGTGACACTGGGCCGGCCCATTAAACTCTCCCACGCGACCCAACTGTTTGAATTTAGACTTTTTCTTTTTAATTCAAACTCAGTTCTGTACCTATATTCAAAAATCAACCCAGCTCGATTTAGTGAACCAAATTGCATGAAACCAATTGTTTTAGAAAGGTATTGAAATGCTTAATCCAAGCCCGTTGGATTCAAGTCATTTGGATCTGTAGATCAACCTTGGTAAAAATAACAAGTCAGAAGCTTTTCTGCATTCAAACATTTTTCAAATTTCAACCATAATAGCTTTTGAGTTGATTCCAACTCTCAAAAATCAAATTTGATCATACCTTTCAGAATATATAAAAACATTTGGGTTTACTTATAGAAATAATGTTCAAGTAATAAAGGAATGCCACATAGGCATTTCTAGTCACCTTATTTAATTGAAATAAAAGGTTAAACCTTATTAAATTGTGACAACACTTTAAATTACATTCCCATGTACTGAAATATGTGGTGATGGCATGTTTCAACATGATCCCATGTTTGAGTTGGAGAATATTAAATCTTAAGTAGTTTTTCAATGAGTAGAAATTACTTTTCTAAAAATAAAATAAATAAGATAAAGGTTTTAATCTTTTAATGTTAGTGATGATGCTAGATCATCTATAGTAACCTTTTGTATTATGATTGAAAATAGTTAAGTATTGTTTGGTGATTGTGTACCTCGTACTTATTTATAGATGCTAGTACCGACCAAGGATACGAGGAGGAAGGAGGATACTATGAGGAAGAAGCTGAGGAGAACTTTAACCACTGCTCTGCACAAGGCAAGCCTTACTAACCAAGTGGACCAATGCAAGCTAACACTTGCAATTATGAAAGTTAGATAACCTATGAAATGCACTAAGCATGCTTAGTTGGACACCTTTGATGATACCCAATCCTAGTTTTACTTGCAAGCTTTACACTTTATTTCTTTATCAAAGCTTTTTCTTAGAGTTTACTTAAGTGACTTGTAAATTCTAGGAAGATAATTTAAGGTTGCATAAAGAGCATTAAATTTGGCCTAAGCTAGATAATCTTGATGTCATCCTAAGGCATGAGATTGAACTTAGTTAAACTCCACTTGTTTACCACCCCTCATTAGTACTTACCCCATTTGTAGATGCTAGTGCTAAGCATAAAACTTGATCAACTTTAGATGGGAATACTTGGTGAAAATGGTTATGAAAACCTTGGAATGATGAGTCATTCTACTGAAATGTTTTGACATGTGTTTCCGAACACCAGATGATTTTGGTGATGAAAATGTTGAGGCATGAGCCTTAGCCCTTTATAAAACTGATGGTTGTCTGGATGCGATATGTAGCATCCCAATTGTCTAACAATTGCAATGCTACTAGCCTAGTCTATATAAATGCTACTTCCTATATATAATTGTTGCATCATAATTATATCATGCTCATGTCATCATGCCACCTTGCATTTGAGCATCATATAAAACCCTTTTGATTTGGTTCTTCTCTCATATGCATTGTCAATTGTATTTGCCTCTTGATATTGTATTTGGTTATCGATATATTGTTTAAATGCCCAAGTTGAGTTGGGGGCATATCTTTTATTCAACTCCATCACCTTTCTCTGCCACCACCTTATAATTCCACCATCCAACTAAATATGAGCTTTGCACTTTATTGGGTTTTACCTCTAGATCATGTGGGTTGGGATGGATCCAATTCTATTTCCACATGCTCTCATCTTAGCATCATGTTGTTTTCACATTATTGATATGTGGAGCCACCTTTGCATGCATTATGAGTAGTGCTCCTTTTTCCTAGCTTTCATATGGATTATCATGGATTTATGCTCATGTTGGGATATTTTTGGGACTATTAAACATCTAGTGGAATATACACACTAGCAAGTCCCAATTATAATCAAATGTGATCATCTCCATCTACTCCATCTGGAATTTTCCTTTAAATTCTTTTGCTTGGCTTAATTCCACTTTTGGGAATGCATAGGAATAATTCCATGTAAATATTATTGTTTTCACAAGAATGAGCATGGCATTTAATGTTTTTTGCATGGGCCATGCAAAGCACCACCATTCTTTCTCCTTTGGTTTTTCTTTGGTTTTTGAGTGGATCCTTTCTTTTGTGAGCTTCCCTTTCTCTCTTATTCAAAACCCCATCATCTTGATCTTGTGTTTGGATCATGTTAAAACCCTCACACCACCTCTTCTCTCATCTCACTCTCCTTATCCATCATCACATCCTCCACCTTTTGCTTGATCTTAGTGGATCACCCCTAAACCCTAAACCCTCTTCTCTTTTTCTCTCTACCTAGCCGAGCCCTCCTCTCACCACTTTTCCCTCATCATGGCGAGCCCCTCTCCCTCTCTCTGCCAACAGGGACCCACCCTTGCCATCTACCCCTCTATCTCTAAACCCTAACCCGAGTTAACCCGGCCCTAGGCTACCCCATCTATTCCTCTAACTCTACCACCCCAAACCCTATTTTGACCAACCCCTTACCTTGTCGAGCTACCCTTCCCCCTCTCCCTCTCGCTTGGCTTCCCCCTCTCTCCCTACCAGGCAGGCCCCACCACGTCACACCCTCATCTGCCCCCACTTCTTTCTTTGGCTTCAAGACAAGGAGAAGGAGGGAGAGAAGACCTAGCCCGATCACTCCTTCCTCACCTTTTTGCAAAACCACCACCATCCCATGTGCCTCTCTCCTCTCTCCCTTATCTCCCCAACCACCCCAACTCCCCATAACCATCTCAGATCGGATCTGGGAGGCGCCCAGGTCCTCCTCTACCTCCCTTCTTCCTCCCCAAGCTTGCAAGCTTTCAATCATGCCCCTAAACCCTAGCCATGGCCACATCTTCCTCTCGATGATCTGGAGCGCGTCAAGCAGGCCCTCGAGTACTGGCGTGCCCCTCTGCTTCTTCTACATCGCCTAACTCCGCTGGAAGCCACAGGAAACCGCCGGAGAAGCCCCGCCGCCGCCGTGCCCGTGAGCACCAGGATTACTCCGGCCCCGCTACTTCCTCGCCGATCTACGCTTCCCCGAGTCCGCTAGCTACACCTGAGGGTCGTAGGTGAGCCCACCGACCTCCTGGACATCATCCTCCTCCCCCTCTCACCTTGCATCGCCGCCGCCCTGCGTCGAGCACCCCGCGTGCACGCGTGCCGCCGCAGTCACCGTCGGCACGCGCGTCCGTCGCGTCTGCAGCCCATCTGCTGCCTCGGTTCCCCTGGGTTTTTCCGCGCGCTGTAGACCACCTCCGTGCAAGTTCTATGAACGAAAGTTGTAGCCCGTGGATTCCTCTTCGTTTTTCGATTTTGAGGCGACACATTTCGTCCAGCGTAGGCGTCGCCACCGTCGCCGGAAGACGGCCGGATCCGCCGCCGTCAGCGCGCAGCAGCAGCCGCTGGTCTTTTTGCGCTGGAGCCCCTCCCCTTTTTCCCGCCTGAACCCGCCGTCCCCGGAGCCCCACCTGTCAGCCGTAGTGACACTTTGCAGTAAGGCCCCCGCGCTTTGTGGCTTCTCAACCCGCGCTCCCCTGGATCGCCCACGTGTCGCCCACCGGCTGGCCGTGCGCGTGAGTGGCCCCGCGGATCGGCCGGTCCCACCTGTCGGTCTCGGTGGCTAGACAACGCGTGGTAAGAAAAGTCCAGTTCAGTCCCCGCCACGCCGGTTGTTGCTGAGTCAGCATCGACCCCACCCGTCAGTGTCTAGGGCTAGGACGAGCTAAGTAAGAAAAGTCTTTCTGCTTGCTGTTTAATTTAAAACCTTTTCAAATTTGTTTTAAAATTCAAATTCAAATCTGTTTTTAAATAACTTTTAAAATACAAATCCAAATAATACAAATAATATATGTTTTGAAGTCAGAAAAATGTGAGGAATTCAAATCTGGCCTTCAAAATATATTTT
This sequence comes from Avena atlantica, assembly GCA_910589765.1. NCBI lineage: Eukaryota > Viridiplantae > Streptophyta > Magnoliopsida > Poales > Poaceae > Avena > Avena atlantica. The sequence goes on along the minus strand of OU342735.1, from coordinate 435,139,950 downwards.
GAACACATAAAATTTCGAGTTGATTAAAATTACAATAAAATGCCCTTTTTCTCAATTAATTAATAACTTTTGTTTTATAACTCCAAATTTGACAAATAATATGTCTAAAATGATTAGCTCGACGAGACCTTTCTGTCTATGCATTCCATGTTCTGTATTGCAGCATGCATCATATAAATATAAAGTATACAGCAACTTATTCGAGAATAAAATGTGACCAAAACTCAATAAAATGCTTATTTCTTGTATTCTACACCTCACCCATGCCATGCTACTTTATTGCCATGCAAATTGTGCATCATTCATCATGGCATGATTGTTTGCTTGTCGCATTTTATTCTTATGCTTGTGCACTTTATTTATGTTGGCCCTTGTTTGTTTGGTTCTTCTTCGAATAGGCGCTGAGCAGGGGATATATCAAGAAACCCAGGAGCACTACCCAGATCCTTCTCTCGCTTCAACTGAGCTGCCAGGCAAGCACTACCACATGCTCGCATACATATAGTACCTATTGCCTCTATCTTATTCTTGCATCGTTGAGTCGCGATCGCATTAAACTGAATCCCAAGTACCGCATAGCCTTTACTTTTAAACCCCACCGAAGCTTGTTCCTCCATCCCATGAGCCATTACTACAGGAGTTGTTTGAGCCATGCGGGTCGTAGAACAGCATGTGAAGGGTATGTGAGTGTCTGATGGATAACGAGGTACCTAAACAACTTAACCTGAGTAGTATGGGATAACTAATGAAAGTGGCACCGGTGAGCAATATCTGCTATTTGGTTTTCCATGCTCACTTGTGTCCCGTAGGACCCCGAGTACTTGATTCCTGTTCCTTGAATATTCGCGCTATCCACATCCGGGAGGCTTATGGGACCCCCCTAAGCCAGAGCTTGATTCATTCTTATTTCTTGGGGCCACAAAGTAGTTTGGGGCTTTATTACTATCCTGTACTTATGTCATGCTTTAATGCTTAATTTAAGATTGTGCGAGGAATGCACCTGTACTGTTTTGGAAGCGGAGTGTTTTCGCGGTATCGACAAGCCCAGTCACATTTTCGGGTTCCCAGTCGTTTACAGCCACTGACGCAAACCTTGAGTCCGTCTCGGAGTCGGCTAACTTCATTGCAGGTAGCTTAATGGGGTGGCCCCCTGAAATATTTCTGAATCCTGCGATTGCTTTGTCGTGAATGCCTCGTTGGGTTTTGATTTGGTTTTTCCGAGGTTGATCGAGTGTGTGTTGCTATTTGTGCACCCCTGCAGGGTAAAACTTTCTGAAAGCCGTGTCCGCGGTTATGGACGACTTGGAGCACAGTTTCTCGATCATAGACAAGTATAACTAAAGTACCGCTTTTAATTTGACTAAGTAACTGACTAGTAAATAGTGCAACACTCATGGAATGGATAATAAAACTGCCAACGGATGGGGGGGTTGTTCATTCGCTTCCTCGTTGGTAAGCGAGGAGGAGGATGGATCTGCTAATATTACTGTTACAACTATTGGTATTAATTCACGGACATCCGTCTATCTATGGTTAGGCGGATGGTTAGCGAGTATCTATAGAATTGATAGGTATTATCTTTTGCTGCAATTGCGTCACCCCAGGTTGTGTCCCTTTAGAGGCATAAAGACTTGTTGAGTACCCCTAGGGTCTCACACGATAAATTGTTTGATTCAGATGAACAGGTACACTCACAAGATGGATACTGGGTGGAGGAGACGGACGATGTGGGCAACGATCATTCGGTGTAGAGATTCCGGGAACAGGGATCCATGAGATCTGTGGGCGGGATGTGTTTATTATGGGGCATCTTATGCCGATTTGCTTCTTATCCGTACTCGGATCTTGTTTGCCGCTTCCGCATGATACTCTGATGTTTGATGTATGCGGAGATATCCTGAACTATTATATCTATCTAGGACATTTGGATCTTGTTGTATGGCGTTGCAATATTTCTATTTCTTTTAGATGGAATGGCTCTGAGGACTGTTGTATGGTGGCTTGCATACATACTCATTTGTGTATGTAGTTGATCCCTTCGCCTGCCGATTACGCCGCCCGTTCTTGTCCCGATGTTTGGAAATGGTTAGGACGGCCGAAAGGTCTACCTGTGAGTGGAATTTGGGCCCCACCGTACTATTTTAACCATTTCCGCTCATCCAGGCTTGTAACTAGGAGCGTAATTCACCGAGGTAGTTACAATTGGTATCAGAGCCATCCCGCCCTTCAGGGTCTCAGCCAAATGGTCATTGTCAGTATAGCAAATATTTTGGTAGCTATGTATACTAGGGAAAAACAAAACGCGAGAGTAGGACTGCTTCCACTTTTCTTCTTACCCACCCACCCACCCTTTTCTGGTAAGGAAGTGTAACGTTTTCAATCCTCTTCTTAAAAGTTCAAACTAGGATTCACGTGTTCTGGGTTTCCGCAGTACCATAGGTTGTGTGTGTGTGTGTAATTCCTTGTCTATCTGTTGTATCCAACATGTTATCTTTATCTGCCTTTGGTTATCAACTGTTGGTACATTCCATACTGACAGGCTTTTGAGTACCGGCGCGATCTATCTGACTCCTTGTTAACCGGTGCCATCTTCTTAAGGGTGTCCTTCCTTCTAGCAACTCCACATTCTGTGAAACCATCAGTTGCTAATCGCTACCTGATAAGTGTTTTTGCGCATCTATTGGTATTTTAATGCCGAAAAATGCGGGAAAATTTTCTTTGATACATCTGTGCTTCCACACTCCTTTTCAGTCGTGTGTGAAACATTATCTATCTCCCTTTTATCAGCATGTCCATGTTAACTCATTCTTTTGTCACCGGCGCTTAATCCTAGAGTTTCATTTCATCTCCTATTCTCTTGGGCTAATTACATAACATGTGTCGATCCGATGCTGGTGATTGTAATTTGGTTCTCGGCATAGCTATATGACACTTATCTTGAGTGGAATATGGAAAATGCAATAACCACTATCCTCCAAATGGTGACAGTTATCTCCTGTGATTTTGAGTACACCGCGATCATATCTATGCATATTCAAGCATCTTTGGAAATCCAGAGTTTCTTCAAGCACTACGGCGGTCTATCATCTGTCCATCATGTTGCACATCCTTTTGAACCCCATATCTGCACAATTCTCCTGGATACGAGGGAATTGCATCTTTTCGTCTCTGATAGCTTTGCTTAAGGTATGAGCTATCATCGTTTCTTCTCCAAGATCTCTTAATCTTTGTAACCGGTGATCCGATCGACAATGTGAACCAGGTGACATCTCTTTTTTCTTCCGAAGGACTAGTTAACTTATTCTGTCAGCGCATCTTCTTCAACAGGAATCCTTACTCGTAACGTTGATTTTTCAAAGAGCGTTGAGCTCAGAAAGTGTTCCGAGCATTTGTTCGTTCTCCCGCCTCTTGAACTTGGTATTCTGGGGATATCTTGTTAATCCATGGTGGTATATGTTGATAATATGCTTGCCTATTCGATATCAATGGAAGATCATCTGTGTCCCTTTCTCTCAAGCTTTGTTAACACTGCCGTGTGCGAAGTTCCCAAAGTGGAAATTCTGGCTTCTTGAAGTCACCTATCTCGACCACGTCCTTCTTCTAAATACATTACTTCAATTCTGGAATCAGCAAGTTCATGGTTAATTCCATCTTCCATCTTCAATCAAATCCGGAGTTGTTCCTTGTTGGCAAGTTATCATCGTCGTTCGGCTAAAGATTTTCCTCAAGACCGCTAAATCTCTCTCAATCATTTCAAGAAGAACATGGAGTTCTTTTCACCTCTATCTCGTTAAGTAATCTTTTGAAACCCTCTCGCTCTATCGTCTATGCTCAATCCACCGGAGGCCATGAAGACCTTCCAGATCTTGTATTCCTTCTGTTCAAGTGGTGCTATCTTTTTCTATATCTGTGAAATTTTGCAGTTGTCTCCGTGATCTTCCTTTATATCTTTCCGGTGGCTTGGTACTTCCGACATGACGAAAACATCATCATCTTTATCTATCTATGAATCCAGCGAATCGTTTGCATCTATCCTTGTTTTCTAACGGAGTTCTATGAGTTTTTGCCAACACCTTCAGTCTGTTTCGGTAGTTGGGTTGCATGATTTTCTTATTCATGTGCGGAGTAATGCTTTGAGTGCGGGATGGAGTAGCTACCATACCACTACTCTTACCATTCGCTCTTGTACATTGAATTGGTGAATTAATGTGATTTCACTCATTCCACGGAAGTTAGAAGTGGCCTTTATCCCTTGATACTTCTACTTCCGTCCTTGTTTTTCCGGAGTGCTCTTTCGAAGAAAGTAATCAATAATCTCTTGTTGGTGATCTCACCCTTTCTACACGGAGCAAAATCCTCAATTGTCTGGTGGAAACAAACGCAAACCTTTTTCTATCCTCGTCTTTCTACCGATGCTCGATATCCCCAAACAAGATTAAAGGAAACTATCTCTCCTCTTTGTTTCATCAATTCTTTTTCTGTGGTAAAGCCAATGATGGTTGAGGCCATCAGCCGCAAATCTATTGCGTTAACCTCAAGGCTAAAGAAAGCAATAAGTATCTCTACAATAAACTCCAGATCCTGCATATTCTTTGCTTCTCGGGATTCCACCATGATCTGCCTTCACATCCATCTCTGGAAGTTATATCCGCGCACCTCAATTGCGTGATCCTTGGTTCTTACCGGCGCAACAAGAATCTAATCCGACGATGTCTAACTAAATCTTTCTATTGATATCAAGGGACTCTATTGTTTGAAGGCAATATTGTTTCCGTATTTCATTTCTCAAATCCGAGAGAAGATACGATGCTATTGTCATAGTGGTTCAAAACTCTCCAATCTAGCTCTTTTTCTTCCGGCGAGATAAAGGTTCATCCTCTATAGTATCGGTAATCTTTAATATTAATGGTGTGTCTTTCCTTATCCATGATACATCATCTTCTCCTTTTCTTTCACAAGTGGTTATATTCTTTTATCATGATTCTTGGGAAAACCGGAGCTATGCCCATCCTATCCTTCTTGTCTCACGACAATCCTTCAACTCTTCTAACCCGTTGTTTATCAAGCAAAACGCAAGACTCGCAACAAGTCTAGCAAGTTTTGCAAGGTGTAGTGGTCGCACCATTCCGTTGTTCATCAACTTGGGAACGTGAGGGTCACCTTCGTTCGAACACCCGCCTCTCCTTGTTGTTTTCTTTTTCCTAGGAATCTCGGGGCGAGATTCTTGTTTAGTGGGGGAGAGTTGTAGCATCCCAATTGTCTAACAATTGCAATGCTACTAGCCTAGTCTATATAAATGCTACTTCCTATATATAATTGTTGCATCATAATTATATCATGCTCATGTCATCATGCCACCTTGCATTTGAGCATCATATAAAACCCTTTTGATTTGGTTCTTCTCTCATATGCATTGTCAATTGTATTTGCCTCTTGATATTGTATTTGGTTATCGATATATTGTTTAAATGCCCAAGTTGAGTTGGGGGCATATCTTTTATTCAACTCCATCACCTTTCTCTGCCACCACCTTATAATTCCCCCATCCAACTAAATATGAGCTTTGCACTTTATTGGGTTTTACCTCTAGCTCATGTGGGTTGGGATGGATCCAATTCTATTTCCACATGCTCTCATCTTAGCATCATGTTGTTTTCACATTATTGATATGTGGAGCCACCTTTGCATGCATTATGAGTAGTGCTCCCTTTTCCTAGCTTTCATATGGATTATCATGGATTTATGCTCATGTTGGGATATTTTTGGGACTATTAAACATCTAGTGGAATATACACACTAGCAAGTCCCAATTATAATCAAATGTGATCATCTCCATCTACTCCATCTGGAATTTTCCTTTAAATTCTTTTGCTTGGCTTAATTCCACTTTTGGGAATGCATAGGAATAATGCCATGTAAATATTATTGTTTTCACAAGAATAAGCATGGCATTTAATGTTTTTTGCATGGGCCATGCAAAGCACCACCATTCTTTCTCCTTTGGTTTTTCTTTGGTTTTTGAGTGGATCATTTCTTTTGTGAGCTTCCCTTTCTCTCTTATTCAAAACCCCATCATCTTGATCTTGTGTTTGGATCATGTTAAAACCCTCACACCACCTCTTCTCTCATCTCACTCTCCTTATCCATCATCACATCCTCCACCTTTTGCTTGATCTTAGTGGATCACCCCTAAACCCTAAACCCTCTTCTCTTTTTCTCTCTACCTAGCCGAGCCCTCCTCTCACCACTTTTCCCTCATCATGGCGAGCCCCTCTCCCTCTCTCTGCCAACAGGGACCCACCCTTGCCATCTACCCCTCTATCTCTAAACCCTAACCCGAGTTAACCCGGCCCTAGGCTACCCCATCTATTCCTCTAACTCTACCACCCCAAACCCTATTTTGACCAACCCCTTACCTTGTCGAGCTACCCTTCCCCCTCTCCCTCTCGCTTGGCTTCCCCCTCTCTCCCTACCAGGCAGGCCCCACCACGTCACACCCTCATCTGCCCCCACTTCTTTCTTTGGCTTCAAGACAAGGAGAAGAAGGAGGGAGAGAAGACCTAGCCCGATCACTCCTTCCTCACCTTTTTGCAAAACCACCACCATCCCATGTGCCTCTCTCCTCTCTCCCTTATCTCCCCAACCACCCCAGCTCCCCATAACCATCTCAGATCGGATCTGGGAGGCGCCCAGGTCCTCCTCTACCTCCCTTCTTCCTCCCCAAGCTTGCAAGCTTTCAATCATGCCCCTAAACCCTAGCCATGGCCACATCTTCCTCTCGATGATCTGGAGCGCGTCAAGCAGGCCCTCGAGTACCGGCGTGCCCCTCTGCTTCTTCTACATCGCCTAACTCCGCTGGAAGCCACAGGAAACCGCCGGAGAAGCCCCGCCGCCGCCGCCGTGCCCGTGAGCACCAGGATTACTCCGGCCCCGCTACTTCCTCGCCGATCTACGGTTCCCCGAGTCCGCTAGCTGCACCTGAGGGTCGTAGGTGAGCCCACCGACCTCCTGGACATCATCCTCCTCCCCCTCTCACCTTGCATCGCCGCCGCCCTGCGTCGAGCACCCCGTGTGCACGCGTGCCGCCATAGTCACCGTCGGCGCGCGCGTCCGTCGCGTCTGCAGCCCATCTGCTGCCTCGGTTCCCCTAGGTTTTTCCGCGCGCTGTAGACCACCTCCGTGCAAGTTCTATGAACGAAAGTTGTAGCCCGTGGATTCCTCTTCGTTTTTCGATTTTGAGGCGACACGTTTCGTCCAGCGGAGGCGTCGCCACCGTCGCCGGAAGACGGCCAGATCGGCCGCCGTCAGCGCCGTGTCCGTCAGCGCGCAGCAGCAGCCGCTGGTCTTTTTGCGCTGGAGCCCCTCCCCTTTTTCCCGCCTGAACCCGCCGTCCCCGGAGCCCCACCTGTCAGCCGTAGTGACACTTTGCAGTAAGGCCCCCGCGCTTTGTGGCTTCTCAACCCGCGCTCCCCTGGATCGCCCACGTGTCGCCCACCGGCTGGCCGTGCGCGTGAGTGGCCCCGCGGATCGGCCGGTCCCACCTGTCGGTGTCGGTGGCTAGACAACGCGTGGTATGAAAAGTCCAGTTCAGTCCCCGCCACGCCGGTTGTTGTTGAGTCAGCATCGACCCCACCCGTCAGTGTCTAGGGCTAGGACGAGCTGAGTAAGAAAAGTCTTTCTGCTTGCTGTTTTATTTAAAACCTTTTCAAATTTGTTTTAAAATTCAAATTCAAATCTGTTTTTAAATAACTTTTAAAATACAAATCCAAATAATACAAATAATATATGTTTTGAAGTCAGAAAAATGTGAGGAATTCAAATCTGGCCTTCAAAATATATTTTGAACACATAAAATTTCGAGTTGATTAAAATTACAATAAAATGCCCTTTTTCTCAATTAATTAATAACTTTTGTTTTATAACTCCAAATTTGACAAATAATATGTCTAAAATGATTAGCTCGACGAGACCTTTCTGTTTATGCATTCCATGTTCTGTATTGCAGCATGCATCATATAAATATAAAGTATACAGCAACTTATTCGAGAATAAAATGTGACCAAAACTCAATAAAATGCTTATTTCTTGTATTCTACACCTCACCCATGCCATGCTACTTTATTGCCATGCAAATTGTGCATCATTCATCATGGCATGATTGTTTGCTTGTCGCATTTTATTCTTATGCTTGTGCACTTTATTTATGTTGGCCCTTGTTTGTTTGGTTCTTCTTCGAATAGACGCTGAGTAGGGGATATATCAAGAAACCCAGGAGCACTACCCAGATCCTTCTCTCGCTTCAACTGAGCTGCCAGGCAAGCACTACCACATGCTCGCATACATATAGTACCTATTGCCTCTATCTTATTCTTGCATCGTTGAGTCGCGATCGCATTAAACTGAATCCCAAGTACCGCATAGCCTTTACTTTTAAACCCCACCGAAGCTTGTTCCTCCATCCCATGAGCCATTACTACAGGAGTTGTTTGAGCCATGCGGGTCGTAGAACAGCATGTGAAGGGTATGTGAGTGTCTGATGGATAACGAGGTACCTAAACAACTTAACCTGAGTAGTATGGGATAACTAATGAAAGTGGCACCGGTGAGCAATATCTGCTATTTGGTTTTTCATGCTCACTTGTGTCCCGTAGGACCCCGAGTACTTGATTCCTGTTCCTTGAATATTCGCGCTATCCACATCCGGGAGGCTTATGGGACCCCCCTAAGCCAGAGCTTGATTCATTCTTATTTCTTGGGGCCACAAAGTAGTTTGGGGCTTTATTACTATCCTGTACTTATGCCATGCTTTACTGCTTAATTTAAGATTGTGCGAGGAATGCACCTGTACTGTTTTGGAAGCGGAGTGTTTTCGCGGTATCGACAAGCCCAGTCACATTTTCGGGTTCCCAGTCGTTTACAGCCACTGACGCAAACCTTGAGTCCGTCTCGGAGTCGGCTAACTTCGTTGCAGGTAGCTTAATGGGGTGGCCCCCTGAAATATTTCTGAATCCTGCGATTGCTATGTCGTGAATGCCTCGTTGGGTTTTGATTTGGTTTTTCCGAGGTTGATCGAGTGTGTGTTGCTATTTGTGCACCCCTGCAGGGTAAAACTTTCTGAAAGCCGTGTCCGCGGTTATGGACGACTTGGAGCATAGTTTCTCGATCATAGACAAGTATAACTAAAGTACCGCTTTTAATTTGACTAAGTAACTGACTAGTAAATAGTGCAACACTCATGGAATGGATAATAAAACTGCGAACGGATGGGGGGGGGGGTTGTTCGTCCGCTTCCTCGTTGGTAAGCGAGGAGGAGGATGGATCTGCTAATATTACTGTTACAACTGTTGGTATTAATTCACGGACATCCGTCTATCTATGGTTAGGCGGATGGTTAGCGAGTATCTATAGAATTGATAGGTATTATCTTTTGCTGCAATTGCGTCACCCCAGGTTGTGTCCCCTTTAGAGGCATAAAGACTTGCTGAGTACCCCTAGGGTCTCACACGATAAATTGTTTGATTCAGATGAGCAGGTACACTCACAAGATGGATACTGGGTGGAGGAGACGGACGATGTGAGCAACGATCATTCGATGTAGAGATTCCGGGAACGGGGATCCGTGAGATCTGTGGGCGGGATGTGTTTATTATGGGGCATCTTATGCCGATTTGCTTCTTATCCGTACTCGGATCTTGTTTGCCGCTTCCGCCTGATACTCTGATGTTTGATGTATGAGGAGATATCCTGAACTATTATATCTATCTAGGACATTTGGATCTTGCCGTATGGCGTTGCAATATTTCTATTTCTTTTAGATGGAATGGCTCTGAGGACTGTTGTATGGTGGCTTGCATACATACTCATTTGTGTATGTAGTTGATCCCTTCGCCTGCCGATTACGCCGCCCGTTCTTGTCCCGATGTTTGGAAATGGTTAGGATGGCCGAAAGGTCTACCTGTGAGTGGCATTTGGGCCCCACCGTCTATTTTAACCATTTCCGCTCATCTAGGCTTGTAACTAGGAGCGTAATTCACCGAGGTAGTTACACGATACCATTCCAATTTTACCGTACAACCACAATACCTGAATATTGGGTAGGGCTTGACTGAAAACTTATATACCTTAGTATGGGTTCCCTCACGGCCAAGGTCTGAGCTAAGGCTACCTTGTGAAGATTGTCCACCTATGCAGTACCCAAGATGACAGCTGGTCAAGGTTGGGAGGTCAAACTCACAGGAGAGGTTCCTATACTAGGGCGTGAAATTGAAAGGTTAGAATTGATTATCCGCATACTGAGTATGGTGAATTCAGGATTTGTTCCTGACGGATGTATCGAATGTTGTGGTGAAAGTGTACAATCTCTGCAGAGTGTCAAACTATTCGAATAGCCACGTCCGCGGTTATGGACAGTTGGAGTGGCCATACTGTTCCCCCGTCAGATGTTTTCAAAATGACTTATGAAATGAATTAAGACTTTGACTTGACCACAACAGGGTTGTGATATGAAATTCAAATTCCCACTTAGGTGTTATACAATTTCAACTAGTTTCTTGCTTCTGAACTTAGTAGAGGTAAATCTGGCTTTCTGCAAAACAACCATAGAGCTTAGTGTCCTACTACAAAAAACCCCTTCACTTGTTAGTATTAGTTTGTGAGTACTTAAAGAGTACTCATGGCTTTGTCCCTGGCTATTCCCGTGACCAGACTATGAAGAAGAGTACCAGGACGAAGGACCCCAGGAAGGTTACGACAACTAGGATCATCTCCCATCGTCAGCATTGCCTGTGACCCCGAAGATGGAGCTTCGCCTACGCTATAGTTATTATTATGTTATTCCGCTGCTTGAGTTGTATTAAAAACTGGATCATGAGATCCTTATTTGTGTAAGACCTTATGTATGGTTTGTAATAGATGATGTACTGTGATATCCAAATCTGTTATGTCTCGCAAAAATGGTAATACTGGGATTTGGGTTATGTTATTAAACAGAACCAAATTCAATTACAATGTTTGGTGAATGTTTGAATTAATTTGGTTGTTTGATTGCTGTTTGAATTTCAAAACAGAAAATAGAATCAGAAAAGGAAAAAGCAATCAGAAGAAAAAAATATAGAAATGGACTCAGCCCAACTGGCCAAGCCCAACAGCCCAGTGCCAGCCCACTCTCTCCCTCCCGAAGGAAAACGTTTCGCACTCAGTTTCTAACCCGCGCAGACAATGACTGGTGGACCCCTCTCCCTGCCTCTCTCCTTCGCTGACGAAGAGGACCCACGCAGCCAGCTCACCTCCTTCTTCCTCGCGCAGACGGCGCCTGCCGTTTCCTGGCCTTAACGCCGGCGATCAACTCGCGTTAACCACGGTCATTACTCCCCCTGCGACCACGTCCTTTTAATCGCCTGCGCCTTCTCCTCCTTTCCCCTCAAACACCGCAGCACGAGAGCCCCTAGGATGCCTCAATTCGAGCTCGCAACACCACTGCTCCGACCACCGTCCCCAGCAAATTCCGGCGAGCCCAGTCACCGCCTTGCCACCCCGACCAAGCACACATACTCCCCACTCCCAGGCGCTTCTTCCTGTGCCATCCGTTCAATCGCGGGCGCCCTAGAACCTCAGCTTCGACAACCTCTAAGCGTCGCCGCGTCTGCCTCTCTCTCCGGCTACGTCCCCTGGTAAGCACACACCGCCCCACGCCGTCTCGTTCACGCTCCCACACTCGCCACATCCTACTGCATCTAACCATGCTCTTGTCTTGCCTTAGGGCGATCTGCAGCGTCGCCTCCGACCACGACCAGAGCCGCCCGACGCTGTTCTCCACTCCGGCGAGCAATCCTGCTAGAACCTGAGCGCCCTTGCCAAGCCGACCGTACCTTGAGCATCCCCACATCACTGCGATCACAGTGAGCATTCCCACTTCGTTCTTTGCTTCCTAGAACCGCCGCTAGCCCATCGTCCGACCGTCGCCGCCGTCTGCCGCCGCGCAGCGCCGCCAGCCTTTGGCCAAGCATCTGTGGCCGTTAGATTTAAATCTGGTGGCTGCAATTAGAACTAGACGAACCGGTACGCGCCCATCTGATCCGTTCGTTTAAGTTAGATCCAATGCCTGGCAAAGCACGATCCGACCGAAGCTGTACCAGCCAATGACATCGCGACGCGTGGCCAGTCTTCGATTTAAAAACAGATTTGAATCTGATTTAGATGCAGATTTGAAAACCCTATAACTTTTGATCCACACGTCCAAAATTTACAAATTTGATATCAATGGAATCAGTGGAACAAGCCCTAGCCAACCATGCAATTTGTTTAGTAAAAAGCCTCTGGTAGATTGTTTGTTTTTGCAGAAACATTTGTATGCTTGTTTAGATTAGAAAAATTGTTCAAAAATGTTTTTGAGGTTGAAATCTTGGCAAATTAGTTTGTGGTGAACTTACTGACCCTAGGAACCAACCCATGGTTTTAAAAATGGATTTGGTGAAATTTAGGATGGATTAATTGATTTAGCCCATTTCTAGCCAAATAAAAAAAATATTGTTTTTGCTATGAAAATGTTTTTGGAGTAAAAACTTTGGAAAAATGATAGGATCAAACCTATTGACCCTAAACACCAAATTTTGAGAAAATAACAACTTATTTGGTGAACAACATAAAGTTGTTGCTTTGATAAAAATATTTTCCACCACATAAAATAATGATTGGATTTAAAAATAGTTTATGGATAAAACCCTTTTGCAAATGACTTTGCCACTTGGAAAAATGACCACTTTGAACCTTACAAAGTTTAGAAGCCTAGTGGAGACCACCTTTGCAAATAAAACTATTTTTGCATGCTTGCATGCATGACTTAGTTTCTCTTATTTTATGTGTGATGATTTGATTGATTGATTATTGGTTGGAATGCTAGTTGATATTGTGTTTGCTTGGTTGAATTGTAGTGAAGTTAGAAAAGTGTGAAACTAGAAAGATCAAGAAGTGAACCATCATTCCCTACCAAAAAGGCAAGTGACACTATCATCTAAAGTCCTACTATTTTCATTATACTTAGAGGATTTTGAAACATGCATGAAAAGAATTTTTATACTTATGCTATGCTAAATACTAATAGGATTCCCTATATATTCCTTAGTGAAAACAATGTAATTGTTACATGCTTAGCCATGCTATGTTTTGAAAAAGAGATACATGTTGAGATTTTATGAAGTTGAGAAAAGGACTTGTGTTTTTATAAAATAAAACAAGGACTCAATGAACCACCTGGGTGGACAAGGACTTTGAGTTTTGTAGAAGTTGGCAACAAAAGGAACCATGTCTATGGCAATCTCTTTGTGTTGTGCTCCAAAAGAAAACCACCCAGGAAACTTAGAGATTAAACATGTTTCTCCAATTGTGGCTTTCATGTACAACCACATGCTACTTATGGCTCTGGCTTAGTCAACTACATTAGGAAGACCCATGCATTGTCTTCAGGTTACTGAAAATGGGGACCTGGAATCCTACATGGGTACTGAAGACAAGCTAGCAATGGTGTATGGGAAGACCCTCTAGAAAGACTTCGTCACATTCTCAATCTGCCATTACTCCATCTTGGTGAGTACCAATCCAGCGGCCACTGGTGGCAACAAGATGAGAGTGTGACATGTGGGTAAAGTGTACAACTTATGCAGAAGATAATAAAATCTAAGTACTTAGCCGTGTCCCCGGTTATGGACAATACTGAGCAACTAAAGCTTGAAGCTATGGGAAATCTCGACATTCTAATTTCTAAGAGAAAACTTTTAAGTGATAACAAAAGACTTGATGCACTTGGGGGTACCAAGGAGCTCAAGAGATTTTGATGAAAACTTGAAGTACTTGGGGTTACCAAGGAGCTCAAGAGATTTTGATGAAAACTTGAAGTACTTGGGGTTACCAAGGAGCTCAAGAGATTTTGATGAAAACTTGAAGCACTTGGGGTTACCAAGGAGCGCAAGAGATTTTGATGAAAACTTGAAGTACTTGGGGTTACCAAGGAGCTCAAGAGATTTTGATGAAAACTTGAAGTACTTGGGGTTACCAAGGAGCTCAAGAGATTTTGATGAAAACTTGAAGCACTTGGGGTTACCAAGGAGCTCAAGAGATTTTGATGAAAACTTGAAGCACTTGGGGTTACCAAGGAGTTCAAGAGATTTTGATAAGGACACTTGGTGAATTCCAAGGAGTTCAGAAAGATTTGACAAAAGATCTAAACCATTTTGAAAATATAGGATAAATTATTGCTTTCTGCAAATAAGCCTTAAACCCTACTTAGCCAAAAATGCATGTAATGATAGGATCCACTTAAGTTCTACATAGAAGTGAAACTTGCCAATACAATTCAAATGTATTGACCCTTGTGGCTGTAACTTGTAATGTTGCAGGTTTGATTGATTTTAGTGAAGATTGATTGATTAGGATTACAGAGTCTACAACCAACATGTTTGCCTGTGGCACTTTGAAGATGAAGGACCCCATGCTTATAGTTATTCCGCTGCAATGTAATGTAATAGCCAAATGAGCTATGTAAGATGTAATAAAATTATGTTATTCCTGGTTATAAAGTTATATTATGACCTTTGTTTCTTGATATTACATCTTAACTGTGGATGCTAGCTATTGATCCAGGGACTAGCATTGTAAACACAGGGGACTCTACCTTATTTAAAGGTTGGGACCCTTACAGATGGTATCAGAGCATTGTGTTGCCTGTAGGATTTGTAAACCTAGGATTGGACAAAAACCCTTAGTAAAATAGGAAATTGTTTTGTTTCAAAATTTATTTACAAACAGTCTTGTAAACTCTTTCCTCAACCATTTTGGTTTTGATTCTACATCTCTTCTATTTTTAACTTGATGGAAAACCTACCCCATGGCCAAGGACTTCACCATGTGCAAAGGACTTCCTCAACTCTAATGACTTCAACTTCTTCAACTCTAATGACTTCAACTTGTTCAACTCTAATGACTTCAACTTCTTCAACTTCTTCAACTCCAATGACTTCAACATCTTCAGCATTTTCACCAAAGAACTTCAACCATGGTTGTCACCAAGGACAAGTGGGACAAGGAAATCTTGCTCAAGATTTAGAGACTAAGGGAATGCAAAAGTTAGAAGGAGCCCACATCACTTGAAGTTTTGTGACCAAGAAATTTTTTCCTAAGGAAACCATGATCTCATGCAAAAAGAATCAACCAAGAAGAATGGAAAGATCACAAGTGAACCATATAGATGGACACCATATTTTAGTTAAGACAAACTCACCAACTTATGTGGTGTAACAAAAATATTTTGTTGCCTAAGTATGTGCTTGAACTATGTTGTTTGAGTGAAACGTTTGGCTTGTGATTGCATGCACATTGCTTGTATGAATTGTGATGTGTGTGATTAGAAATATTTCCTTAGAAATGTCTTGCCTATTCTAATCTCAATTCAACCCAAACAGATGACTACTCCAAGAGACTCCAACATCAAGGTTGATGACACCAACACCAACCAAGAGGACAGCATGAAAGAGCTCATAGCAACCCAACACCAGTTGAACTAAATGACATCTCAATTCATAGCCAACACCAGTGGGGAAGATCCAACACTGCAAGGATTTTTGGAAACTCAAGCCCAATTGATGCTTAAGGTGACTGATCAAATGATCAACATGGAAAACAACTATTCAAAAAGAATTTGTGACAACAAGGATGACAGAAATGTTATTCTAGATGGAGCACCAGCTTGCATTATTTGTGGAGACAAGGATCATACTTCCAAGGAGCATGGAGATCAATGCCCCAACTGTGAAGAGAAACATCCAGTTGGCCAATGTCCCTCCTCTCAAGCTACTTGCTATCTATGTGAAGGAAACAACCATGTCCCTATCCAATGCCCCATCTACTCCATAGTGGAACAAAGGAAACAAGGTGGAATGCAACAAATGATTGCAAACAATCAAGAAGGATCCCAATCTACCAAGAAGGTTGATGACAAAAGAAAAGGACCACTTATACCTCCAAGCAAAACAACCCAATTCAAAGGACCAAAGAAAGGGCATATGAATTATCCAAAGAGCAATAGAAGGTCCAAGAAACATGTAGACATCCCTACCTACCAGATAACATATGAACAACATGAACTAGATGCACTCCTAGCTTTGGAGAAACCCAAAAAGCAAAAGAAGGACAAAAGCCATGTGCAATGTCATAAATGTAAAGAAATGGGACACTATTCTAGTGAATTCCCAAAGAACCAGAAGAATAAGAAGATTGGCCAAGTGTGGTGCAACAACTGCAAAGAGCTAGGCCATTATGCAGCAACTTGTCCACAAGAGACACGCAAAGAACTCAAAGATATCAACTGTTTCAATTGCAAGCAACCAGGACATTATGCAAGCAATTGTCCAGAAAAGATGAAGAACAAGTTAAACAAGCCTATGAAGGATCTCAACCTTGGCCCATAAGTCAAGTGTGGAAACAAAGGACACTAAGCAGATGTTTTCCCAGAGAAGTTTCCCCAAGATCCCAAGCAAGCCAACATGTAATTTAGTTGGAAATATTTTAAGGGTGGTAGTACCCTAGTTGTTTGGAGCCTACTTGTAACCCTAGCTTTCCCAAATCTCGGGACGAGATTTATTTTAAGGGTGGTAGCCTGTCACATCCCAAGATTTTCCAAATCTTGTAATGTGAAAAATAAAATGAATAAAATAAAACTTTATTGATTTTCAGGGTGAGAAGAAACTTTTTGAATTCAATTGGAAACTTTCAAACTTATTTTGACCAAATAAAATCCTAAAGGGATTTAAAAAGATAAACACTTAATAAAGGAAAATAAAAATATTTGGAATTACTATTTTGAATCTTTTTATACAAAGATTGGGTTTTCAAATGAAAAGGAAGAAATTCAAATAAGGATAATTTTAATAGCCAAAAATTAAAACTTTGGCCAAGCCTTTGAAATAAAATATTTCTATTTGATAAAAATAGTAAAGGTTTATTTAAAATAAAAAGGATTTAATATCCAAGTTTATTAAAAATAAAGATTTTGCTATTTTAATTAAACATCAAAACTTATTTATTTTAAACAAGTTTTTCAAGTATCCTTTATCTTCAAATAAAACCTACTGATTTGGTTTTGAAATTAATTAAATTTTCAAATAGAGTTTTGAATTAAACAAATTCTATTTTGATTTAATAAACAAGGTCTATTTATTTAATTAATAATGGACCCTAAAATAAAAATATTATTTTGTATTTGGGATTTGGGTTATATTGTTAAACAGAACCAAATTCAATTAAAATGTTTGGTGAATGTTTGAATTAATTTGGTTGTTTGATTGTTGTTTGAATTTCAAAACAGAAAATAGAATCAGAAAAGGAGAAGGCAATCAGAACAAAAAATATAGAAATGGACTCAGCCCAACTGGCCAAGCCCAACAGCCAGTGCCAGCCCACTCTCTCCCTCCCGAAGGAAAACATTCCGCACTCAGTTTCTAACCCGCGCAGACAATGACTGGTGGACCCCTCTCCCTGCCTCTCTCCTTCGCTGACGAAGAGGACCCACGCAGCCAGCTCACCTCCTTCTTCCTCGCGCAGACGACGCCTGCCGTTTCCTGGCCTTAACGCCGACGATCAATTCGCGTTAACCACAGTCATTACTCCCCCTGCGACCATGTCCTTTTAATCGCCTGCGCCTTCTCCTCCTTTCCCCTCAAACACCGCAGCACGAGAGCCCCTAGGCTGCCTTAATTCGAGCTCGCAACGCCACTGCTCCGACCACCGTCCCCAGCAAATTCCGGCGAGCCCAGTCACCGCCTTGCCACCCCGACCAAGCACACATACTCCCCACTCCCAGGCGCTTCTTCCTGTGTCATCCGTTCAACCGCGGGCGCCCTAGAACCTCGGCTTCGACGACCTCTGAGCGCCGCCGCATCTGCCTCTCTCTCCGGCGACGTCCCCTGGTAAGCACAGACCTCCCCACGCCGTCTCGTTCACGCTCCCACACTCACCACATCCTACTGCATCTGACCATGCTCTTGTCTTGCCTTAGGGCGATCTGCAGCGTCGCCTCCGACCACGACCAGAGCCGCCCGACGCTGTTCTCCACTCCGGCGAGCAATCCTGCTAGAACCTGAGCGCCCTTGCCAAGCCGACCATACCTTGAGCATCCCCACGTCACTGCAATCACAGTGAGCATCCCCACTTCGTTCTTTGCTTCCTAGAACCGCCGCTAGCCCATCGTCCGACCGTCGCCGCCGTCTGCCGCCGCGCAGCGCCGCCAGCCTTTGGCCAAGCATCTGTGGCCGTTAGATTTAAACCTGGTGGCTACAATTAGAACTAGACGAACCGGTACGCGCCCACCTGATCCGTTCGTTTAAGTTAGATCCAACGCCCCGCAAATCACGATCCGACCGAAGCTGTACCAGCCAATGACATCGCGACGCGTGGCCAGTCTTCGATTTAAAAACAGATTTGAATCTAATTTAGATGCAGATTTGAAAACCCTATAACTTTTGATCCACATATCCAAAATTTACAAATTTGATATCAATGGAATCAGTGGAACAAGCCCTACCCAACCATGCAATTTTTTAGTAAAAAGCCTCTGGTAGATTGTTTGTTTTTGCAGAAGCATTTGTATGCTTGTTTAGATTAGAAAAATTGTTCAAAAATGTTTTTGAGGTTGAAATATTGGCAAATTAGTTTGTGGTGAACTTACTGACCCTAGGAACCAACCCATGGTTTTAAAAATGGATTTGGTGAAATTTAGGATGGATTAATTGATTTAGCCCATTTCTAGCCAAATAAAAAAAAATATATTGTTTTTGCTATGAAAATGTTTTTGGAGTAAAAACTTTGGAAAAATGATTGGATCAAAACTACTGACCCTAAACACCAAATTTTGAGAAAACAACAACTTATTTGGTAAACAACATAAAGTTGTTGCTTTGATAAAAATATTTTCCACCACAAAAAAAGTGATTGGATTTAAAAATAGTTTATGGATAAAACCCTTTTGCAAATGACTTTGCCACTTGGAAAAATGACCACTTTGAACCTTACAAAGTTTAGAAGCCTAGTGGAGACCACCTTTGCAAATAAAACTATTTTTGCATGCTTGCATGCATGACTTAGTTTCTCTTATTTTATGTGTGATGATTTGATTGATTGATTATTGGTTGGAATGCTAGTTGATATTGTGTTTGCTTGGTTGAATTGTAGTGAAGTTAGAAAAGTGTGGAACTAGAAAGATCAAGAAGTGAACCATCATTCCCTACCAAAAAGGCAAGTGACACTATCATCTAAAGTCCTACTATTTTCATTATACTTAGAGGATTTTGAAACATGCATGAAAAGATTTTCTATTCTTATGCTATGCTAAATCCTAATAGGATTCCCTATATATTCCTTAGTGAAAACAATGTAATTGTTACATGCTTAGCCATGCTATGTTTTGAAAAAGACATACATGTTGAGATTTTATGAAGTTGAGAAAAGGACTTGTGTTTTTTATAAAATAAAACAAGGACTCAATGAACCACATGGGTGGACAAGGACTTTGAGTTTTGGAGAAGGTGGCAACAAAAGGAACCATGTCTATGGCAATCTCTTTGTGTTGTGCTCCAAAAGAAAACCACCCAGGAAACTTAGAGATTGAACATGTTTCTCCAATTGTGGCTTTCGTGTACAACCACATGCTACTTATGGCTCTGGCTTAGTCAACTACATTAGGAAGACCCATGCATTGTCTTCAGGTTACTGAAAATGGGGACCTGGAATCCTACATGGGTACTGAAGACAAGCTAGCAATGGTGTATGGGAGGACCCTCTAAAAGACTTCGTCACATTCTCAATCTGCCAGTACTCCATCTTGGTGAGTACCAATCCAGCGGCCACTGGTGGCAACAAGATGAGAGTGTGACATGTGGGTAAAGTGTACAAATTATGCAGAAGATAATAAAATCTAAGTACTTAGCCGTGTCCCCGGTTATGGACAATACTGAGCAACTAAAGCTTGAAGCTATGGGAAATCTCGACATTCTAATTTCTAAGAGAAAACTTTTAAGTGATAACAAAAGACTTTATGCACTTGGGGGTACCAAGGAGCTCAAGAGATTTTGATGAAAACTTGAAGTACTTGGGGTTACCAAGGAGCTCAAGAGATTTTGATGAAAACTTGAAGTATTTGGGGTTACCAAGGAGCTCAAGAGATTTTGATGAAAACTTGAAGCACTTGGGGTTACCAAGGAGCTCAAGAGATTTTGATGAAAACTTGAAGTACTTGGGGTTACCAAGGAGCTCAAGAGATTTTGATGAAAAATTGAAGTACTTGGGGTTACCAAGGAGCTCAAGAGATTTTGATGAAAACTTGAAGCACTTGGGGTTACCAAGGAGCTCAAGAGATTTTGATGAAAACTTGAAGCACTTGGGGTTACCAAGGAGTTCAAGAGATTTTGACAAGGACACCTGGTGAATTCCAAGGAGTTCAGAAAGATTTGACAAAAGATCTAAACCATTTTGAAAAGATAGGATAAATTATTGCTTTCTGCAAATAAGCCTTAAACCCTACTTAGCCAAAAATGCATGTAATGATAGGATCCACTTAAGTTCTACATAGAAGTGAAACTTTCCAATACAATTCAAATGTATTGACCCTTGTGGCTGTAACTTGTAATGTTGCAGGTTTGATTGATTTTAGTGAAGATTGATTGATTAGGATTACAGAGTCTACAACCAACATGTTTGCCTGTGGCACTTTGAAGATGAAGGACCCCATGCTTATAGTTATTCCGCTGCAATGTAATGTAATAGCCAAATGAGCTATGTAAGATGTAATAAAATTATGTTATTCCTGGTTATAAAGTTATATTATGACCTTTGTTTCTTGATATTACATCTTAACTGTGGATGCTAGCTATTGATCCAGGGACTAGCATTGTAAACACAGGGGACTCTACCTTATTTAAAGGTTGGGACCCTTACATTAGACTGGACGTTTGGATCAAAAACTTAGTTTCAAAACCAAAGGAAGCAAATATTTACAAAAACTTATTCCCATTCTTATCACCTTAATTCTTTCATGAAAATTCATGTTCCTGAAAAACTCTTGTAAAATACCTAAAAATTTGATACACTTGATCACTCTACTAACTTACGCATCCTATATTATTATAGATGGACGTGAAGTACATCAAGTTTTATTAGTTGGGAAATGGAGGAGACCTCATCTTTGAGCGGGATTTGGACCAGCTTTCGGAACTTCTGGAGTGTCCGCACCCCGAGTTCTTCGGATCTCAGCTCAATGATCAGGAAGGAGAAGATCGACAATGGCTAGTTGTTGCAAGTCTCCGAGGAAAGATTGAACCTCCCACTGCCAAGGGAATTCAGTTCACTTTAAGAGAGAACAACTGGCTCGATGGACTTGCCAGGCCATGCAGGAAGCTCTTACCCGTCTATGTGGGCAGAGTATCAACCAGATCAAGGGTACCTGCTTTGAGTTTTGTCCAAGGCATGATGCTATGGGACAACCACTAGAAGCCCCATATCACCCCGAGCTGAAGACTCAGTTGGACCACCTTAGCTTCATGATGTATGATCGTCAACAAGAACTGGACGATGCCCGTGACTACTCCAACCACAAGTTTGCCATCATCAGGACGAAGGATCAGACCATCGCCATGCTAACGAAGGACCGCAAGTCTCGCCGCCGTCAGCTTGACAAAAAGGAGCGCATCATTGCCCGTCTTCGCCACCGTATCTCGGATTTGGAGGAGACCATCCACGAGAGAGACATGCAGTTGGAGGAAAGGGCGAATGTCGGAGAAGATCTTCGTGGAGACCCCTATTCCTATCTTAGCGATGATGATGACTTTCTGGAGGATCAGGCCATGGACTTCTTCACCGATGAGGAGGATTTTGCCTTCATCGATGACGATGAGGATGATGAGGATGACGATTACACCAACTCCGAGGAGTAGTAGCACTTGACCACTAGCGTAGTGAGTTGTATTCGGTCCCACTGTATCGTAGTTTCCAGAATGGTTCTTAAAACCATCTGCTTTCCTTTGTTGTGGTGTGTGCTGTATCGTGTTCTATGAATGAATGAATGAAAAACAAGTTGCTAGAAAATCTGAGTCAAACTTTAAAACTTTTCAAAGTCCCTGAACCTTAGAAATTTCCCTCTTTTCTCATGATCTATCTCAATCTTCAGATGCCTCGCGGAGGAAGTGGTTCATCCCCGGACCCGATGTTGCAGATCTTGCAAATGTTGGTTTCTAACCGCGAAGCTGAAAGAGCAGAACGTCAAGCCAACTTAGCCACCCTTCAGCAGATAGCTCAGATGGCCAACAATAACCAAGGCCACAGAAATCAGGACAACCATGGATCTAAGCTCAGGAATTTCCAGAACACCCACCCACCTGTTTTCACTAAGTCAGAGGAGCCCCTAGATGCAGATGATTGGCTGCAAACCTGATGGAGATATGCCCTAGAGGCAATAATAAATGTAGTTATTATTATATCTTTGTGTTTATGATAAATGTTTACATTCATGCTATAACAGTATTAACCGGAAACATTAATACTTGTGTGATTTGTAAACTAAATTAGAGTCCCTAGTAAAGCCTATTTATAATACTAGCTTGTTGGTTAATAGATGATCATGGTTTCCTGATCATGAACATTGAGATGTTGTTAACAACAAGATCATATTATTAGGATAATGCTATGATGAACATAGTCCTATATATAAGCATAGCATAAAGATCAAGTCATTTTAATAGTTCAATTGCTATAAGCTTTCTGATACATAGTAACCTAATTCCTTCGACCATGAGATCATGCTTATCACCATAACCTTAAGGATGCTTTGATGACATCAAACACCACACCGTAACTGGGTGGCTATAAAGGTGGCATTGAGTATTCGGAAAGTATGGGTTGAGACACATGAATCAAGAGTGGGATTTGTCCATCCATATGACAGATAGATATACTTTGGGCCCTCTCGGTGGAATGTCATCCAATTAGCTTGCAAGCATGTGACTGGCTCACAAGGTATCACATATCATGGGAACGAGAAAATAGTACTTATCAGTAACGAGGTTGAACTAGGTATGCAGAGATACCGACGATCAAAACCTCGGATAAGTAAACTATCGTGAGACAAAGGGAAATTGGTATCATATGTAAGTGGTTCATTCAATCGCAAAGTAATCGTAGAAATATGTGGGAGCCATATGAATTCCTAGATTCCTCTATTGGTTATTGATCGGAGAAGTGTCTCGATCATGTCCGCATAATTCACGAACCGTAGGGAGAGACACACTTAAGGATTCGATGTTGTTGAGTAGTTATGGAATGATGAGAAAGAGGCCGAATGTTGTTCGGAGTCTCGGATGGGATCCGGGATATCACGAGGAGATCCGGAATGGTCCGAAGAATAAGATTCATATAAGGAAAATCCTGTTTTGGAGTTCGGGAATGATTCCAATGTTTTCACCAGGAATGTTCTAGAAGGGTCTGGAAGGTCCGACACTCCGGAGGGGGAAGGGTACATGAATGTGTCATGACAATGTGGAATGGTTGAATCATGTACTAGGTCACTTTGCTGGGCAAAATAAAGAGAGAGATCAAATCCTAGTTTGAAAGTCAAACGCCAATTTCAAAAAGTCAAATCTCAAGTTTGCTTGGTGGAGGGAGAGTAGGAAACCTACTTGGGGAGGAAGTCCCCTCCCTCCACCCGCCGGCCAAGGAGGCCGAGTTGGGGGAGGACTCCCTTCTCCCAACCGGCCACCCTCCACCTATATAAGGAGGGGTAGGGCGCCCCTACCCCTCACACCTCAAACCCTAGCCCCAAGTCGTCGGCGCCACCACCTCCTTGTGCTGCCGCCTAGGGCACCTCCAACTCGACGAGTTGGGGTTTTACCCAAACCCTAGATGCCGGACACACCCTCCCCTTGGTGCCCTCTAAACCCTAGATCACCAAGGCCTCTCTCATAGTCCACCATATTCGCTCCGGCATAAGGCGAAGATCTCCCCTCTACTTCCGACACCACGCCGTCGTGCTGCCGGAATCACGAGGAGAGTGCTACAACCTCCGCTGCCTGCTAGAACAAGGGAGAGGAAGGTCTTCATCGAGTACCGAATGTGTGACCGACTGCGGAAGCGCTGCCAGAATGCAGCGCCGGAAGGATCATCTACGCGATCTTGAGATCGGCAAGAGTACGACTACATCACCCACGAGAATGTGCTCTCGTTAACCGCTTTGGAATCTTCGAGGGTGAGTTCCTCTATCGACTCGTTGCTACAATCTAGTAGATAGATCTTGGCTTGTTTGTGTGCATGCGGTAGAATTTTTTTGTTTTCCATGCTACAAACCCCTACAGTGGTATCAGAGCCGTCTCTATATGTAGATCTATTGCACGAGTAGAACACAATGATCATTGTGGGCGGTGGTGATTTTATTATCAATAGCTTTTTGTGTACTTTGCATCTTGCGGTATGATGGTATGAAGTGGCCTGGGCTAACCTTACATGACATCGTTCATGAGACTTGCTCCACGCTCAACATGCAACTTGTATTGCATAAGTGGCTTTGCGGGTGTCTGTCTCTCCCATTATAGTAAAGATCCAATTTACAACGGGCACTTGATAGTTCAAACATCAACGTTGTGGTTCTTGTTCGTAAGTTAGATCGACACTTATTGAAAGCCCCAAACCACATAAAATATGCAAAGAAAATTAGAGGCATCTAACTTTGTTTTGCAGGGGTGTGCTGTGATGTGATATGGCCATGATTGTGATTATATATGATGTATACAATGTCCCTTATTGTAAGTTGGCAACCGGCAGGAGCCATATGGTTGTCTTTAAATTCCGTTAAGACCCGCATGTCTATTCAAAGTAGTTGTAATAGTTGAAGATGGTGGACGACAACCATGAAGAGGCGCCATTGACCTTGACGCCATACCGGTGATGATGGA
Organism: Avena atlantica; assembly: GCA_910589765.1. Lineage (NCBI taxonomy): Eukaryota > Viridiplantae > Streptophyta > Magnoliopsida > Poales > Poaceae > Avena > Avena atlantica. Next base: position 435,114,973 of record OU342735.1, on the reverse strand, counting down.
GATCATGTTCGTGCTTGAAGATGGAGATCGGAAGCACAAGAAGAAAGGCCATATCATATCACATATTATGAATTGCATGTGATGTGAATCCTTTATGCATCTTGTATTGCTTAGTTAACGACGGTAGCATTATAAGATGATCCCTCAAGCACACAAATTTCAAGTTTTAAAGTGTTAATCCTTAGTAAGCACCGTTGCTAAAGCTCGTTGTTTCGAAGCACCACGTGATGATCGGGTGTGTTAGATTCTGCGAGTGTATACAACGTGAGCAAGCCAGATTTTCTCATGCGGAAGCTAAGGTTTGATCTTGACGAGCCTAGCATGTACAGACATGGTCTCGGAACACGTATCACCGAAAGGTAAAGCATGAGTCATATAGTAGATATGATGAACATGTTGATTGTTCGCCATTGAAGTTACATCAACTCTCATGATGATCGGTTTTGATGTGGTGGATTTGGTTCGTGTGATAACTAAAACAATGTGAGGGATATTGTTTTGAGTGGGAGTTCACCTAGATTAATTTAACTATTAATTAGAACTCAATTTGTCATAAACTTAGTATAAACTATTGCACATATGTTGTATATCAATGGCGGCCCCTACCATCAATTTTAATGTGTTCCTAGAGAAAGAAAAGTTGAAAAACAATGGAAGCAACTTCGCGGATTGGTTCCACAATTTGAGGATTATCCTCAATGCTGGTAATTTGACCTATGTGCTGGATGCACCGCTGGGTGACCCGCCTGTAGCTACTGCTACTGATGAAGTAAAGAATGTTTACCTCACTCGGAAGAATCAGTACTCCACAGTTCAGTGTGCTATCTTGTATGGTTTGGAGTCGGAGCTTCAGAAAAGGTTTGAGAACCATGACCCACATGATATTGTCCGTGAACTCAAAATGATATTTGAGGCTCATGCGGCAGTTGAGAGTTATGAGGCTTCTGAAAAGTTCTTTAACTGCAAGATGGAAGAGGGCAGCTCCGTCAGTGAGCATGTGCTTAAGATGTCTGGGCACGCAAACAAACTCCAAAGCTTGGATATAGTGATTCCTAATTCTTTGGGGATTCACCGTGTCCTCCAATCACTGCCACCAAGTTACAAGAACTTTGTGATGAACTACAATATGCAAAACATGGATAAGACGTTGCCAGAACTCTTCTCCATGTTGAAATCTGCAGAAGTGGAGATCAAGAAAGAGCACCAAGTGTTGTTGGTCAATAAGACCACCAAATTCAAGAAAGGCAAGTCTAAGCAAAAGGGAAACTTCAAGAAGGGCGGTAAGAAAGTTGTCGCGCCGGCGAAGAAAACCAAGGCTGGACCTAAGCCTGATACTGAGTGCTTTTACTACAAGGGAGAGGGTCACTGGAAGCAGAATTGCCCAAAGTGATTGGCGGATTTGAAGAACGGCAACATCAAGAAGAAAGGTATATCCGATATACATGTTATTGATGTGTATCTCATTAGTACTCGTAGTAGTGCCTGGGTATTTGATACTTGTTTGGTTGCTCATATTTGTAACTCGAAACAGGTGCTGCAGAATAAATGGAAGCTAGCGAAGAACAAGGTGACGATGCGCGTTGGAAATGGATCAAAGGTTGATATGATCGCGGTCGGCACGCTACCTCTTCATCTACCCTCGGGATTAGTTTTATAATTAAATAATTGTTATTTGGTGCCTGCGTTGAGCATGAACATTATATCTGGATCATGTTTATTGCGAGACGGTTACTTGTTTAAGTCCGAGAATAATGGTTGTTCGATTTATATGAGTAATATGTTTTATGCACATGCACCTTTGATAGATGGTCTATTCTTATTGAATCTCGATAGTGGAAATACACATATTAATAACATTGAAGCTAAACGTTTGAAATTGAGCGATAACTCAACCTATATGTGGCACTATCGTCTTGGTCACATTGTAGTGAAGTGTATGAAGAAACACTATTCTGATGGACTTCTTGAATCACTTGATTACGAATCACTTGAAAGATGTGAAGCATGTCTGATGGGTAAAATGACTAAGACTCCATTTTCTAGTATGATGGAGCGAGCTACAGACTTATTGGAAATCATACATACTGATGTGTGTGGCCCAATGAGTGTAGCATCGCGCGGTGGTTATCGTTATGTTCTTACCTTCACGGATGACTTGAGTAGATATGGGTATATCTATTTCATGAAACATACGTCCGAAACTTTCGAGAAGTTTAAGGAATTTCAAAGTGAGGTAGAGAATCAACGTAACAAGAAGATTAAATTTCTACGATCTCATCGTGGAGGTGAATATCTAAGTTTCGAGTTTGGCGAGCATTTGAAGAAATGCGGAATACTTTCACAATTGACACTGTCGGGAACACCACAGCGTAATGGTGTGTCTGAATGTCGTAATCGAACTCTCTTAGATATGGTTTGTTCTATGATGTCACTTACAGATTTACCGCTATCGTTTTGGGGTTATGCATTAGAAACAGCCGCATTCACTTTAAATAGGGCACCATCTAAATCCGTTGAAACAACACCGTATGAATTATGGTTTGGGAAGAAACCTAAATTGTCGTTCCTTAAAGTTTGGGGTTGCGAAGCCTATGTAAATAAGTTACAGCCGGACAAGCTTGAACCCAAAGCGGAAAAATGCGTCTTCATAGGATACCCAAAGGAAACTATTGGGTATACCTTCTATCATAGATCCGAAGGCAAAATCTTTGTTGCCAAGAATGGATCCTTTCTAGAGAAGGAATTTCTCTCGAAAGAAGTGACTGGAAGGAAAGTAGAACTCGACGAGGTTGTCGAACCTTCTCTCGAACTTGCGAGTAGCGCAGCACCGGAAGTGGTTCCTGTGGCAGCTACACCAATAAGAGAGGAAGCTAATGATGATGATCATGAAACTTCAGTTGAAGTTACTACAGAGCCTCGTAGGTCAATAAGAAATCGTACCACTCCTGATTGGTATGATCCCGTTATGAGTGTCATGTTAGTGGACAACACCGATGACCCTGCGACATATGAGGAAGCGATGATGAGCCCAGATTCCAATAAATGGCAAGAAGCCATGAAATCAGAGATTGGATCCATGTACGAAAACCAAGTATGGACTTACCAGATGGCCGGAAGGCTGTCGAGAACAAATGGATTTTCAAGAAGAAAACAGATGCTGATGGTAATGTTACTGTCTATAAAGCTCGACTTGTCGCAAAAGGGTTTCGACAAATTCAAGGAGTTGACTACGATGAGACTTTCTCACCAGTAGCGAATCTAAAGTCTGTGAGGATTATGTTAGCAATCGTTGCATATTATGATTATGAGATATGGCAAATGGATGTCAAAACGGCGTTCCTCAATGGAGACATTGATGTAGAGTTGTATATGATGCAACCCAAAGGTTTTGTCGATCCTAAAGATGCTAACAAAGTATGCAAACTTCAACTGTCCATATATGGATTAAAGCAAGTATCCCGAAGTTGGAATCAACGTGTTGATAAGGTAATCAAAAGTTTTGGTTTTATACAAACTTATGGAGAAGCTTGTATTTACATGAAAGTGAGTGGGAGCTCTGTAGCATTCTTAATACTATATGTAGATGCTATATTGTCGATTGGGAATGATGTAGACCTTCTTAATAGTGTCAAGGATTATTTGAATAATAGTTTTTCAATGAAAGATCTTGGCGAAGCAGCTTCCATATTAGGCATAAAGATTTATAGAGATAGATCGAGACGCCTAATATCATTGTCTCAAAGTACATATTTGGACAGAGTTCTAAAGAGGTTTGGAATGGAAGATAGCAAGAAAGGGTTCTTGCCCATGTTGCCCAATACGACCTTGAGTAAAACTCAAAGTCGTGCAACGGCAGAAGATAGAGGAAGGATGAGTAAGACTCTCTATGCCTCAGCCATAGGATCTCTAATGTATGCCATGCTATGTACTAGACCCGACATTGCATATGTTGTTAGTTTGACTAGCAGATATCAAAGTGATCCAGGAGTGGATCATTGGACAGCGGTCAGAAACTTCCTTAAGTACTTGAGAAGAACTAAGGATATGGTTCTTTCTTATGGAGGTGATGAACAGCTCGTTGTTAATGGTTACACCGATGCTAGTTGGAACACCGATCCGGATGATTCTAAATCTCAATCTGGATACGTATTTACTTTGAATGGTGCAGCAGTTAGCTGGAGGAGTGCAAAGCAAAGCGTTGTGGCGAGATCTTCAACTGAATCGGAATACATAGCTGCTTCGGAGGCTTCACAAGAAGCGATATGGATGAAGGAGTTCATTACAGAGCTTGGTGTGGTTCCAAGTGCGCTGGACCCAATGTCTATCTACTGTGATAACATGGGTGCCATAGCCAATGCGCAAGAACCAAGGTCACACAAGAACCTGAAGCACATCAAGCTACATTTTCACGCTATTCGAGAACATGTCCAAGATGGTAACATAAAGATTTGCAAAGTACACACATATCTGAATGTGGCGGATCCGTTGACTAAACCTCTCCCAAGGGCAAAACATGACCAACACCAAACTGCCATGGGTGTTCGGTATATTACCATGTAATCTAGATTAGTTGACTCTAGTGTAAGTGGGAGACTGTTGGAGATATGCCCTAGAGGCAATAATAAATGTAGTTATTATTATATCTTTATGTTTATGATAAATGTTTATATTCATGATACAACAGCATTAACCGGAAACATTAATACTTGTGTGATTTTTAAACTAAATTAGAGTCCCTAGTAAAGCCTCTTTATAATACTAGCTTGTTGGTTAATAGATGATCATGGTTTCCTGATCATGAACATTGAGATGTTGTTAAAAACAAGATCATATCATTAGGAGAATAGTATGATGGACATACTCCTATAGATAAGCGTAGCATAAAGATCAAGTCATTTTAATAGTTCAATTGCTATAAGCTTTCTAATACATAGTAACCTAATTCCTTCGACCATGAGATCATGCTTATCACCATAACTAGAAGGATGCTTTGATGACATCAAACACCACACCGTAACTGGGTGGCTATAAAGGTGGCATTGAGTATTCAGAAAGTATGGGTTGAGACACATGAATCAAGAGTGGGATTTGTCCATCCATATGACGGATGGATATATTCTGGGCCCTCTTGATGGAATGCCATCCAATTAGCTTGCAAGCATGTGACTGGCTCACAAGGGATCACATATCACGGGAACAAGAAAAGAGTACTTATCAGTAACAAGGTTGAACTAGGTATGCAGAGATACCGACGATCAAAACCTAGGATAAGTAAACTATTGTGAGACAAAGGGAAATTGGTATCGTATGTAAGTGGTTCATTCGATCGCAAAGTAATCGTAGAAATATGTGGGAGCCATATGAATTTCCAGATTCCTCTATTGGTTATTGATCGGAGAAGTGTCTCGATCATGTCTGCATAATTCACGAACCGTAGGGAGACACACTTAAGGATTCGATGTTGTTGAGTAGTTATGGAATGATGAGAAAGAGGCTGAATGTTGTTCGGAGTCTCTGATGGGATCCGGGATATCACGAGGAGATCCGGAATGGTCCGGAGAATAAGATTCATATAAGGGAAGTCCTGTTTCGGAGTTCGGGAATGATTCCGGTGTTTTCACCAGGAATGTTCTAGAAGGGTCTGGAAGGTCCGACACTCCGGAGTGGGAAGGGTTCATGAATGTGTCATGACAATGTGGAATGGTTGCATCATGTACTAGGTCACTTTGCTAGGCAAAATAAAGAGAGAAATCAAAACCTAGTTTGAAAGTCAAACGCCAATTTGAAAAAGTCAAATCTCAAGTTTGCTTGGTGGAGGGAGAGTAGGAAACCTACTTGGGGAGGAAGTCCCCTCCCTCCACCCGCCGGCCAAGGAGGCCGAGTTGGGGGAGGACTACCTCCTCCCAACCGGCCACCCTCCACCTATATAAGGAGGGGTCGGGCGCCCCTACCCCTCACACCTCAAACCCTAGCCCCAAGTCGCCGGCGCCACCACCTCCTTGTGCTGCCGCCGCCTAGGGCACCTCCAACTCGGCGAGTTGGGGTTTTCCCCAAACCCTAGCCGTCGGCCACACCCTCCCCTTGGTGCCCTCTAAACCCTAGATCACTAAGGCCTCTCTCATAGTCCACCATACTCGCTCGGGCTTAAGGCGAACCTCTACGAGATCTCCCCTCTACTTCCGACACCACGCCGTCGTGCTGCCGGAATCACGAGGAGAGTGCTACAACCTCCGCTGCCTGCTGGAACAAGGGAGAGGAAGGTCTTCATCGAGTACCGAACGTGTGACCGACTGCGGAAGCGCTGCCAGAACGCAGCGCCGGAAGGATCGTCTACGCGATCTTGAGATCGGCAAGAGTACGACTACATCACCCACGAGAATCTGCTCTCGTTAACCGCTTAGGAATCTTCGAGGGTGAGTTCCTCTATCGACTCGTTGCTACAATCTAGTAGATAGATCTCGGCTTGTTTGTGTGCATGCGGTAGAATTTTTTGTTTTCCATGCTACTAACCCCTACAAAACCATGGAGAACAACCTGGAAGTCGCCAGAGTGGAAGCTAACGAGAAAGTTCTATTCGCCACCCACTATCTAGCCGGAGATGCAAGAGCATGGTGGAACAGCGTTCGTGCAATGACCGGAGGACAGATGATGACCTGGGAGGAATTCAAGGTCAAGTTCAGCAAAACCCATCTACCACCGGGTTTGATCAAGAGGATGAGAGATGAATTCAGAGAACTGAAGCAAGGAAGGATGACCGTAGTGGAATACCGTGACAAATTCTTGTCATTAGCTAGGTATGCCCTAGATGAAATCGACATGGAAGCCAAGAAGAAAGAAAGATTCTTGAATGGTCTGCACGATGAGATGCAGACGGTGTTAGTCAATATCCCTTTTTCTGATATTGAAGCCCTTGTCGACTCTGCCATCCAGATGGAAGGAAAGATCAACCAAGCAAATGAGAACCGCAAGCGCCGCATGATGCAGCAGCCAGGAACCCATCATACCCCAAAGTATCACCCTAACCCATCTCCAGGATTTTCCCCGAGAACCAACAGACCCCCGATGAACCGTCTGACCCATCCCAATCGTGGAAACCCAAGGCCCGGAGGAAATCACAACAACCCCGGCAACTCTGGCAATTTCAACCGTGCACCACCTAAGTTCAACAACAACAATGCCGCCACCAACACCAACACTGCCCCGAGGACTGGAAGCAATGTTGTGCCTGTTGCAGCGAAGGACAAGTCGCAAGTGACGTGTTATGAATGTGGAACCAAGGGTCACTATTCCAATGAGTGCCCTAAGAAGAATGCCGCAACCCCCAATGCAAATGCCCCAGCTCAGCTTCAGCGTCGTGTTCAACCTGGAAGAAGGTTTGCCCCAGGGAATTCGCTCAACTGCAACGGCTGTCTTTTTCTCATGCATGCTGAAGAAGCCCAGGAAGCGCCAGACGTCGTTCTGGGTATGTTTTCTGTTAATTCAATACTTGCTAGAATGTTGTTTGATTCTGGTGCCTCGCACTCATTTGTCACCGAAGAATTTGCATGTACTAGTAAGATTCAACCAACCAAACTGAAGCATGTTATGATTGTTCAAATCCTCGGTTCGACCACCAAAGCTAGGCAAATTTGCAAAGCCGTCCCTATCCGAATTCACGGCATAGATTTTTATGCAAATCTGATAGTACTCGTAACTAAAGGTTTGGAAGTAGTACTAGGAATGGATTGGATGTCCAAACACAAAGGATTAATTGACTGTGCCAAGAAAGTCATAACCATGACCAGTACAGCCGGAATATCAGTCAAGCATATATCTGAAACCTTACCTCGTCAATTCAAGTGCAACAAGAGTATAGCCTAACCTACCATTGACCAAGTCCGGATAGTCTATGAATACCCCGATGTATTTCCAGATGTTTTGCCCGGTATGCCCCCAGATCAGGATATCGAGTTTATCATTGAACTAATCCCCGGAACAGGACCCAAAGCCCAGAGACCATATAGTATGAACCCGTCTGAACTAGCGGAACTAAAGAAGCAACTGGATGCCATGTTGGAAATTGGATTGATTCAACCAAGTGCGTCACCCTGGAGATCACCTGTTTTGTTCGTGGACAAGAAAGATGGAGGTAACCGTTTGTGTACGGATTATCGGAAGTTGAATGATGTCACTATCAAGAACAAGTACCCATTGCCCAAGATAGAAGATTTGTTTGATCATTTGAACGGTGCCAAAGTGTTTTATAAGATTGATCTTAGAACCGGCTATCATCAACTCAAGATTCGCGCAGAGGATATTCCAAAGGCTGCCTTTACCACCAGATATGGATTATATGAGTATACTGTCATGTCTTTTGGATTAACCAATGCCCCCGCTTATTTCATAAATCTCATGAATATGATTTTTATGGACTTCATGGATAAGTTTGCCGTTGTTTTCATCGATGACATTCTGATTTATTCCAAATCAGAAGAAGAACATGAGCTACACCTAAGGACCATTCTTGGAACCCTTAGAGAGCATCAGTTGTATGCCAAGTTTAGCAAATGTGAATTATGGTTACAAGAGGTAGGATTCCTCAGTCACATTGTATCAGCCGGAGGAATTGCCATTGACCCTGCAAAAGTGAAAGATGTTGAAGATTGGCAAGCTCCAACCACCCAAACTCAAGTTCGTGCATTTCTCGGATTGGCGGGGTACTACCGCAAATTCGTAGAAGGATTCTCGAGTATCGCCAGACCTATGACCCAATTGTTGTAAAAGGACAAGAAGTTTGAATGGACGGACAAATGTGAAGCGAGTTTTCAAGAACTCAAGAGAAGATTGATTTCAGCCCTAGTCTTAATCATGCCGGATATCACGAGGCCCTTTGACGTGTATTGTGATGCATCCAAGATCGGTCTCGGATGTGTGCTAATGCAAGAAGGCAAAGTTATATCTTATCTATCTCGACAACTGAAACAGCATGAGCAGAACTATCCCACCCATGACCTCAAGCTCGCAGCCGTAGTTCTAGCCCTGAAGACATGGAGGCACTACCTGATGGGAAATCGTTGTGAGATCTATTCGGATCACAAGAGACTGAAGTATATATTAACTCAGAAGGAGCTGAATATGAGACAGAGAAGATGGATTGAGCTAATCAAGGATTATGATCTAGACATTCACTATCACCCCGGTAAAGCCAATGTAGTAGCAGATTGCCGTGCCACTTGAACTCCATGATTTTGAAGGAGCAACCAAGTCTGCACAAAGAGATGGAAGATTTCCGAATGGAATAAGTGAGTGAAGGATTTTTGGCTAGCATAGAACTTCAACCCACTTGGATCAGCCAGATCAAGGAGGCGCAGAAAGGAAATGCTAGTATCGACGGAATCAAACATCGTATCGGTACATGCAAAGTACCCGGATTCACGGAAGACGAAGAAGGAGTTCTGTGGTACAAAGGACGCCTTTGTGTACCAGCAGATTCTGAGTTGAAAGAAGTTATTCTGAAGGAAGCTCATGATACTATTTATTCTATCCACCCCGGAGGAACGAAGACGTATCAAGATTTGAAAGAGCAATTTTGGTGGCATAAGATGAAGAGAGAAATCGGAAGTTATATCGCCAAGTGTGATATATGTCAGCGAGTCAAGGCGGGACATCAAAGACCCGCTGTATTGTTGCAACCCTTGCAGATTCCAGAATGGAAATGGGATTCCGTTGGAATGGACTTTATCACCGGATTGCCTACCTCTAGTAGGGGAAATGACTCTATCTGGGTCATAGTCGATAGGTTGTCCAAAGTTTCCCATTTCTTACCAGTTAAGACCACATATCAGAGTTTGAAGCTAGCGGAGTTATACATCGCTAGAATCGTCAGTTTGCATGGAGTCCCTAAGAACATCGTATCTGATCGAGGAACTCAATTTACCTCGAGATTCTGTAAGAAAGTCCAAGAAGGTTTAGGAACCCGACTAGATTTTAGCACCGCTTATCACCCTCAGACCGACGGACAAACAGAGCGAGTAAATCAAATACTCGAGGACATGTTGAGAGCATGTGTGTTAGAGTATGGATCTAAATGGGAAGATTGTGTGCTGTTTGCAGAATTTTCATACAACAACAGTTACCAAGCTAGTTTGCAAATGGCCCCATTTGAATTCATGTACGGAAGGAAGTGTCGCACCCCTTTGAACTGGTAGGAAGTAGGAGAGAGTCAGATTTTCGGACCCGACATCCTACGAGAAGCAGAAGAGAAGGTTCACAAGATTCGTGAGCACCTCAAGACCGCTCAGTCAAGACAGAAGAGTTACGCCGACAAGAGACATCGAGACCTCGCCTTCAACATCGGAGATTTTGTGTATCTGAAAGTGTCGCCATTGAAGGAAATGCAGCGTTTCCAACTAATAGGAAAGTTAGCCCCCAGATATATCGGCCCCTTCAAGATTCTGAACCGTCGAGGAGAAGTGTCGTACCAATTGGAACTACCTGAAGAAATGTCAGCCGTGCACAACGTGTTCCATATCTCATTACTTTGTAAGTGCCTCGAAGTTCCGGAGAAGACTGAAGTGTTCAAGAACATTGATCATCAGACCATAGAGATCAACGATGACCTGACCTATCCTGAAGTACCCATCGGTATTTTGGAAGAAGCTTTCAGAACTGCCAGAACTCGAAGCATCAAGTTTCTCAAGATTCAATGAAGCAACCACACAGAAGAAGAAGCTACCAAGAGAATCATTGTTTAGATGATGTTTATTATTTCACCTAATAAACAAAGTGAATGGTCACTTTGGCCAAATTAACTCCCATTCCTACTTTGGCTATCTCTAATTTTTAAAACTCAATAGAAACATATATGGATCTTTGCACCCCTTGTTAGTACTCATAATAAGGTACCAAGGCCCACTTTGTGATCATCCAGAAACATTCAAATATCAAGTTTAAATGACAGTTTAAAATTGAATCTATCTCATATGAGAAGATCCCACTATTCCAAAAACCACTCAAAAAAACTCAATTTTCAAAACGCAAGCACCCATAGAGTCTCCAGCACATGTCTAGCACACCCACCAAAAATCTTTTCAAAATTCAAAACTCAAGTTCTTGCGGCCATTTCATCAAACAGGTTGCAGATTCAAATCAACAAAATCACAAACACTATTTTGAGCAGTGTTTTGGCCAACCTTGTTCCCTCTATGGTTGCGGCTAGCCTTAGTAGATCATCTAGCACCCTTAACTAACCCCTAGCACCACTGTAATCTTGCCAATGCCATCAATGGTGAGCAGGCCGAGCCTCACCATGTCACCCCAGTGTGGACAGCAAGCTAGGAGAAGAACTAGCCGTGCCCACCTTGTCTAGCATGCAGCCCATGCCTCAGTGCACCCTCTCGACCAGCCCTAGCTCAAGAACAGAGCCCAGAACCACCAGGAACGCCGCGCCCGCGCCGCTGTCGACCATGCCGACGCGCACCGCAGAGCACGCGTTGTTCCCACGCAACACGACCACCTCGAGCCCTCGCCGCCCGCCAGCATGCACCCCACCGTCCCAGGAGACCACCAGAATTGTTCTTTTCATCGCCCGTACCCCGTAGCCACCGCTCGCCACGGAGTTCGCCGCCTCTGCTTCACAGAGCACCGCACGTTCCCGACCAATTGCCACCTCCCCTACACGCGCATTTAAGCTCTAGAGCATCGCCAGGAGACCGCCCATCGATCGCCAATCGAAGCCATGCCTCTAGCCTCCCATAGCCGTGTCGCCACCGTCGCCTGCCCATCCCTCTCGGTCTCGCCGTCGAGCCTATAAAAGGAGACGACCCCCGCTCGATTTCTTCACACCATCTCACTCCCCTCACCTCACCGACCATTCCATCCGTTAGCCGGAGCACGAGGAGTAGCAGCTCGCCGGAATTGCGCCGGAGCAGGCCGCCTCTAGAGAAGAAGGGAGCTGTTGATTTCGACCACCCCTGGAGCTGCCGCGACCATCCCTGAGTTCGCCGTCGTCGACTTTGTCATTTGCCCGCCTCGCCGTCGTCACTGGAGCCTCGGTATGCCCCCTATGCACCCCCACTGATCCGCTAGGGTTCGAGCTCGCCGGTGACATGTTCATCGTCGACGATGACCCTCAGTCGTTGATCTCACTTCTAATCCAACGCACCACATCACCCCGTACCTCTTTGCGTGTTATGAGCCACTGACCGGTAGACGCCCCTGTCAGCTGAGCCCCGCGCCACGGAGTGACACTGGGCCGGCCCATTAAACTCTCCCGCACGACCCAACTGTTTGAATTTAGACATTTTCTTTTCAATTCAAACTCAGTTATGTACCTATATTCAAAAATCAACCCAGCTCGATTTAGTCAATCAAATTTATGAAACCAATTTTGTTAGAAAGGTATTGAAATGCTTAATCCAGGACCGTTGGATTCAAGTCATTTGGATCTGTAGATCAACCTTGGTAAAAATAACAAGTCAAAAGCTTTTCTGCATTCAAACATTTTTCAAATTTCAACCATAATAGCTTCTGAGTTGATTCCAACTCTCAAAAATCACATTTGATCATACCTTTCAGAATATATATAAACATTTGGGTTTACTTACAGAAATAATGTTCAAGTAATAAAGGAATGCCACATAGGCATTTCTAGTCACCTTATTTAATTGAAATAAAAGGTTAAACCTTGTTAAATTGTGACACCACGTTAAATTACATTCCCATGTACTGAAATATGTGGTGATGACATGTGTCAACATGATCCCATGTTTGAGTTGGAGAATATTAAATCTTAAATAGTTTTCCAATGAGTAGAAATTACTTTTCTAAAAATAAAATAAACAAGACAAAGTCTTTAATCTTTTAATGTTAGTGATGATGCTAGATCATCTATAGTACCCTTTTGTATGATGATTGAAAATAGTTAAGTATTGTTTGGTTATTGTGTACCTCATACTTATTTATAGACGCTAGTACGGACCAAGGATACGAGGAGGAAGGAGGATACTACGAGGAAGAAGCTGAGGAGAACTTCAACCACTGCTCTGCACAAGGCAAGCCTTACTAACCAAGTGGACCAATGCAAGCTAACACTTGCAATTATGAAAGTTAGATAACCTATGCAATGCACTAAGCATGCTTAGTTGGACACCTTTGATGATACCCAATCCTAGTTTTACTTGCAAGCTTTACACTTTATTTGTTTATCAAAGATTTTTCTTAGAGTTTACTTAAGTGACTTGTAAATTCTAGGAAGATAATTGAAGGTTGCATAAAGAGCATTAAATTTGGCCTAAGCTAGATAATCTTGATGTCATCCTAAGGCATGAGATTGAACTTAGTTAAACTCCACTTGTTTACCACCCCTCATTAGTACTTACCCCATTTGTAGATGCTAGTGCTAAGCATAAAACTTGATCAAATTTAGATGGGAATACTTGGTGAAAATGGTTATGAAAACCTTGGAATGATGAGTCATTCTACTGAAATGTTTTGACATGTGTTTCCGAACACCAGATGATTTTGGTGATGAAAATGTTGAGGCATGAGCCTTAGCCCTTTATAAAATTGATGGTTGTCTCGATGCGATACCATTCCAATTTTATCGTACAACCACAATACCCGAAAATTGAATAGGGCTTGACTGGAAACTTATATACCTTAGTATGGGTTCCCTCACGTCCAAGGTCTGAGCTGAGGCTACCTTGTGAAGATTGTCCACCTGTGCAGTACCCAAGATGGTTGGAAGGCCAAACTCATAGGAGAGGTGCCTATACTAGGGCGTGTAATTGAAAGGTTAGGATTGATTATCCGCATACTGAGTATGGTGAATTCAGGATTTGTTCCTGACGGATGTATCGAATGTTGTGGTGAAAGTGTACAATCTCTGCAGAGTGTCAAACTATTCGAATAGCCGTGTCCGTGGTTATGGACAGTTGGAGTGGCCATACTGTTCCCCTGTCAGATGTTTTCAAAATGACTTATGAAATGAATTGAGACGTTGACTTGACCACAACAGGGTTGTGATATGAAATTCAAATTCCCACTTAGGTGTTATACAATTTCAACTAGTTTCTTGCTTCTGAACTTAGTAGAGGTAAATCTGGCTTTTTGCAAAACAACCCTAGAGCTTAGTGTCCTACTACAAAAAAAACCTTCACTTGTTAGTATTAGTTTGCGAGTACTTAAAGAGTACTCATGGCTTTGTCCCTGGCTATTCCCGTGGCCAGACTATGAAGAAGAGTACCAGGACGAAGGACCCCAGGAAGGTTACGACAACTAGGATCATCTCCCATCGTCAGCATTGCATTTGACCCCGAAGATGGAGCTTTGCCTATGCTACCGTTATTATTACGTTATTCCGCTGCTTGAGTTGTATTAAGAACTGGATCATGAGATCCTTATTTTTGTGTAAGACCTTATGTATGGTTTGTAATGGATGATGTACTGTGATATCCAAATCTATTATGTCTCGCAAAAAATGGAAATCCTGGGATTGCGATGTATGGCATAACAGGCATCTGGGATTAAAAATCCAGGTGTTGGCACCCTCCAACGCAGATGTACTTCCCCTAAAAAGGAAGGAACTACGGTAAATCACTTGTGTGTCTCTGCATGTTCCACTCTCGGTTGCCTCTATCCTTTTACCACTCTTTACTCGCTTTTCTCGTTTAGTAGCTAGGTAAGCAAGAGCAATACGAGAGTGAAGCGAGCCATACGAAGTATGCTAGTTTATTGGACCAGACACTTAACGGGTGAGGCGGAGGATATTCCTTTCTTAGCATATTCCCGCATGCACAATCCCTCGAATCCGGTGAAGAAAAATACCTTCACAGCGTAGGAGAGAGAGATTGTCATATAGGTAAATTCACCGTAGTTGCATATTTAGAGAATTTACCTTTGTGTCAAGCATAAATTGAAAAGGAACTAAAATTTGGAGTAGCACTGATTCACCCCCTCTCTAGGTGCCCATACGACCCCATTTCACTATCTCTATGCCTCTAGACTCGTTTTTACCCTAAACTTCTATATATACCGCCCAATCATGATCTCGAAGCGCGGTGCACCACAAAGATAGACACATGAAACATAGGAGATGCAGTGAAGATTGGAAGAGGAAACACCGCCTGAACACCTCCGGCTTGCATATCCAACCTCTTCAACAATATCTCCATCATTTCCATGATGAAGAGGGAGTAATACATGATGTCTACGCACTTCTATTCTTGTAGACAGTTGTTGGGCCTCCAAGTGCAGAGGTTTGTAGAACAATAGCAAGGTCTATCGAACTCAGGGAGGAAGTGGTCAAAGTTATCCCTCTCAAGCAACCCTGCAATCAAGATACAAGAAGTATCTTGTGTCCCCAACACACCCAATACACTTGTCAGGTGCATAGGTGCACTAGTTTAGCGAAGAGATAGTGAAATACAGGTGGTATGGATGATTATAAGTGGTAACGGTGCCAGAAAAGAGCTTCTGACGGGGAGGAAAAGACTAAAGGCAAAAAGATGGAAGCAAGAAAACATGAAACATATCTAGTTTTAAACGGTGTTTCAATGCTTAGAAACAAGGCCTAGGGATCATACTTTCACTAGTGAACACTCTCAATAAATATATTCTCTTTATGATACTACCCTGAACTACTCTCTAGTTGGACACTCTAATCCATGGAAGGGCTATAACAACACTCTTCAATATCCGCCTTCCCCATCTAGATAACCCCACAATGTTACCTTGAGTGTTAGATGGTTCCAACAAACACCACAATTTCATAGAGACAACCAACTCAAAATATAGTCATGATAAATATTTATGAACTCTAGCCTAAGTGCCACCACAACGTGCATGCTGTCAGTTTCACACACGTGGGGAGAGCAGAGATCTATTGAAGCACTTGAGTAGCAAAGTAGATCTACTTGATTACAAAGCTCATGATCACAACATGATCATGCATAGAGAGAGAGAGAGATGAACACATATATACCGGTAGAGCCCTTAGCCTCGAGGAAGAACTACTCCCTCCTTATCATGGAAATCAGCAACGACGATGGAGATGGTGGTGGAGATTGATGGAGATGGCTCCGGGGGCACTTCCCCGTCCCGGCAGGGTGCCGGAACAGAGACTTATGTCCCCCGAATCTCCTTTTCGATGGCGGCGGTGCTGCGGAACTTTTTGTGGATTTCTTCCTCTATTAGGGTTTACGTCTCGGGGAGACGTATATATAGGCGAAAGGGAAAGGTCGGTGGAGCCTTGAGGGGCCCACACCTAGGGCTGGCACAGCTAGGGGGACCCGCGCCATCCTAGGGTGTGGCCGCCTCCTGCCCCCCCTTCGTCTGTCCTTCTGGCACTACTAGAAAAACGCCTATTCGTGGCGCACCTGAAAAGGCCTTCCGTGGCGCACTAGCAGTGCGCCACGGGCCTCGCGCTACGGCTATCTCGTAGCCGTGGCGCACTGCATGGTGCGCCACGGTTATATCGAGATAGGCGTGGCGCACTACCAGGTGCGCCACGGGTAGGGGTACAGGGTGCGCCACAGATGTGTTTTTCAAAAAACAAAAAAAATGCAAAAAACACCCTCGTTTTGAATTGCAAAAGCAATCGGGTCCGTGCATCGCCGCCGCGGTCGTGTCACCTCGCCGGAGCATGGCCGTGGCAGGGAGGTGCGAGAGGGGTCGTGGCCGCTCTAGTCCTCGCCGGCGTCGAGGTGGTAGAAAGGGTGTGGTTGGAGAAATGAAGGTAGGAAGAGAGGGAGGAAGGAAGAGATGGAGGAAGAGAGGGAGGTAGTAAGAGATGGAGGAAGAGAGGGAGGAAGGGAGGTCGATGAGGAGAAGGATGCCGCCGTCGCCCGTTGTCACTGCGAGGAGGAGGAGAAGGAGGCCACCGTTGCACCGCCATCGCCCGTTATCACTGCGAGGAGGAGGAGAAGGGGGCCGACGTCGCGCCGTCACTGCAAGGAGAGGAGAAGGGGAAGGAGGAGAAGGAAGAAGGAAGAAGGGAGAAGGAAGAAGGAAGAAGGAGAAGGGAATGGGAGAGGAAGAGGGAAAAGGGGAAGGGAAAAGGGGAAAGGAAAAGGGAGGAGGGCGGGGTGGGGATTCAAATTTGAATCCCGCCCAAGCTTATCCGTGGCACTAGGGCAAGGTGTCCTACTACTAAGTTTATACATCCGTGGCGCACATGCCATAGTGCGCCACGGCTGTGTCTGGCCGTTTCACAGCAGAGAGGGGCATGCGCTTAGGCGTAGCGCACTCCCTCCATGTGCGCCACAGTTGACACTAACAACCGTAGCGCACCTACCCTATGTGCGCTACGAATGTTTGGCGTGCAGCCAACAGGGCCCTGGCCCACACATATCTGTGGCGCACTATGGTCATGTGCGCCACAGTTGTTCTAGTTACTAGTAGGGCACTGTCCATAGATGAGCCACGCCTGTTTTAGCCGTGGAGCACTTCAACCATGTGAGCCACGGATGTGTTGATTACCTATAGCCATTTTCCTAGTAGTGTGGCTCCGTGTTCGCTCCGAAAAAATAGCGACTTCGGCTTTTGTCCCGTCCAATTCCGAGAATATTCATTTTTTAGCTTTTCTAAAACCAAAACAGGCAACTGGCACTGTGGCATCTTGTGAATAGGTTAGTTCCAGAAAGTGTATAAAAATACCTCAAAGTGTAGACAAAACATAAGACAAATGATATAAAACAAGCATGGAGCATAAAAAATTATAGATACATTTACGAAGTATCAATACACCCCTAGGCTATGGGTTTATGGAAGTAGCTTGTTCTCTCTCTATCTCATGATATCATTGTTCTAGTGTCATATGAGTTGCCCAACATGATTATGAACATATTTGTAATTACCTTGTGGTGGATCGTGGGTTTTTTGGGATGAGTATATGAGATCGCAATTTTCATATTGTGTTTGATGTATAAGTAGATCCATATTATGTACCCCCTTCTTGATTACATGTTCTGATTAAATTAATATGATAGGGCGTGAGAGAGGAAACATGTGCATTAGTTGGAGCAACATGTAGTAACAACAAAATTTGTAAATTACTATGGTTTTTAACTTTACTTAGTTACCTCACTAGGGATAAATGAATTCATGTGCTACAATCATCTTGTGATAACAATGGCGATCTCATATCTATAATATCCCTTCCTCCGATCCATATTACTTGTCGCTGAAATGGATGTATCTAGCACTAAAGCATGTCTAGATACATATATTTCCGCAACAACTAATATAGATCGGAGGGAGTAGTAAATTTTACATTCAACATCATGCCAATAAAAGCAAAGGTAATACTATGTTTAACTTAAATCTAGTTTGTGGAGGATCCTCTTACTAGAGGAGTATTAGTGGGATATGTTGCGGATAGGACATGATGCCCATACGAATGCGAATCAAACATACTATGAAGTTACAACAATATTTATACTTTCTTTGAAACTGTTTTGACTCGGCCATGTTTATGAGAGAGTAGACAAGTGAAACTATGAACCCCGATCCATTTTGAATCATAAGAAACACCTTTTCCTTCCGTTTACAAGCCCTTTTATTTCAGAACTTATTTAATATGAAAATACAAAAACATCTACTACACTCGCATTTAGTTATCACATATAGTTTGTATTGGGGTTTGAGGGTAGAAAACAAAAAGTTTCCTACGATTGAAACCCTAATGCCAGGATCTATCTACTAGTAATGCAATAACGGGAGGGGTTATGATATTCATACCTTTGAAGACCGAGTGTGGTTAATGTACCGCAAGGAACGTGGTTGAATAAGACGCTCCGATGTTGACCTCGAGGTCACGAAGTCCAACGACCTCGAAAACTCCTAGCGCCAAAAGTTTGGCGCCGCCAAAGGGAGTTATACACGTACAATGTTTGACGACAACTCCCGCTAATCCCCTATCCAGACGAGATTGCGGAAGTAGATCTCCTGGCTCCTAATCCTGCAGCGCGATGACGCTCCACGGTGAAGAACTCTTCGTTCGCACAACCCTAACAAGGGGGCCACGGTCACGCGCACGCGCAAGATATATATATATATATATATATATATATATATAGAGAGAGAGAGAGAGAGAGAGAGAGAGAGAGAGGGAAGAAGAAGAAGAAGAAAAAGAGATAGGCTACACAAGCCTTTTCGGTATTTTCTGGTATCTTTTAATCCTTCTATGGGCACCTCTTTATAAAGGCGGAGGGAGGGTATCCCTCCACCTTAGGTGCCCCATGTGGGACAAAAAAACTAGAAAAGAGGAGGCAATTCATGTGCTCCAGTCGGGTGAGCCATAGTGCCCACTACGCGGCCCGACAACAGCAGCAACGGGAGAGGCGGTTGCCAGGTGGGACGGCCTGCCCACCCGCGTGGCCTGGCATCCAGCGGCTACAGCGGCAGCGGGTGCCATCCCGAGTGGACCGGCCCGTTTGCGCGCGCGCCAGCGCCTGGGCGGAGGGGAGGCGGCAGCGGTGTGGCCAGGTGGGCCATGGAGCGGCCCGCGAGCTAGCCCTGCAAGCTCCCCTTTGGGTCGGGGTTGAGCGGTTGCGGCGATGGCGACGGGTAGCAGTTGCTGCCCCCGCGTGGCCCACAGTACTTGCCGCCCACGTGGGCTGGTTAAACCAGCCCCTTTGTTGTTTTTCTTTTACCCTTTTGATCCGTTTCTTTTTAGGTAAAATCCCTCCGGGTTTTTTGCCTAATAAGAAATATGCTTTTATAAATATTTATTTATAATATATTAATTCGTAATTAACATATAATAAATGTATATTTAAATCACCATTTATCTGAAACTCCTTTCGGTCCCTTTTCCTCTATTCTTTTTCCGAACACCTTCAAATCTCTCCAGAACATTTTTGGTTTCTCTCTTCTCATTCCTTTAGTGATTCTGAACAAGCCATTAACTATCTCTAAGCTTCGCCAATCCCTTAAGCGTGCTACCCAACAGCTCAAGAACACTCCAGACATGGTCAATACTCCTCTCTAACCAATGATCAACAGCGGGACCTGGATGCCCATGATGACCACATGTGCATTCCACGAAATTTGTCGTTGAACCGTAAATGTTGTGTCTTATTCCTTTTGTATTTGCGATACTTGTATTGTACGAGGCTTGATAAAATGGCATCACCATGTCAGGTTTAACCTCGTTACCGACAATAGCTACTTTACTCAATTCGATAAGTAATATCCCTCGTGATCTAGTCATATGCTACGCAGCTTATGAATATAACTTATCCGAGTGAACCCAGAGTATTTTCCGTCACGCGGATGGACAAATCCCTCTCTTGATGCATATGACTCAACCTGTTCCTCTAGGTACCCAATGTCACCCTTATGATCACCGTTCCACCGAGTGATGTTAAGTGTCATTAGAGTATCCTCGGGAGACAATGATTAGATATGGTCTCACGGTCTAAGGATAGAGTCACTATGTTTCCTAACCATCATAACCTGAACTCTGTGACATGATCATGATACGATGCTATAGATAGGGTATGTTCGCCATCTCATTCTCTAATGAAATGACTCCATTGTCAATTGCTGCCGAGGCACTAACATGATCAGAAAACTTTAATCATCCGTTGACCAATGAACCAGTGACTATAGTCCACTGGGAACTCCTGGTTGTTGTATATCACACGTGTATTGAAGTTTCTTTTCAATAAATTTATAGCATGATATACAACTTAATCATAAACTTTATGAAATATGCTAATAATCAACATTATTATTTGTCTCTAGGGCATATTTCCTTCAGTTTGCACTACTACCAACACCATTACACTTCACTTTTGCATTGCATTTAGTTTATCTTTTACATATAGTTTAGTTTACTTTACTTGCTGCATATTTACTTTAATTATTTTTTTACTTATTTATTTTCAATTCTAATATGAAACCTTTTTTTTGACAATAGCTTGGTGGAGTTGGGGACACAAGGCAACACTTCCTTGTATTATAGGTTGTTAGAAGAGGAAGGAGTGTATTCTACTATTTCCTCCAGAGTTCAATATAAACCCTCGAGTCACACTTGTGAGGAAACACCTTGCTACATAACTTTGCACTTGGAGCCCCAACAAATTGGTGTCCACATAGATTGGTGCCATCACATATTACATTATACAAGTTATATATGAATTCTTCATATGATCTAGCACAACTATTGTAGAAGAAAGGGTACATGAATACATTTATTGGAACATATTTTTGGTTGTGATGATTTGGACGGAACATAAAATGTCCAACGATAAAGGTAACAACAAGATTTAGGTGAATGTTAGAAATTTTCGGTGGAAATATTATACATGTGGTATTCATGTTCTTTACATGATAATGTACAACCATCTCATTAGGAGGGGTAAATGGGAAAATTGATTGGAACGTCTTTTGGCTTAGATGATATAAAGGAACATAAACGAGATAACTACAATGATGGTAATGGCATTTAGGTAAACATCACAAACTTTTGACATAAAGGCAATGTTTCCTATATGTAAACGCTCATGCATGCCGAAGCATCTTGTAGTGTACACGCAATATCTGACTTCATGATCTGATTTGGTACTGCCATCTCATACAAAGGGGTAAATGAGGATATTGATTAGAAAATAATTAATTGGGATGGCATAAAGCAAACATAAAAGTGCTAACGACAATTGTCATAATGACATTTAGGTGAACGTTACAAACTTTAGGTGGAAAGTAGTGTTCCCTTTCCGTAAACTCTCATGTAGAAGCATCTTGTGGTGTACACCCTATATCCCACCGCTTGATATGGTCTCATGCAACAACCTCATACGAAAGCGTAAATGAGCATATTGATTGAAATAATTGGCTGATATAATATAATGGAATCTTTAAAGGAATGACGACAGTGGTCATAATGACATTCAGGTAAGCTCTAGAAACTTTCAGTGGAAATATAGTGTTTCCTTTCTTTAAATGTTTATGTAGAAGCATCTTCTAGTGTATACGCCATATCTAACTTTATGGTCAATTCCGACACAACTATCTCATGTGGAGGGTAAATGAATACATTGATTGGCGAGTCTTTGGGTGAGATGAGATAGCAAGAACATAAAAGGGCTTACAATAAGGTTAATAGTTATGTTTAGGTGAATCTTATAAACTGTTGGTGGAAATAATTCTTTCCCTCTATTTAGATGCTCATGAGAAGCATCTTGCATGACACAACATATTCAGGTTCTTGATCTAATTGGGTACATCCATTTCGTCTGGAGGATTAAATGAGTGTATTCATTAAAAAAATATTTGGAGAGAGTATATAATTACAACATTTTTTCGAATGAAAAACATAAAGGAGCTAACTAACAATAATTTTCATAATAACATGTAATGAACATGGAAACTTACAACGAAAGTAAAGCGTACTAGCAAATACTGCTGTTGTAAAATCAAGTGAGGTTAGAGTATCACCAAATTTATCCATATAATATACTATATGAAGACTCAAATAACATGAAATTTACTATCTCTTGACCAACTGCATTCACACACAAATTATATTCAAACACCAAGTTCACTTTTATAAGGGTGATATTGATTTCCAATAAACTCCCTCTTAGCAACATTTCCTTTATAGAAAAGTAAAGAGTATTTGTCCATTTGATATTTGATAACATGAACAAATTGAATATTCAACATGTATGATACATACATTTTAGTTAATCGATCAAAACGAAGAAAACGATCACAAATCACTTGTTGGGGAAGTGAATATATAATCCTATCACGAGTGAGTTCAAGTTCTCCATTATATTTATATTATACCGCACGCTGCATCTCTTCTAGTTTTCTAAAAATAAATGCAAAATGTCCACTGATTGGAGAAGAATAAAAAAGTGTAATGCTCAAACATCATATACTTCTACGAAGTTATTTTCAATATTAGGAGCTCGTGAGGCACCGGATGGTGTGTGTGTGGGTGTGGGGGGGGGGGGGGGGGGGGGGGGAGGGTCGGTGGTCGTCAACTACAATACTTACGGCTCGGTTCGGTTCGCACCTGCGTTTGGGATCTGATCAATAAGTTTATATGGAGGAGATTTCTGCGTTATTGTGAGATGGGGTCTCCCAATTCAACATTCTAGCTTCAGCGTCATTGTTGTCGTCCTCTTAGAGCAAGTTCAATAATATAGCCGGTTGTTAACTATAAGAAACTAACACATTATCTATAGCCAGCTTTATAGTCAATGTGTACTAGTTTTTTTAGATTATAGGTCCTACGCGTATAATTAGATTGTTAATTTGACTAATAAAATATAAATTGTATAGGAAATTCTATTGGTATTAATTTTTGTGTTATTCTATTTATATTTTGTTGGTCAAATTGGTAACCTCGTGCGTGACCTAACCTAAACGGAGGAAGTACAATAATTAGCTATAAAAGTTTACTACTTAATTAATATATGGCCCACAATTCACTCTCACAAAGTGTATAATAGCATGTGTTAGAGCTGACTCTTAACTTAGAACTCGCTTACATTCTCTCTCGTCTTCTCTCTCCTTCACCTCATTCAAACTATACTATTTTATCTTTTATAGTCAACGGACGCAGAGAAACTTATGAGTGGAGGCATATCAAATGAGTGGGGGCATTTCTTGTATAAAGTTTGTAGAATTTGCATTTTTTTATGTCAAATATGGATAAATAGTATAGAAATTTGAAATTTTGAGTGGGGGCCAAGACCCCCACTAAGCTCTTCTTGGATCGCCCCGGTCAGCTGGCTGTATCTATTATACTTGCTCTTAGGGCACCCAGTATTTTTGCTGGCTACACGCATACCATGTAGTGCCCGATTTATGTAGATTTCGTGACAACAAAATCTTCTTGGTCATGTTGTAATTTTATTTTTGTCAAGGATATTAATTACAACATGAATCTCTATTGTAAGCTTCGGATCGGTTGATATTTTTTGAACTTATAACCTTCAAAAAAGAATCATTTGCAAATGTTCATCCAGAATTTCAAGCACATACGGCCGCGCCCCAAGTTTCCATGCACACAGAAAGGAAAACAAAGCAACGGACGAGTCAGGAAAAAAGATCAAGCCAACCAGAAGCCTCGCGCGGATGACTGTGCAAGCCAGGTGTGAGGCACAAACACGTGAAATTCCGGGACTGATTGAAAGTTGAAACTCTCCCCGGCCGGCCGCACGGGTCCGCTTCTCCGTTTCTCGTCTCTTTCGCGTCCGGTAGCGGGCGCTTCCAGTACTACCCTTGGGCTGGGTTTCCATTAATTTCCCCTGCATCTATCTATCTTCTCTAAAATTACTACGCCGCCACGCCACCATCCGATAAGGATCCACATCGGCAGCTTTATTTCGTCTTCCTTAAGGTTAGAGGGTTCCCTCCCCCTCCATGCTGCTGCTTACATATACTCACTCCAGGAAATAAACAAACCCCAGGAAGCATATCGAAGGATCAGGATTCAGGAGTAGACAAAACTAGTGCGAGGAGGAGGACGTGTGCACGCAGTCACACTGGCATAGCCGAGTCCTTGCTTACTCACCCGTCGACGACGCGAGCGAGCGATGGACATGGCACGGTACGCCGCGTGCCACCAGCAGTGGATTGCCGGGCAAGAGGCGGGCCTGGGCGAGCTCCTGGAGGCGGCGGCCAATGCTGCCGCCGGGCGCGCCACGGACGCGGAGCTTCGGGCGGCGGTGGAGAGGTGCATGCGCGGGTACGAGGAGTACGCCACCAGCCGGCGCGCGATGGCGCGAGAGGACGACGGCGTGGCCTTCTTCGCCCCGCCGTGGTGCACGGCGTTCGAGAACGCCGTGCTCTGGCTCGGCGGGTGCCGGCCCTCGCTGACCATCCGGCTCTTGTACTCTATTTCCGGCGAAGGCCTGGAGGCGCACATCGAGGAGTTCCTCAGCGGGCGACGCGAGGGCGGCGTCAGCGGGGGCGTGGGCATGGGCCTCCTCGGGATCACGGCCACGCAGCTGGAGCGGATCAACGACCTCCACGGCCGGACGCTGCGGGACGAGGGCATCCTGACGGAGCGGCTCGCGAGCCTGCAGGAGGACATCGCCGACCGGCCGCTGCTTCCGATCGTCCGGGCGCGCGAGCGCGCCGCAGCGGCTGTGGCGGCATTAGCCGGCCACAACGGGAGCGCTAACTGCGTCGGCTTGCCCGGGCGGCTCGCGGCAGCGGGATCGCCGGGAGGAATTGACGCGGAGGTGGACGCTGCGATGGAGAGCTACAGAGCCGGGCTGGCCAAACTCCTGGAGGAAGCGGACGAGCTGCGCATGTCGACTGCCAGGGCGCTGGCCACGGAGATCCTGACGCCGCGCCAGGCGGTGGAGACGCTGGTGGCGGCAAAGCAACTGCATCTCTCTGTGCGCGACTGGAGCCGCCGGAAGGAGGGCGCGGTGAACGCGCGTCTGCCGCGCGCATCGGCGGCCACCTCCTCCGGCGCAACCGCAAACCCTTGACTCGCCTGGCTGCGTAGCCGCTTCAAGCGTACATAATCTGAATAATTTGTCTGGTCTGGTTTGCGTCGTGGTTTCTGCCATTATAGAACCTGTACAAACTGCATATCTATCCGTAACTAATTCCCGGTGTGCTTGCATGTCTGCGCTCACAATCCAGGCCGTTCTTTTCTTCGGTAGATTTGTGATTTTCTTAGAACCGGCGGTGGCGCTCACCGACATGCATGGGGAGGACGGGAGGCTTCCCGCCCTTGTGTTCGGCTACGGCCGCGCACCGGCACCGGTGGCACGAGGGGCGAGCCAGGTCCGCACCGCATGGCCCGTCCAGTCTCGCGTGGCGGTCGCGGCGTCATTTGGTTTTGGTCGCGTGCGGCGTGTGGGCCGGTGCATGGGCGAGAGACCCGGGCGTGCTTGCATGCGGGACGCGTGGGCTGTGGCGCAGTAGCTCTATTTACTCCACCGGGCACCGGTCAGCAGAGCTGCCGAGCGGCGGCTAGACAGTCGACACCCCTGCCGGCGTGCTTCGTGCTGACCGACCGCCGAGCGCTGTCGCTCCGTCTGTCAGTCTTCGTGTTCCCGTTTGCACTATTGTTTCACCTGCGGGCTCCACTGGATTATCTTTGTTGTGTGAGTGTTGAACTGTATGGGTATCCTGCTATTCTCCGGACATGTTGAGTTACAACATCCCCACTGGTTGGCCATTTTCAAGCCGAAATCCGGACGGATAAAACTAGTTTTTGTCTGAGAACACCGAGTTTTCATTCGCGTTTCCAGGCAAGTTTTCGCGTTTGGCTAATATTCGATAAATTTCGGCAAATTTTGGGCGAACTTTGGACGGTTTTAGGCGAATATGGAAGAACTTTGTGCGAACATGATCGATATGGACGAACTTTGGGTGAATATGAGTGAATTTGGGCGCACTTTGGGCGAATATGGTCGATATGGACGAACTTTGGACGAATATGGTCAATATGGACGAATTTTGGGTAAATATGGTCGATATGGACAAACTTTGGGCGAATATGGGCGAAGTTTGGGCGAATATGGGCGAAGTTTGAGCGAATATGGTCGATATGGACAAACTTTGGGCGAAAATGGGCGAACTGTGGCTGAATACGGGCGAACGAATATGGACGAACTTTAGGCGAATATATGCTGACTGGACGGGTCCACTCGCCAAATTCGCTTCGTCCGACGTTTCCAAGGCGTTCCCGGGATCCTGGGAATGGACCTGAAAAGCCCGGACCAAAGTTAGCTAAATCCAGACGAAAACAGGTTCCTGGGAACACGACTGGACAAAATTTCAGCGTCCGGATCGGTGTCCTAAGAATGCCAGTGAAGATAGCTCTTAGACACAAATCGGTTTGTTTGGTTGTCTGGATAGACCTTGCG
Source organism: Avena atlantica (assembly GCA_910589765.1). Taxonomy (NCBI): domain Eukaryota; kingdom Viridiplantae; phylum Streptophyta; class Magnoliopsida; order Poales; family Poaceae; genus Avena; species Avena atlantica. Next base: position 435,088,142 of record OU342735.1, on the reverse strand, counting down.
TTGGGCCAGCTGGGTGCAAAGGCTATCTCCGCCTTCTATTTATATCTTTTCTCTAAACAGTCTTAATTTTGACACATTATAATTAGCACAAATATACCCTGATTCAACGCGAGCTCTACATAAAAAAGACGTGCATCGATGATGGGTTTCTATTCTGACCACCGGCTTTGAGATTCATGAACTATATCTTCTCGGATTCGTGGTCAAAGTTAGAGTTTTTGTGGGAGGATTTCTCTAGATTTTTCGCACACAATCAACTGCCCGGAATTTCCTTTGAGTAGTAGTTAGATCTCGCTATTTTCCATAATTTTCATGTTGAAATTTTTGTGTTTCGATGTAGGTATAGGGATTTTTCTATAGCTTCTCAACTTGTACATATATGAGCTTGAAGATGGGGTTGAAGAAGGTTGAGGAACAAGTCACCGCCGTCCAGCATGTCATCACGCTCTTCGCCTCGCCGGCTGTTGCGCTAGTAAGTGCAGTGCCCAACTGACCGTTGAACAGTTCTTGATCGATGCTACTATGGTTGGTCGTGTTTGCATTCTCCGGCGCCGTCCTCCGTCATCGGCGCAGCCGCAACATGTGCCCATCGCCCTCCATTGTCGGCGTAGTTCTCCAACGTCAGTGTTGCCGCTGTAGGTAAGGATATCGACACGGCGAGGAAGATCGAGCAGTTCCTAATCCATCGTGTTGTCACGCTCTCCGCCTCTCCCACTGTTGTGCCGGTAAGTGCAGTGTCCAGCCGATCGTGTTTGCGTTCTCCGGCGCCATCCTATATCGCCGGCGCAACCACAACAGGTGCCCGCTGCCCTCCATCGCCGACGCAGCCACAACATGTGCCCGTTGTCCTCCATTGCCAGTGCAGCGCTCCATTGTTAATGCAGCCACATGAGGTTCCCCGCCGCCAGCAACCGCAACAGGAAGAACAAGATCACTACTAATAACTGTGTGTGTGTGTCAATATGACAGTGAAACAAGTGCAGTCAATCAAATAGCTAAGCTCTGTATATGTCCTAATGCAAAAAAATCTTCATGGAGGCTACCAAACGAAATGTAAAAGGTGGCCCATTGCTTGTATGTGCGTAGCATTGCTGGCCGTGGATATGCCCCGGTGCCTCCAAATTCAATACAGGCTACCAAACACCACCTATAAATGAATTTCCTTACTTTTTTTATCAGATCGGTACCACCTATAAATGGATTTTCTAACCTTTTCTATCAAATTGGTTTTTTGGAATAGTTGGTTAGTACATGAAGCTTAGATTATTATTTTTGAAAGTATGCACTAAGTTCATTTTGTTGTCGTCGCGGGAGAGAATAAGGGCTCCTTCCATTTCAAAAAAGGCTCCTTTGATTTAAAATAATTTCAAAGCCATTTATGAAGTATTTGGTCCTTTACGAAATATTCTTATGTAACCTGTTTGATTCGTCTGGTTAAAAAACTTTATTACCCGGAAAAAATCCTTCGGAACTTTCCCCAAGATTAATTTGCACCCCCTTTTGGAGCAAATTTTTTCATCCACTTCAAACTCAGGTTTTATTTGTTTTTGGTGGTTCTTCGACAATGACGAGCTCCCATGTCAGGTTCTAGAGGTCCGTTTTGGTGACAGTGAATAGATCAATGTACCTTGTGTGGCGTGGAGGTGATTTCGGGTGGAAGCTCGACGATTTAGTGACGATGGTGCATGTGGATGTGGTGAACCTTTGAGGATGTTATTGTGGTAACCCTAGCGTCGAGGCTCATTTGTGTTCATCCTAGTGTCGGGGCTTGTTTGACAACCCTTACCCTTTCGGTCTTAGGGACAACGGTGCTTTGCGATGTCACCCTCCTAGAGGCGTCATTATTTTCCCGTGATTCAAACATATACTTGATCCAAATTCTTGTTGAACAACCAAAGCAAAGCAAAAAGATTTAACAATATGTTCTCTAAGATCCTATTTTCACCTTCAATCTTTTTATAGACATTATTTATATTGATTCTTCGAATTGCACACAATGGGACACTATATGACTGTGCCTGAACTGGAGTTTACTATTGCGACACTATCTGAAGGTTAGCACAATATTAGTGTACCATGTTGTTGGAAAAAACTGGAATAGAGACCGACTAACCTAACCTTGTGATTAGCACACTCTTAAACATGATATGAAAATACACAGCGGAATTAATGTAAATTTTAGCACCACTTGTATGCTAAGTGATGTCTACGCACTTCTATTCTTGTAGACAGTTGTTGGGTCTCCAAGTGCAGAGGTTTGTAGAACAGCAACAAGTTTCCCTTAAGTGGATTACCCAAGGTTTATCGAACTCAGGGAGAAAGTGGTCAAAGGTATCCCTCTCAAGCAACCCTGCAATCAAGATACAAGAAGTCTCTTGTGTCCCCAACACACCCAATATACTTGCCAGGTGTATGGGTGCACTAGTTCCGCAAAGATATAGTGAAATACAAGTGGTATGGATGATTATAAGAAGTAACGGTGCCAGAAAAGAGCTTCTAACAGGGAGGAAACGACTAAAGGAAAAATTATAGAACAAGCAAACATGTAACAGATCTTATTGTGAACGGTGTTTCAATGTTTATAAACAAGGCCTAGGGATCATACTTTCACTAGTGAACACTCTCTCATATAAATATCTTCTCTTAATGATACTACTCTTAACTACTCTTCGGTTGGACACTTAATCCATGGTAGGGCTATAACAGCACTCCTTAAAGTTCGTCTTCCCCAATCTAGATAACCCCACATTGTCACCTTGAGCGCTAGATGGTTCCAACAAACACCACAATTTCATAGATACATCCAACTCCAAATATAACGCATGATAAATATTTATGAACTCTAGCCTAAGTGTCACCACGGTATACACGCTGTCACTTTTACACACGTGGGAAAAAACATAAATCTATTAAAGCACGATGAGTATTTTTGTAGACTCTAGCCTAAGTGCCACCATGGCGTGCACGTTGTCACTTTCACACACTGATACGTCCAAAATGTATCTACTTTCCCGAACACTTTTTCTATTGTTTGTCCTCTAAACTTGTGTGATTTGGATACAACTAACACGGACTGACGCTGTTTTCAGTAGAATTACCTTAGTGTCTAGTTTTTGTGCAGAAAATAAACTATCAGGAAAAATCCTAGAAAATATGCCAAAAATCCTATTTCACCAGAAGATCCACGGATCCAGAAGACGAGACGGAGTGGAGGCCTGGGGGGCCCACACCCCTGCTAGGCGCGGGTGTGCCCAGCCCGCGCCTAGGGGGTGCGGCCACCCCAGGCACCCCCTCGGGCTCCCTCTTCGCCTATAAGTTACCCCTTGACCTAAAAACCGAGGAGGGTCCGACGTTTTTCCAGAAAGAGTTCCGTTGCGCCACCACCACCAGACGTCGCGATTCGGATCCAGAAACTCCGTTCTGGCACCCTGCCGGGACGGGGAATTTGGAGAGGATCATCGCCATCGTCATCACCAACGCCTCTCCATCAACCATCAATGTTTCCCTCATCCATGAGTGAGTAATCCCCCGATGTAGGCCATGGGGATGGTAGGTGTAATCGAATAAGATTGTTAGGGCATAGTGCCTAGTATCTCTATTAGTGCTATTTGACTTTGTTGCAACTTGTTGTGCTTAATTCTTGTCACTAGGGCTCGAGTGCCATGATCTCAGATCTGAACTTATTATTGAATCATTATGATAGTATTGTTTGTGATCTTATCTGCAAGTTGTGTACACATATCATTGTCCGGATCCAAAGGCCCCGAAGTGACAGAAATTGGGACAACCGGAGGGGATGGCTATGGTGTGAGGATCACATGTGTTCACAGAGTGTTAATGCTTTGCTTCGGTGCTCTATTAAAAGGAGCATCTTAATTGCCAGTAGTTCCCTAGAGACCCCGCTGCCATGGGCTGGCTGGACAGAAGATGTTGTGCAAGTTCTCATTGTGAGCACGCATGACTATATATGGAGCACATGCCTATGATTGTTTAGTACTTGGATGCTTATTCTTATTTATATGCAATTTCCCTAGATCTTGAAGTTACATGTTTAAACTCGTCCATGCAACGCCCGTCCATCCATCCCTATGCCTACCGCGCTCATATTCTACTGTTTGCTACTACTGTTACTATTGCTCCTTTTTTACTGCCACTGTTGCTTTGTTGTTGCTACTACAAACTGTTGCTACTGATAAACTTCTATGAGCAAGATCTATTTCCAGGTGCAGCTGAATTGACAACACAGTTGTTAAGGCTTGCAAGTATTCTTTGGCTCCCCTTGTGTCGAATCAATAAATTGGGTAATACTACCCGCGAAGACTGTTGCGATCCCCTATACTTGTGGGTCATCAAGACTATTTTTTAGCGTCGTTGCCGGGGAGCATAGATTTATTTGTAAGTTCACTTGGATCTATTATTGTTCACTGCTATTCCTTTCATCATGGGAAAGTCTCGTGATGGAAAGTTTCCTATTTTACCATCCACTACAAGAAGAGGTACATTCCTAAACACCTCTATTGCTCTTGATTCATCGTCTGTTATAAGTAAGCTTGTTACACCGCCACCACATACTCATGCTACACACACTGCTACTACTGCTGAGTCTGAAACTGCTTTTGATGCTCATGATGTTACTTCTACAGTGCTTCATGCGAGTGGTTCATTAGGTCCTTTCCTAGATGCTACTATGGCTGGTCTAGGAAATACTAAAACTCCTAGTGAAGACAGTGTTACACCTGTTAGATCACCTGAGTCTAAAGAGAGTTATGATATTAATGATGGTTACATTGAATTCACTGATGAATTTGTTGAAGAGTGCAGAAACAGACATGGTGCTAGTGCTATTAAGAGTCTCCTTTCTAGACGTACCATTATTCCTAAATTTTCATCTGATCCTAAGTTTGCCACCTCTCCCATAGATATTAAAGATAAATATTATGATTTCTCTCTTGATTTATCCTATTTAGACATAGTTGAGAAAGAACCCTTTTGTGGGACTGAAAATGAGAGTGTTGTAGCTCATATGAATGAGCTTTCTACTATGACTGCTTTATTCTGTGATGATTTTAATATGCGCAAGTACTTTGTTACTAAGATCTTCCCTTTTTCACTAAAAGGAGAAGCTAGGGCTTGGTTTAATAGATTACCTCCTGGTTCCATTGATATCCTTGATTGTTTGATTGCTTCTTACTTCCAGAAATATTTTCCTCCCAGTGCTAGACATGCTCCTTTGCAGAGACTTTTTGATTTTAAACATGGAAAAGAAGAGAAATTGCCTGAGTCATGGACAAGGTTCTGTGCCTTGATTCATGCACATCCTGGATGTCCATTGCCTAAGAATGAGCTTCTTGATATTTATTATAATGGACTAACTGATGATTCTAGGACATACCTAGATAGTTTTGCTGATTGTGTTTTCAGGAAAAGAACTCCTATAGATGCTGAAGAATTAATGGCTAAAATAAGCAAGAATTACGATGATTGGACTTCAACTGAGTTAAATACACCTGAGCTTATTACTCCTGAACCAGTTGTGCCTGAACCAGTTCCAATACCAACACCAAAGAAGAGGGGAGTTATTGCATTAAATGATGAAGTGATGAAGGAAGCTAAGAAATGTCTAAAGGAGAAAGGTATTAGAGCTGAAGATGTGAAGAATCTACCTCCTATAGAAGAACTATGCAAGCCAATTCCTCACTCATCCACTATTGAGGTACACTCTCTCCAACACTTTGATGAAGGTGATATTCCTTATGGTAAGCCTCCTGATCAATGTTTAGAGGAACTTGACATTTTTATTGTTAAACAAGGTAATTTTAATAAACAAGTTCAGAATCATTTATTGGAAAACTCTAGAGCTATTAAAGAGTTGAAAGATATTGTGGAAAGAACTTCTAATGATATTAAAATGTTTTGTAAACACTTTCAAATGGTCCAAACCCAACTTGATCAACTTGCTAAGGTACAAAAAGATATGCTAGTTAATGCCTCAGGAGATAAACATGCTTATGGAATTAGAACTAGGAGTGGTATAGCTACTCAAGATCCTTTATATCTTGAAGGACACCCTAAAAGAATCGAGCAGGATTCTCAACAAGGTGAAAGTAGTGGTCCTCGTAAGAGAAAGAAAAAGAAACACAAGATAGTTGAGGAACCACTTGAACCTGCTGTATATCCTAATAGTATATCTGACTCTGATGCTGAAACTGAGAGTGGTAATGGTAATAATGATGATCCTGATAAGGAGGAAGTTGAGGAAGAGCCTGAGAAGCACACAAAGAACACCAGGTACACTAAGGAAGATTTTATTGCTAAGAAACATGGTAGTGAGAGAGAACCTTGGGTGCAGAAACCTATGCCTTTTCCAGGTAAGAAACACAAGTCAAAGGAGGAAGAACACTACAACAATTGTGAGTGGATGAAACCTTTATTTTTGCAAATTCCTTTGACTGATGCTATTAAGTTGCCTCCTTATTCAAAGTATATGAAGGATATTGTCTCTAATAAAAGGAAGATTCCTAATGAGGAGATTTCTACTTTGCATGCTAATTACTCCTTCAATGGTAAGGTTCCAAAGAAACTTGGTGATCCAGGTATACCAATTATTTATTTATCTATTAATAATAATTATGTTAGAACTGCTTTATGTGATTTGGGAGCTGGAGTTAGTGTTATGCCTTTTTCTCTCTACAAGAGACTTCAGCTAGAAAAGTTGATACCAACTGATATATCTTTACAAATGGTTGATAAGTCAACTATTATTTATGTTGGTATATGTGAGGATGTTCCTATTCAAGTGGCTCATAATTGCTTGGTTTTAACTAATTTTGTTGTGCTTTAGATGCCTGAAGATGATAATATGTCTATTATTCTAGGGAGACCCTTTCTTAATACTATAGGTGATGTCATCAATTGCAATCAAGGAAAAGTAACATTCAATACTAATGACAAAGAGCATATTGTTTATTTCCCCAAGAAGGTTGCTATAAGCTATTGCCTGAATTCCATTGAAAATATTAAGAGCATCAAGGTTGGAGAAATATATTGTCCCATTCCACAGTAAAATTTTGAAACTATTATGATTGAGACCATTGCCATCAAGTATGAGGTAACATAATCACATTGTGGAATGCAAAGTTTTGTTTCATATAAGATTGTTTTGGTAACAAGACTTGATCAACCTTGTTAACAAAAGGATTTTAATGAACAAAATAATGTTTTCACTATGGTTATACTTGCTTTCTTTTACTTGTCTCCTTCCTAGTCCTTGCCTTTTCTTTTGCTAGCTTTGGTTTTGTTAGTTGTTTGCTTGTTAGAGTGTCTTAGAGCTTTTGTAGTTTGGTTTTTGGTTTGCTTTTGCTTCTTCTAAAAAAACTGTTTCTGCGAGAAAATCAATTTTTATACCCTGAAAATTGGCCAAAAATAAAGTTTCCCGAAAAATCCCAGAAAATTCAAAATAAATTTTTCCTCGAAAAAAGGGGCAGAGGGACACCTGGAGTGACCCAAGGGGCCACCCCAGGCACCCACACCCCTGGTAGGCGTGGCCTCCCTACAGGTGGCGCCTGGGTGGGCTGTGGCCCACTTGGGCCCCTCCAAAGTGTCTCCTCACAGCTATCTTCTTTCTCTCCCACGAAAAACACTGAAAAACTTGCTCAAGCTCGAGTTCATGCTGTTCCTCGTGATTTTCGATCTCCTTGCTCAGCCCATCTTTGCTGCTGATTTTTGGAGGGATTGCTCCTTGGTATGTGCCTCCTCCACTTGTCCAATTAGATTTGTGATTGATAGATTGTATCTTGAGTATTTTGCTGCTATAGGTGATAGGTTGTGTGATCTTGCATGCTTGTTCTATGCTTAGAGATTTCATTTTGATGCATGTGTAGCCCTCTAGCAAGTTCCTATAGTAGTTTCTCATCATTTATCAACTTGGAAATCACTTGGTTTGATGTTTGTCTAAAAATTTCAGAAAAGAGTGATCATGGACAACCACACATTTGGAGAAATATTCGAGGGTGATGCTATTGGAGATATGCCCTAGAGGCAATAATAAATGTAGTTATTATTATATCTTTGTGTTTATGATAAATGTTTACATTCATGCTATAATAGTATTAACAAGGAAACATTAATACTTGTGTGATTTGTAAACTTAAATTGAAGTCCCTAGTAAAGCCTCTATACATCACTAGCTTGTTGGTTAATAAATGATTGTGGTTTCCCTATCATGAACATTGAGATGTTATTAACAACAAGATCATATTGTTAGGAGAATGATATGATGGACATACTCCTATTGATAAGCGTAGCATAAAGATCAAGTCATTTTAATAGTTCAATTGCTATATGCTTTCTGATACATAGTAACCTAATTCCTTCGACCATGATATCATGCATATTACCTTTACCGGATGGATGCTTTGATGACATCAAACACCACACCGTAACTGGGTGGCTATAAAGGTGGCATTGAGTGTTCGGAAAGTATTGGTTGAAACACATGGATCAAGAGTGGGATTTGTCCATCCATATGACGAATAGATATACTCAGGGCCCTCTTGGTGAAATGTCATCCAATTATCTTGCAAGCGTGTGACTGGCTCACAAGGGATCACATATCACGGGAACGAGAAAAGAGTACTTATCGGTAACAAGGTTGAACTAGGTATGCAGAGATACCGACGATCATAACCTCGGATAAGTAAACTATCGTGAGACAAAGGGAAATTGGTATCGTATGTAAGTGGTTCATTCGATCGCAAAGTAATCGTAGAAATATGTGGTAGCCATATGAATTTCCAGATTCCTCTATTGGTTATTGTTCGGAGAAGTGTCCCGATCATGTCCGCATAATTCACGAACCGTAGGGAGACACACTTAAGGATTCGACGTTGTTTGAGTAGTTATGGAATGATGAGAAAGAGACCGAATGTTGTTCGGAGTCTCGGATGGGATCCAGGATATCACGAGGAGATCCAGAATGGTCCGGAGAATAAGATTCATATAAGGAAAGTCTTGTTTCGGAGTTGGAGAATGGTTCCGGTGTTTTCATCGGGAATGTTCTAGAAGGTTCCGGAATGTCCGGCACTCCGGAGGGGAAGGGTACATGAATGTGTTATATCAAGTTGGTATGATTGCATCATGTACTAAGTGTCATCGCTGAACAAAATAAAGGGTTTAATCAAATCCTAGTTTGAAAAAGTCAAACGCCAATTTGAAAGTCAAACGGCTATTTTGGAAAGTGGAGAGGGAGGTGGAAACCGAGTTGGGGAGGAGTTACTCCCCTCCACCGCCGGCCCACCTCCAAGCCGAGTTGGGGAGGGACTCCCCTCCCCTTGGCCGCGCCTCCCACCTATAAAGGGAGGGGCAGGGCTGCCCCTCCTAGTACACAAGTTCCCTACCTCTAAACCCTAGCCCCAAGCCGCCGCCGCCTCCATAGCCGCCGCCGGCCCTAGGGCACTCGCTGCCGCCTAGGTCAAACCCTAGCCGCCGGCCTTGCCCCCTCCTCGGCGTGTCTAAACCCTAGATCGTCGAGGGCTCTCTCATAGTCCACCATACTCGCTCCGGCTTAAGGCGAAGCCCTGCGAGATCTCCCCTCTACTTCCGGTACCACGACGTTGTGCTGCCGGAATCGCGAGGAGAGTGCTACAACCTCCGCTGCCTGCTGGAGCAAGGGAGAGGAAGGTCTTCGTCGAGTACCGAACGTGTGACCGACTGCGGGAGCGCTGCCGGAACGCAGAGCCGAAAGGATCATCTACGCGATCTTGAGATCGGCAAGAGTACGACTACATCACCCACGAGAATCCGCTCTCGTTGAACACTTTGGAATCTTCGAGGGTGAGTTATTCTACCGACTCGTTGCTACAATCTAGTAGATATATCTTCGCTTGTTTGTTTGTATGCGGTAGAATTTTTTTGTGTTCCATGCTATGAAACCCTACAGTGGTATCAGAGCCGTGTCTATATGTAGATCTGTTGCACGAGTAGAACACAATGGTCATTGTGGGCGTTGATGCTTTTATTGTCGATTGCTTCTTGTGTACTTTGCATCTTGCGGGATGTTGGGATGAAGCGGCCCGAAGGCGCACTTTTCTGGATTGAGCTTGATCCTGTAGCGATCAAGGTTGTCGAACGTCTCGCGGAGATCGTCGATAAGTGTTCTTGCCTCCTTGGTTTTTATGACTATGTCGGCGACATAGACTTGGACGTTGCGACCGATCTGGTCCTTGAGGCAGGCCTGCATGCATCGCTGGTACGTGGCACCCGCGTTCTTTAGCCCGAAGGGCATTGTGTTGTAGCAGAATACTCCGAACGGTGTGATGAACGCCGTTTTCTCTTGATCTTCGACCTTGAGTCGAATCTGGTTATAGCCTGAGTAGGCGTCGAGGAAGGAGAGCTTCTCACAACCTGCAGTCGAATCGATGATCTGGTCGATCCGAGGTAGAGGGAAGTGGTCCTTTGGGCAGTGTTTATTTAGTGACGTGAACTCCACGCACATCCGCAGGATGTCCGTGTCCTTCTTCGGGACCATCACCGTATTTGCCAGCCACTCGCTTTCCTTGATTTCCCGGATGAAGTCTGCTGCGAGTAATCTGTTGATCTCCTTGCCGATAGCTTCGGCTCGTGGCTCCGACAGTCTTCGGATAGACTGCTTGACTGGCTTGGTGTCTGGGAAGACATTGAGTGCGTGCTCGGCGAATTCCCTGGGAACTCCTGGCATGTCCGCAGGACACCAGGCAAAGATTTCCCAGCACTCACAGAGGAATTCGACGAGCGCGCCTTCCTATGCGGTGCTGAGGTCGTTGGCGATCAGCGCCGTCTTGGAGGCGTCTGTCGGATGGACCTGCACTTTCTTGGTGTTGACGGTGGAGTCGAAGGACATGTCGGGTGCGTTCTGCCTTGTGACTGGGGGTAGCCCATTGTCCGTCACCTCGCGGAGCCTTACGAGCTCGTCTTGCATGCCGAAGGACTCGGAGATTTTGTTGAAATCCCTGTCGCATTGGTCCGATCGGGTGAAGCTCCCGTGGACTGTGATGACGCCCCTTGGTCCTGGCATCTTGAGTAGTAGGTATGCGTAGTGTGGGACGGCCAGGAACCTTGCGAATGCTACACGTCCCAGGATGGCATGGTATTGCGACGGCCAGTCCACCACTTCGAATTCTAGGCGCTCCTGCTGAAAGTTGTCCGGCTTCCCGAAGATGACGTCGAGCCCTTTTGCCCAGGGGGAAGATGCCCTTCCCTGGGACAATGTCGTGGAACGTTGTGTCTGATTGTTCCAGGCTGCATTGCGGGATCCGCATAGCTGCTAGAGTGCTTGCGAACATTAGGTTGATGCCACTGCCGCCGTCCATGAAGACGCGACTCATCTCGAAGCCTCCGATCTGCGCCTCCAGCACCAGGGCAACATGACCTGGGCGAGGGATCTGGCAAGGGTGATCCGCGCTAGTGAATGTGATGCAGGACTCCGATCCGCTGAGGTACTTAGGGATTGCAGGCGGAGTTGCCACGGCCAAGTTGATTTGTCGGGTGATTTTCTTCTGCACCCTATTTGTGGGGCGTCCCTTCTGTATCATATTGAGTGCTCCTTTTGGTGGGGGGTATGCGACCCCGGCGTTGTTTTGCGCTGGTGCGACTGGTTTATTTGGGCCTCCAATAGGCGGAGGTGGAGGAGCTCCGTGTGCTATTTCACCTGGCGCAGGTGCGTTTCCAAACGCAGGGATTGGAGCTTGTTGCCTCATCTGCACCATGCCTTCGCTGAGTTTCTGGAACTCGCGGCAGTCCTTGAGCATGTGGCTAGCTTTCTTTTTGCCATCTTGTTTATCGATGTAGAAGTGGATGGTGCATGGACCCGAAAGTTTGTCGAATGTTGAGGGTCCGTTGTCGCGGTCGCGGCGTTGCCACGACTGCGTTGGTCGTCCGTTGTCGCGGACATTTCCGCTGTGGTATCCTCCGCTGTTGCGGCTGTTGTCATTACGGCGGTCGGCGTAGCCGGCTGCGACCATGTCGGGTCCGTCGCGGTCCTCGTAGACGCGCGATCTCCTCTTGCTGCGGCGTTCGCGTCTTTGGCCGTAGTCGTCCTCTTCATCTGATTGCGCCCGCTGGATGCAATCTTCGCCGTCTGCCCAACTGTTGGCGATTTCCATGAGCTGGTTGAGTGTCTTGGGCTTTACACGTCCAAGTTTCTCCTTGAAGTCTGGGCGTTTGACGCCGTCCCTGAAGGCGTCGATGGCCCGCTCTTCGGAGATGTGTGCTGTGGAGTTCTTGGTTGTAGACCAGCGTAGTATGTACGAGCGAATAGATTCACCCGTTCTCTAAGTGCAGGCTCGCAATTCTTCAATTGAGGCGGGTCTCTTGCTGGTGCCTTTGAAGTTTCGGATGAAGCTGTAAGCGAGCTCCTCCCAGCTTCGGATGGATCCTGATGATAGGCTGCTAAGCCAGACCCGCGCTGCGCCTGTTAGCTGCAGCTGAAGGCATTGCATGGCGGTTTCTTTGTTGCCTCCGTGAAGCTTGACGGATGACAGATGGTCACTGAGCCAGGACTTTGGATCTTGCGTGCCGTTGAACTTCGGAGTATCCGAAGGAAGCTTGAAGTTGCGTGGCATATGTGTTCGCCGGACGGATCTGATGAAGCATCGAGCCCCGCAGAGTTCTCCTTCGTCTTCATCCATCTCAGATTCAGACGAGCATGCGCGTTTAGCGCATGCTTTATCGATCTTGCGCTGTGTAAGCTTGTCTCTGGCGTCGTAGTCGCTTTTATGGCGGTGCGAGGTCTTCTTCCTTCGAGGAAGATCGTGCTCCTCTTCATCTTCGGATGAGGGGGTGGGACTCCGGTCGCGCCTGGCCAGAGCTTTCTTCTTCGGTTCCGCAGGAGCGTCTTCGTGGAGCGCATCTCCAATTAGTCCTAGTCCGGTGAGTGCGGACCTATGCATGGCCCTTTTCGGGTCCCCCTCCGGAGGTGGGTGAGCCGCAAGATACGCAGTGGCTGCCATGATCGCATCTTGTGGCGTCTTCGGGATGATGTTGCCGTCAGCGTCCATATCCATGAACGATGTATGGAGAGTTCGGGTCACGTCACGCCGCTCCTTGGGGTCCATGTTTTCCACCCGAGAGCGGTGCTTGTTTCCCTGATTTCCGTTTGTGCTAGAGCCGGGTCCCATGGCGGAGAGCGCAGCTCGTCGCGCACTGGACTCAGAGGCTGCTTGCTTGCGTTTGTCGAGCGTCTCCTGCATCTTGACTTGCTTCTTGTGCTCCTCGATGAGGAGGTAGTGGTATGCCCTCAGCAGATCACGTGGGGAGTCCAGAGGTAGGACTATTTCGCCTGCGACGGCGCGGCGTGCTTCGACCCATCCTTCTTTGCTAAGTTGGATGAGGTGGCCACTGTTTTCCCCGTTTTCGCCGTTTCCACCGTTTTCGCCGTTTCTGTCCTGCGGGTTGGGGTTGGGCGGCGGGTTAGGCGTTTCCTCTTCGGTTTGGATGACTGCGGCGCACAGATAGCGCCTGCAGATTGGTTGGTTGCTGCCGCAGCTTTCGGATCCGAAACCGTAGGTCCCTTCATCCGAAGGTGGATCGCACAGATCGGAGTTGCGGCTGCTGCTGCTATAGAACTCATCTGTTGATGGTGACGTGCGTAGCACGGGGTGTGGATCCCATGAAGCGGGCCTGATTGACGGCACGGGCACCCGTTCAGGGAGGCGGAGGGTGCCAGTTTGTCCCACCTGGAAGCAGAAGCTCCCGAACAAGATTTCGAGTCCGTCGCCTACGGGCTCGAAATCCTTCATGGTATCCGGCGAGTGGGCGGTGAAGTCGAAAGCACCGAAGAGGAGGTGATTCTTCGTCGCCGCGGAGTTGTAGATCGATCGGGTCAGAACCGTCACGACCGCACAATCAGCAGCCCCAATTCCCACAGACGGCGCCAATTGACGAGGTTTAATCTCGTCAATGCCCATTGTTATGGACTTGGGTTTTGGAGAAGATGGGGATGCTGGAGATCGTGGCACGGTTAACAGACAAGCAACCAGGGGACACGAGATTTACCCAGGTTCAGGCCCCCGGAGGGAAAACCCTACTCCTGCTTGTCTGCTCTTTGATTACGGTGGAACCAAAGGTTACAGGGTGTGCAGATTCGATCTGGCGTGGATGCGTGTGCGAAAGTATGAGTCGAGTTGCCCTAGGACGTGCCCTCCTGGCCTTTATATAGACTTAGGCAGGTCCTGGGCGTAGTCCTAGTCGGTTACAAGTTCTAGGGTTTTACCCCTTTGAATTTCCTATCTCCTCTAGTCTTGCTCTCCAAGGATCCGAAGACGTCATGGGCCTTGGCCACCCGAAAATCTTCATGGGTCAGTGTATGTCTGCCGTGGGCCTTCTTTGGGATGGACTAGGTATGCTGAAGTTACGTACCCGTAGGGTATAACCATGTCAACTTGTATTGCATAAGTGGCTTTGCGGGTGCATGTTTCTCCTAGCATAGTTAAGATCCAATTTACAACGGGTGATTAACAATACTAGTATCAATGTTGTGGTTCATGTTCGTAAGTTAGAACGACACTTATTGAAAGCCCCAAACCACGTAAAACATGCAAAGAAAGTAGAGGCGTCTAACTTTGTTTTGCAGGGGTGTGCAGGGATGTGATATGGCCATGATTGTGATTATATTTGATGTGCAATGTTCCTTATTGTAAGTTGGCAACCGGCAGGAGCCATATGGTTGTCTTTAATTTATGTTAAGACCCGCGTGTCTATTCAAAGTAGTTGTAATAGTTGAAGCCAGTGGACGACAACCATGAAGAAGCGTCATTAACCTTGATGCAATGCCGGTGATGATGGAGATCATGTTCGTGCTTGAAGATAGAAATCAGAAGCACAAAGATGAAAAGGCCATATCATATCACATATTATGAATTGCATGTGATGTTAATCCTTTATGCATCTTGTATTGCTTAGTAGACGACGGTAGCATTATAAGATATTCCCTCATGCACATGAATTTCAAGTCATAAAGTGTTCACCCTTAGTTAGCACCGTTGCTAAAGCTTGTTGTTTCGAAGCACCACGTGATGATCGGGTGTGTTAGATTCCGCAAGTGTATACAACGTGAGCAAGCCAGATTTGCTCATGCGGAAACTAAGGTTTGATCTTGACGAGCCTAGCATGTACAGAAATGGTCTCGGAACACGGATCACCGAAAGGTAAAGCATGAATCATATAGTAGATATGATGAACATGTCGATTATTCGCCATTGAAACTATATCAACTCTCGTGATGATCGGTGTTGATGTGGTGGATTTGGTTCGTGTGATCACTAAAACAATGTGAGGGATATTGTTTTGAGTGGGAGTTCACCTAGATTAATTTTATTATTAATTTGAACTCAATTTGTCATAAACTTAGTCTAAACTATTGCAAATATGTTGTAGATCAATGGCAGCCCCTACCATCAATTTTAATGCGTTCC
This sequence comes from Avena atlantica, assembly GCA_910589765.1. Classification (NCBI taxonomy): domain Eukaryota; kingdom Viridiplantae; phylum Streptophyta; class Magnoliopsida; order Poales; family Poaceae; genus Avena; species Avena atlantica. Next base: position 435,072,696 of record OU342735.1, on the reverse strand, counting down.
TAGAGAAAGAAAAGTTGACAAACAATGGAAGCAACTTCGCGGATTGGTTCCGCAATTTGAGGATTATCCTCACAGCTGGTAATTTGACCTATGTGCTGGATGCACCGTTGGGTGACCCACCTGCAGCTGATGCTGCCGGGAATTAAAGAATGTTTACCTCACTCGGAAGACTCGGTACTCCACAGTTCAGTGTGCTATCTTGTATGGTTTAGAATCGGAGCTTTAGAAAAGGTTTGAGAATTCAGACCCATATGATATTGTCGAGGATCTCAAATTGATCTTTGAGACTCATGCGGCAATTGAAAGCTATGAGGCTTCTGAAAAGTTCTTTAACTGCAAGATGGAAGAAGACAGCTCCGTCAGTGAGCATGTGCTTAAGATGTCTGGGCACGCAAACAAACTTCAAAGCTTGGGTATAGTGATTCCTAATGCTTTGGGGATTTACCGCGTCCTCCAATCACTACCATCAAGTTATAAGAACTTTGTGATGAACTACAATATGCAAAACATGAACAAGACGTTGCCAGAACTCTTTGCCATGTTGAAATCTGCAGAAGTGGAGATCAAGAAAGAGCACCAAGTGTTGTTGGTAAATAAGACCACCAAATTCAAGAAAGGCAAGTCTAAGCAGAAGGGACACTTCAAGAAGGGTGGTAAGAAAGTTACCACGCCAACGAAGAAGACCAAGGCTGGACCTAAGCCTGATACTGAGTGCTTTTACTGCAAGGGAGAAGGTCACTGAAAGTGGAATTGCCCAAAGTACTTGGCGGATTTGAAGAACGGCAACACCAAGAAGAAAGGTATATCCGATATACATGTTATTGATGTGTATCTCACTAGTACTTGTAGTAGTGCCTGGGTATTTGATACTGGTTCGGTTGCTCATATTTGTAACTCGAAACAGGTGCTGCAGAATAAACGGAAGCTAGCGAAGAACGAGGTGACGATGCGCGTGGGAAACGGATCAAAAGTTGATGTGATCGCGGTCGGCATGCTACGCCTTCATCTACCATCGGGATTAGTTTTATACTTAAATAATTGTTATTTGGTGTCTGCGTTAAGCATGAACATTATATCGGGATCTTGTTTATTGTGAGACGGTTACTTGTTTAAGTCCGAGAATAATGGTTGTTCGATTTATATGAGTAATATGTTTTATGCACATGCACCTTTGATAGATGGTCTATTCTTATTGAATCTCGATAGTGGAAATACACATATTAATAACATTGAGGCTAAACATTTGAAATTGAGCGATAACTCGACCTATATGTGGCACTGTCGTCTTGGTCACATTGGAGTGAAGCGTATGAAGAAACTCCATTCCGATGGACTTCTTGAATCACTTGAAAGATGCGAAGCATGTCTGATGGGTAAAATGACTAAGACTCCATTTTCTGGTATGACGGAGCGAGCTACGGACTTATTGGAAATCATACATACCGATGTGTGTGGTCTAATGAGTGTAGCATCGCGCGGTGGTTATCTTTATGTTCTTACCTTCACGGATGACTTGAGTAGATATGGGTATATCTATTTCATGAAACATAAGTCCGAAACTTTCGAGAAGTGTAAGGAATTTCAAAGTGAGGTAGAGAATCAACGTAACAAGAAGATTAAATTTCTACGTTCTGATTGTGGAGGTGAATATCTAAGTTACGAGTTTAGCGAGCATTTGAAGAAATGTGGAATACTTTCACAATTGACACCACCGGGAACACCACAGCGTAATGGTGTGTCCAAACATCGTAATCGAACTCTCTTAGATATGGTTCGTTCTATGATGTCACTTACAGATTTACCGCTATCATTTTGGGGTTATGCATTAGAAACAGCCGCATTCACTTTAAATAGGGCACCATCTAAATCCGTAGAAACGACACCATATGAATTATGGTTTGGGAAGAAACCTAGATTGTCGTTCCTTAAAGTTTGGGGTTGCGACGCCTATGTAAAGAAGTTACAACCGGACAAAGCTTGAACCCAAAGCGGAAAAATGCGTCTTCATAGGATACCCGAAGAAAACTATTGGGTATACCTTCTATCATAGATCCGAAGGCAAAATCTTTGTTGCCAAGAATGGATCCTTTCTAGAGAAGGAATTTCTCTCGAAAGAAGTGACTGGAAGGAAAGTAGAACTCGATGAGGTTGTCGAACCTTCTCTCGAAATTGCGAGTAGCGCAACACCGGAAGAAGTTCCTGTGGTGCCTGCACCAATAAGAGAGGAAGCTAATGATGATGATCATGAAACTTTGGTTGAAGTTGCTACAGAGCCTCGCAGGTCAACGAGAACTCGTACCACTCCAGATTGGTATGATCCCGTTATGAGTGTCATGTTGGTGGACAACACCGATGACCCTGCGACATATGAGGAAGCGGTGATGAGCCCAGATTCCAACAAATGGCAAGAAGCCATGAAATCCGAGATTGGATCCATGTACGAAAACCAAGTATGGACTTTGGTGGACTTACCGGATGGCCGGAAGGCTGTCGAGAACAAATGGATTTTCAAGAAGAAAACAAATGCTGATGGTAAGGTTACTGTCTATAAATCTCGACTTGTCGCAAAGGGGTTTCGACAAATTCAAGGAGTTGACTATGATGAGACTTTCTCACTAGTAGCGAAGCTAAAGTCTGTGAGGATTATGTTAGCAATCGCTACATATTATGATTATGAGATATGGCAGATGGATGTCAAAACAGCATTCCTCAATGGAGACATTGATGAAGAGTTGTATATGATGCAACCCAAAGGTTTTGTCGATCCTAAAGATGCTAATAAGGTATGCAAACTTCAACAGTCCATATATGGATTGAAGCAAGCATCCCGAAGTTGGAATCAACGTTTTGATAAGGTGATCAAAAGTTTTGGTTTTATACAAACTTATGGAGAAGCTTGTATTTACAAGAAAGTGAGTGGGAGCTCTGTAGCATTCTTAATACTATATGTAGATGACATATTTTTGATTGGGAATGATGTAGACCTTCTTAATAGTGTCAAGGAATATTTGAATAATAGTTTTTCAATGAAAGATCTTGGCGAAGCAGCTTACATATTAGGCATAAAGATTTATAGAGATAGATCAAGACGCCAAATATCATTCTCACAAAGTACATATTTGGACAAAGTTCTAAAGAGGTTTAGAATGGAAGATAGCAAGAAAGGGTTCTTTGCCATGTTGCCTAATACGACCTTGAGTAAAACTCAAAGTCCGACATCGGCAGAAGATAGAGAAAGGATGAGTAAGACTCCCTATGCCTCAGCCATAGGATCTCTAATGTATGCCATGCTATGTACTAGACCCGACATTGCATATGCTGTTAGTTTAACTAGCAGATATCAAAGTGATCCAGGAGTGGATCATTGGACAGCGGTCAAAAACATCCTTAAGTACTTGAGAAGAACTAAGGATATGGTTCTTTCTTATGGAGGTGATGAACAGCTCGTTGTTAATGGTTACACCGATGCTAGTTGGAACACCGATCCGGATGATTCTAAATCACAATCTGGATACGTATTTATTTTGAATGGTGCAGCAGTTAGCTGGAGGAGTGCAAAGCAAAGCGTTGTGGCGAGATCTTCAACTGAATCGGAATACATGGCTGTTTCATAGGCTTCACAAGAAGCGATATGGATGAAAGAGTTTATTACAGAGCTGGGTATGGTTCCTAGTGCGCTGGACCCAATGTCTATCTACTGTGATAACATGGGTGCCATAGCCAATGCGCAAGAACCAAGGTCACACAAGAAGCTGAAGCATATCAAGCTACGTTTTCACGCTATTGGAGAACATGTCCAAGATGGGGACATAAAGATTTGCAAAGTACACACAGATCTGAATGTGGCGGATCCGTTGACTAAACCTATCCCGAGGGCAAAACATGACCAGCACCAAACTGCCATGGGTGTTCGGTATATTACCATGTAATCTAGATTAGATGACTCTAGTGCAAGTGGGAGACTGTTGGAGATATGCCCTAGAGGCAATAATAAATGTAGTTATTATTATATCTTTGTGTTTATGATAAATGTTTACATTCATGCTATAATAGTATTAACAAGGAAACATTAATACTTGTGTGATTTGTAAACTTAAATTGAAGTCCCTAGTAAAGCCTCTATACATCACTAGCTTGTTGGTTAATAAATGATTGTGGTTTACCTATCATGAACATTGAGATGTTATTAACAACAAGATCATATCGTTAGGAGAATGATATGATGGACATAATCCTATTGATAAGCGTAGCATAAAGATCAAGTCATTTTAATAGTTCAATTGCTATATGCTTTCTGATACATAGTAACCTAATTCCTTCGACCATGAGATCATGCATATCACCTTTACCGGATGGATGCTTTGATGACATCAAACACCACACCATAACTGGGTGGCTATAAAGGTGGCATTGAGTGTTCGAAAAGTATTGGTTGAAACACATGGATCAAGAGTGGGATTTGTCCATCCATATGACGGATAGATATACTCTGGGCCCTCTCGGTGAAATGTCATCCAATTATCTTGCAAGCATGTGAATGGCTCACAAGGGATCACATATCACGGGAACGAGAAAAGAGTACTTATCGGTAACGAGGTTGAACTAGGTATGCAGAGATACCGACGATCATAACCTCGAATAAGTAAACTAACGTGAGACAAAGGGAAATTGGTATCGTATGTAAGTGGTTCATTCGATCGCAAAGTAATCGTAGAAATATGTGGGAGCCATATGAATTTCCAGATTCCTCTATTGGTTATTGTTTGGAGAAGTGTCTCGATCATGTCCGCATAATTCACGAACCGTAGGGAGACACACTTAAGGATTCGACGTTGTTTGAGTAGTTATGGAATGATGAGAAAGAGACCGAATGTTGTTCGGAGTCTCAGATGGGATCCAGGATATCACGAGGAGATCCGGAATGGTCCGGAGAATAAGATTCATATAAGGAAAGTCTTGTTTCAGAGTTGGAGAATGGTTCCGGTGTTTTCATCGGGAATGTTCTAGAAGGTTCCGGAATGTCCGGCACTCCGGAGGGGAAGGGTACATGAATGTGTCATATCAAGTTGGTATGGTTGCATCATGTACTAAGTGGCATCGCTGAACAAAATAAAGGTTTTAATCAAATCCTAGTTTGAAAAAGTCAAACGCCAATTTGAAAGTCAAACGGCTATTTTGGAAAGTGGAGAGGGAGGTGGAAACCGAGTTGGGGAGGAGTTCCTCCCATCCACCGCCGGCCCACCTCCAAGCCGAGTTGGGGAGGGACTCCCCTCCCCTTGGCCGCGCCTCCCACCTATAAAGGGAGGGGCAGGGCTGCCCCTCCTAGTACACAAGTTCCCTACCTCTAAACCCTAGCCCCAAGCCGCCGCCGCCTCCATAGCCGCCGCCGGCCCTAGGGCACTCGCCGCCGCCGCCTAGGTCAAACCCTATCCGCCGGCCTTGCCCCCTCCTCGGCGTGTCTAAACCCTAGATCGTCGAGGGCTCTCTCATAGTCCACCATACTCGCTCCGGCTTAAGGCGAAGCCCTGCGAGATCTCACCTCTATTTCCGGTACCACGCCGTTGTGCTGCCGGAGTCGCGAGGAGAGTGCTACAACCTCCGCTGCCTGCTGGAACAAGGGAGAGGAAGGTCTTCGTCGAGTACCGAACGTGTGACCGACTGCGGTAGCGCTGTCGGAACACAGCGCTGGAAGGATCGTCTACGCGGTCTTGAGATCGGCAAGAGTACGACTACATCACCCACGAGAATCCGCTCTCGTTAAACACTTTGGAATCTTCGAGGGTGAGTTATTCTATTGACTCGTTGCTACAATCTAGTAGATAGATCTTGGCTTGTTTGTTTGTATGCGGTAGAAATTTTTTGTTTTCCATGCTACGAAACCCTACAGATGCACGTAGGAGGGCAAGGCCTTCAAGATCATCCTCCCGAGCTAGGCCCTCATACAATGAGGATCTCATTACTCCGCGATTCGGCGACGAGGGAGATGAGGGGGATGCTCACCCTTCCACCTTTCCTTGCCCAACCTTTTTGAGGGCTGCTGGGATTCTTGATGATTTTACAACCTTGGTTCGGAGGGCTAGACTAGCAAGCCTTATGCAGGATGAGAGCGTGCAATATGCAACGCTCACTAAAACATTTGTGGAGAGCTTCTCCTTTACTAATAGCATGTTCAAGCTAGATTTGTCTTTCAAAATTTATGGCAGGTCTTACAATATGACACTAAAGAAATTTTGTGAGGCCATGAGACTTGGTACAGCTGGGTCGGCAAAGAAGATTCCAGCTCAACCCGCTGATTTGTTGGAGCTCTACCGCAGGATAACCAATGATGATGACCGTAGAGCCCAACGAGGAAAGATAAGAAATATTCAACTCTCAGCCATCATGTACTTTGCTTACTATCTTGCCACTAGTGTTCTTGGTAGGGAGAACACTAGTAATATTTCCAACTATCATTTGGCCTTCATAGCTGCTGCGCTTAACAATGAAACTAAGTACAATCTTGGTTCTCTCATTGCTCGTCGCTTAGCTTCTAAGGGACCCATTTATGGGGGAATTATTGTTGCACGTGTTGTTGCTGCCTTGGACCTTGTTGTTGATCCAAATGATACAGTTTTGGCTCCTCAGAGGCTTGATCTTACTGCCATGAAGGCGCACCACTTTGTCACTACTGGCTCTACCCTTGAGAATTTGGTTTATAGAATGTTGTTTATTGACGGGGAAGAGAGAGAGATCCCTCTCCCCCAAACCACTTTGTTCAGTATTTCTCAGGGACCTTTGTCGCGCTCCAAGGAGGAGATGGATGACAAGATGCGCGTTCTTGGCTTCCATGGACACTATCAGGGGGACGCGCCCTCATACGACCCCTCTGTATACTACACAGGGGAGTCCTCGAGCTCGTACCAGGACGAGGGAGCCTCCTCGTCGTACTACGGAGGTGCACCTACTTGGGCACCATGGGATTGATCCCCACTTAGGCCAAAATCCTAAGCTTGGGGGGAGGTATACCGACATCACACTCATCTATATATCATGTTTGGTCAGTTCTTTGTATATCCACTGCTTTGCTTTCTTTTTGGTTCTTGTCTCTGCTTTCCAAAAACACAAAAATACCAAAAATATTTTTGTTGTTTCTCTTGGTTTGTTTCTTTGCTTTGGTTTGCCTTTAAGAAAAAAATCCAAAAAGATTTTGCTTTGTTTGGTTTGCTTTTGCTTTGTTTGCTTTTGCTTTGTTGGCTTGTTTGAAAAATCGAAAACACCAAAAATATTTGTTGTTCTTCTTTGGTTTTGTGAGTTCTTTGCAGAGTTTAGCCGTTCTTAGTGAATGTTGGTTTCATGTTATTACTCAAGTCACACAAGTGAATGGCAATAATGAAGATTAAGACAACTTGAGGTGTGGTAAGAGGCTGGTAACGAACTCTATTTATTTTCATTTTTGTACATATACTCATAATTGTGAGCATGCTTAGTCTGTTCATTGTAAAGAGTATGTTACTGATAGATGCTTAGTAGTTTTTGCTTGTCTATGATTAGCTCTAGCTTGCTAATAGTTTGTAGCATGTCATATGAATGTTTGCCTCCATTGTTTTATTCATATTTTGGTATGATATTGTGGTATCCTCCTCTGAATGTTTCATGTGAATCGACTTGGCACATGCTCACGCATGCATATGACTAAACAATAGTTAGTAAGCCTCGATGATTTATTTTGCCTCAAAGTTCTTGTATCACTTTCATGTCATAATTAGTCCTCTTTTGTTGTAAGCATGATTATGAAAATTATTGCTCTCTCATTTGTCGCTCCCTCTCCATTGCTAGACTTCACTTGCACTGAATATGAGCTCTACTCGTGTTTCCAAATCCCCAAAACCAATATTGCCAACAATGTCCACCATACCTACCTATTAGCATCATTTGATATTTCAGTGCATATTCTATATGCCTTATTTTCTTCCAAATAAATGTTTGACTGTTTTGAGAAAGTTAGTTAGTAAAGCTCTCACGAACTTGATGGCACATTTTATTTCTTGCACTTAATAATCCTAAACCATTGTGACCTGTCCATGAAAGTTATATGCTTGCAAATTATATGCTGGGAGTTAGCAGAACCGTGCTGTCACGGGGAACGCTTTCAACATTTTTTGGATATTTTATCCAGTTGATACCTTGCTATTTTGTTTGTGGATGTCGACGGTGTGAAATAAAATGGGAGCTTGTGAGTTCATGGAGTATATATATATATATGTTGGAGAAACGCCTGGGCCGCTAGCCTAAGCCATGCCTAATCATGGTGGAAACTTGCAGCATCACCATAATGAGCGTCTATGAAGCATCCTCAATAAAAAGCTATGCACATAGTAAATAAAAAGATTGCTGAGATGCTCATTGTCTGCTTGCCTTGTCATTTTGATCACGGGATAGCTCTTGTATCATGTGCAAGGGTTACCCCATTGGCGGTTCTCTATGATATGCATGTATGTACAATGACAAGAACTTGCAGGTAACCAAAGTTGAGTAGCATGCGGAGAGGCCCTAGTACTCAAGGGACTTGGGATTTCCAGTTTATGGTCTGCCAAGCATATAACTCAGATTGGACCTCACTTTCACCTTAACCATATAAAGATGCCTATGATAGGGGCAATGAGAGCTCAAATCTAATGAGTACCTTACTTTCAGCATTTGGAAGCCTTTGAAACTTTTCAAAACCTTTTTTGCTTCCTTGTTGAGTCACCACTTATTCTATGAGCACCTTCTTGATAGCATAGTTTTCATTCTTGTGTTTGTCTCAAAACTTGGTTAATTATGTCACGACTTTGATGCTTGTATCTCCGATATCTTTACTTTTAGTCTTCATGTGAACTTCAGAGGTGCCTTGGCATTTATGTTGTGCTCTACAAACAAAGGCAAGCGAGATACCACTCTATCATACCTTACTATGAGCATTGCAATGTTGCTCATGTTTATGTTCCATGCTACTTATTATTATTGAGTTGGTTTCTCTTCATAGCTTGCATTGACTATTGAGTAGACTTGGTTGCATACTTCTTATGATGAATGGTTTAAGTATCTACTCCTATGCTGAGAATATATACATCATATGAAGCAAATGTGTTCGTGAAAGTTCTTTTATCGCACTCAGTTTTCAACTGAATTGCTTGAGGACAAGAAATAAGCTAAGCTTGGGGGGATTTGATACGTACAAAATGTATCTACTTTTCCGAACACTTATGCTATTGTTTCTCCTCTAAACTTGTGTGATTTGGATACAACTAATACGGACTGACGCTGTTTTCAGCAGAATTATCTTGGTGTCTACTTTTTGTGCAGAAAATCAACTATCAGGAAAAATCCCGGAAAATATGCCAAAAATCCTATTTCACCAGAAGATCCACGGAGCCAGAAGACGATACGGAGTGGAGGCCTGGGTGGCCCACACCCCTGTCAGGCACGGGTGGGCCTAGCCCGCGCCTAGGGGGTGCGGCCACCCTAGGCACCACCTCAGGCTCCCTCTTCGCCTATAAGTTACCCCTTGACCTAAAAATCGAGGGGGGGTCGACGTTTTTCTAGAAAGAGTTCCACTGCGCCACCACCATCATCAGCCGCGATTTGGATCCAGAAACTCCGTTCTGGCACCCTGCCGGGACGGGGAATTTGGAGAGGATCATCGCCATCGTCATCACCAACGCCTCTCCATCAACCATCAATGTTTCCCTCATCCATGAGTGAGTAATCCCCCGTTGTAGGCCATGGGGACGGTAGGGATTGGATGAGTTCTATCATGTAATCGAATAAGATTGTTAGGGCATATTGCCTAGTATCTCTATTAGTGCTATTTGACTTTGTTGCAACTTGTTGTGCTTAATGCTTGTCACTAGGGCCCAAGTGCCATGATCTCAGATCTGAACTTATTATTGAACCATTATGATAGTATTTTTTGTGATCTTATCTGCAAGTTGTGTACACATATCATTGTCCGGATCCAAAGGTCCCGAAGTGACAGAAATTGGGACAACCGGAGGGGATGGCTGTGGTGTGAGGATCACATGTGTTCACGGAGTGTTATGCTTTGCTCCGGTGCTCTATTAAAAGGAGCACCTTAATTTCCAGTAGTTCCCTAGAGGCCCCGCTGCCACGGGCTGGCTGGACATAAGATGTTGTGCAAGTTCTAATTGCGAGCATGCATGACTATATATGGAGCACATGCCCATGATTGTTTAGTACTTGGATGATTATTCCTATTCATCTGCAATTTCCCTAGATCTTGAAGTTACATGTTTAGACTCGTCCATGCAACGCCCGTCCATCCATCCCTATGCCTACCGCACTCATATCCTATTGTTTGCTACTACTGTTACTATTGCTCTTGTTTTACTGTTGCTGTTGCTTTGCTGTTGCTACTACAAACTGTTGCTACTGATAAACTTCTGTGAGAAAGATCTATTTCTAGGTGCAGCTGAATTCACAACTCAGTTGTTAAGGCTTGCAAGTATTCTTTGGCTACCCTTGTGTCGAATAAATAAATTGGGTAATACTACCCGCGTAGACTGTTGCGATCCCCTATACTTGTGGGTCATCACACACATGGGGAGAGCAGAGATCTATTGAAGCACTTGAGTAGCAATGTAGATCTACTTGATTGCAAAGCTCATGACCACAACAAGATCATGCATAGAAAGAGATGAACACATAGCTACCGGTAGAGCCCTTAGCCTCGAGGAAGAACTACTCCCTCCTCATCATGGGAATCTACAACGGCGATGAAGATGGTGATGGAGATTGATGGAGATGGCTCCGAGGGCACTTCCCTGTCCCGGCATGGTGCCGGAATAGAGACTTATGTCCCCCAAATCTCCCCTTCGGTGGCGGCGGCGCTACGGAACTTTTCGTGGCTTTTTTGTCGATGACTTAGGGTTTTTGAGTCGGGGGCTTCTTATAGGCGAAGGAGGCAAGGTCGATGGAGGGGCAGGGGGCCCACCCCCCTGTGGGCACCACTAGGGCTGGCCCGCGCCCACCTAGAGTGTGGACACCCTGGTGTCCTCCTCCATCTTTGCTTAGTGGTTCCGTGTTGCTCCGGGAAAATAGTGACTTCGGCTTTTGTCCCGTCCAATTCCGAGAATATTGATTTTCTGCCTTTTCTGGAACCAAAAAACAGGCAACTGGCACTGTGGCATCTTGTTAATAGGTTAGTCCCAGAAAGTGTATAAAAATACCTCAAAGTGTAGACAAAACATAACCAAGTTGATACTAAACAAGCATGGGACATCAAAAATTATAGATACGTTTACGATGTATCACTAAGTCATGGATCATTGCTCACGTCAGAAGGAAACATATACATCAAACGTGTTAGAGGAGTAACACCACTTCCCAACTCTCTCCAAAACTGAGAGAATGTCTATGGTATGGTGAGAAGCTCTCTCCTAGGCAAAGAGAGTATCTATCGTGAGGAGAGGAGTTTTCAGAACATCTCCAGCAGTAGCAAACCAATACAGGGACATCAATATTTTTTACGTGAAAAAACATAGACGAAAGCCACTCAATTCTTCTTCACTATTATCATATAGGAATACCATTTGTTTTTCTCTAGAGAGCATTAGAGAATCTCATACATCAAGATATTCACATATATATTAAATGCCAAAAATATTTTGAGCACAAGAGTTAGGGATTGAAACAATCTCATCAAAAATGGTGGAACCACAGCTTCAAGGAGACAAGTTAATGAATTTGGACATCACAACCTTGTTGACAACACCGGTGCTTGACATCAATCTCTTCCTTCAACTTTTCTCATTCCCTTCTCCCTTGATGTTTCTGCTTTCTTCTCCAATGGATACTAACTTGAGATTTTTGTACTCCACCTTGTAGTGAATGGATGAGAGGCTTAACACATCTTTCCTCATGTACAATTTTAAAATAATCATCGGTCATAACACTATAGGTTGATGGGCTCTTGCACCTATTTGGGCCGCTCGAAAGTCTCCATAGAGCCATCTCTTCATAATCGACATGAGGAGGTTACCCAACACATGTGAAAAGGCAAACCAATACAGGGACACCAATCATTTTTAGTGAAAAGGCAAAAGCAACTCAATTCTTCTTCACTATTATCAAATGAGTACAATTTGTTCTTCTCTAGGGAGTACTAGAGAGGATCTCATACATCAAGATACACATAGATCTTATATGCCAAAAAGATTTGGGGCACGAGAGTTAGGTGATGGCTCATATACTATAGAGCTTCGTTGGGAAACCACAAGAGGAAGGTATGATGAGCACAACAGTAAGTTTTCTCTCAGTTATGAAACCAAGGTTATCGAACCAGTAGGAGTAAGGAAACAACTCCAAGGTGTTGCTAACAATTTGGAACCTGCACAACACAAACCCAAAAATTTGCCCCAACTTACAGTGAGGTTGTCAATCTCACCGGTTTGCTGAAAACAAAGGATTAAACGTATAGTGTAGAAGATAGTAGTTGCTTGTAGAAAATAAACGGTAACAGTAGTTGATGTATCAATGATAAAGATTGGACCGGGGTCCACAGTTCACTATAGGTGTTCTCCTTAAGATAAATAACATGTTGGGTGAACAAATTACAGCGGGGCAATTGACAGATTGAGGAAGCATAACAATGCAAATACTAGACATCATGACTCCTATGAGATTTGATTGGGCATAGCAACAATATACATAGACCGTAATCCAACTGCATCTATGAATAATAATCCACCTTCAGGTTATCATCTGAACCCCTTCCAGTATTAAGTTGCAAGCAACGGATAATTGCATTAAGCAATGTGTGTAAAGTAAACAATACAATTGTTCCATGAACAAAAGATTGTCGTTTTCTCCCTAGTAGCAATAGCACATCTACAACCTTAGAGATTTTTGTCACTTCCCTAGATTACTAGAGGCATGAACCCACTATCGAGCATAAATACTCCCTCTTGGAGTCACAAGAATTTACTTGGCCAAGATAGCTACTAGCAACAGAGAGCATGCAAGATCACAAATAACACAGACATGATAGAATCAATAATCAATCTGACATAGTATCTCAATATCCATCGGATCCGTGCAAACACAACATGTATGATTACAAATAGATGATCTTGATCATGAACGGAGCTCACAAGATCTAAACATGATAGCACAAAGGAGGATAAACAACCATCTAGCTACTCTATGGACCCATAGTCCAAGGGTGAACTACTCACGCATCATACCGGAGGCTGACATGGTGATGAAGAAGGCCTCTGGGATGATCTCTCCCCTCCGGCAGGGTGCCGGGAAGAGCTTTAGATCCCCCTTATCTACGGACGATGGTGGAGGCGGCTACGGACTGTTTCATGGAGATTTGATCGGGTGCTTAGGGTTTCTGTATCGGGGTGCTTTTATAGGCGAAGGGGCAAGGTCGGTGAGCGCCCGAGGGGGCACACCTACGGCTGGCATGCCCCCCTTGGCCGCGTCGCCACCAGGTGTGGTCGCCTTGTGGCCCCACTTCGTTTGCCCTCTGGACTCCGTGTTTCTTTTGGTAAAATATTGACTTTGGCTTTTGTCCTGTCCAATTCCAAGAATATTTCCTTACTAGCTTTTCCGAAACCAAAAACAGCAGAAAACAGACAACTGGCACAGCGGCATCTTGTTAATAGGTTAGTCTCAGAAAATGTATAAAAATACCTCAAAGTGTAGACAAAACATAGCAAAGTTGATACTAAACAAGCATGGAGCATAAAAAATTATAGATACGTTTACGACATATCAAGCATCCCTAATCTTAACTCCTGCTCGTCCTCGAGTAGGTAAGTGATAAAAAGAATAATTTTTGAGGTGATATGCACCGTCACAATATTGATCAAACCATTTGCAAAGCATTGATAGCTGGGATCAAAGTACTCTATACATGAGCATGAAAGATGTAGTTCTAACAATAGGACATAGCAACTATGTTGCAACATTAAAAGGTACAAACAAAAGTTCATGAATAACAATGCATTGAAAGACGTTTGTTTGTTTCACATATAGAAAACATGGCATATATGGTATTCATCTTGTCCCTTGTGGAGTAACAAAACATAAATGCATAGGACACCTTCAAAGTTCATAAGGGTGACTAGATACAAATAGTTCAAGAGCAACCAATATCAACATTATGAATCAATCAGTAAGTTTTGGGACAATGCACATAAAACTAAGAATTAGAACTATACTCTCTTAATTGGTGCATAAAGGTAGAAGGTGGAGACTCAATATAAAATTGGGAAGAAAGGCCCTTCACAGAGGGAAGAAGGGATTTCAAGTTTCATAAAGAGCTTCCAAAAATTATGGTACTTTTTAACTTTTAGCTCTCATTGCCCCTATCATAAGCATCTTGAAGTGATTAAGGTTAAAGTGAAACAAATATGGAGTATATGCTTGACAAATCATAAGTTGGCAATCTCATGTCCCTTGAGTACGAGGGTCGTTCCTCATGCTACTCAACTTTAGTCACCGGTAAGTTCTTGTCATTGTAAGTATATGTGTATCATAGAGAACCGCCAACGGGGTACCCCTTGCCCCATGACACAGGAGTTATCCCATATCAAAATGACAAGGCAGCAGACAATGAGCATCCCAACGATCTTTTTATTTGCTATTTCAATAGGTTTTTGCTAAGGATGCTTCACAAATTGCTCACTATGGTTATGCTGCAAGTTTCCACCACGATTAGGCATGGCTTAGGCGAGCCGCCAAGGCATTTCTCTAACACATATACAAACTCCATGAGCTTACAAGCTCTCCGTTTATTTCACACCGCCGACATCCGCAAACAAAAGATCATGATATCAACTGGGTAATATGTACAAGTGTTGAAAGCATTCCCCATGACAGCATGGTTCTGCTAATTCCCAACTTATAAGTGAAAGCATATACAAAATATATGACACAATGGTTCAAGCTTATTAGGTGCAAAAAATTAAAGTGTGCCATCAAGTTTGTGAGAGCTTTAATCACTAATTTTTCTCATAACAAGTTTAATTTGGAAGATAGATAAAACACGAATATACTTGGAATGGTGTAACACACCATGCATAGGAATTTATAGTGGTCTCTTTGGAATAACTTGATTTCTTGGGAGTTGGATGCATGAGTAGAGCTTACTCTGTATAAATGGAGGCTAGGAAAAGACTGGGAGCAACCAACTAAGAGAGCAATAATGGACATAATCATGCAGAGCGACAAAACATTATTAATCAAAGCATAAAGTGGTATCACAAGTCAAAAACTAAATGATCATAGAGGCTAAGGTGACTGTTTCATAGTCATAACATGGTGTGAGTATGTGTCAAGTCAACCCAAACAAAGCATCAAAGGAGAATAGCACAATATTATGCTTTTGTATGCTAAAACAACGCATGATTCTTTCAAGGCTCATTAAGAAATCTCAATTGTTTGGAACAAGTCATGGTACAGCAAAAATCACTAAGTATAAGGTCAAAGCAACATCTATCATGACATGATAAAGTCTAAGCCACAGTCAAAACAAGCTCCCTTTTGTACCACAAATAGCATGAGACTTTATACTCTTTTCCAACACCAATCAACTTATTTGAAACAGAAGTGCAAAAGAGGGGGTCCAACTACTTTATTCAAGCAAACTAAACAAACGAAAACCAAAAACAAAAACTAAGACGCTCCAAGAACAACATAACAATGCATGAAACAATAAAAACGAAGTGTGTAGAAAGAGACCTGAGATTTTTATTGATGAAGAAGGGGATGCCTTGGATGCTTGTAACTCTTGAATATTTCTTGGGATGGCACGGGGTGGCATCACCAAGATTGATATTTTGTCCATTCTTCATCTTGTTACATCATTCTTCCCCTACACTTGAAAATTTCCTTCATACAAAACTTCACACAATGTTCATTAGCAACATTAGTGTATTCAAGATAATAGGCCTTTGGGTTTAGTTTCAACACAAGAAAAACTATAATTAGAAAAAAAAAAGCTACTGTAGCAATTCCTTTCAAAAGCTCAAGTGATCAAGGAGAACTCAAAAATAAACCGATTAAGAGGCTTAATGAAAATAAT
Source organism: Avena atlantica (assembly GCA_910589765.1). Lineage (NCBI taxonomy): Eukaryota > Viridiplantae > Streptophyta > Magnoliopsida > Poales > Poaceae > Avena > Avena atlantica. The sequence goes on along the minus strand of OU342735.1, from coordinate 435,056,624 downwards.
GGCAGAAATATGTTAAAACAGACCAGCATGTAAAAACCAATTTTTTCGAAGACCTTTTGTTGCTCAAATCAAAAAGTGTTGAACTAAAGAAAGTTAGAGAACAACCTGGGGCATAAGATAAAAAAATTACAGTCAATCCGACATACAAAGATTTTTCATGATTTTTTACAGTGAAGCACAAAAATCTGTTTTGGGACAACAACTTCCCCAAATCTTACTTCTCTCTCATTGGAGGTTATTCTTGGCACAAAAACCACAAGAAGGATAAGGGGAGGTTATTACATAAGTAATAACTTCCAAGACTCAACTAAAACTATTAGGTTATCTCCCCAAAAGTACTTTTCTTTAACGCCTTTAAGTTAGGCATAGGAAGCAAGAATCAAGTATTTTCAAATAAAGAAGCATTAAGATCAATACTCGAAATATCTTCAACCAGGCAAGATATCTCATCCAAATGAGTTCTAGAGGATCCTCTCTCAACACTCTTGGGTTCACTATTTTCATCAAATGGGTTTTCAGGAACAATCCAATCAAAATTCTTTTCTAAGGCTTCATGCATTCCTACAAGTTTAAAAGGTATGGATATTTTAATTTCCTCTCCATTGGGTTGGGTTTTGTCCAACTTTTCTAATGTTCCCACAACATCTACACATGATCCTAGCATATTAAAATGATCAAAGACCTTTTTAGCTTCTTTAGCAACATCATTGAATTCCTTAAGCAAAGTTTCTAGAATAAAATCTCTCTTTTTAGTATCCTCAATATCTTTAAGTTTAAGAAACATTACTTGCATCATGGGGTTAAGGTTAACAAACCTAGCCTCCAACATGTGAACTAAAGAAGCTATGGCAATTTCATAATTAGGAGCAAGTTCTGCTAAAGATCTATCCTCAATATCCTCATGCTTGCTAACATGATTAAAGAATTCTTCAATATTTTCTTTCCCAATTATAGAGCCACTACCTATTTAAAGGTCTTTGGGTGAACTTAGGGATCAACGTGGTGAGCTAAGAACAAGGTGACAACTATAGGAAGAACTATTTTTTATTTTTTATTAGAAAAAGCAAATCAAATGAAACTAATTTTTTTGTATTGTTGAAAGAAACAAACAAGCAAAACAAAGCAAAAGAAACTAAGCAAAACAAAAACAAAGTAAAGAGAATGGTTGTGAGAGACTCCCCTTGCGAGAATATTCTTTCTCCCTGAAAGGTGAATGACGAGGAGGAAGAGATTGAAGCTGTCCTTAACTCCCCGGCAACGGCGCCAGAAAACGTCTTGATGGTTCAGATGATGTAGAGCTTCGTTGGGAAACCCCAAGAGGAAGGTATGATGAGCACAACAGTAAATTTTCCCTCAGTTATGAAACCAAGGTTATCGAACCCGTAGGAGTAAGGAAACAACTCCAAGGTTTTGCTAACAACTTGGAACCTGCACAACACAAACTCAAAACTTTGCCCCAACTTACAGTGAGGTTGTCAATCTCACCGGTTTGCTGAAAACAAAGGATTAAACATATAGTGTAGAAGATAGTAGTTGTTTGTAGAAAGCAAAATGTAACAGTAGATGATGTATCAATGATAAAGATTGGACCGGGGTCCACAGTTTACTAGAGGTGTTCTCCTTAAGATAAATAACATGCTGGGTGAACAAATTATAGCGGGGCAATTGACAGATTGAGGAAGCATAATAATGCAAATACTAGACATCATGACTCCTATGAGATTTGATTGGGCATTACAATAATATACATAGATCGTAATCCAACTGCATCTATGACTAATAATCCACCTTTAGGTTATCATCTGAACCCCTTCTAGTATTAAGTTGCAAGCAATGGATAATTGCATTAAGCAATGTGTGTAAAGTAAACAATACGATTGTTTCATGAACAAAAGATTGTTGTTTTCTCCCTAGTAGAAAAAGCACATCTACAACCTTAGAGATTTCTGTCACTTCCCCAGATTACTAGAGGCATGAACCCACTATCGAGCATAAGTACTCCTCTTGGAGTCACAAGCATCTACTTGGCCAATATAGCTAGGGGCTCATTGTCCGAGTTACAAATAATTTTGGCATTAAAGCATAATCTATCTATCTCATGTGTTGCCTTATTTGCCTCCCTCGGACAGTGACAGAATATAACATTGCCAATTGATGAACAAATTTTAAGGCAGTCAACATAGATTGCCACCGATCCCGTCCACCAAGTATCTTGAGAAGAACAAGCCTCGATTACCTCTATTGAATCACCCTCTGCAATTAGATTGTGACAGTCCAATCTGTTTGCCAAGCTAAGACCTTCCTTCATCGCCACTTCTTTCGGCATTGAGGCCGACGAGATATTAGGCATATATTTTCATGAAGCCGTGACAAATTTACCTTGATAGTCCCGTATCACAGCTCCAACCGCAGCCGAATAAGATTCCACATAAAATTATGCATCAACATTAACTTTGATCATACCTTGTTTTAGGGTGTTTTAGGAAACATCTATAGTAGCATTGATTGGTTTGGTTATTTTTGAATTATTGGCAACAATGGACAATATAGAAAACTTACATGAGAATAATGGAGGGACCTGTTCACCATGTGTCCTCCTCCGTCTTATCCGGCATAAGTACTAGGCTCTTACAGCAATCAACTCGTGTTGTCCTACATTTGACATATGCTCGGTGTTTTCTTGCCGTAGCAAGCACTCCAAGATGACAGAGACCAAAAATTCCTCCGTCATTGCTTCAGTAATCCGATCATACAGGCCCAGGGACTTCCACATGTCAATAGTAGTTGGGCACAAAAATAGCAAATGCCTCACATCCTCCGGTCCCTGGGCACATATCGGGCAACCCCCCTCCTCACAGATATGGCGATTGACCAGGAGTGACTTGAGGGGGATGATCCCATGCAGGGCACACCAACAAAAAAATTAATCTTACTCAGGATTTTAAGCTTCCATAGAATCTTCCAGACTGGGTTAGAAGCATATGTTTCAGGAATAGAAATTTGACTCGCCGATGGTCCAAACGTGTGATGCCATTGCAAGTGATACCCTGATCTCACCGTATATCTACCATGGATCGTATGATTCCATGCAATGAAATCCTAAAATCCTGAATCATTAATTCGAATCTGCAAAATCATGTTAGCATTCATCGGAAGGAATAAAGATCTAATAAGGTCTTCATCCCATTGACCCAAGTAAGGGTACCTTAATTCACACACTTTAGTCAATAACACTCCTCCTCTCTGTGTCACAACCTTCCTGGTAGGGCTGCTAGCTAGCCATGGGTCACTCCAAATATCAATATTTTCTCCATTACCCACCCTCCAGATATATCCTCTTTTAGAAGTTGTTAGTCCCGCCAGAATGCTTCGCCAGGTAGGCGAGGCCCCAGCTTTCGGACCAACCTTTAAAATATCACTGCTAGAATAATACTTAGCTCTCAAGAAATGCGCACAAAGAGAGTTAGGTGTTGTAATGAGTCTCCATGCCAGTTTAGCTAACATAGCAATATTAAGGATTTGAAAACTCTAAAACCCATCCCTCCTTCGGTTTTAGGAAAGCAAAGCTTCCTCCAAGCATACCAATGCATTTTATTGATCATCATCACCCCACCATAATTTTTCAATAGCCTCCATCATCCTTTTGCACACACCTACTGGAATTTGGAAATCTGACATTGCATAAACAGGGATGGCTTGTGCAACAGCCTTAATTAGAATTTCCTTACCCCCAATAGATAGGTGCTTTTCCTTTCAACCATTAATGCGCCGAATAATCCTCTCAATAAAGTGCTCAAAAGACTCACTCTTATCAGCTCCCACAATTGTAGGGAGACCCAAATACTTATCAGATAGAGCCTCTGTGTCAATGTGTAAGATATCACAAATTTCTTCTCTCACAAGTGCATTAGTATTAGGTGAGAAATAGATGCTTGACTTATCCAAACTCACCAGTTGTCTCGAGTTTGCACAATAGGAATCCAAGGCTTGTTGCAAGGAAGTTGCATTGTTCATATCCGTCCTCATGAAAATTAGGGAATCGTCAGCAAATAAGAGGTGTGAAACTGACGGATCTGTACACCCGTATCCCATCAATGCCACCAAATTCTTCATGCAGCAATAAAATTGAGAGACCTTCCACACACAGAAGGAACAAATAAAGGGAGAGAGGGTCCCTTTGACAGAGCCCTCTAATAGGAACAAACATATCAGTCTCCTCAGAATTAAATCTCACTTGATATCAAACCGAGGTGACACACGCCATCAAGAGGCGTATCCATCTCTCATCAAAACCCGGTTTCCTAATCATTTTATCCAAAAATACCCATTCCACTCTATCATAAGCCTTATGCATGTCTAATTTTACTACGCAAGAACCAATTGCTCCTTTCCTTTTATTTTTTATAGCATGCACACTCTCATAAGCAATCAGCACATTGTCAGTAATGAGGCGTACATGCACAAACGCACTCTGCATAGGGGAAATAACCTCCGGAAGGACACACTTTAGTCTCAAATCAAGCATCTTCGAAATAATTTTGTATATAACATTGCAAAGACTTATAGGGCGAAACTGAGTGATCAACTCTGGATCATTAGTTTTTGGGATTAGAACCACAATAGTGTCGTTCCACCCCTCTAGAATAATGCTTATATTTAGTGCATGCAACACCTCCTCAGTTACCTGATCACCACAAATATTCTAGAATTTCTTGTAGAAAATCACATGAAGTCCATCAGGCCTCGGTGCCTTAAAATCATCGATACTAAACATGGCCTTCTTGACATCCTCAGATGAGAAAGGGGCCAACAACTTTGAATTCATTTCATTTGTCACTTTCGGTCAAATTTTCTCTAAAAATCTAGGATCTATGTCATGCACCTAATTAGAAAAATACTGAAATACCAAGGGCTTTAATGATTCCTTACCTTCAATACAATCATCATCATTATTTTTGAATTTTTAATATAGTTTTTTTTGGTGGGCCGAATGGAAAAAGATGTATTACTATCGCCTTGTTGCAGACAGTTAGCTCTTGAGCGTTGGAGCCAGCGAACCTTCTCTTTCTCAAGTAACATCTCAATCACCTCAGCCATTTCTTTTGCTTTTGCTTCGCTATCATCATTGATAATTCCACTGATAGCTTTTCAAACTCACGCTGCGCTTTCCGCAGTCTCTTCTTTGGTTGCTTCAAAACCGAATGGTCCCACTCATGTAAAGCTCCATGCATGTGCCCCAGTTTCATTAACACCGAACCATGCAGTATCACATGTGATGCCGCATCCCAAGCTTGTAGAACCATGTCGCGGAGTTTTTTCTTTGAGCCATTTCTCCTCAAAGCGCTCCGGGCCAAAAGAGAATTAGCCCTCAGCATCCTTATAATCCATGTCCAAAAGAATTGGTCGGTGGTCCGATTTAATATATCCTAGGTGCTGCACAATCGCTCCCGGATGCTATAGCGACCATGAGTTTGACGCCACAGTCCTGTCAAGTCTAACTAGTCTTGGGCATACGAAATTTATGGTACTGATTATGCTCTCTACCATGCCTATTGTTTGTGTATTGTGATTGACCAACTTCAAATTGGCTAGGTGCATGTGTCATAACAGTAGTAGCTAAAGCCTGAACAAAGGTTGTACCTTCATGATGAACATCTTTAGGACATCCATCAGGACTGGGTGGCACACTGATTGCTGCAGACAATATACTCTCAATGGATGTCAACCTTGTGCCCATTCAAAGCATCTGAGTTTCAATTGCATCAACCTTGGTGGACACATTATCCTAGGACTTAAGCACTTGTTCGGTTGTAACCCTCAGATCTTGACAACTCAGAATTTTTTGTTGCAGTTTTCGCTGCCTTGGCGAGGCTTGCCATTATAGAGCTCATCTGTGACGAGAGGTCTTCCACTGTAAGAGCCATGGTGGAGAGATTATTCTCCACTGCAGTCACCCGCACGATGAGATTCGGACGCGCCATGACGAAAAAGCTCCAATCACCCGCTCTACCGCCGCCTGACCAACGAGTACTAGGCAAGCCGTTCCTCCGCAATTGGCCACAAATGCCGCCTGAACTACGCAGATTCGACCGAGATGTCAGGAATTTTACCTGTAGCGTTAGTGATGCGCTAGGAACCTACTCTCGCAATCAAATCCGTAGCCGAATGAACGCCGCCGCCGATTCACACCACCTCTCGCGCATCTTGTTGATGTAACCGCCGCACACCGCCGCCGCAGATACCAGCTAGGTTTGGGGATTTTACGAGAGATCCCAACCCAAGCTAGCTGTAACTGATTCGCCACCAGGGATCATGAAAATTTTTGGTGAAATTTCTCACGATTCCCCTCAGATCAAAAGGCTTATGATACCACTTGTGATGATTTAATAGCAGCACACCAAATAGCATCGAATCACCCTTTCCATCTCCAATTCATCGGTCTAATACATAGAGAGAGAGGTTTGTTCATGAGAGGAAACAAGGAGAAGGAAGGAGGTCCACTACTTGCGATATAAGTTAATAATGATCAATGATAATTCCTCTCTCACAGCTCGCCAGATTACAAGGGCTCTGCCCCGACATGCTGGACACGTCCAGGACGATGCTGCCATCGGCCTTGGGATCTTCGTGGTTCACGGCCCAGTAGTCGATGTAGCTGTGGTCGTGACAATCTCTCCCGGATCCTCCCTCTCTTCCAGGTATAATTGCCTCCCGAGAATCCATGGTCCTCTAATTCATAGTCATCCGGAGCACTCCGAAAAGCTTGCATATAGCTATTGGGCCTAGCATTGCCACCATCCTTTTCACTAGGAAACATTATATCATTGAAATCATCAATAACCACCCATAGCATATCATATTGGCCTTTTAGCTCTCTCAATTTATCCCCGATTTTGTATTTATCCTGCCACCTGGGTTCGCCATAGATGCCAGTCAGCCTCCACGTATTATTTGATCCCTCTAAAATTTTAACATCAATATACTTTGGTGCTGAAAATATTTATTGGATCACCACCTCTCGCTTCCAGAAAACTATCGCTAGGTTTCACAATTTTATGGTCCATCTTCAATTTCTTCCTCAAACACTCTGCCAGATAAGTATCGAGATGTGTCTCCGACAAGAACATCACCTCGGGGTAAACACGCCTCTGAAGATCCTAAAGCGCAAGGACTGTCGGGGCATTAACCAAGCCCTGACAGTTGATAGATAATATCTTCATTGCTCCCGGCCAGGCCCCTCAAGGGAGCCCGCCGATCATAGTGAAGAGGAGTTAACTCCACTCTTCTTTGAGCATTTATTAATATCCACCTCCTTAGCCAGAACTTGTTCAGCCATCCCCGGGGATACCACCCCATCGGTTATCATTGCGAGCGGACTTCCATCCATCATAGGATCATGATCCCGTAGAAGTTCCTCATCAAACTCATTAACCAGCCCACGTTTAGCACCAGAATTCGATTTTCCTTCATTATCAACATCCATATCCTTGTTTTCATAGGACTAGTAGCAGTATCTTTCAGCGAATCATCAGTTAGCATCCCCGAATCAATCTCCTGCCGTGCATTGTGCCTCTAGCTTGTCTGGTTACCACCCATGCTGGCAGGATCACCCCCGCGACCAACTCTAGGAGGGTTACTGAAGCGACCACCATGACCCCCTCCACGGCCACCCACCAAGGAACTTCAAAACCAAGAATCCTAGTCAGCTTTAAGCCAGTCCCCCCACTTGAGAGAATCAGCGTCATGCTCGCCTGACCCACACTCCAAATGCATATGGCCAATGAAACCACATGAGCCACAAAACCTTGGCATCTTCTCATATTTAATTTGATAGATTTACCTGTGACCTCCTCTTGACATTGAAACAAATCCGCCCAGAGCTTTGCGAAAGTCCATCTTAACACGCACCCGCACAAAGTTGCCATCACCCTGCACGTTTGTTTGTACTTCCATCGCCTCCCCTATCTTCTTCGTAAGATTCGCCGGTAGGTTTTTTTCCTGGTAACCTACAGGGATCTTGTGGATCTGGATCCATGTAGTAAAGTAATTAAGATCAACTGAATCAGGCGGCGAAAGTCCGTCGTAAGGTTCAATGCAAACCACAACTTGCCTAAACAACCAGGGTCCCCCTTCTCCACCTTCAACCAATCTCCAAGGCAAAAACATTGGACAGTAAACAGATTACCCTCTAGATGTTGAAACTTCACCTCCCTCCCTGGGCTCCAAGCTTGACCCATGTGCTGCTCAAACGTCAAGGGGCTAAATTTTTTTGTAGTATGCACCCTTGCCAGCGCCATCCACTTGATGCCCTCCTTCAGAGCTCCTTCTTCTTCCTGAAACACCGGGTCATCAAACTCATCATCTTCAATTCCTAGCCTTAGCAGCAAGTCATCAATCGCTTCATCCTTCCTCACTCCCGATCCGCTCAGCAAAGTTGCCGAGTTCGCGGAAGAGGACGACATCAGAACAGACAGTCAAACAAGCCCTAAGCCCTTCCTTGAAAGCTCGAGATCGGCCCTCGTAGGGGTGGAGCCGAGCCGGCCTAAAACCCTGGGAACCCAAGGGAGATCAATCCGAACTTGGGAGGAACTCCACACCGATCAGAAATCGGCGGCGAAGGAAACTAAACCCTAGTCGCCCCGGCTATCGCCAGAGCGCTAGGTCACGTATCAATTACCAACAGTTCCCGGTGTTTGAACATGGTACTACTAGAGATGCTCTTAGTGTCTCACTCCTGCCTAGGAGTTGATGAAGCTCTGTCTTGGTTCTCATGGATGAGAATTAGCAAAGCCGCGGACGTTTGGTTTAGCTAATTTGGTGGCTGAAAAGATGAAGCTAAAGCCAACAGTCGTCCAAGGTTCATGTACTGGGAACCTCCCGACAGAGGCATGGCGATCACCGGATGTCCGGATCAAAGTAGAGGCCTGATCATCGATTACAAGAGGGACACGCATCGCTGGGTATGTCTGAAATGCAAACCGCATTGATGGGAAATCGGGAGTGCTACGTGTTTGTCCTAGGTACCGCCTGCGCTAGCGTCCGCGCGCGGCGGCGAGTCACTTCCGTGCCACGCCCACACGATGTCGCCCAGCGACGGCTTGAGCTCCTGCTTGTAGAAGTCCCGAAACTCCAGCGAGTCGCCGCCCGTCTTCCTCATCTCCACCACGTGCACCGACGGCGCCACCTCGAAGATCTCCGCCTCCAATGTCAGAGCCCCGTTCCGGCCGTCCTGGCTCCCCTCCAGCTCGACTCCCCCTTTGTCCTTGTTGAGCTTGAAGCTGAACCTCCCCGCCTCCGCGATCTTCCCCAGCTTGGAGACGATCGCCGTCGCGGTCTCCTTGGTGGTGAACCGGGCCTCCGACCTGTGCTCCCCGACGTCGAACATCTTGGCCAGGTCCAGCGCGTTGGCCCGCGAGATGATGTCGAAGGCGTTCATGCTCTTGGCCCTCACACGGATGGTTGGCGGCGACGTGGATCTTTTCCGTTTCCGGGTGCTGTCATGTTCGTCGTCGTCTTCCTTGCCGAGGGACTCGACGGCTTCACTCGTGACGAGGGGCTTGTCGTCGAGGGAGCAGGGGTCTTCCCGGAACCAGGGCCTGGCCATGATCTTGGCGACGGTGATCCGGGTCTTGGGGTTCGGGTCGAGCAGCCGGGCGAGGAGCTTGCGCGCGTCCACGGAGAACCACTCGGGGCATTTGTAGTCGCTGTGCGCGATCCTCTTGTACAGGAGCGATAGATTGGCGCCTTTGAAAGGGAGCTGGCCGGCCAGGAGCACGAAGAGGATCACGCCGCATGACCAGACGTCCGCCTTTGCGCCGTCGTAGCCACGCTTCTGGATCACCTACACACACACATGCCAGCATATATGGCACATCGATCGTCAATAACACCAAGAAAACATGGACACACGGTAACTATTTACACACTTGTATCATTGTATATGGAACGTATATATACCTCGGGAGCGACGTACGCCGGCGTGCCGCACGTCGTGTGCAAGAGGCCGTCGCCGCGAAGGCGGGAGGCGCCGCCGGCCAGCGCGCTGAGCCCGAAGTCAGAGACCTTGAGGTTGCCGTGCGCGTCGAGCAGGAGGTTCTCAGGCTTGAGGTCGCGGTGGTACACGCCGCGGCTGTGGCAGAACTCCACGGCCGTGATCAGCTGCTGGAAGTAGCGGCGCGCCACGGGCTCCGTGAGCGGCGTGCTCTGGGCTAGGCGCGCGAAAAGCTCGCCGCCGCTCGCGTACTCCATGACGAAGTAGATCCTGGAGCGCGTGGCCATCACCTCGTGGAGGCGGACGACGTTGGGGTGACGCACCCGGCGCATCACGTCCACCTCGCGCTTCACCTGCTCCATCGTGCCGGACCGGCGCACGGCCTCCTTGTCGAAGACCTTGATTGCCACGGTCTCGCCCGTGGTAACGTTATGGGCCTTGTAAACCTTGGCGAAGCTGCCACGGCCGAGAAAGGAGCCGAGCCTGTACCGGCCCATGATCAATTGGGGTTCTTTGTTCTTCTCCATGGCGACGGCGACGGGAAGAAGTTAAAAGGTGGTGTTCCAAGTGATCATGGGCGAGGGTCCGGCCGGGCAAACGTCCGGACGAACAGTGCACCGCTGTGCGTAGCGGTGAAGATGATGGACGATCATCGGAAAGTGTAGTTGGGCTTTGATATGCATGTACGACGGGAACTGAGGCTGGGTGATTATTGGCCACTGGTGTTGGAGGGGAACGAAATGAGGAACACCTTTAGCTAATTTTAGCTAAGTTCTTAGTTACACCTCTCTTTTCTCTGTGGTGGGAATTCTTAGTTTCACAGATATACTAATGATAGCTTGAGTTTCTCCTCTCATGGCAAAAAAAATATGGGCAACCAAACAATCTACACAATAGGTATTAGAGGATGTATTTGTACGGACAGCTTCCGCGGAGCCATGATCCCAGATACACAGGCTACAAGCAACGAAGCACATCCCATATTTTAGCTTTGGGATATATAATTGACTCTTGGCCAACCACATAGATTAGCTTTGGGATATATAAGGAGGCATCTGGTAGCCTGCATATCATTTTTGGCTCACTTGGAGCCGTGTTAGGGTGAGAACTGCATAGCACATACGTGATTTGGGTCACAAAGTGCTTTGTGTTTGTTAGGTTGTTGTTTGGCTGGGTGAATGAGTTGGGTTACTATGCGCATGTTGTTTTGTTGACCGTGCATTTCATTTTTGGCTCATCTTATGGACAATCCCCTTATTTGGTTGCCAAAAGAAGTCTGTTATGGTCACCTTGCTCTACCATCTGGTGAGATTACCTTGGCCGAAAGAGCACGAGGATGAACACCACACAAGAGAGTAAGAACAACATTAGCAGGAACAACACTAGTAGGAGCAACTCGCTAGCAGGAACAACTCACTAGCAGGAACAACAAAAGCAGGTGTGTTATGGTGGTAACAGTTCAACATACCACCATGGTGTTAACCTATCACCGCATAAAAAGTGAGTGTCATCCTACCACCGCCACCACCAGTTTAGAAGTTTTTAGGACATAGTTACAACATCAATGCAAGTACAAGTCAACCATCACATATTTCCTTGATCTGCTTCAGCTTACCCTTGTTATCCTTGCTAGCCTTGAACATTTCAAAGATGACATGCTCGAGCTTCTTCTTTTCCTTATATAAACTCTACATCGGGAGATTACTCACTCATGGATGGGGGAAACATGGATGATTGATGGAGAGGCATCGATGATGATGATGACGACGATGATCCCTTCCAAATTTCCCGTCCTGGCAGGGTGCCAGAACGGAGTTTCTGATTCCGAATCGCGGTTCTGGTGGTGGCGATCGCGGTTCTGGTGGTGGCAGCGCAGCGGAACTTTTTTTGAAAAACGTCAAACCCCCCGAGTTTTTAGGTCAGAAGACAACTGATAGACGAAGAGGGAGGCCGAGGGGGTGTCCGAGGCGGCTACACCCCCCAGTCATAGCCAGGCCTGGTCCACGCGGCCAGGGGTGTGGGCCCCTCGGAGCACCACTACGTCTCGTCTTCTGGCTCTGTGAGTCTTCTGGTGAAATAAGATTTTTGGCATATTTTCCGGGATTTTTCCTGATAGTTGATTTTCTGCACAAAAACTAGACACCAAGGTAATTTTGCTGAAAACAGCGCCAGTCCGTGTTAGTTGTATCCAAATCACACAAGTTTAGAGGAGAAACAATAGCATAAGTGTTCGAGAAAGTAGAAAACTATTGGGTTGTCTCCCAAGAAGTATTTTTCTTTAACGCCTTTAAGTTGGGCTTGATAGTTTGAGAAGATGCTCACATAAGAAATATGAATTGAAGTAAAAGAGAGCATCAAGAAGAAAATTCAAAACACATTTAAGTCTAATCCACTTCCTATGCATAGGAATCTTGTAAATAAACAAGTCATGAAAGCACAAAGCAACAAGCATAGGAAAGCAAAACAAGTGCAACTTCAAAAATTTCAACATAAAGAGGGGAAACTTAATATTTTTGAGATGCATAAAACCATGTTTCCCTCTCTCATAATAACTTTCAGTAGCATCATGAATAAAATTAACAATATAACTATCACATAAAACATTCTTATCATGAGCCACATGCATATAATAATTATTACTCTCCATAGAAGCATAGTAATTCTTATTAATCACATAAAACATTTTTATCATGAGCCACATGCATAGAATAATTATTACTTTCCACATAAAAATAGTCATTCTTATTAATTGTAGTGGGAGAAAATTCAACAAAATAGCTATCATTATTATTCTCATCACCATAATCATCAAATATAGGAGGCATATTGTAATCATAATTAATTTTCTCCTCAATAGTAGGTGGATTGGAAATATCATATTCACCATTGTAATCATCATATATTGAAGGTTTGGTATCATCATAAGCAATAGAATAGCTATCTTCCAAAGCTGGGAAACTAAAAAGATCATTTTCATCAAAACTAGCTTCCCCAAACTTTGACTTTTCCATAGCATTGCAATAATGGTGTCCAAATAATTCATACTAATAACATTGCTATTAGCATGCAAATAAAGCTCCATAGGTTTTTTTAATTTTTTGTTCAAACACTTCATGTCCTAACTCAAGATAAATACTATAAAGCTCTCTATTTTTTGTTGTTTTTCATTAAGCCTAACTAGTGAAAACAAGAAATAAAAAGATAAAATTGCAGAATCTAAAGGAAATAACTTCGAGCACTCACACACCAAGATGATGTGAGTACCTTTTACCTTACCTCCTCGGCAACGGTGCCAGAAAAGAGCTTGATATCTACGCACTTCTATTCTTGTAGAAAATTGTTGGGACTCCAAGTGTAGAGGTTTGTAGAACAGCATCACGTTTTCCTTAAGTGGATTACCCAAGGTTTATCGCACTCAGGGAGGAAGTGGTAAAAGGTATCCCTCTCAAGCAACCCTGCAATCAAGATACAAGAAGTCTTGTGTCCCCAATACACCCAATACACTTGTCAGGTGTATAGGTGCACTAGCTCGGTGAAGAGATAGTGAAATACAAGTGGTAACAGTGCCATAAAAGATCTTTTGACGACGTGGAAGAGACTAAAGGCACACTAAATTAAAGATGGTAGCAAGCAAACATGCAACAGATCTAGTTGCAAACGGTGTTTCAATGTTTAGAAATAAGGCATAGGGATCATACTTTCACTAGTGAACACTCTCAATAAATATATTCTCTTCATGATATTATTCTAAACTACTCTTCGGTAGGACACTCTAATCCATGGTAGGGCTATAACAACACTCCTCAAAGTCTGCCTTCTCCATCTAGATAAACCCACACTGTCATCTTGAGCGCTAGATGGTCCCAACAAACACCACAATTTCATAGAGACAACCAACTCAAAATATACTCATGATAAATATTTATAAACTCTAGCCTAAGTGCCACCATGGCGTGCGCGCTGTCACTTTCACACACGTGGGAAGAGCAAAGATCTATTGAAGCACTTGAGTATATCTATGTAAACTCTAGCCTAAGTGCCACCACGGTATGCACGCTGCCACTTTCACACACGTGGGGAGAGCCAGAGATCTATTAAAGAACTTGAGTACCAGAGTAGATCTACTTGATTACAAAGTTCATGACCATAATAAGGTCATGCATAGAGAGAGAGATGAACACATAGCTACCGGTAGATCCCTTAGCCTCGAGAGAGAACTACTCCCTCTTCGTCATGGGAATAAGCAACGACGATGGAGATGGTGATGGAGATCGATGGAGATGGCTCCGGGGGAAATTCCTCGTCCGGGCAGGGTGTCAAAACAGAGACTTCTGTCCCTCGAATCTCCCCTTCGGTGGCGGCGACGCTACGAACCTTTTTCGTGGCTTTCTCCCAAGTGATTTAGGGTTTCTGAGTCAGGGGCTTCTTATAGGCGAAGGAGGCAAGGTCGATGGAGGCCTAGGGGCCCCACACCCCCTGGCGGCGTGGCCAGGGTGGGCCCGCGCCACCCTAGGGTGTGGCCACCCTGGTGCTCTACTCCGTCCCTGCTTCGATTTTTCCGTATAGCTCCGGGAAAATAGTAACTTTGGCTTTTGTCCCGTCCAATTCCGACAATATTCATTTTTTAGCTTTTCTAAACCAAAAACAGCAGAAAACATGCAATTAGCACTGTGGCATCTTGTCAATAGGTTAGTTCCAGAAAGTGTATAAAAATACCTCAAAGTGTAGACAAAACATAAGACCAATGATATAAAACAAGCATGGAGCATCAAAAATTATAGATACGTTTACGACGTATCAGAAATCTCCTGCCCGTGTTGGAGGTATGCCCAATAGGCAATGATAATGTGTTATTATTATATATTTGTATTTATGATAAATTTTTACATCCCATGCTATAATTGTATTAACCGGAAAAATTAATACTTGTGTGTTTTGTAAACATAAAAGAGTCCCTAGTAAGCCTCTTGTTTGAAACCAGCTTGCTGATTAATAGATGATCATGGTTTCCTGATCATGGATATTTGGATGTTATTAATAACAAGGTCGTATCATTAGGAGAATGATGTTATGGACACACACCCATATTAAGCATAGCATAAGATCAAGTCATTAAGTTTATTTTGCTACAAGCTTTCAGATACATAGTAACCTAATCCTTCGACCATGAGATCATGTTAATCACTATCACCAGATGAGTATTTTGATGTCATCAAACGCCACTTCCGTAACTAGGTGGTTATAAAGGTGTCATTGGGTATTCTAAAAGTATGTGTTGAAGCGCATGGATCAAGAGTGGGATCTGTCCATCTATATGACAGATAGATATACTCTAGGCCCTCTCGATGGAATGTCATCCACTTGGCTTGCAAGCATGTGACTAGGTCACAAGGGATGTTATAACATGGAACGAGTAAAGAGTACTTATCGGTAACGAGGTTGAACTAGGTATAGAAATACCGACGATCAAACATCGGATTAGTAAAGTATCACGCGACAAAGAGAATCGGTATCGTATGTTAAATGGTTCATTCGATCACGAAGTCATTATTGAATACGTGGGAGCCACTATGGATCTCCAGGTCCCGCTATTGGTTACTGATTGGAGAGGTGTATCGATCATGTCTGCATAGTTCGCGATCGTAGGGTGACACACTTAAGGTTCGATGTTGTTTAAGTAGATATGGAATATGATTTGGATACTGAATGTTGTTCGGAGTCTCGGATTAGATCCAGAACATCACGAGAATATCTGGAATGGTTCGGAGAATAAGATTCATATAAGGAAAGTCATTTTCCGGGGTTCGAAAATGTTTTCGGTATTTTGACCGAAAGCTTCTAGAATGTTCTAGAGGGACCACCAGTGGGTCTACCACCCTGGGAGGGGCCACTTGGGCTGAGGCATGTCGCAGGGGAGCACTAGGTCTAGCCGCACCAAAGCCCAAGGAGGGAAATCCGGCTACCAAAAGAATTGGGGTCAAACCCTAGTTTAAAAAGTCAAACCCTAGTTTGGTAAGAGGGGAGACTTGGGGGCCAAGTCCCCAACTCTTCCCCCTTGTGGCCAAGTTGGGGAAGGGGGACTCGGCAAGGGCTAGGAACCCCTTGGCCGCAACCCCCCACCTATATAAAGAGGGGTGGGGCGCACCCCCTTGCCTCCTTGTCCTAGGCGCCACCAACCCTAGCCGCCACCTTCTCCCTCCTCCATCTTCCTGCTGCGGCTTAGGCGAAGCCCTGCAGGGATTTCTCCTCCACCACCATCACCACGCCATCGTGCTGCTGTGATTTCGAGGGGATCTACTACCTTCGCTGCCCGTTGGAACGGGGAGAGGAAGATCTTCATCGACTCCGTACGTGTGACCGGGTGCGAAAGCGCTGCCGGAACACAGCGCAGTAAGAATCGTCTACGCGATCTTGAGATTGGCAAGTGATCAACTACATCAACCACGAGAATCTGATCTCGCTAAACGCTTTGGATCTGCGAGGGTTAGTTCTCTTCAATCTCGTTGTATCGATCTCGTGAATTAGACTTTGGCTTTGTCATAGATTGAATCTTGGTTTTATGTTCTTGCAATAGAAATTTTTATTTTCCATGCAACGAAACCTTCACCCCCATCGCCGGACGAGCTCGTGTGGACTAGCGTCGTTTTTGTAGCTGCTAGACGCACGATGAAAATGACTCGCTATAAACGCTCAATTCAAGCATTATCACTGAGGGTTTAAAATTTGTACCGGGGCATTCCAAGCTCGGATATTCCGAGCGGGCCTACCCGAGGAAGTGCGTGCTAGCAAAACACATTCTAATTGAACAAAGACGCAAACAGGCGCTGGCGGCGGCTCACTTGAGCGGCGTTCTCTTCCTCCCCCCTCGCGAGCAGCGCCGTCCGTGCCTCGGCGAGCCGGCGAGACTTGCCGGCCCAGTCCCACGCGCTCCACCCTCCCTGCTCTCCAGGCTACTCCCGAGCTACGGGGCCCGACGACGCCACCTCATGTCCTCATCGAGCGCGAATAGCATGGGAAGCAGCGGGGGAGGCGTGGCGGCGGCGGCGGCGCGGATGGACCCCGAGGCGGCGACGGAGCTGGCGCGGAAGGGCGTCACCCTCCTTCTCCTCGACGTGCCCCAGCGCACCGTCCTCGGCGTCGATACCCAGGTAGCCCACCCCTACTCAAACCCAATCTCCCACTGGCGGCAATCGTCACCCTGTATCTTCCATGCTTTACTTCGATTTGATTGGAGAATTTGACACCGGAGAATGCTGCTTCAGGTGTTCTCGGTCGGTCCCAGGTTCAAAGGGATCAAGATGGTGCCTCCAGGACCGCATTTCGTCTACTACTGCTCCCCCAGCAGGTAGAGAACATCTTTCAGCAATAATACATGCAGCCCTTTTCCTTTTTACTGCTGATTTAATTTATAAGTGCTCCATTTCGGAAAGTATCAACTTATGGGCATGTGCTTGATAGTTATTAGTTATTTTGGTGAGAATATGCAAAACTGTTGTATTGACATATTCCTGTCAGAGTGGATCTAAACGTGCTTTATGGAGTATTAGGTTAGCAAATAGCAACATCATCCTGCATGTTACTTTTCTCTTTGACTCCTTAACCTGTTTCTGTGACACACCGTAAACTGTTGTCCACTGTGTTAAATTGTGGAATTATGTGCATGCTTTGTTCATTTTACTCCCAGTTTACATATTTTTTGGTTCTAAATGTGTTTCTGGTATAGATGATGCAATTCTTCCTTCTACTACTGCTCCCCCAGCAGATAGAGAACATGTTTCAGTAATACTATTGGCAATCCTTTTCTTTTTAAGTAGTGAATTTGATGCTTGAATATTCCTAGTATCTCAGAAAGTTTTGACTGCTGGAGAGTCATTAGCAATTTTGGTGTATGCTATAGTGTAGATATGATGCAAACAGTTCTGTATTAACACATGTTTTTTATAGTAGATCCCAACGTGCTCTATGGAGTATTAGGTTAGCAACAGCATCCTGCCTTTTTGCGGTTCCATTTGATTCACTAACCTGTTTCTGTGACAGCTTGTAAACTGTTGTACGCTGTGTTAAATTATGTGCATGCTTTGTTCATTATACTCCCGATTTACATATTTTCTGACGGCCAACATGTTCCCTTTATGACGATGCAATTGTTTCATGTACTATCCTGTACTGATCGTTTCTCTGCTATCTGCAATCCTTCTAGGCACGGAAACGAGTTCGCACCTACAGTTGGATTCTTTCTTACTACTCATACATCCGAGGTACTTCTCCCTGTTAGCCTGAAGCAAGTTCAGAAACTTCCTACTGCTGAACGAGTGCATATCATGTTTTCAGTCTGTTACTGTTTTTTTACTGGGACCTGTTTGGTAAAATGAAAAGATTCAGATGGGTAGTATTTATCTGGTGTAGATAGGAAAAAAACTAAATAGAATATTAGTTCCAGTTGAAACCTCTACTTTATAGATTAGTAATCTTAGAGATATCCATATTTTATCTCTTCCCCTCTATTGTGTACTACACCTTGAGATTTTTTCTTATATTCTGTTGTAGGAAACCCCCTATCTTAAGAGATATGAACCAGGAACTGATGCTAACACCCCCCCCCCCCCCCCCCCCACACACACACACACACTTTGAAGTTTTTTTCATTTATTTATCAAATAAAGCATGATGCTCATCTTTGTTTATATATCAAGCTTCAAATTTCATGTCTATAGAGTGGTGGGGGTGAAAGTATATAGTAAACTGTACTTGTAAAACAGCAGAACCAAGCAAAGATCTCATTGTATGTTTGAAATTCAATTGGTTGAATATCTTGTCTGTCAGAAAGTCTAATAATTAGACACAGTTAATTGTTTACATGTGCTCATCTCCTGTGTTATATGTCCAGGTGATTGTTCGAAAATGGCATGTACAAGAAGAGAGATTAGTGACACTATCAGAAGAGGAGGTGATGCATTTGATTATATTATGTTCTTTGATCCACTTTATGGTACTTTATTGCTTTGTGTTTCCGTATGTTTGTAACGTATGCATAGTACATCACTTGAGATTATACTGGATGAGATGGCAACTAGTGTTAAAAAGGCAGTATTGTGTAAGCATATTACATTTTGCAAAATATTAGTATGGCAGCTCCAGCAGTTGTTGTAGCCTTGCTTTTGTGTCATGCATTATAACTATAGAATTCTAGGTATCAACATTCGACATGCCTTGTGAATTTTTAAGCATTTAGGCTGGAACATTACAGATAACTAATTCAGTTGATAAGAAAGCAGAAGATGTTATTGCCTCAATTGTATTAGTAATAAATGCCTAATCTCTTGATTAATATGATAGCTATACAAAATGCAACTAAGTTATGTTCAACTTGTTTTCCTTGCAGCTGTTGTATAGGTAATATATTGGATACATAATATGTAAAGTATAGCCATCTGGTTGTGTCAAAAATGTAACATATTCTACATAATTAACCTTCCTGCTATCGACTGTGACATAGCATAACAAACCGTCAAAGTGGGGATGCATGTGCTTGATTTTACTTGGGCTATGGAATACTAAATTTTGTTTTCTGGTAGGAAATCAGATACTCTGAAGCTGTAAAGCGTTTCGAGTTTGATGACCATCTTGGACCATACAATTTGAGTTCTTTTGGAGACTGGAAACAACTTTCAAGCTACTTGTCAGGAAGTGTCATTGAACGCCTTGGTAGGCATGATGCATTCATTTTTTTCCTCGCACCCTTAATAGTTATGAAGCAGCCGTATTTATGACATCTTTTATAGAACCAACTAATGAATTAGTGATTATTGTGTTTGGTTTGTCCAGAGCCAATTGGGAGAGAAATTACAATTGCATTGGAGACATCATGGATGGATAGAGCTCCCCAAACTGATATGGATAGACGATTGATGGAACAACTGAGAGAAGACAAATTTGCAAATAATGCTCACGCACAGCCTGAGCGGAGAGGATGCTACTACACAACTATCCCTGCTTCGGTTAAGCACAGGAACATCTCTGCAGATGAGCTGACTTTGCTGAATTTGGACAGAGTAATTTTCATATCATGTTATTTGGTGACATACTTTGGATAGTTAATCTTGTCAGCATCTATCTGTTTTTCTATATCTTCCTTTTCCGACACTCAATATCCTGAAGAGACAGTTTGTCTGATGTGAACACATCTTACAATTTGAACACCGAAATGTTTGGATGGCTCTACGTGTGGACACAACAACCTGAATTTTAATAGTAGAAGCTACAATTGTTGTTCACCGTGACCAATAACCATGGAAAGACACTGGTTTGCTTCCTTTTGTCCATTTGAAGCACAATGCCATTAATCATGTACTATAATCTGCAAATAAGCATCTTAATTTGCTGCTAACAATGGTTTGCTGAAATTAATTCCTCTTATAGGTTGCCATGTTTAGAAGTTTCTCACTTGTAGAAAACACCGAGCTGACAAATTATACCAATATTTGTTGATTACTCTGTTCCACTTCTCAGACAAGCTTGCTGGAGAGTGTCTTGGCCAAAAGTTATCAAGGCCAAGAAGATATACTCTTGGGGGAGCTACAGTTCTCTTTCATAGCGTTTATGGTACTACAGAAAAAAAACAATTATTTGAAGACCTCTTATTATTACTATATAGCTCTATTATCTAATGTATTTAAGTCTTGTAGATGGGGCAGTCTCTGGAGGCATTCATGCAATGGAAAGCATTAGTCAGTCTTCTTTTGAGCTGCAGCGAAGCTGTAAGTACTAATATTTGTTATCTCAAAGCATTATTACTATTGATCCTTAAATATTTATGGTTCAATTGTACATACCCCACCTCCTCTGTAGTATTACTATCCAGGGTTCACAAAATCACTGGAATCAGCTGGTACCCAAATGATCTCTTTCGACCCGTTCTTCTATTCAAGGAATTGCAATATTATTATTTATTTCTTGGATCCCAACGAAGGTTGGAAGCCAAAGAATGACTGAATTTCAAATTCGGGAAATTAAACTAAGTTTATGAGTGAAAATGGGAACCTGCCAGGTTCTGGTACACAGCCTCATATCAGCTAATGGAACCTTGGTGCTATTCTGTTTCACAACCTGATCTAAATATCTCCATAGTTGGACTAAACTACCAAATAGAGCCATATTTGTTGGGTCTAGGCCATCTGGTCCTTGATATCTGATATTGTGTCATCAGTATCAGTGTTTTGCTTGCAACCAGGCCTTTTCTTCTTTTGTTTTTGAAGCAAGATATGCTTGGCAAGCAATCTATTTTGTAGTTTGAACTACCATCCCAGGGTATCATATATTGATTAAGCTGAGTCATTGCGGTGATTCCATCAGATTCCTTTAATATCCTCTATCCTAAGTATGGAAGGAAAGAGATCAAGTGATGCACTGCCCTTGATAGCTGAGGTGGTCCTTTACATTCTTAGTTGACTCTTTGTTTCTTTCTCCTGGCAGCCACTTCATACAAGGACACAACTATTTGTAAAGGTATTATGTGACCGTATTTGTTGTTTACTTTTGTACCTGGGGCATTCTTTGCTGAATTTATCAGGGCAATGCGATCGAACCTTGACGACTAAAAAGTGTACTACTCGTCACCTTTTTGTTGCGTGCAGTTCATTAGGGTTATCTACTTTCAATTCAAGCATGGCTTTCAACGCACACATGATTCCAGAAGTAGTGAGGACAAGGGGAACTCTTTGTTTCTGGATGAAGCATGGTTTTCAAGAGACATATTTCTGTACCGTCTTTCCAAGGTAATTTTGCTCTAATCCTTATCTGGACAATGCTCTATGGTATCCTGTTGGTAACAAAATATGTAGTTGTACACATGCTGGTAAGATGAATATTTGATGTCACTTCACTGTAGTTTGTTCTGGTATATCAGTCCATGACTTTGAGATCTGAAGGATCTCACTGTTTTCTTGTCCACTATTTATATTTATTGTTGTGAGAGGGAAGGTAAGTGCTCAGTAAAGTTCCTGTCCAGTTTTTCAATCTTACTGAATTCATAACGCAGCACCTTTTGGCCCCTGACATATGTAATAATGTAAACTACAAGAACTATTGAACTGCTGGAATTCATGTAGGTAGAAATAAGTTAACTTTGCTCGGATAAATGTGGCTAGGTGAAAACTTTCTTAGGCTATTTCACTTCCATGGTTTACTTTGGATTGGTTGTAGTATTTTTTCATGCCTTGCTGTTGTTGTTTTTTGGTGTAGTTTTGAGCCTTAATATGATACGCCAAGCAAATTGATGCATTCTCCTTTGGTCCTAGTTTCTGCGTGTATCTTTTTTCTTTCAGTGTTCTAAAATTGCTCATATACCAAGACATATCATACACATAAAAATAAGTCAAGGTTCATTGTGTTTCCCATAGTTTTTGGAATCGTGACTGTGAAGATCAATATTACTGAAAATGCTGTCAGAATATATTTGATATACTATATATGAATTTTCTTCTATGTAAAATAATAGCTTTCTTTCAACTGCTGTTGTCAGGATTTCTTGGCGGTGATACTTGAAGCTCCATCTGTGGACGGAGACCTTCTGGCTTGGGTTGGCATTCTCGAACCTTCTCTCTCTGATCTTGTAGTTGTCTATGCATACCCTGGCAACATAAGCGAGATCATCATGCCCTTCCTGTTTTATGTTACCTAACTAGTCCATGCATGGATTTTGATATAGTTATTCGAGACACTAAATTATATCTGGAAATGATGAAATTTTGGACCAGTAAGTTGGAAAATTCCATTTACAATATCGTTAAACACAATGTCAGATCTAGATTACATAGCAGTGCATTCAACTAATTTGAGTAGCCTCGTCGTTGCTGCTGAAAAATAAGTTCAGTATATACCATGTACTGTCCTACTGTGAACTGCACATATAACTTATAAAAAAACATGGAAGGTTCTAACATCTTCCCTTCATATCCAGGCTAGGAAGCTAAAGACGCTCCTAGAGACGACATTCGGATGGGACCTCGAGAACAGCGTGGCGAACCTTATCGACGAAGACGATGAGGTAAGACCGGATCGCGAACAAGCGGTAGCACTTCTCTGCTGCAGCACTTGACTGATGTTCTCTTTTTCCCCGAACGCAGTTTGCTCCCGTGGTCGTGGAGATGGACGGGCAGTAGCGTGGGCGGACATTCTGTGAAATTTCTCAGGGACATCATATGTACACGCACGTTGGGATGTTGGCTGCTGCGCACAAATGTTAGCTGCTGCTTCTGTAGGGGTGCTGTGCTAAGTGAGGACGTACTTACTACCTTAACAGCTGGCTACATGTTTGGACTATGAAGATGGGAGAGTTGAGATGAATGCTTGCTTTTACAGCATTATAGTTGCTGAAATGATCGCTAGCTGTATATATACGAAGATCTGAGTTTCTTGCTGGAACTGTAAGATTGCAACATAGTGTAGTACTGTAACGGTATCGTCTTGTTAGCACTGAGGGTTGCATGCTTTGCAGACGACAGTCGCTGATTTTTACCATGTACTCCCTCCGTTTCAAAATATAGGATGTTTTAGGTTTGTAAACAAAATGTATCTAGACTTATTTTAATGTGTAGATTCATTCTAAACCTACGTACTAAAACAAGTCTAGATATATTTGTTTCACAAAGCTAAAACATCTTATATTTTAATACGGAGGGAGTACCTTTTTATTCTCCCTTCTCTTGTCCATCCAGGGAGGAGAGATCCGACAGCTAGGGGCCATCAACTGAGATAATAAAGGTTTTGTATATAGAAGCATTACCAGAGGATACTGGTATAACCAATAACCGCTGGTAACCCTGAAATACAAACTTTTACCAGTAAAAACCTCATAAATTTGAATGTTTTTTCTGAAATTTTCAGACAAACTGGCCATATTAATATTTATACGAACTTCCAGTAAACCAGTGTTTTTATTTCTCACGGATAACACTTCACCAGCAGGCAGAAATACAGGCCGACCAAACTCTTTGAATTAGTCCTTGTTCGTTACTCAAAACTAACCAGCCGGTCCCAGGTAACTGAGGTGCAGCAAACACAACTGTCAAAGTATATATTTTTCAACTCGAACATGTTTAGCGATCGATACCAATCGTCCAACGATGTTCCTGTCTCCATCAATCATCACTATCTGCGTTCGTCGTCGGATCCAGGGAAAAGAACACGGTCACAGATACGATCGGGACACAACCCGTAAATAATGCAATCTTTATCTCCGCCGGTGCGCAACCAGGGCCCCAGGTCGTACACCCGCCGCCAACTCCGAGCCGCGCGCTGCCGCACACGGCGCTTTCGTGGCCCAAACGCCGGCCCCGGTCGCCCACGCGTGCCTGACTCCGAGGTAGGCCATCCATCATCGTCTATGGAATGCTCGGGCTTGCCCACTCACGTGCCCATCTGCGACGACGCCCCGTGCTGGACAGACAGGCCTGCCCCAGCAATCGTCAGGACTCAGGACCATATGCAGGAATGGAGAACGGCGTCGTACAAATCTGGACTTCCGCGTACAATTATGCGGATCAGAAAAATGAAAGATTCGGAATCTAATCGGCCCGGCAGCATGTTCCTGGCACAAGGTTGCATGTTGCACCCGATTTATTCATCAATCAGTTTGACTCTGAATTAAACGATTACCCAAAATTATTCGATTCTGCTGAAAACCAACAGCAGGAGTACACACTACACAGCCAGCTAATTAACCTGAGCAAACGGATACAGCACGTCCCTTTAACAGCTAAGGCGACACCAACCATAGTATATACACCCACAATCTAGCTCCGTCTCGAACAACATTATGCTCTCCAGAGACGAACTCTTCCGAGTTAACCGCGCTCATCATCAGTGCCAGAAACGAACTGGTCAGGTGTTCAGTCCCGCTACAAGAGATCCTTCCTTCCTGTCAGTCGCACTCAACGGCCTCCTGTTTCTAGCTCACGCCGCTTGGAGACTTGCTCCTATCCCCTCGTTAGCTCCAGGGGCAGTGGCACGGGTAAACCTTGAAAGCCTGCATTAAGCAAAGAAATGGTCAAATGGGTCTCTAAGTCCTACAGTCTACTAGTGCATCATTTATCCACCTACAGCTTAGGCTATGTACAATGCAATGCACTTAACATTCTCGTGTCAAGCATCATGTTTGCCAACAAATTTCCTAAATTCAAGCCCTACAATACTATATGTATCACAAGCACACCTTTGAACAATCAAACACGTTCAGCTGCTAAGAGTGTGTTTGGTGGGTGTTTAAAATCAACCCTACCTAAGTTTTGGTCATGGATTTTGGTAATAGTTTAAATGGTTGCCAAATTTTTGGCATGCCCATAACCCACCTTGCCAACTCTAGTCTGTTTTTCTTGCCAACATTTGCCAAACAATGGGCAGGCAAAACCAAAATTCTGTTCTACACAAATTTTTGGTAGGGTAGGTTTGGGCTACAGAATGTACTTCTCAACTGAAGGCCAAAAAGAGTAATAACAGATCTTGCCGGAACCTTAGCGAAAGATTTTTTGGCTCATTACAACCTGGTCCAATTCAGAATCGGAGAATAGGAACAGAGTAGCTCGCCTAAAGAGGAACAAGCCACTGTTAGCTTCAACTCTAAAAAGGGCACAGCTTATGGAAATGCACATATGGCGTTCTAAATTATACCCGAGTACCTCTATAGAAACACATAAATTTTGATCACCAAGCTGGATCCAGTGAAGCAGTGCCTTAGTGCCAGGCTGTGGGTAGATATGTGCTCCATGAATTTGCCCATAATTGTGGCCAATGTGTACATCACATTAAGTGGTCAATAGGGATCCATCATGTTATAGGATATCATTAGATACAAACAGATGATGGATCAATAACAAAACAACCCTATTGAGCATAATATTTTCAAAAAGAAAAGAAAATGAACATAAAACCAGGAACCTACAAACCCCGGAATCATGGTTCTAAATTAAACAAAGGCCAAAACTTAGTTACACAACTAAACTTGCATCAATTAACAAAGTACTTAAATTAGGGAAAAGAAACCGGGTAGAATAAAACTAAAATATCTTTTTTTAAGTAAATAAAACTAAAATATCTTGTTGCGTGAACGGCAGATAATGGATTACATTTGGTAGTATATTTCAATAACTAGGGTGTAATGTTGTTATTAGTTTTTATCATTGCACCAAATTAAATCCGATAAAGTGCACTAGCCATTCTCTGCAAAAGCAGCAAGTTATTATGTCACACACACCACACCACATCACACCACAAAAACCTATGGTATTAGCACCAAACTAATGAAGTGTAGTTCCAACCCTTTCCACTTGAGAGTACCATGCACACAACCACGCAAAGCACAGCTAGGATAAAATAAAGGTGTTTATAGCATTTCCAGTACTAATCAAGCATCCTTTCTATTCTGCACACTACTACATGTGATGGAAAATATCCTTCCCTGCAAATTGATGGTAAAAGCATTGGAAAAACAAAAGACCACTGTTCTATGACATTGATGTTTTGTTTCTATATTTGACAAATTCTCATCAGCATCATTTTTCTCCAGTTTTTCCTTAATTAACTGGGAAATTGTATTACTCTTAAAGAAATACAGAGCTACTGTCTCTCTCGGAAGAAAACCTTTTGAATAAGAAACAAAAAAAAAAGAATCTTTAATCAGTTCAACAGCCAATAACTAGGTTAATTAGATCTATGAAGAATAAATTTCACTTGCTTTTCATCAAGTGCTCAAACATTTGCAGCAGTAAATCGACAAAAATCTTGGATCTCGTTTTCAGTAGCAGAGGTTTGAATTTTGACAGTTTTTCAACGGACAAGGTGAGTAGATCAAACTGCAGACAATTTATAAATTAAAATCTTCTGAATACTATTTTTCAAGTGACAATTATTTGTTACATGGAGAAAATTAGCAATATAAACATATACTGACAATCAGTATGTGTAAAGATAGTTTGATAGAATCACTTCGGCGTGTGATTTTACAATAAGTAAACTACATAACTATTGGACATGTTTTATGTGTATTTATTAGACACAATGCATCGAATAATGCCGTTTTCTATCAAGAGTTCATGTTCATAAAATAGAACCTTTATAATTCCATATTTACCACCAACACAAAAGAAAAGGCAGTAAAAAAGTATTACCTTTCGACCTAGTCGGAAATGGTAGGTGTAATTGGAGTTGTAACCATCTGGTGCACAAGATGCTGCATTCCTGGCTTCAATTCCTTGTTACAGAAATCATCATACTCTTCCTTATCACCTGCCTTCTTTTTTACCTCTACCACTACAAGGGAGGGCGTGAGCTCGAAAATCTCTGCCCCAATTGTTAGTGGCCCCTTAACTCCTTCCCTTGTGCCCTCTAGGCTCACCCGCCAATCCTTCTTCCGCACGGCGAAGCTCTTCACGTTTGCAATCTCCTCCAACTTAATTATAATTTCCGCCATAGGTTCACTCGAGATGAATCTCACCTCGTCCCCTTTTTCTTCAAACAGCCCGGACAAGTTGAATCCCCTTGAGAATGAGATGATATCAAACGCATTAAGGCTTGCGGGGCGTGGGAGTGGGCTACGGAGCCTCTGGCTCTGGCGCTCCTCAAATGAGGATGTGGCAGGGCAGGATACAACCGACGAATCCGACTCCGACCCGGAATCATCAGCATCGGCCTCTTGTGGAGGTGGAGGTGGCAACGGTTGAGGAAGAGGGTCATTGAGCCCCAAGTCCAGCATATCATTCTCAGCATCTATGACGTTGTAGAGCTGGTCATCCTCAATATAGAACTTGACTGGCTTGAAACCTTTCTTGAACCACCTGCTCTCCATGACCTCTGGCAAGGTGATCCTGGTGCTGGGATTAGTGTCAAGGAAACGCATGATCAAGCTGGTAAGGTCCTTGGAGAACCACCTCGGACAGCGGAACTCCCCCTTGTAAATCTTACGGTACATGGCCATGAGGTTCTGGTCATGGAAAGGGAGGTACCCGGCCATGAGAACAAAGAGGATGACGCCGCAGGACCATATGTCTGCCTTGGCCCCTTCGTACCCACGGCGGGCGAGCACCTCGGGGGCGACATATGCCGGCGTGCCGCAGAAGGTGTGCAGGAGGCCGTCGGGCTGGAACGGCTCCGCGACGGCGGATAGACCGAAGTCCGAGACCTTGAGATTGCCGGCCTCGTCGACGAGGAGGTTCTCCGGCTTGAGGTCCCTGTGGAATACCCCGCGCGCGTGGCAGAAGCCGACGGCGGAGACGAGGTGCTGGAAGTAGCGGCGCGCCGTGTCCTCCTTGAGGCGGCCCTTGGAGACGCGGGAGAAGAGCTCGCCGCCGCGGACGAGCTCCATGACGAAGTAGATCTTGGTCTTGGTGGCCATGACCTCGAAGAGGTGCACGATGTTGGGGTGGCGCACGCGGCGGAGCACGGCGATCTCGCGCTTGATGTGCGAGACGAGGCCGCTCCGCACGGCCTTCTCCCTGTCGAGCACCTTGATGGCCACGCTCTCGCCCGTCTGCAGGTGCCGCGCGTGGTACACCTTGGCGAAGGTGCCGTGGCCCAGTACGCGGCCCAGCTCGTAGCGCCCCATGAGCAGCCCGCGGGAGCCGCCCTTCGCGCCTCGCTTGGCCGCTGCCGCTGCTGCCGCGGCCGAGGAGGGGGACGGGAGCCGCGCGGGCTGCGGGGACTGGTCAGGCGGCGGCGGCTTGACGGCCGCCATCGACGGGTGGTGGAGGTGGAGGGCGAGACAAAGCGGAGGGGATTAGGTGGAGCAGCCGGCGAGGGTGAAGGAGGAGCGAGCGAGGCAGAGGCAGCTTAACGGCTCCCCGAAAACTATTGCTCGATTGTTTGCTTTCCTCTGTTCCTTCCCCTACGGACGGGGCTACGGGTCTTCCTTCTACTATCGTAGCGTAGGGGGTTCTGTGGCTGGCTGGCTCTCCGTGGAGCATACGGTTGGGCTGGGACTCTTTGCTTGCTTCAGATATTTTTCCCGTCCCCTCGTTTGTATTTTCCCCCGGTGGTTATATGGCTTTCTGCAATTTGCCCCTCGCCGTTTGCTCGTATTGTTGCTACGGGTTTATTTTGTTGGAGTCCCTCCGTGTGTACAGTTTTTTGTGCCCTAATTCGAGGGTTTTGCGTAAATGCTCTCGTTGGTTCTGGTACACCCGTTGGGCGCAATGCGTACAGTTAGTACAACGGTAACAGCTGTACACAATTAACGCAGTGCATCATTGTCATTTATTTCACTGGAGACGCTCAGAGTTCAGATGTGTAGACAAATTGACAACACATAGCGCTATCAATTGAAAAAAAAAAGTTGTTCGTTTGCTTCTGCTGTCAAATTCTCACCAAAACAAAAACTTCTACTAGTATCAAACATGTGATTTTTGGTAAATAATAAGCATTTCGAAACATCAAGCCTTTATTTAAACATTTTTTAGGGTAACCTTTTCCAAAATGTGTGGGCAACATTTTTTTTGCGGGTAGCCTTTGCCAAATTTTGGCTTTCAAAATTTTCAGCCACATTTTTGTGTGGCTGCCACACATTTGTTGTGAACCAAACAGCCACGAGATTTCTAAACATTGAAGCATTTATTTAAACCTCTTTTTGTGGGAAACCTTTGTTTAAACATTGTCGTTTGCATTGTTAGAATTATACTCGACTTTTATGTAGGCAATGCTCTAGATTGTTGAACACGCAACATTTAAGCAAAGTTGTGCATGTGCTTAATTTCATGATAATAAATCTGGTAATGTCAAAATATGTTCTTGATGCAAGTAAATTTCTATTATATATATGGTTAAACATACATATAAAAAAAATCTAAATATTGCATAGGAGGCAACTATTTAAATAATAAGTGCATTGGTAGCACAAAAAGCTGCAGCAATTTTTATACTTGCACACCAGTCATGTGTCCCACCTTTTAAATTTAATATATGACCACTTAAACATGTCACTTCTATCTTTTTTCCTTTGATGAGTACTCTACTCCTTGATTGGATGCCGGTAGCTATAATGCTGTTTGCAGGAGAAAATATCGCTTTCGTACTTTACATTGTTCACGAGCAAGTTCGTGTAACCATTCGACGGCACCTTCCCCATACCTAGCACTAGTAGTTATTTGTCCCAAAAGAAGTTATGTGATCAAGACGGTAACAAGTTGCGTTGAGCATACCTTCTTGGCGTAAATATGTTATCTCCCAAGGGGATATGTGCTACTCAAGAAAAGAGAACATTCATACTCCCTTTATCTCAAGGCTTAAGGCCTACTTTTTAAAAAAAAATCAAATCAACTGAACTTTGACCAAACTTTAAAAAAAAACTATCAATAAACATGATATTTTGTAGACATCATATGAAAATATATCTCATTATCTATCTAATGATGTTGATTATGTATTTTTCATATTAATATTTTTTTGGTAAAAATTGACTTTTCAAAAAAAAAAAAATAGACCTTAAGCCTTAGGATAGAGGTAGTAAACACGTAGTACGTAATAAATCATCCTGCCAGTGCCAGCGGTACCACGTTACTGTCAGCCACGGTCGGTCTCAACTTGTCCGGGCACGCGCGCATGCACATTTTCCGTGGTGAAGAAAGAATTACGACGACGATATTGCACCGAATAAAATCGTTTAAAGATCTCTTTCTTATAATCATCAAAAGAAAGTGCAGTGCAGTGGTCCTTCACTTTCCAAGACAGCAGGGGTTTGAACCAGGAACGCGAGGGGATGGCGCGGAGTAGGCGAGACGTGGAGCGAGGGCGGTGGTCGCGCTGGCGCCGAGAGGACATGTGGAGCTTTCCCCGGCCCGTGCGCGGGCGCGAGTGCGGCAGGTCGGCTGGTGCGGTGCGACGGTCGCGCGCTGCCTATACTTACCTTATACAAAACGAGCGGCGCGGCGCGGCGTCGTGCCGGTAAACCTGGAGGCGCTGGCGTGTCCGTCCGCCGCCCTGCCCGGCGGGGCGGCCGGAAGGCGCGGGTTCGGCCGCGTGAACCGGCCTGGCGCCGTGCGTTCGCGTGGACCACAAGTGCCTGGCCGCCGGCCAAACTCCAGCGGGAACGTGAAGCGAACGTGAGGTTCACAGCTCACCCCTAGGCGTGCCGGTAACTCCGGCCAGCATCTTAAAAACAGGTTCACCGTGTTATCGTCGACGTGCCCGTGCCCCACTTGGCTCCGAACCAGCCGTACTACGCATTGCTATGCAGGGCGACGAGTCGGCCAACCTTTCGAGGCTCCCATAGATACGCAAGGCAGAAAAAAGGATGGACACCAGAATACGGCCGATGAAAACGAACGGAATCGAATATCTCGATCTATCCGGGGAACACGTGTCGCCGTCGCCCCTTGGCTTCTGCGGCGGGACAAACACGTACTGGGAATTCTCCGCGGGTTTTTTCCCGCTACGAAATCGACGCGTCCGTAAAGCCAAGAAAATGACCAGCGGGGGTGGACGTATTTCGGCTGTCACGTGTTTGCGGAACCTCCCAGAACTTCTCGATCGAGCAAAAAAAAAAAAAAAATCCAGCAGACGCATGGTTTTGTTAGTTTTGTTTAGCAGCTCTACAGGCGAATTCTGAGTTTCGTTCTCCAAAGGACGTTTTCGATGGCCTGTTTTAGCAACCCCAGATTGAGTTGATTGCGAGCCAAACCTATATGGCGACTAGTACAAGAGCTAGTGGAACGTCCTCTCTCGTAACCTGGGGTCGCATTCTACTTTACAGCAATTTTTCGCATCCATGATAGTTACACTACTTTTCTTGTCGTGACTGCTTTCGGAAATCATGGCCAGAAAAAAAGCTCGGAAGCTTCTCGATTCATAGAAATAGGCTGTGTATATCAGTGCTGGATACTAGAGAAACCAGAGGCACTGAAAATGCACAAGGACCACAAATAGTTCCTTCGTTTTTTTAGACAAACAAAGAGAATTCATGGCATCCAATCAGCTAGAGTGCACAGTCACTTACAATGGTTACAGAAGTGGAAAAATTTACTACTAGAATATCGGTTCGCCGCATCGCCATGAACCCCGTCCCCCTCCCTCGCTCCCGCGAGATCAATGACGAGCAGCGCGAGCTCGACGAGGCCCTCCTCATCATCGAGCGCCACAAGGCGGAGGAGCGGCTCCGGCGCAAGCAGGCAGCGGAGGCGGGGGGGGGGGGGGGGGGGGGGGGGGTCATCGTCGTCGACTCCGACGAGGAGTGAGCAGCTCCGGCGCAAGATCGACGCCGCTTCGAGGCCCCGTTTAGGGCCGGATTTTGCATCTGCATTGCGTGCGTCGGTCGTTTGATAGTTTTATTATGTAAATTATGTTGTTTGTGATGTTTAACTGAATCTAAAACTATGAATGTTTAATTTTTTTCGTGAAGTTTTAAATGTTCAGTTTTAGTTTGCGGTGTCTGCTTTGCGCGACGAACTGAATTTCGGCAAATCGCAAGTTCAGTCCACTGGACTACGGGTTTTCCAGTTCGCGTTTTTCAGTATCTGCTAGAGTTACTCTTAGTCATGAACTAGAAGCTGAACCATAGTTCCATATATAAAGACAATATATATCACACTTTGTTTTAACTTCTTTATTATATTGTCGTTTTATATATAGACTATAGTATTGCCTAGGTAAATTTCACTTGTTAACCTAAATTTTTATTACACAATCTTGTGGAACTAAAATCTAGATTCTTAAATTTCTAAATGTGGTAAACTGAATAGTAATAAGTTCAATCTATTGTTGCAATCTTATAATTACTCCAAAGGAATGTGGGAGACAATTTCCTATTGGATTTGGATCCCGAGTTTCTCCCACCAATCGTTGAATTTGAGCTCCTCCGTGGCGTCAATTGGGACAAATTTGGTCCGGAATATCATCTAAAGGATTTAGCTCTGTGGCCATTCTTGTTTGCTGGAAAATATAGAAGGAAAGAAACATGCATGTTTTCATAACAATCCAACTCTTTGATACATCGGTCAACTGCCATCCAAGGCAAAAGGTGACAAGTAGGGAGCAAGCAGTCGAGTCGATCTAATACAACTCTTCGGTTCCTTGTTACATAGTTTCTAAGTCAACTGCCACTCGACTCGATCTAATACATAGGTCCAGCCATCCAACTCTTTGATAAATGTGGTAAATATAAAATACTACTATCTCAATTCTCAAACGTAGGGCATGTTAATTTTAGTTAAGAACAGGGTTTGACAAAGAATTACCGCATTAATATGTGGTTTACATAATATAATTTCTAGTGCAACCCAAAAGGTGACAAGTAGAGAGCAAGCAGTATTTAAAAACCCAGGCACAGGGATGAACAATTTGTTGGAGAAAGTGCCATGCAAAACAAAAAATCACCGCGCACAAAAAACCCAAGATCACTACCGAGGTGTAGCTCACAAGGGTCGTGCCCTTGATGAGTAGCCGATGACATCAACGTAATGGACTTGATGACGTTATCAATGAAGTCATCCAACTCTGCATCTTGGTTATACCAGTTAGTTGTGACAATTTTGTCCCCGCGATGCTTCACACGATCGAACCCTAAGGATACAATGCCTCCGAGGTATCCATGTGTTCCGGTGTAGCGTCACTATATTGTCGTGTGATCCAACACATCAACAAATGTGAGAACCAACTCCATGAAGGTCAAATCCTCCTGGATCATCCTCTCCATTAGATTTTGAAGGAGGTAAGATTTTGGAAGTGCTTTTGCACGAGAGAGGTGTCTCGTAGGCTTTTGGTGCTTCGTAGGGTTTGGATCATAAGTGGGTTGGTGGCAGCCTAAGGTCAGGGAGGTGCGGCTGGCTTATTGCCTCCCTTGGGCACCTCCCTCTGATGACTGCAAGTGCACAGATCGGTTGTAGCTAATTTCAAAATAAAGATATCGATCCCACAGGGAGAAGGAGTCTGAGTCTAGGGATTCTTGAAATAAATACTGAAAATAGAATTACTAAATAAAGTTCTAAGTAACGAGATAAAATGCTACTATTGCGTAAAAAGGTGTTTTGGGTTTTTGTATAAGATAATAATGAGTAAAGTAAGCAAAACTGAATACAGAAAATAAGTATCACGTATGTAAAAGAGATATAAAACTTCAGTGGGAAAAAACGTTCTCAGGGATTAGCGGATACACCACTAGCATTATAAAGGGCTAAGGTAAAGATTATTATCATGAACATTCTAAACTATGTATGTGTGGGAGGAACTCCGTATTTGGACAAAGAGGCAGCAATCACTGCTCAAATCATCCTTATAACCACAACAGACAGCAATCAACATCAATTGAATTACCGCGCTATTAAGGGACATAATCCTGCAGGACGTATCCCATGACATGGATAGTGTTTTGTGAGTTTTCTCGATTCCCAAGTTAATACGTAAAGAGTGCCAACAGCTTTATACTCACTGTAAGTGGTAACATCCCTTCGTCTACCAACAAGTAGTTTCCTCCATCAAGTCCCCACAAGAGGCAAATATTGAGAGATCGACTTCTCCCAACATCGAGATGAAAACAATCTAACACATGGTCACGGTGATGAATATCATAATAAACTTTATCTTATTTCAATCTCATGTTAGGGTTTCTCCATCTCCCCGAGAACTAATGATCTACTCAGACATGGAGACAAACATCATCATGGCAATGATAATGGAAACGATTATCGATGAATAGTACTTGTATAAATCCACAACTAGTGTAAGAATTACAACAAGATCTTGATGGGATGGATGGAAGTGATGGCGGTGATGAAGATGCAGTCGTTGATGAAGATGAAGATCGATGCCTTGGCCTCCCAGATCTGCTTAGGGAGAAGATGGATCCCTAGGGCAAGTTCCCCCTCCAGATGCCTTCCGGAGGTGAGGTTTCAGAGATTTCTGGGTGTTTTGTATGTCGTCTCTCCAAACCAGTTGCACGGGGTGAAACTATTTGAGGAGGCGGAGGCGACGCCAACTTTACGGCCGGAACTATATGGCGGCAGCCCGTATAGTTGGTTGTCAACTCTTCTGCCTCCTTTGCTCACGTCAGGTTTTCTTCTGGTATTATTAATATTTCCCAAATAAGCGATTTATGTTGTTTTTGACTCCTTTCCGCTCTAGTGCAACTGCTCCAAGAATTGTGTTCATTGCGTCCATCATCTGGTCTGATCCTGGTGAGAATAAACATAAAAAGTGCATGTGAACGCCGTGAAATACCAAGATCCTACATCTACAATGCAAAATAATAATCTAAAACATGATGCAAATATGCACTCATCAACTTTCCCAAGCTTAGACTCTTGCTTGTCCCATGCAAGTTTAGCTTAATGGATGTGATCCTCATATTCATGAAGTTGAGTCGATAAAATAAATGAGGCAGTTGCAGCATGTGTTTATTATAAAGGATATATATAAATAAGTTCATGAATAG
The DNA here is from genome assembly GCA_910589765.1 of Avena atlantica. Taxonomy (NCBI): domain Eukaryota; kingdom Viridiplantae; phylum Streptophyta; class Magnoliopsida; order Poales; family Poaceae; genus Avena; species Avena atlantica. The sequence goes on along the minus strand of OU342735.1, from coordinate 435,021,228 downwards.
TACCTTACTCGAACCATCCAAATAATATTAGCAGGCTTCCACACCTTAGCAATTAACAATTCATAAAAGATTATTTTCAATATGATGTAAAAGTATTCGGTTCAACCGAATGAGTTAGTGAGGTAGTCCCAAGTGTTTTTAGGATTAACATATTCACTTGGGATTGAAAATCTCAAACGTCTCTTTCTCTTACTACAATATAGTGGTATATGCCTACTTGCTCTTTGCACATTCGCTATTTTTTCTTCATCTTTCTTTTTCTTTTCTTTCTATATATATTTGTGCTCACGCTTTTGTTTAAGTGTTGTGCAAAGAAGCTAGCCATATATTCCACTTCATGTAGGAATTTCAAAGTTTAATGATCTCAATTATCAAATTCCAAAAATATATGAAGTATCTTTATAACTTGAGTATTCTACCTCAACTTGTTCTCACTCTATTTTTTATAGCACTTATAATTTCTTCTTTGTTCAAGGTTTTTCTTTTTCATCTTAATACATTAGATAATTTCTCCTTTTTGTAAATCAAACCATTGACCTACAATATATTGATCAAATTATCTTTACATGTTCTGTTAGTACCAATGGTGTGGAAGACTCCTATTGCTATCAAGTGCAAGTAAAATCATACTCAAGCAATTCATATATCCAATAAGACAAACTCAAACTCAATAATGCTCCGTATATTATAATAAACTCGGAATTTCATAAGAGGAATCAACTATTCCTGAAGGGAATTCTAATGATGCAAACTTTATTTATGAGCTCGAACTAATACAAAACTAGAATAGAAATAAAAACTTATAAGATAGATTACAGGTCTTAAAGATCTCCCCAAGCTTGGAATCAAGCCAGGCGGGATCAAATAATCTCTCACGAATATTTGATACCGTATTTTATTGAAGGTCACTGTGGCGCCATGGCACGTGGTATCTTCTCTTCATGGGCCAGCCTGAGGCGGGGGGATTGATAGATGGCCTCCAGTTCTTTAATGCGCAGCTTGTAGAGGAGATTATTCTTCTCCATCACTTTCACTTGTTCTTTAATGATCTCATTGTTGTTTGGGAGGGTTTGTATCGCCTTGAGACACAGGATGAAATCTGCTTTGGTGGTTTGCTTGATATCTTCATCAAGTTTATCAAGATAAAATCGCAGCCACCGAAGATGCCTCGGCGTCCCTGGCGTCTCCTTGTTTATTTTTTCAATCTTCAACTCGAGGGCTTTCAACTCCCTCTTCCGGTGTTCTTCGTCATCGTCAAAGAACTCAAAAGGGGTAGTCTTGATCTCCTTGCCTTGATCGCTATTGCTTCCGATCTCCATAGGAACTCCTCCCCTTGGCCTCTTGGATCTTGATGGCTTTATGTGGTGTGTCCTTTTGTATGAACAAGAGGTAGATTTGTTCCTGGTGATTAATGATTAGAGAGAGACAATAGGGTAGTATATAAGAGGGGTCAGAGGTCAGTAAAACTCGTGATAAACACTAAATTATCGTCCAAGAAAAGAATCCAAACCGACTAGGAAAAGAAACCGTGGATTTGGAGGAGTCCTGCGCCGTAACGACAAACTATACGGTCGCGGCCCGTATAGTTGGCTTTGGGCAGATAATTCCAAATATCTCGAGCCTAGGTCGGTTAGATGACCGACTAGGAACCGACAAAGTGTTTTTCTTTTCAGCGATAAAGAACGAAAACGTGTCGAGGGTACTAAAACTTTGACGACCAACTATACAAAGGGAGAATTTTTTCCAGATGTATAGTTGCGGCCATATAGATACAGTACCTCGAATTATTTCTTTGCGAATACACAACGTTTAACGACCAACTTACGGCGGGAGATTTTTCTCCTACCATATAGTTGCTGTCGTGTAGTTACACAAACCCCACAAAAACTTCAGAAAAACAAGAGAAATCCAAAGGCAACAAAATTAGAAGTAGAAACTGTGAAAACAAAGCACTTATTAGAGTTAGAAAACTTATCTTCCATATGTGCATAACACGGTTCCGGGTGGTGGGTGACAGAAGTGTAGACACAATGTACATCACATATACTTGCTTGAACTCATCTCCATATGAAGTCATATTCTTCAATATTTCAAAAACTCGAGTTCTCAAAGGTCTGCCAGAATCATCAAGAAAAAGAACAAGGGCAAGAGCACCCTGAATTTCTGCATCATCATAATAAAGAATCAGCTCTTCACCAAGCGGCAACCCCAAACATCTGAATACACTATCCTTGTTAAGGGGTATCCTTTCTCGACCCGGCACAACAAATTCACGTGTATGCTTGTCATATAAACTAGCAAACCAAGTCATAACTGCGTCGTGCAGTGACGAACACTTGATATCTAGTAAACTATCAAACTCCATTAATTCAATTGCTGCCTTCTGATCAACTGATAGAAAATCCAGTATACCGGTCACAGCAGAAGGAGATGTCCTATTACGTTTACAGGCAGGTTGTTTCTCACCCTCAACAACATTATCAGCAACCTTCCGTTTTCTCGGTATCGTGGCAACTACAAAAAATTTAAAATGAAAAAATAAATACAAAACTACACCATAATGATACACAAGAACATATAGAAAAAAAGAAGACAATACCATAAGTACATAAGTTACCAATGATCATAATATAATGTTATTATGCCAACAGAACACAAGTTACCAATGATAATAAGCTCATGTTATCATACCAACATAACATTAGTTATCCATGTCAGTGCACACATAATATCATGCATTTTGCTCAAATTAGCATTACCAAACAGATCATAAACAAAATTTAACAAAAACATTATACAGTACTTAGTACTATTATAATCAATGAATTTTATCCACACATCAGTACATAAGGTACCCATGATCATAAACTAATATTATCATGCCAACAGAACACAAATTATCCATGATAATAAGCTAATGTTATCATACCAACATTACATTAGTTATCCATGTCAGTACACACATATTATCATGCATTTTGCTCAAATTAGCCATAAACTTTATCCAATGTTACCCAGAGGTTACACGTCAGTACATAAGGTACCCATGATCATAAACTAATGTTATCATGCCAACAGAACACAAATTATCCATGATAATAAGCTAATGTTATCATACCAACATTACATTAGTTATCCATGTCAGTACACACATATTATCATGCATTTTGCTCAAATTAGCCATGAATTTTATCCAATGTTACCCAAAGGTTACACATCAGTACATAAGTTACCCATGATCATAAACTAATGTTATCATGCCAACAGAACACAAATTACACATGATAATAAGCTAATGTTATTATACCAACATAACATTAGTTATCCATGTCAGTACACACATATTATCATGCATTTTGCTCAAATTAGCCATGAATTTTATCCAATGTTACCCAAAGGTTATGATGACCCACAAGTATAGGGGGTGTATCGCAGTACTTTTGATAAATAGGAGTGTCGATCCCAACGAGGAGCAGAAGGTGCTGAACAGTGGTATGGAGCAGGAAATCCCTGTGAATACTTAGAAAACTGATGACCCACAAGTATAGGGGGTGTATCATAGTACTTTCGATAAATAGGAGTGCGATACCAACAAGGAGCAGAAGGTGCTGAACAGTGGTATGGAGCAGGAAATCCCTGTGAATACTTAGCAAACGGATTTTTAGTGGTTTTCTAACAAGGCAACAAAACAAAGAGCAAGTAACAGTAGTAACGAACAAACAAAGCAAGTGGCCCAATCCTTTCTTAGCAAAGGACAAGCCGGTGGAAATACTTATAAGGACCAAACGTTCTCGAGGACACATGAGAATTCTGTCAAGTGCTTTCTCTTCAAATAGCTGAGTACTCTTCTTTGGTGTTCATAAGTGTTGTGTGGGTGAACCTGTGCTAACATATCGCCCTTCCTAGGACTAATACATACTTGTGATTAAACCCCCTACAAACATCCGATACTACATGAAAGTAATTAAGATATAAATCTAACCACAGCCTTAAACCTTGAGATCCTACGATCCCTTGTGCAAAGGTGTCCTAACGGGGGTTCAGTTTTCTGTCACTCCGGCAACCCCACAATTAGTAGCCAAATACACAATGCATCCCCCTAGGCCCATAAATGGTGAAGTTTTATGTAGTCGACGTTCACATGACACCACTAGAAGAATAGCACAACTTAAATATTAAACCATTGAATAATAACTCTTCACAGATTCACTACTAACAACATGACTTCTCCCATGTCCTCAAGAACTAAACGAACTACTCACAAGACATCATATGAATCAAGATCAAAGATCATATGATAATGGATAACAATCTGAACATAAATAATAATCCAATGGTTCCACTCACAAGCATCAACTACAATAGTAATCAACACCGGGAAAGTTTCCCCTAAAAACTAAAGCAATATCCAACACAATTGTTACATCGGGACGGAGTGGTGATGATGGTGCTGGTGGAGATGATGGTGTGGATGATGATGATGATCCCTATGAATCCTAGCTTGACGATGGTGTTGATGGCGACGGCCTCCCCTCTCCGGGAAGTAATTCCCCCGGCAGAAATCTGTCTGCCGGAGAAATCTTTCTCTCTCGGTGTTTTCTGCCCCCAGAGGTGGCGGAAATCTATCTGTGGTCGCTCCCTGAGCCTTAGGGTTTCGTAGGGAAGATATAGGCGAAGGGGCGGAGTCGGGAGCCGGGCAGGTGGGCCACACCTGCCCTAGGCGCGACCCAGGGTGGGCCCACGCCTAGGGGGTGGGCCCCCTGTGGCCCATCTTCGCTCCTCCTTCTGGCTTCCTTCGTCTTCTGGGAAAATAATATATTCCATATTTTTCTGGTACTTTTATGATCTTCGCGAAATTGCACTGAAACGCCTTCTTTTCCATCAGAATCCAGACTCCGGCAGTCCATCCTCCAAGAATCATCCAACATGCATAAACAGATGAAAAGACATAAGTAATACCTCATAATAAGACAAATATCAATGAATAGAGGTAAATTATGATATAGAATGGTGATGCACATTGGGCGTATCAACTCCCCCAAGCTTAGACTTCGCTTGTCTCCAAGCGAAAACTAAGCTTAGTAAACATGTCCACAGGTTTATGGAGCAAAGTGTCGATAAAAGAATACGAACAAGAAGCATCACACTTACCATTGCACAACTCATAGAAGAAAACAACTCACCGTTATAGAACTTAGCTTGCAACCAAGTACAACAGTCACAATAGAGATGCATAAAGATAAATCATAATTGGAATTGGCAAACTTGTTATTGGTCAGAGGACACCTGGCAAACAGTTTCACAAAAGCTTTTTGTAGATGTTTTATAACAGGAGCACTCTTTGCTCAAAAAGATTTTTCACAAGTGAAGGCTTTCAAAGTAATACTCAATAGATAAGAGTTTTTTGTAAACAAGGAAGATAAAGAACATGATTGAATAAATCACCATATGAATGCTTGAAACACAACAAATCAATTGCTTACTGGAGATAGAGAGGAAGTAGGTTTACTGACTCAACTTGTAAGTGGGAGAAAGGTCCCTTTATAGAGGGAAGCAGGTATAACAAGTCATAAAGAGCTTCCAAAAGATTATGGTACTTACTAGCTTTGAGCCTTCATTGCCCCTATCATAGGCATATTGAGATGATTAAGGTTAAAGTGCACAAAAATGGAGTATATGCTTGACGAAATATAAGTTGGCAATCTTATGTCCCTTGAATATGAGGGCCACTCCTCATGCTAACCAACTTTGGTCACGGGTAATTTCTTGTCATTGTAAGTACATGCGTATCATAGAGAACCGCTAACGGGGTACCCCTTTCACATGGTACAGGAGCTTTCCTATAACCAAAATGATAAGGCAAGCATACAATGAGCATGTCAGCGATCTTTTTATTTACTATGTACATAGCTTTTTATTGAGGATGCTTCATAGATAGCTCACTATGGTGATGCTGCAAGTTTCCACCAGAAACGCCTCCTTTTCCATCAGAATCCAGACTCCAACAGTCCATCCTCTAAGAATCATCCAACATGCGTAAACAGATGAAAACCCATATGTAATACATCAGAATAAGACGAATATCAATAAATAGAGGTAAATAATGATATATAATGGTGATGAAAATTGGGCGTATCAACTCCCCCAAGCTTAGACTTTGCTTGTCCCCAAATGAATAGTGAGCTCAGTAAACATGTCCATAGGTTTATGGAGTGAAGTGTAGATAAAATAATACGAACAAGAAGCATCACACTTACCATTGCACAACTCATAGAAGAAAACAACTCACCATTATATAACTTAGCTTGCAAGCAAGTACAGCAGTCACAATAGAGATGCATAAAGATAAATCATAATTGGAATAGGCAAACTTGTTCTTGGTCAGAGAACACCTGGTAAATAGTTTCACAAAAGCTTTTTGTAGAGGTTTCAAAACAGGAGCACTCTTTGCTCAAAAAGGTTTTTCACAAGTGAAGGCTTTCAAAGTAATACTCAATATATAAGAGTTCTGTGCAAACAAGGAATATGAAGAACATGATTGAATAAATCACCATATGAATGCTTGAAACACAACAACTCAAAAGCTTGCTAGAGATAGAGAGGGAGTAGGTTTACTGACTCAACTTGGTAACTAGGAGAAAGGTCCCTTCATAGTGGGTAGCAAGGATTACAAGTCATAAACAGATTCCAAAATATTATGGTACTTATTAGCTTTGAGCCCTCATTATCCCTATCATAAGCATCTTGGATGATTAAGGTTAAAGTGAACAAAGATGGAATATATGCTTAACGAAATATAAGTTGGCAATCTCATGTCCCTTGAATATGAGGGCCACTCCTCATGCATACTCAACTTTGGGTCCATGTAAGCTATTGTCATTGTAAGTATTTTCATATCATTGAGAACCGCCAACGGGGTACCCCTTGCACATGGTACATGAGCTTTCCCATAACCAAAATGACAAGGCAAGCAGACAATGAGCATCTCAGCGATATTTTTATTTACTATGTGCATAGCTTTTTATTGAGGATGCTTCATAGATGACTCACTATGGTGATGCTGCAAGTTTCCACCATGATTAAGCATGGATTAGGCTAGCGTCCCAAACGTTTCTCTAATACATAATACAAACTCCATGGACTTACAAGTTCCCTCTTTATTTCACACCAGTGACATCCATAGACAAAAGAGCACGATATCAACTGTGTACATAGTACAAGTGCAATGTTGAAAACGTTCCCCGTGACAGCACGGTTTTTCTAATTCCAACGTATAGATGCAATCATATACAACTTCGATGTTCACAATGGTTCAAGTCTATTAGGGGCAAGAAAATAAGGTGTGCCATCAAGTTCGTGAGAGCTTTACTAACTGGTTTTCACATAACAAAATTCTTTTTAATTTGAAAGGTAGATGAAGCTTGAGAATTTGCTAGGAATAGCAAGAGCTACTAGGTAGATATGGTGGACACAAGTGGCAAAGGTTTTGGGTTCAAAGGATTTTGGAAACATGAGAAGTATGCCTTCTCAAAACAGGTTTTGGCTAGCAAGGCTGGGTAGCAAGCAAGAGAGTTGAAAGAAACAACCAAACATACAAGTAATAAAGCCAAACATGCAATCTTCCTTGAAGACACAAAATAATCTTAAATAAAGAATACTAAGCTTATGAGCCAACAAGAAAGAAAACAAATGATACCAAATACCTGTAAGCTTTTTTCTTTCTCTTTATTTTTCTTTCAAACTAAAGCCACTGACCAGAACCCGATTTGCCAAAACCAATTTAGATCCACTTGATGATCCCAAAGTGGTGCCAATACTGCACAACAAGATCCATCATATAATAGAGATTGCAAACTAAAATAAGAAGTGCAAAAAGTAAAACTTCTCATTAATATTCAATAAAGCCACTCACACCAAGGGATACATATATAATCAACTAAAGGAGAGATACTTCCACATGCAAACCAAACTATAAGATAACTTCTCTACCACAGATATGAATCCACTAAAAAGGTAAAAGATAAAAGATAATGGTGGTGATACCGCGCCACTCCCCCAAGCTTGGAACAAGCCAAGGGGATGACAAACCTGATGACGAATTACTCCTTCGGTGGTGGTGTTCTCTTGATAAGCTCCTCAATAAGTTTCTTCAACTCCTCGAACTCAAAAGTAAGAGTATGGATTAGCTCCGAGTTTTGCTCTATACGGTTCATGATCATGTCAGTCCGAGAATCCCAGTTCTTGTTATTCTTTCCCCACTCTTCATGCTTAGCATGATCCTTCTCTACATTGTTAGAACAATGCATATCCCAAATCGAGGGAAAAATCCCTTTGGCCACATGTTGATATTGATATTCATGTATAAGTGTATGGAAGGGTCTCTTGTTACGTGGAGGAGATGATCGTGGAGAGAGAGCATGACGTCAATACTTCCCTCCTATAGACAATCATGATGTCCTCTTAAGCTTGGTAGGTCGTGCAACCAAACGAATGCTTGCGACGGTAGCACGGATGTCCGGTTGCTTGTCCTCCTCCATGTCACCTTCATAACCTACTGAAGTATCCTCCTCCTTGGGGACTTGAGGTTCTTCTTCCTTGGGCTTCTTGACTTTATTGTTGGCGGAGGCCACGGTGCTCTAAACTTGAGAAGATTTCCTGAGAGAAACAGATTAAAACGAAAACACGACGATAACACGATGAACGAACCTCGGAGAACCCGGGGGGGTTATATGTTACGAATATTCAATGCATAAGGAAGGTTTTGACACAGAAACAAGGCGGAGACGGGGTTCTAGGGGGGGGGACACCCCCTCCAAGCGCGGCCAGGCTGGGCCTGTGCCTGGGGTGGGTTTGTCCACCCCGGGCTCCGTTTCCTCTTCATTTTCCTCTCGTAACTTCCCTTATGTGTTAAAAACATCAAAAATATAAAAAGATTGGGGTTTCACGAACCTTCTGTTTTCACCACTTTTACCTATTCAAAGATGAACTCTGCAGATTCCTTCTCTCCTTCTCCTGAGAATTTCCTTCATACAAAACTTTTGCACAAACTCAAAGACAAAATTAGTGTAAGCAAAAACAATAAACCTTTGGTAAACATTTCAACTAAAAAGCCATCAAAACAAAAGCTTTTGTAAGAGGCAAATGCAAATGATGGCAGAAATCTGTCAAAACAGACCAGCAGGTACAGATTGATTTTTCGAAGACCTTCTGTTGCTCAAATCAAAAAGTGCAGAATTGATGAAAGTTGGGTAACAACTTGGATAACAAGCTCAGAAAAATGCAGCTCCATCCGAAGTACTGAGCTTCCTCACGAATTTTTACAATACAACACAAAAATCTGTCCCAGGACAGCCACTTTTCACAACTCCTCTACTTCACAAAAGTAGTTGAACTTGACACAATGGCCACCACAGGTTCATCACTCAAATGCTTACCAGGCTCCATAGTTTTCATTGTACCTTTGTTATTTGCACTAATAATCATAGAATACTCCTTTACCTTATCTGGGAAAGGCATTTTCTCAACATGGGGTTCAGGCACAATATGATTAGTAGTACAAACTTGAGTTCTTCTAACAAGAACATGACTAACAACATCTTTATAAGGAGCATGGTACTTATTCCACTTCTTCTTGGGAATTTCTATGTAAGAGGCAAAGGCCTTAAAACAATTGGCAATACTTTGGGAATCAAGACCAAACTCATTGCTAATATCACGGAAGTCATCAGTTCCCATAAAAGATTTGATGCATTCATAATCATAGTTTATACCTGACTTTCTTCCTTTGTCATTCTCCCAAGCTTCAGTGTTATTTTGAATACGGTCTAAGAGATCCCATTTAGCTTCTTCCTTCATACGTGTGAATGATCCAGCACAAGAAGCATCTAGTAAATCTTTATCATGAAGAGAAAGCCTAGCATAAAAGTTATTGAGAATAATATTGTTAGGGAGTTCATGAATAGGACATTTAAGGATAAGTAACTTCAATCTCCCCCAAGCTTGAGCTGTACTTTCTCCATCAAGAGGCCAAAAGTTATATATAAGATTCATATCCTTATGGATCTCACTGGGAGGATAAAATTTAGAGTAAAAGAGATATGCCATCTCCTCCCATTCCATGGATTGTCCATTCTTCAGCAGCTTATACCATTCTTTAGCTCTCCCTTTCAAGGATATGGAGAGTAACTTATTCTTCACATGTTCAGTTGTGATACCTGCACACTTAAACAACCCGCATAATTCATGGATAAAAAGCAAGTGATCACCGGTATGGACAGTTCCATCCCCAAAATAATAATTATCCATAACACGATTAACAATACTTGTAGGTATCTTAAAAGGATCTATCTCAACAGGTGGTGGTTCATCTACTACCCTAGCAGTGGTAGTAGTTTTCCCAAACAAAAAACAAGTGGGTTATCCATATTGGAAACAAAGCAACAAGCAGTAACAAGAGCAATATCATAGTGAAAGTTTCCCTTACCAATTCCACTCTTCAATAGCGCTTCACTCCCCGGCAACAGCGCCAGAAAATAGTCTTCATGACCCACAAGTATAGGGGGTGTATCGTAGTACTTTCTATAAATAGGAGTGTCGATCCCAACGAGGAGCAGAAGGTGCTGAACAGTGGTATGGAGCAGGAAATCCCTATGAATACTTAGCAAACGGATTTTTAGTGGTTTTCTGACAAGGCAACAAAACAAAGAGCAAGTAACAACCTAACAAACAAATGGAGCAAGTGGCCCAATCCTTTATTAGCAAAGGACAAGCCGGTGGAAATACTTATAAGGACCAAACGTTCTCGAGGACACATGGGAATTCTGTCAAGTGCTTTCGCTTCAAATAGTTGAGTACTCTTTTTTGGTGTTCGTAAGTGTTGTGTGGGTGAACCTATGCTAACTTACCGCCCTTCTAGGACTAATACATACTTGTGATTACCCCCTGCAAACATTCGTAACTATAGGAAAGTAATTAAGATATAAATCTAACCATAGCCTTAAACCCTGAGATCCTACGCTCCCTTGTGCAAAGGTGTCCTAACGGGGGTTCAGGTTTCTGTCACTCCGGCAACCCCACAATTAGTAGCCAAATACACAATGCATCCCCCTAGGCCCATAAATGGTAAAGTGTCATGTAGTCGACGTTCACATGACACCACTAGAAGAATAGCACAACTTAAAATACTAAACCATTGAATAATAACTCATCACAAATTCACTACTAACAACATGAATTCTCCATGGCCTCAAGAACTAAACGAACTACTCACAAGACATCATATGGATGATTAAAGATGATATGACAATGGATAACAATCTGAACATAAACAATAATCCAATGGTTCCACTCACAAGCATCAACTACAATAGTAATCAACACTAGGAAAGTTTCCCCTAAGAACTAAAGCAATATCCAACACAATTGTTACAGCGGGACGAAGTGGTGATGATGGTGTTGGTGGAGATGATGGTGTGGATGATGATGATCTCGATGAAGCCTAGCTTGACGATGGTGTTGATGGCGACGGTCTCCCCTCTCAGGGAAGGAATTCCCTCGGCGAAAATTTGTCTGCCGGAGAGATATTTCCCTCTCGGTGTTTTCCGCCCCTAGAAGCAGCAGAAATTCATCTGTGGTCGCTCCCTGAGCCTTGGGGTTTCGAAGGGAAGATATAGGCGAAGGGGCGGAGTCAGAGCCCCTGAGGCCCCACTTTGTCCCTCCTTCTGGCATCCTTCGTCCTCTGGTAAAATAATATGTTTCCATATTTTTCTGGTATTTTTCTGATCTTTGCGAAATTGCACCGAAACGCCTTCTTTTCCATCAGAATCCAGACTCCGGCAGTCCATCCTCTAAGAATCATCCAACATGCATAAACAGATGAAAACCCATAAGTAATACCTCATAATAAGACGGATATCAATGAATAGAGGTAAATTATGATATAAAATGGTGATGCAAATTGGGCGTATCACAGATGGACTTTTAGTGGTTTTCTGATAAAGCAAAAAAACAAGGAGAAAGTAAGAAAAGACAATGAACAAACGGAGCAAGTGGCCCAATACTTTCTTAGCAAAGGACAAGCCGGTGGAAATACTTATAAGGACCAAACGTTCTCGAGGACACATAGGAATTCTGTCAAGTGCTTTCGCTTCAAATAGTTGAGTACTCTTCTTTCGTGTTCGTAAGTGTTGTGTGGGTGAACCTGTGCTAATGTACCGACCTTACTTGGACTAATACATACTTGTGATTAAACCTCCTGCAAACATCCGTAACTACAGGAAAGTAATTAAGATATAAATCTAACCACAGCCTTAAACTCTGAGATCCTACACTCCCTTGTGCAAAGGTGTCCTAACGGGGGTTCAGGTTTCTGTCACTCCGGCAACCCCACAATTAGTAGTCAAATACATAATGCATTCCCCTAGGCCCATAAATGGTGAAGTATCATGTAGTCGACATTCACATGACACCACTAGAAGAATAACACGACAACTTAAATATTGAACCATTGAATAATAACTCAACACAGATTCACTACTAACAACATGACTTCTCCCATGTCCTCAAGAACTAAACGAACTACTCACAAGACATCATATGGATCAATATCAAAGATGATATGGTAATGGATAACAATCTGAACATAAACAATAATCCAATGGTTCCACTCACAAGCGTCAACTACAATAGTAATAAACACCGGGAAAGTTTCCCCTAATGAACTAAGCAATATCCAACACAATTGTTACAGCAGGACGGAGTGGTGATGGTGGTGCTAGTGGAGATGATGGTGTGGATGATGATGATGATCCCGATGAAGCCTAGCTTGACGATGGTGTTGATGGCGACGGTCTCCCCTCTCCGGGAAGGAATTCCCTCGGCAAAAATCTGTCTGCCAGAGATATCTTTCTCTCTCGGTGTTTTCCGTCCCCCAGAGGCGGCGGAAATCTATCTGTGGTCGCTCCCCGAGGCTTAGGATTTCGTAGGGAAGATATAGGCGAAGGGGCGGAATCGGGAGCCGGGCAGGTGGGCCACAACTGACCTAGGCACGACCCAGGATGGGCCCGCTCCTAGGGGTGGGCCCCCTGTGGCCCCTCTTCGCTCCTCCTTCTGGCTTCCTTCGTCTTCTGGGAAAATAATATATTCCATATTTTTCTGGTATTTTTATGATCTTCGTGAAATTGCACTGAAACGCCTTCTTTTCCATCAGAATCCAGACTCCGGCAGTCCATCCTCCAAGAATCATCCAACATGCATAAACAGATGAAAAGCCATAAGTAATACCTCATAATAAGACAAATATCAATGAATAGAGGTAAATTATGATATAGAATGGTGATGCACATTGGGCGTATCAACTCCCCCAAGCTTAGACTTCGCTTGTCTCCAAGCGAAAACTAATCTTAGTAAACATGTCCACAGGTTTATGGAGCAAAGTGTCGATAAAAGAATACGAACAAGAAGCATCACACTTACCATTGCACAACTCATAGAAGAAAACAACTCACCATTATAGAACTTAGCTTGCAACCAAGTACAACAGTCACAATAGAGATGCATAAAGATAAATCATAATTGGAATTGGCAAACTTTTTATTGGTCAGAGAACACCTGGCAAACAGTTTCACAAAAGCTTTTTGTAGATGTTTTATAACAGGAGCACTCTTTGCTCAAAAAGGTTTTTCACAAGTGAAGGCTTTCAAAGTAATACTCAATAGATAAGAGTTTTTTGTAAACAAGGAAGATAAAGAACATGATTGAATAAATCACCATATGAATGCTTGAAACACAACAAATCAATTGCTTACTGGAGATAGAGAGGAAGTAGGTTTACTGACTCAACTTGTAAGTGGGAGAAAGGTCCCTTTATAGAGGGAAGCAGGTATAACAAGTCATAAAGAGCTTCCAAAAGATTATGGTACTTACTAGCTTTGAGCCTTCATTGCCCCTATCATAGGCATATTGAGATGATTAAGGTTAAAGTGCACAAAAATGGAGTATATGCTTGACGAAATATAAGTTGGCAATCTTATGTCCCTTGAATATGAGGGCCACTCCTCATGCTAACCAACTTTGGTCACGGGTAATTTCTTGTCATTGTAAGTACATGCGTATCATAGAGAACTGCTAACGGGGTACCCCTTGCACATGGTACAGGAGCTTTCCTATAACCAAAATGATAAGGCAAGCAGACAATGAGCATGTCAGCGATCTTTTTATTTACTATGTACATAGCTTTTTATTGAGGATGCTTCATAGATAGCTCACTATGGTGACGCTACAAGTTTCCACCATGATTAGGCATGGCTTAGCCTAGCGGCCCAGGCGTTTCTCTAACACAAAATACAGATTCCGTGGACTTACAAGTTCCCTCTTTATTTCACAATGTTTACATCCATAGACAAAAGAGCATGATATCTACCGTGTATAGAGTACAAGTGCAATGTTGAAAACGTTCCTCGTGACAGCACGGTTCTGCTAATTCCAACGTATATATGCAAGCATATACAACTTTGATGGCACAATGGTTCAAGTCTATTAGGGGCAAGAAAATAAGGTGTGCCATCAAGTTCGTGAGAGCTTTATTAACTAGTTTTCATATAACAAAATACTTTTTAATTCGAAAGATAGATGAAACTTGAAAATTTTCTTGGAATAGCAAAAGCTACTAGATTGATATGGTGGACACAAGTGGCACAGGTTTTTGGTTTAAAGGGATTTAGAATAATGAGAAGTATGCCTACTCGAAACAGATTTTTGGCTAGCAAGGCTGGGTAGCAAGCAAGAGAGTTGAAAGAAACAAGCGAACATACAAGTAATAAAGTCAAACATGCAATTTTCCTTGAAGACACAAAAGAATCTTAAATAGAGAATACTAAGCTTATGAGCCAACAAGAAAGAAAACAAATGATACAAAATACCTGTAAGCTTTTTCTCCTTTTATCTTTCAAACTTCAAAATTTTTTGCTACTGACCAGAGCTCGGTTTGCCAAAACCAATTTAGAGTTACTTGATGATACCAAAGTGATGACAATATGTAGGGTTCACAGCATAGAAAACAAAAAATCCTACGATGGGAACAACTATGTACCAAGATCTATCTACTAGATACAAGCAACGGGTGGATATACATCCATAGAATACATACCCTCGAAGACCAAATAGCGTTAACGAGGTTGTACTCATGGATGGTGTAGACGAACGCTTGATGATCTCAAGATCGTGATGAAGTCCATATGGTCCAGCCGGTCCAGCACCATCAAGTCCAGCACCGCAAAGAAGTGGTGCATCCGTGATTGCACACACGTCCGGGTACCCCGACAACCTCCACGCCCTCGCTCCAGCGAAGCAGCGGAAGCAACAAATCCTTCCAGAAAAAGCCACCAAGAACATGTATCTCGCTGATCCGAGACCATGGAAATTCTAAAGGGGGAGAGAGATCCTTCGCAAGGAGGTGTGCTTTGAGAGGATGAGAGGGGGGCCTTTTATAGGGAGAGGGGGGCACCCCAAGGGGCATGGAGCCCAGCCATGGTGTCTGCCCCCACCTCTTCCACATTCATGTGGGTGGATCTCCCACTCAAAATGAAAAGCCTCCACTCCCATTAAAAAGCCTCCACTCCCATTAAAAAGCCTCCACTCAAAAATCCACTCACATGCATTAAATTTCCACCAAATTTAATGCAAGCTCTCATTTAAATAAAACTCTTTTATTTATTTATTCAGAATTTTGTTAATTACTCTAATTAATAAACATTCACATAAAACCCCTTATAACATTTCAATTTCACATGCAGAACCATTTTCAGCAATTTCAATCGAAACAATTTCGGTGTCTAGTGAAATAAATTCATGCGCTTTCCTTTTCTTTCTCTGGCATATTATTTGCTTTGAATGGTGTCGGTATCCCTTAAGTGTGTCACCCTAAGGTTCGCGAATAATGTATACATGATCGAGACCCCTCTCCGATCAATAATCAGCAGCGGAACATGGAGATCCGTACTGACTCCCACATATTCAACGATGACTTCTGTGATCGTGTGAACCTTATACACATGTAACTCAATCCCTTTGTCTCATGATATATTGCATGTCTGAGATTAAATCATCGGTATCTCCATACCTAGTTTGATCTCGTTACCGACATGTACTCTTTTCTCGTTCTCGTGATATAACATTCTAGTGATCAAATCACTTGCTTGCAAGCTAACTAATGTGATATCACCGAGAGGCCCAGAGTATATCTATCTGTCAACGGGATGGACAAATTCCACTCTTGATCTATGCGCCTCAACATAACACCTTCGTAGCACCGAACCCATCTTTATAGTCACCCTGTTATGGTGTGACGTTTTATGTTATCAAGATACTCTTCCGGTGTTAGTGATTGACATGATCTCATGGTCTAAGGACTAAGATTACTTCGTATGATGTTATAGCAATATAAACACAATGACCTTGATCGTAATGCTATACTTCGGATGAATTTTCATCACACCATTCCAATAATGTTGTGACCTCGTTATTAACAACATCCAATGTCCATGATCAGGAAACTGTTAATCATCTTGTTAATCAACGAGCTAGTTTATAAGAGAGGCATAACTAGGAACTTCCTTTTGTTTATTAAACACACATGTATTAACGTTTCCGTATTAATACAATTATACCATGCAAAATAAACATTTATCATAAATAAGGAATACGATAATAACCACTTTATTATTGCCTCTCGGGCATATTCCCTTTAGTCCCCCACTTGCACTAGAGACAATAATCTAGTTTAGAAACTTTGCATATTGAACACTTATGGCTTTCTGGTGTTCCATATACGCAACTGCAAGTGGTTAACATAATCTACGGATCTGACACTTTCAGGTCCGTGTGTATTTGCATGTCTTTGCGTCTTCACGCATCACTCATTCTCCAATGAGATGGCATATTATAAATTTGGTCTTTTGGTGGGACCTTTAGTTCCTTGTGGTTAAATCATACCGATACTATTGCCATACAATATATCTTTAGTGTTATCCCATTGCGAACCACACCTGTTTGATAACAAACTACTTGACACAAATTCCCTCCTTAGCTGCTACTATAGCAGTCATATACTTAGCCTTTTGTTGTAGTATCCGTCACAATGTCTTAACTTTGGAATTCATCCAAATCCATCATGGAATCTCCTTTCCATTACATTGTGTCACCCATAGTTTAAATTGAGATAAACTTAATTTGATCCTGTGACAAAACTAGTATCAATGTAACGCTTTACAATGAACTATTTGTAATTGTTTGTCACCTCTACACAAATATATTCTTAGTTCTTCCAAAAGATCATAAGAATATCCTCACTATCGTCCAATGATCATTTTATGATTCATTCTGGTATATGCTCATAACACTTAGAGCATAGGACATACTGGATGTGTACATATCATGGTATGATTGATCAAAACATTCTTGTGATTTTACTCATCAAGTGTCGAAGCACTTGAATCTTGTTTCACTTATCAAGTGTCAATACACTTGAATCTTGATTCAATTCTTTTCCATGCGACAAGAACCTTTTCTTATCGTTTCTATATTGAACTCCTTCAATATCTCATATATGTACGTTTGGCATAACCATATTAGCGTCACAGTCTATCCACTATAGACATTCATGCTTAATATTCGGGTTTTGCCTAAGTCTTTCATCAAAATGAAATTCTTAACCTTTTCAATAAAAGATACATCATTTCTAATCAGCAAGATGTCCTCCACATAATGTATTATAAATATGTCTCAGCGCTTCCACTTAATTTCTTGCAAATGCAAGCATCTTCATCGTCTCCTGGCGAAATTAAACTTCTTTAACAGTTTCATCACGGTGAAGATTCCAACTCTGCGATGCTTACTGTTGGAGATATGCCCAAGAGGCAATAATAAAGTGGTTATTATCATATCTTCATGCTTATGATAAATGTTTACATACCATGCTATAATTGTATTAACCGGAAACATTAATACTTGTGTGATTTGTAAACATAAAAGAGTCCCTAGTAAAGCCTCTTGTTAAACTAGCTTGTTGGTTAATATATGATCATGGTTTCCTGATCATGAACATAGAGATGTTATTAACAACAGGGTCATATCATTAGGAGAATGATGTGATGGACATACTCCTATAGTTAAGCGTAGCATAAAGATCAAGTCATTTAATATAGTTCATTTTCTATAAGCTTTCTGATACATAGTAACCTAATTCCTTCAACCATGAGATCATGTTAATCACCATCACCGGAAGGATGCTTTGATGACATCAAACACCACACCGTAATTGGGTGGCTATAAAGGTGGCATTGAGTGTTTGGAAAGTATGGGTTGAGTCACATGGATCAAGAGTGGGATTTGTCCATCCATATGACGGATAGATATACTCTGGGCCCTCTCGGTGGAATGTCATCCAATTAGCTTGCAAGCATGTGACTGGCTCACAAGGGATCACATATCACGGGAACGAGAAAATATTACTTATCGGTATCGAGGTTGAACTAGGTATACAGAGATACCGACGATCAAAACCTCGGATAAGTAAACTATCGTGAGACAAAGGGAAATTGGTATCATATGTAAGTGGTTCATTCGATCGCAAAGTAATATTAGAAATATGTGGGAGCCATATGATTTTCCAGATTCCTCTATTGGTTATTGATCGGAGAAGTGTCTTGATCATGTCCGCATAATTCACGAACCGTAGGGACACACACTTAAGGATTCGATGTTGTTGAGTAGTTATGGGATGATGAGTAAGAGACCGAATGTTGTTCGGAGTCTCGGATGGGATCTGGGATATCACGAGGAGATCCGGAATGGTTCGGAGAATAATATTCATACAAGGAAAGTCCTGTTTCGGAGTTAGGGAATGATTCTGGTATTTTCACTGGGAATATTCTAGAAGGGTCCGGAAGGCCCGGCACTCCGGAGGGGAAGGGTACATGAATGTGTCATGACAATGTGGAATGGTTGCATCTCGTACTAGGTTACTTGGCTGGGCAAAATATAGGGAGAAATCAAATCCTAGTTTGGAAGTCAAACGCCAATTTGAAAAAGTCAAACGACAAGTTTGCTTGGTGGAGGGAGAGTAGGAAACCTACTTGGGGAGGAAGTCCTCCTCCCTCCACCTGCCGGCCAAGGAGGCCGAGTTGGGGGAGGACTCCCTCCTCCCAACCGGCCACCCTCCACCTATATAAGGAGGGGTAGGGCTCCCCTACCCCTCACACCTAAAACCCTAGCCCTCTCCTCTAGTCGCCGGCGCCACCATCTCCTTGTGCTGTCGCCGCCGCCTAGGGCACCACAAACTCGGCGAGTTGGGGTGTTCCCCAAACCCTAGCCGCCGGCTACACTCTCCCCTTGGTGCCCTCTAAACCCTAGATCACCACGGCCTCTCTCATAGTCCACCATACTCGCTCCGGCTTAAGGCAAAGCCCTGCGATATCTCCCCTCTACTTCTGGTACCATGCCGTCGTGCTACCGGAATCACGAGGAGAGTGCTACAACCTCCTCTGACTGCTGGAACAAGGGAGAGGAAGGTCTTCATCGAGTACCGAACGTGTGACCGACTGCGGAAGCGCTGCCGGAACGCAGCGCCAGAAGGATCGTCTACGCGATCTTGAGATCGGCAAGTGTACGACTACATCACCCACGAGAATCTGCTCTCGTTAACCGCTTTGGAATCTTCGAGGGTGAGTTCCTCTATCGACTCGTTGCTGCAATCTAGTAGATAGATCTTGGCTTGTTTGTTTGCATGCGGTAGAATTTTTTTGTTTTCCATGCTATGAACCCCTACACTTACTTCAACCATTGAATTTTACATGCCCTTTTAGCATCCTTTGAATGTCACATCCCAAAATTTTCCAAATTTTGTAATGTGAAAAATAAATAAACAAAATAAATAATTGTTGGAATTTAGGGTGAAAAGAAACTTTTTGTTTTGAAATGGAAACATCAAAACCCATCTTGAACAAACTTTGATTAAAGTTTGAATCCAACTAAGTTCAAATCAAGTGTAATGCATTCTTCATAAATGCATCTTGAAATTTAAACACTTGGGACATAAACCAAAACTCTAAAACCCTAATGAAAGGAAATCATTTCCAAGATTACTCTAATACAATGGATTTGGTCCATACATAAATTGGTCAACAAACATTTATAAATGATCAAGAATGATAAATACAAATATTATAAGATCATAGAAATTGGTTTCACTTAATTTGGAGTCATAGATAAAATCTTATTGATTTAGTAAGATAAAGAAATTAAATTTCAAAGCTAATAAAGCTCCTATCTAAAATCCATATCAAATGGTGAACAATAATCCTAAAGAGATTTAAAAGGATAAACAAATATTAAATAAAAATATACAAATTGGAATCACCAACTTTGGATCTATAAATAAAAAGATATGGATTTTATAAGATAAAGAAAGAAATAATAAATAAGGAGTATTTAAAAGCCAAATTAAAACTTGGACTAATCCATAAGAAAATTCAATAAATATAATCCAAATACAAATGAAATAAATGGATAAATAATATTCAAATAAAATAAAATGACCTTAACCAAATTCTATTTCTATTGGAATAAAGACATTTACCCAATTTAAATGATTAATAAATCATATGAAAATATTTTAAATAAATCAAAATGAATTATTAAACACCCTTTTGAATAAATAAAACCTACTGAAAAAGGGTTTGATAAAAATTTGAATTTAAATAAGAATGGAATATATATTTAAAATCTTATTTGAATAAGGGCAAGAGCCTATTTTAAATAAAATATAAACCATAAAAGGATAAAGGAATTATTCTAAAATAGACTTAAAATAACTAATTAAAACAATATAGAAATATACTGAACATTCAAAAAGGGTTTGAATTCAAACAAGGTTTGAATCATTTAAACAAAATCAAAACAGAATAAAAGAAACAGAAAAAGAAAAATGAATCAGAACAAAAAAAAGAAAGGACCCAACCCAGCTAACCTAGACCAGTCCAGGCCCAGCTAGACCATTTATTTCTTCCCCGCAGGAAAACCCTTCGCACCAAAGAACAAACCCGCCCCTCACTAATCGCTGGCCCCCACCGTCTCTCTCTCTCTCTCACTGACTAGCCAGCCCCACCCGTCAGTCGTCGTTTCAACCCGTGCGACCAATTATTCTTTCCCTCTCTCTCGTTTATGCTTGAATCTCGCGGCATAAATTCGCCATAACTCCGCGAGTAATCGCTCCTGCAACTACGCCCGTTAACGTGCCTCGCTCCCCTCTATATTTTCCCCCAGGCGCCCCACACTCATTGCTCAGAGGCTGCTCGGAATTCTCGTAGCAGTGCCTCTGTCTCCGACGAGCATCCGTGGCGATTCCGGCCAGCCCACGCCTTCCCTTGCTCTCTGGCGCATACAAGCCTACTCCCTAGCCTCTGGCGCATCTCCCAGTGCCGCCTGTTCAGCCGCGGGTGCCCTGTATCGTCGACTCCGTCTTCGTATGAGCATCGCCGCCGTCCGCTCCTTCTCCGGCGAGTTCCCTCGGTAAATTCTGACTGCGCCTCTCCCCCTCGTTTACAGCAGAGCACTCAACGTTCTCCTGCGCATCTAACGACATCGTTTGCTTGCTGTGGCATGATCCGTAGCCATGCCTTCAACGACGTCTGAGCGCACCCGAGCCCGAAGGCAACTCCGGTGAGCGATTAAGATCAACTCCGAGCGCCCCTGCGACGATGAAGACCACCTTGAGCATATACTCGCCACAACAATTCTGGTGAGCTTCTCCCCTCCTCCCCTCGCCTCTTGTATCACCGGCAACCTCACTGGTCGAGCGCGCCGCCGCCGTTCACCACCGCCAGCGTCGCCAGAAGATGACCAGTAGCTGTGAACCGTAGGATGTTGCTCTAGTGGATACGATAGAAACTTAAACGAAGGGGTATGAGTGATCTCGTGCCACTAGATCTGTTTTAATCCAACGCACCACAACATCCGATCCGCGAGAACCGTTTTCGACCAATCAGAACATTCCACGTGGCCTGAGTTTTGTTTTAAAAACAGAGAAGGTTCTATTAGATGTTAGAGTTTGTAAAATTCAGAACTTTTGATCCACACGTCCAAATTTTGCAAATTTTATATCAATGGAATCAGCAAAACAAATAATTTCCAACCATGTACTTTGTTTAGTAAATTTCTTCTGTTAAATTGGTTGTATTTGTAGAAACTTGTGTAGGCATAATTTGAGTATAAAATTCATTCTAAAAATATTTTTATGGTAAAATCTTTGGCAAATGGATTGTTTTGAACCTACTGACCATATAAACCAACTTATGGATTTAAAAGTGTATTTTGTGAAGCTAAAGAATAAATCTTTGAATAAAAGAATTTATAGCTAAATAGAAATGGTTGATTATGTTTTAAAATGATTTTTGAGTAAAACCTTTGTAAAATGATTTGATTTAAACTCTCTAACCATAAACACCAAGTTTTAGGATTTAAAAATATATTTGATGAACCCTATAAATTACTACTTTGCTAAAAAGCATTTTCAACAACATAAAATATTACCTTGGTATAAAAATGGTTTGTAGGTAAAAACCTTTTGAAAATGGTTTCAATATTAAACACTTGACCTTAAAACACTAACACTTGTGTTTAAAAATATATTTGGAAAACTCTAGAAAATATTATTTTGATTTAAATCATTTCTAGCAAAAAATGATTTATATGGCCTTTTTCACTAACTTGATATTCAATGGTTTTGCCACTTTTATAAATGACCAATATGTTTTTTAAAATGTTTATAACCTATTAGAAACCACTTTTCCAAATAAAACAATCTTTGGCATGCTTGCATGCATTGCTTTGTTTTTATTATTCTATGTGATGAATTGCTTGAATGGTAGATTGAATATTTGCTTGCTTGATTGAATTGTTGTAGGGGTCCCAATCTTAGATAAGATAGAGCCTCCTGTGTTTACAATGCTAGTCCCTGGATCAATAGCTAGCATCCACAGTTTAGATGTAATATCAAGAAACAAAGGTCATAATATAACTTTATAACCAGGAATACCATAAGTTTATTACATCAAACATAGCTCATTTGGCTATTACATTACATTGCAGCGGAATAACTATAAGCATAGGGTCCTTCATCTTCAAGGTGCCACAGGCAGATGTTGGTTGTAGACTTTGTAATCCTAAACAATCAATCTTCACTAAAATCAATCAAACCTGCAACATACAAGTTACAGCCACAAAGGTCAATACATTTGAATTGTATTGGCAAGTGATACTATGGTAGTATAGTGGAATCTATCATCTATATGCATTTGGATAAGTGGAGTTGAGGCTTGCATTGCTCAAAATAGATTTTTCTTATCATTTTGAAAATACTAAGTTTTTGCTTGACAAAATCATTTTTCTCAATCAAAGATTTTAAGATCCTTGTACCAAGCCATCTCTCCATCAATGATTGAAGAATTCAAACAACCCTTGTTCAAACCACAAGTTTTAACTTTAGAAATTTGAATGATGAGATTCTTGATTGCTTCCATGTCTTGATGCTCAAATTGTCCATTTCCTTGGACTAGGCTAAGTACTTAGATTTTACACTCTGCAGAGGTGGTGCACTTTACCCACAAGACTTGGTTTCCCAAGACAAAATATTTCAGAAGCCTTCCCTTAGACCAAAATGGACGCGCTCCAACCTATCAAACACCACCACCAACTGTCCATATGGCTAAGTTCTTGCAACCTATATGATCATGGCAGAGCCCATATTGCCAAGTGGTTGCACTTAAAGCTTCTCAACATTTGACATCTCAAATCCCTTTGTTTCCTGGGTGGCATACCACAAGTGAGATACACAATCCAAGTCCATGGCCTTGCGAACCACTCAACATATCCCAATCCTTCCATTCCACCCAGGTGATTCATTAACTTAGTTGTTTTATTAAACAAAACATAAGTCCTCAGACTTAGAATATTTTTCCATAGTGTGAATATATTTTCCACCCATGTTTTCTATTAGCTAGGCTAAGCTTGGTAGTAATTAGGAAACTTAACTTAGGAAATCCTACTAGGGACTCATCTACTAGGTTTCCTATAGCAAGATCTATACTTAGCAAAATCCATGCAAGTTTACTTAGCAAAATCACTAATGCATAGAGAAAGTAATGGGACAAAGAGTATGAAGCATCACTTGCCTTTTTGGTAGGGAATGGTGGTTCACTCCTTGATCTTTCTAGTCTCACACTTCACTACAAGTCAATCAAGCAAACACCAATTCAATTTACATTCCCACCAATAATCACTCAAACAAATTCACACACACAAGACAAAGAAAACCAATTCATGCATGGGAGCATGCACAAGATAGTTTTATTTTGCAAAGGGGATCTCTATGGGGTTTCTAAACTTTGTAAGATCCAAATTGGTCATTTACCAAAGTGGCAAAGTCATTAGCAAGAGGGTTTTGTCCAAAAACTATCTTTAAATCCATTCATCATTTTATGTGGTGAAAAATGTTTTTATTAAGGAAAAACTCTTAAGTTGTTCACCAAATGAGTTGCTAATTTGCAAAACTTGGTTTTTTGGGTCAGTGGGTTTGATCAAACCATTTTCTTAAAGTTTTCTTTCCATAATTATTTTTATAACAAAAACCATTCTTTTTATTTGGCTAGAAAATGACTAAGTCAAGTAATCCAACCTAAATCTTTCCATAATCATTTTTAACACCAAGGGTTGGTTCCTAGGGTCAGTAGGGTCACAACAATTCAATTTGCAAAGGTTTTACTTCAAAATTATTTTCAAAAGATAAATTACATTTCTATTTGACTAGAAATGGTTTTAAATTAAAGAATCATTTCTTAATTTATCCAAATACATTTTTGTGTCCACAAAGTGTTCCCTAGGGTCAGTAGGTTCAAATCAATCCAATTGCCAAAGATTTTAACCCTAAATTCAATTTAAAACAGTTTTTACATTCTTAACAAGCATACAAATGTTTCTGCAATTTCAAACAAGCTAACAGCTACTATTTGCTAAACTAAGGGCATGGTTTGCTAGGGTTTATTCTCCTGATTTCAATGATATAAAGTTTGCAAAAATTTGAATGTGTGGTTTGAAAGTTATAGCAATTACAAGTTTGCATTCTAATCAGGTTCAAATTCTGTTTTTCAAATCTCTGGTGACACGCGGCACTCTCTTATTCGCTGGTACCGGTTCGCACGGATCAGTCGCTGTGGAGCGTTGGATTAAATGTGATCATACGGCTCAGAGCTAGCGTACCCTTTCGGTTAAGTGGATCTATCGTGACGCTGCGATCTAGATCGGACGGTGCTGGCGAGTTTGACCATATGCGGGCGGCACTGACGGTGGCTAGCGGCAGCGCACGGCCAGGCGGTGGTGCTACGGTGGTTCGAGGGAGAGAGAGAGGAGGAGAAGAAGCTCGCCGGGTTCAGCAGGTCACGGTGATGCTCGAGGAGGTGTTGGTTGGGCGAGGGGCGCTCTGGTCTTGGCAGGATTGCTCGCCGGAGTGGAGGACGGCGTCGGTTGCCTCAGGTGGTCATCGTGGATGGCGCTGTGGATCACCCCAAGGCGAAATATCGACGCGGTTAGATGCAGAAGGATGTGTCAAGTATGGGAGTGTGAACGAGGAGACGCGGGGCGGTCTGGTTTACCTGGGGGTCGTCGTCAGAGAAGAAACAGGCGGCGGCGCTGTCAGAGCTAGTCCAAGCCAAAGCTCTGGGGCGCCCGCGGTCGAGTGAAGGACACGGGGAGAAGCGTCTGGGAGTGGGGAAAACTGCCAGGGTGCTCAGGGGGCTCGGGGTGGTGTGTGCTGGCCGGATTTTGAGAAGAAAGCTCGTCGGAACAGAGGATGCTCTGAGAGAAATCGAGGCGGCCTGGGGGCGTGTCGAGGAGGGGTGTCTGGGGAAAACGGTAGAGGAGGGGCGAGCGCTTTAAGGTGCGTGATCGCTGCGAGTTAAGGTGTCCGCGTTAAGGCGTATTGATGCCGCGAATTCAAGGCCTGCAACGGCCGGCGAGGGGGAGAAGGGGTCGTGCGGGTGGGGAAGAAGAGGGTCGGTGGTGGGGTCTGGTGTCAGTGAGAGAAGGAGAGAAAAGGGGGAGGTCCACCAGTCAGCCTCTCTGTGGGTCAGATAGTTGGTTCGAATCATTTTCTGCGGGGAGGAGAAAACTGGGCTAAGTGGGCTGTTGGGCTGGCTCAGTTGGGTCTGTCCTTTTCCACATTTTTTTTCTGCCTGTTTGTTTTATTCTTTTCTATTTCTATTTTCTGATTTGATATTCAAACAAATGATTCAATCAACAATGCAAACCATTCAAACAATTCAAACTTGTATTGAGTTTTTGGTTCTGTTTAGTAGCATAAACCAACTTCCAAAATAAAATAATATTTTAAATCTTTTTAGGTTCCATTTATTAATTAAATAAAATGGACCATGGTTTATTAATAAAATAGGGTTTGGTTTATTTAATAAAATCTCCATTTTAAATGCAAATATTTTCAAAACCAAATCAGTAGGTTTTATTTGGAAATAAGGAATACTTGGAAACTTGTTTAAAATAAAATAACATTTTATTTTAGGGTCCAATAACCATTAAATGAATAGATTTTTTATTCATTTAATTCAATAGGATTTGTTTTATTAAAATCTTTATTTTGAAAACTAAAATAAAACCAAAACACTTCAGTAGGTTTTATTTGAGAATATAAAATACTTGGAAACTTATTTAAAACAATTTAATAAGTTTGATGTTTTAATTAAAATGGTAAAACCTTTTATTTAATAAATTTTTGAACAATAAATTCTTATTAATTTATTTAAATAAACCTTTGCTATTTTTTATTTAAAATAAAATGTTTTAATTCCAAAGCTTGGCCAAGGTTTTAATTTGGTTTTATAAAATAATCTTTATTTATAATTCCACCTTTTCCTTTAAAAACAAAATCTTTTATTTAAAAGATTAATAATGGTATTTCCAAAACATTTTATTTTCCACTATTTAAAATGTTTATCTTTTTAAATTTCTTTAGGATATTATTTAATCCAAATTGGTTTGAGGTTCCAATTGAATTCAAAATGTTTCTTCTGGCTCTGAAAATCAAACAAAGTTTTATTTTATTAATTTATTTTCACATTACAAGATTTGGAAAAATCTTGGGATGTGACAATTGTAGTCGAATTTGAAGAGTGTGACTATTGCAATATCAAGGAGTGAACTTATAATTTTCTACCAAAAAGGCAAGTGGTGCTTCTGAAGGGTTTCGCAGCATACTAAATCAAAATTTTCTACGGCTGCGAACGGGGAAGCCAAGATCTAATCTAGGAGATGCAAACAACGAGGGGGGATAGATGAGATTTTCATACCCTTGAAAAAATCGCACAACGGAACGTGATTGATGTAGTCGTACTAGCCTTCTCCTCCTCGTGATCCGATCCAACGCCGCAAGTGGCGACGCCTCCGAGAGATGCACACGTACGGCACCTTGAAGTCTCCTCCTTCCTCGGTGCAGCAAGTGGGGTTGAGAGATATATTGGATCTACAACACGACGGCATGGTGCAAAGGTGGAGAGTTTCTGCGCCAGGGCTTCGCCTACGCGCAGTCGGGAGAGAGAGAGAGGAGGGCAGCAGGTAGGCAGCTAGGGATGGAGGAGGTGTGGGGGGAGGGTGCGCCCCTGCCCTCTTTATATAGAGGGCTGGCCGGCTGCCCTTTCCCATCCTCCAAGCCCTAGGGCCGGTGGCCACATGGGATGGAGTGGGGGGCAAGTTTCCCCCCTTCTAGAAGCTCTCCCTAGGGTTTACCCTAGGGCTTGGCCGGCTGGGCCTATGGGGCCTTGTGCCCCTGGCCCAATGTGGCCAGGGCACTCCCTCGTAGGCCCACGCCCCCTCCCGACAAGTGGGGCCACATTGGTCCCACTCCGGAAGCTTCTAGAAGCCTCCGGTACAATACCGAACATTCTGAAACAATTCCGAAATCCAAAAACTACTTTCCCTTATATGAATCTTATTCTCCGGACCATACCGGAACCTATCATGATGTCCTGGATCTCATCCGAGACTCCGAACAAAAACTCATAAACCAATTATCCATTCTATCCTAGCGTCGAGACACGTTAAGTGTGTGACCCTACGGTTTCGAGAATATGCAGACATGATCTTCTATCAATAATCAACAGCGGGATCTGGAAACCCATATTGACTCCCACATATTCATCGATGATCATATCGGATGAACCACGATGCCAGGATTCAATTAATCCCATATATATATTCCCTTCATCACGCGATATTTTACTTGCCCGAGATTCGATCGTTGGCATCAGAATACCTAGTTCAATCTCGTTCACAGCAAGTACTTTACTCGTTCCGTAATCTGATATCACTTTGTGATTAACTTCTTAACCACTTGCTTGCAAGAGGTGTTGATATCGATTGCCGAGTGGGCTTGAAGTATATTTCTCCGACTTGGGAGGGACAAGTCCCATCTCGATACATACAACCCAACAAGTACTTTCCGATCACCTGAGAGACACCTTTATGATCACCCTCTCATAGGATGACGTTTGATGACCTCAAAGCTTTCTTCCGATACCAGGGAGTTGCATTATCTCATGGTCTAAGGAATACAATATTTGACATAAGAAAAAGCTTCGCAAAGATGATCACTATGACACGATCTAATTGCTCTGCTTAATTTGGGTCTGTCCATCATATCATTCTCCCAATGACATGATCTCATAAAATTGACAACTCATGTCTATGGTTAGGAAACCTTAACCATCATTAATCAATGAGCTAGTCCATAGAGGCATACTAGGGACACGGTGTTGTTCATAAACCACACAAGTATCAAAGTTTCCGCTTAATACAATTCTAGCATGGAATATAAACTTTATCATGAACAAGAATTATAATAATAACATTTTTATTATTGCCTCTATGGCATAATTCCAACAGTCTCCCACTTGCACTAGAGTCAATAATCTAGTTTACATCTGACAACAATCTAACACCCATGGCACTAAGGTGTTGATCATGTTTTGCTCGTGGAAGAGGTTTAGTCAACGGATCTGCTACATTCAGATCCGTATGTACTTTGCTAATCTTCATATCTCCATCTGTTATATAATCTCGAATTATATGAAACTTGCAGTTGATGTGCTTGGTCTTTGGATGATATTTTGGTTCCTTAGCCAGTGCTATGGCGCCAGTGTTGTGACACAATATCTCCAGTGGTTCCAAGGCACTTGGAACCACACCAAGCTCAGTGATGAAGTTCCTGATACAAACTCCTTCACTTGACGCTTCTGCAACAGCCATGTATTCCGCTTCTACTGTAGATCCCGCGATCACGCTTTGCTTGCAGCTTCTCCAGCTCACAGCTCCATTCAAAATATAAACATATCATGTCTGAGATTTAGAATCATCCTTGTCGGTGTCGAAACTAGCGTCTACGTAACCTTTTACGACGAGCTGTTCATCACCTCCATAGACTAAGAATATTTCTTTAGTCCTATTTAAATACTTTAGAATGTTCTTCACGGCTGTCCAGTGTTCCACTCCTAGATCACTTTGGTATCTGCTTGTCAAACTAAGAGCATTGGACACATCCGGTCTAGTACACAACATGGCATACATGATAGAACCTATGGCCGAGGCATAAGGTACTTTGCTCATAGCTTCTCTATCATTTACCGTAGCTGGACACTGAGCCTTGCTCAATATCTTACCTGACAACATAGGCACTGAACCTTTCTTTGCCTTATCCATTCTAAACCTTTTCAGAACTTTGTCTAGGTATGTACTTTGGCTTAAAGCTATCAGGCGTCTTTGTCTATCTCTATAGATTTTGATGCCCAATATATAAGCAGCTTCCCCTAGGTCTTTCATTGAAAAACATTTATTCAAATAACTCTTCACATCGTTAAGCATGTCAATGTCATTTCTAAATATCAATATGTCATCCACATATAGTACCAAAAATTTCACTGATATCCCACTCACTTTCTTGTAGATACAAGCTTCGTAGCAATTTGGAACAAATCCAAAGCTCTTGATCACTTGATCAAAACGAAGGTTCCAACTCCGAGATGCTTGCTTCAGTCCATAAATGGAACGCTGAAGTTTGCACATCTTATCAGCATCCTTAGGATCGACAAAACCTTCGGGTTGCATCATATACAACTCTTCATCAATGTTGCCATTGAGGAACGCAGTCTTGACATCCATCTGCCATATTTCATAATCATGAAACGCAGCAATTGCTAATAAAATCCGAATGGACTTAAACACCGCTACGGGAGAGAAAGTCTCATCGTAGTCAACACCTTGAACTTGTCGAAAACCTTTCGCGACAATCGTGCTTTATAGACAGTAACATTACCATCTGCGTCCGTTTTCTTCTTGAAAATCCATTTGCACTCAATGGCCTTTCGGTCGCTAGGAGGGTCCATCAAAGTCCATACTTG
Source organism: Avena atlantica (assembly GCA_910589765.1). Lineage (NCBI taxonomy): Eukaryota > Viridiplantae > Streptophyta > Magnoliopsida > Poales > Poaceae > Avena > Avena atlantica. The sequence goes on along the minus strand of OU342735.1, from coordinate 434,990,719 downwards.
GTTTTCGCTCATGGATCCTAATTCAGATTTCATGGCCTCTAGCCATTTCTCAGAGTCTGGGCTCATCATTGCTTCCTCATAGTTCGCAGGTTCACTATTGTCTACTAACAAGACAGTCAAGACAGGGTTACCGTACCACTCAGGAGGGGCACATGACCTTGTCGACCTGCGATGTTCAGTAGTATCATCGTCCGAAGCTTCATGATCCTTGTCATTAGCTTCCTCTATTGTTGGTGCAGACGGCACTGGAACAATTTCAGGTGCTGTGCTACTCTCCAACTCAAGAGAAGGTTCAATAACCTCATCTAGCTCTACTTTCCTCCCACTCACTTCTTTCGAGAGAAACTCCTTCTCAAGAAAGGATCCGTTCTTTGCGACAAACACTTTGCCTTCGGATCTGTGGTAGAAGGTATACCCAATCGTTTCCTTATGGTATCCTATGAAGAGGCATTTCTCCGCTTTGGGTTCGAGCTTGTCCGGCATCAAATTTTTGACGTAAGCTTCGCATCCCCAAACTTTAAGAAACGATAACTTAGGTTTAGCACCAAACCACAGTTCATACGGTGTCGTCTCAACTAGGGGTGGGCATAAAAAACGAAATCGAACACCGAAACCGAATTAACCGGAACCGAAACCGAATACACCGAACCCGAATTAGACGGAACTAATTTCGGTTAGTAAATATGATTAACCGAATTTATAAATATTAATTCGGTTTTGACTCTCTATTAACCGAAATAACCGTACAAACCAAAAAATATACGTGACAGAGCTAAATATATTATGATTCTATCCCAGGCGTCCATCACTGTACGTAGATACTAGCTCATGCGACAAAAAGACATGCATGCAAAAGCTGTCAGGCAGCCATGCATGTACGTATGTCTCCAGCCACATGCACGTACATGTTCGTGGTTCAACTTGCAATTGTGTCTATGAATTTTGCTGGAAGCCTTTCAGTTGTTTTCTTGTTTCGGGTATAATCATGTATTTTAGCTGACCTCTCAACACATACAATTTGTTGAATGTATACGGCTTGGAAGATAGACGTCATTTTTTGAACGAGCAAGATAGACATCATGCTTATTATGTTCTTTTTCTACACATGTGTTCAAAACATCATCTAGCAATGTATTGCTTTGGGTACTCGCCGACCTGGAGGTTGCTTCTGGTGCGCCGATGAGTGGTTTAGCTCGTATAGATCTAACATAAATTATGGCACAATGTTGTTATTTCTAGAAGTTTGGTTAAAAACCGAACACCGAACCGAATTGCCCACTAACCGAACTATCGATTAATTAAAAAACCGAAATAATTTCGGTGCCTATTTTGTAGAAACCGAATTATAGAAAAACCCGAAAAATCGAACCGAATTAACCGAAAAAACCGAATGCCCACCCCTAGTCTCAACGGATTTAGATGGTGCCTTATTTAAAGTGAATGCAACGGTTTCTAATGCATAACCCCAAAATGATAACGGCAAATCTGTAAGAGACATCATTGATCGCACCATATCTAATAGAGTTCGATTCCGGCGTTCAGACACACCATTGCGCTGTGGTGTTCCGGGTGACGTGAGTTGCGAAACTATTCCGCCTGCTTTAAGATGCGTGAGAAAATCATAACTCAAATATTCACCTCCACGATCGGATCGTAGAAATTTAATTTTCCTGTTACGATGGTTTTCCACTTCATTCTGAAATTCTTTGAACTTTTCAAATGTTTTAGATTTATGTTTCATTAAATAGATATACCCATATCTACTTAAGTCATGAGTAAAAGTGAGAAAATAGCGATATCCACCGCGCGTCAAAACACTCATTGGTCCGCATACATCGGTATGTATGATTTCCAACAAGTCCGTTGCTCGCTCCATTATTCCGGAGAACGGGGTTTTGGTCATCTTGTCCATGAGGCATGGCTCGCACGTGTCAAATGATTCAAAATCAAGAGACCCCAAAAGTCCATCAGAATGGAGTTTCTTCATGCGTTTTACACCAATATGACCTAGACGGCAGTGCCACAAATAAGTCGTATTATCACTATCTACCTTGCATCTCTTAGCCTCAATGTTATGGATGTGTGTTTCATTGCTTTCGAGATTCAGAAGAAATAAACCATTCATAGCAGGTGCATGACCATAAAAGATGTTACTCATATAAATAGAACAATCATTATTCTCCGATTTAAATGAATAACCGTCTTGCAATAAACACGATCCAGATATGATGTTCATGCTCAACACAGGCACATAATAACATTTATTAAGGTTTAAAACTAATCCCGAAGGTAAAACTAAGGAGAGCGTGCCGACGGCCATCAAATCAACTCTTGATCCGTTGCCAATGCGCATCGTCACCTCATCCCTCGCTAGCCGCCGTCTATTCCATAGCTCCTGTTTCGAGTTACAAATATTAGCAACTAAACCAATATCAAATACTGAGGCACTACAACGAGCGCTAGTAAGGTAAACATCAATAACATGTATATCAAATATACCTTTGATGGCCAGCCTTCTTGTCCGCTAAGTACTTCGGACAGTTGCGCTTCCAGTGACCCTTGTCCTTGCAATAGAAGCACTCAGTGTCCGGCTTAGGTCCAGACTTGAGCTTCTTCTCAACAGGGGCAACGCGCTTGCCGCCGCCTTTCTTGAAGGGCTTCTTTGCACCCTTACCTTTCTTGAAGGTGGGGGGCTTGTTGACCATCAACACATGATTATCCTTTTTGATGTCCACCTCCGCAGCCTTTAGCTTTGCGAAGAGCTCGGTGATCGTATCAGTGGAACCAATTTGATTGTGAGTCACTACAAAACTTTTGTAGCTGGGAGGGAGTGATTGCAGAACCCTGTCAATCTTGAGCTCCTCTGGAATCTTGCAGTCCAGTTGCTCAAGGCGTTGAGTGTAGCCCGACATCTTAATGGCGTGCAAACTAACGGAACTCCATTCCTTCATCTTGCAGTTAAAGAATTTCTCAGAGATCTCATATCTCTCAGAACGGGCCTGAGTCTGAAACATGGTTTTCAGTTCCTCAAGAATCTCAAAGGGCCCGGCGAACTCCTCAAAACGATTTTGAAGGTCCGATTCCATAGCAAACAACATGGTGCTCTTAATCACACTATAATCATCTTTGCGCGACTGATAAACAATTTTTTCATCAGTCGGTGCATCTACAACAGGGGCGTCACCTAGCGCTTTCTCAAGGACATAGTCCTTTTGTTCCCCAGCGAGAATGATTCTCAGATTGCGGAACCAGTTGGTGAAGTTAGACCCATTGTTCTTAAGCTTTTCTTCTCAGCAAAAACGTTGAAGTTGAAGTTGGACTTAGCCATTTTATCTACAAAATTTGCAAGTACAATTTAGACTATGTTCATGATAACTAGTTCAACTTAATCAAATTACTAGATGAACTCCCACTAAATTCAACATCCCTCAAGTTGTTCAGTGAACATGATCCAAATTCACCACACCTAATCCGATCTTCACGAGAAGAGATGTGGTTTCAATGGTGGACAACAAAGTGTCGATCATATCATTCATATGACTCATGCTTAACCTTTCGGTTCGTGTGTTCCGAGGTCATGTCTGTACATGCTAGGCTCATGAAGTCAAACCCAAGTATTTATGCGTGTGCAAAACTGGCTTGCACCCGTTGTATGTGAACGTAGAGTTTATAGCACCCAATCATCACGAGATGCTTGAACACGACGAACTTTTGCAACGGTGCATACATGGGGAGAACACAATTTTATCTTGATCTTTAAGTGAGGAATCATCTCATAATGCTACTGTCGCGATCTAAGCATAATAATATACATAAAAGGATAAACATCACATGCATATAATTTTATGTGACATGGTATAGCCAATCTCCGCGCAATGATCTCCATCTTGTGCGTGCCAGCATGATCTCCATCACTCCATGATTGCCTCCACCACGAATAGCAACTACAACTATTGCTAACTACTTAGCGATAAAGTAAAGCTATTACATGGGGTATAAGAAGTTGACACACAGGTCATACACAATTATAAAGACAACCATATGGCTCCTGCCGGTTGTGTACTCATCGACATGCAAGTCGTGAAATATTACAAAACATGATCATTGCATACAACATACACATCACATCTTGGGCCATACCATATCACAGAAACACTCCCGGCAAAAACATGTTAGACGCCTCTACTTTGTTGTTGCATGTTTTACGTGGCTTATGGGAGTAACAAGCCAAGAACGATTCTTACCTACGGAAAGCCACAACGGTGATATTATGGTTGCCAACATTCGGTGTAAATCCCATGACAACTATAGTGAGAGAAACTGGCATCCACCAGCCGCATGTGTGGAACAAGCCACACGTCAAGTGCGGAGCCGGTCTCGCGAACGAGGTCACGTAAAGTTGGCCTGGACCGCTTCGATCTCACTATCCCGCATCATAAGAAGTACACAACAAGAGGCTTGCAACAGAAAACATCAACGCCCGCAACAAGCATGTTGCGTTCTACTCGTGAAACACATCTACGCATAAACCTGGCTCTGATACCACTGAAGGGTTTCGCAGCATAGTAAATCAAAATTTTCTACGGATGCGAACAGGGAAGCCAAGATCTAATCTAGGAGATGCAAACAACGAGGGGGATACATGAGATCTTCATACCCTTTAATAAATCGCACAGCGGAACGTTCAACGGAACGTGGTTGATGTAGTCGTACTAGCCTTCTCCTCCTCGCGATCCGATCTGATCCAACGCCGCAAGTGGCGATGCCTCCGAGAGATGCACACGTACGGCACCTCGACGTCTCCTCCTTCCTTGGTCCAGCAAGTGGGGTGGAGAGATAGATTGGATCTACAACACGACGGCGTGGTGCAAAGGTGGAGAGTTTCTGCGCCAGGGCTTCGCCTACGCGCAGTCGGGAGAGAGAGAGAGGAGGGCAGCAGGTAGGCAGCTAGGGTTGGAGGAAGTGTGGGGGGAGGGTGCGCCCCTGCCCTCTTTATATAGAGGGCTGTCCGGCTGCCCTTGCCCCTCCTCCAAGCCCTAGGGCCGGCGGCCACATGGGGTGGAGTGGGGGGCAAGTTTTCCCCCCTTCTAGAAGCTCTCCCTAGGGTTTCCCCTAGGGCTTGGCCGGCTGGCCCTATGGGGCCTTGTGCCCCTGGCCCAATGCGGCCAGGGAACTCCCTCGTAGGCCCACGCCCCCTCCCGACAAGTGGGGCCACGTTGTTCCCACTCTGGAAGCTTCTAGAACCTTCTGATACAATACCGAACATTCCGAAACAATTCTGAAATCCAAAAACTGCTTTCCCTTATATGAATCTTATTCTCCGGACCATTCTGAAACTTCACGTGATGTCCTGGATCTCATCCGAGACTCCAAACAAAAACTCATAAACCAATTATCCATTCTATCCTAGCGTCGAGACACGTTAAGTGTGTGACCCTACGGGTTCAAGAATATGCAGACATGATCTTCTGTCAATAATCAACAGCGGGGTCTGGAAACCCATATTAACTCCCACATATTCATCGATGATCATATCGGATGAAACACGATGTCAGGATTCAATTGATTCCATATATATATTCCCTTCGTCATGCGATATTTTACTTGCCCGAGATTCGATCGTTGGCATCGGAATACCTAGTTCAATCTCGTTCACAGCAAGTACTTTACTCGTTCCGTAATCCGATATCACTTTGTGATTAACTCCTTAACCACTTGATTGCAAGCGGTGTTGATATATATTACCTAGTGGGCCCTAAGTATATCTCTCCGACTTGGGAGGGACAAATCCCATCTCGATACATACAACCCAACAAGTACTTTTCGATCACCTAAGAGACACCTTTATGATCACCCTCTCATAGGATGACGTTTGATGACCTCAAAGCTTTCTTCCGATATCAGGGAGTTGCATTATCTCATGGTCTAAGGAATACAATATTTGACATAAGAAAAAGCTTCGCAAAGATGAACACTATGACACGATCTAATTGCTCTGCTTAATTTGGGTCTGTCCATCATATCATTCTCCCAATGACATGATCTCATTATTAATTGACAACTCATGTCTATGGTTAGGAAACCTTAACCATAATTAATCAATGAGCTAGTCCATAGAGGCATACTAGGGACACGGTGTTGTTAATAAACCACACAAGTATCAAAGTTTCCGCTTAATACAATTCTAGCATGGAATATAAACTTTATCATGAACAAGAATTATAATAATAACATTTTTATTATTGCCTCTAGGGCATAATTCCAACAGCTTCATACTTTTGTACCATTATTTTCACTATGCATTAGTGATATTTCTAAGTAGGACTTGCATGGAATTTTTGCTAAGTATAAACTATGCCATGGGAAATCCTAGTAGATGAAACCTTAGTAGAATTTTCCTAAGTTAAGATTCCTACTACTATCATGCTTAGCTTAGCTAGTAGAAAACAAGGGGTGGATTATATTCATGCTATGGAATATTTCTAAGTCAAGGACTTGTGTTTTGTTTAATAAAACAACTAAGTGAATGAATCACCTGGGTGGAATGGTATTGCTTGGAAGGATTTTTGTTGAGTGGTTACACAAGGCCCATTTCTATGGTTTACCTTGTGTATCTCACTTGTGGATTGCCACCCAGGAACAAAGAGATTTGAGATGTCAAATGTTGAGAAGCTTCAAGTGCAGCCACTTGGCATTATGGGCTCTGCCTGGATCATATAGGTTGCAATAACTTAGCCAAATGGACAGTTGGTGGTAGGGGATAATAGGTTGGAACGCGTCCATTCTGGTCTAAGGGAAGGCTTCTGAAAGATCTTGTCTTGGTGAAAATCAAGTCATGTGGGGAAAGTGCACCACCTCTGCAGAGTGTAAAATCTAAGTACTTAGCCATGTCCCTGGTATTGGACAATTTGAGCATCAAGACATGGAAGCTATCAAGAATCTCCTCATCCCAATTTCTAAGTTAAAAACTTGTGGTTGAACAAGGGTTAATGGATCACCAATTTCTATTGGTAGATGCCTTGGGTGATTTTTGACAAACAAAAACTTAGTCAAATGATAAGGAAAATCTATTTTGAGCAAAGCAAGCCTAAGCTCCACTTAGACAAATGCATATAGATGATAGATACCACTATACTACCATAGTATCACTTGCCAATACAATTCAAATGTATTAACCCTGGTGGCTGTAACTTATTATGTTGTAGGTTTGTTTGATGTTAGTGAAGTGTGTTGATTAGGATTACAAGTCTACAACCAACATGATTGCCTGTGGCACTTGAAGATGAAGGATTCCATGTTATAGTTATTTCTGTTGTATTGTAATGAGATAGCCAAATGAGCTTTGTAAGATGTAATGAATTATTTTATTCCTGGTTATAAAGTTGCATTATGACCTTTGTTTCTTGATATTACATCTTAACTGCGGATGCTAGCTATTGATCCAGGGACTAGCATTGTAAACACAGGGATCTCTACCTTATTAAAGGTTGGGACCTCTACAGATGGTATCAGAGCACCGTGTTTCCTGTAGGATTGTAACCCTAGGATTGGACAAAAACCCTTAGGAAATAGGAGTTATATTTGTTCCAAGACTTATTTACAAACAATCTTGTAAACTCTTTCCTCAACCTTTTTGGTTTTGATTCTACATCTCTTCCTTTTTCAAACTTGATGGATAAGACCTCATCATGAGCAAAGGACTTCACCAACTCAAATGAATTCAACTTCAACATCATCAAGGACTTCAACTTTAGTTTCAACAAGGAATTCAACTTGGATATCACTAAGGACTACAAGTGAGACAAGAAATATTACTCAAGACTTGAAGACTAAGGAAACACAACTTAGAAGGAATCATCATCACCTTTGAAGTTTTGTGACCGAGACACAAGAATTTTTCCAAGGAAACCATGATCTCATTCAAGAAGAAACAACAAAGAAGAACGGAATGATCTCAAGTGAACCATATAGTTGGACCACCATATTTAGTTTAAATCAAACACACCAACTATTGTGGTGTAGCTAAAATATTTTGTTGCCTAAAAATGTGCTTGAACTTCTTGTTTGAGTGGAATGTTTGTTTGTGATTGCTTGCTCATTGCTTGTGTGAATTGTGATGTGTGTGATTAGAATTATTTCCTATATAAATCTTTGCCTATTCTAATCCCAATCCAACCCAAACAAATGACTACCCCAATAAACTCCAACATCAAGAATGGTGACAACAACAACCAAGAGATGCACATGAGAGAACTCATAGTAACCCAAACCCAGTTGAACCAAGTGACAAATCAGTTTTTAGCCAACAACAATGAGATAAACCCAACCATGCAAAGGTTTTTGGAGACCGAAACCCAATTGATGCAAAGGGTGACAACTCAAATGATCAACATGGGAGACAACCTTCCCCAAGGAGTTTGTGACAACAATGATGTCAAGGATGATATTATAGAAGGAACCCAAGCTTGCAATATTTGTGGAGACATGGATCACACTTCCAAAGAGCATGAAGATCAATTCCCTAATTGTGAAGAGAAACATCCAGCTAATCAATGCCCCAAATCTCAAGGTACTTGTTTCCTATGTGAAGGAAATAATCATGTCCCTATCCAATGCCCCATCTATTCTATAGTTCAACAAAGGAAACAAGGTGGAGTGCATCAACAGTTTGGAACCCCCCATGAGGGAACAACTTCTACCAAGAAGGATGAAGACAAAGGAAAATCTCAGCTTGCACCCCATGCACTATGACTCACATCGATGGACAGAAGAAGAAACATATGTATTATCCAAGGAAACGGTTAAGGAGACAAGTAGACTTTCCCACCTTTGAGGTGAGATATGAAGAGCATGAACTAGAAGAACTCCTAGCTTTGGAGAAACCCAAGAAGAAGAAGGACAAAAGCCAAGTGTAGTGTTGACATTGCAAAGAGATGGGACACTATGCCAATGAATGTCCAGAGAAGAAGAAGAAGTATAAGGAAATTAGCCAAGTGTGGCGCAACAACTGCAAAGAGCTAGGCCATTATGTATCAACTTGTCCACAAAAGATACGTGAAGAACTCAACCTTGTCACATGTTACAATTGTGGTGACCAAGGACATTATGCAAGCAATTATCCAGAAAAGATGAAGTACAAGACAAACAAGCCTATGAAGGATCTCAGCCTTGTCACATGTTTCAAGTGTGTAAACAAAGGACACTATGCAGATGTCTGCCCAGATAAGTTTCATCAAGATCCCAAGCAAGCCAAGATGTAATCTAGCTGAAAACTTTTTAAGGGTGGTAGCACCCTAGTTGCTTTGAGCCAACTTGTAACTCCAGCCTCCCCAAATCTCGGGACGAGATATCTTTTAAGGGTGGTAGCCTGTCACATCCCAAATTTTTCCAAATTTTGTAATGTGAAAAATAAATAAACAAAATAAATAATTGTTGAACTTTAGGGTGAAAAGAAACTTTTTGTTTTGAAATGGAAACATCAAAACCCATCTTGAACAAACTTTGATTAAAGTTTGAATCCAACTAAGTTCAAATCAAGTGTAATGCATTCTTCATAAATGCATCTTGAAATTTAAACACTTGGGAAATAAACCAAAACTCTCAAAGCCTAATGGAAGGAAATCATTTCCAAGATTACTCTAAGACAATGGATTTGATCCATACAAAAATTTGTTAACAAACATTTATAAATGATCAAGAATGATAAATAAAAATATTATAAGACCATAGAAATTGGTTTCACTTAATTTGGAGCCATAGATAAAATATTATGGATTTAGTAAGATAAAGAAATTAAATTTCAAAGCTAATAAATCTCCTATATAAAATCCATATTAAATGGTGAACAATAATCCTAAAGAGATTTAAAAGGATAAACAAATATTAAATAAAAATATACAAATTGGAATCACCAACTTTGGATCTAGAAATAAAAAGATATGGATTTTATAAGATAAAGAAAGAAATAGTAAATAAGGAGTATTTAAAAGCCAAATTAAAACTTGGCCTAATCCATAAGCAAATGGAATAAATATAATCCAAATCCAAATGAAATAAATGGATAAATAATATTCAAATAAAATAAAATGGCCTTAACCAAATTCTATTTCTATTGGAATAAAGACATTTATCCATTTTAGATGATTAATAGATCATATGAAAATATTTCAAATAAATCAAAATGAATTATTCAACACCATTGTGAATAAATAAAACCTACTGAAAAAGTGTAACACCCTCAGAATCGACCCTATGCAAGTTTTAGCAAAACTCGCCAAACCCGCATAGAAACGATTCAAAGGTGCCCACCAGGCACTTTCGTGCGGGTGGAAAACGAAGTAATAACATTACACAACAGTCCTCGATGGGACCCACAGAACAGATATATACAACAGCGACTCAAAGAGTCAAGAATACAGATATAATATACAAGATCCAAATCACCTTGAAAATGATAGAGCGTCCGACTACGGACAAGATGCAAATGGGGCTAAGAGCCCTGAAGAATAACCAATGGCGTCCATAACCCTGCCCAGGCCAAGCCGGAAGGGTAACCCTGCTAACGACGTCGATCTCAAACCTGCTTAAACAAAAGGGGTGCCGACGAAGGGCAAAGGAAAAAGAAGGAGCGTCAGTACTGAGGCCAGTACACAGCGAGGCTAGAATTCGGCGGTCCTCGCCTACATAGGTATGGTGGACTGAAGCGGCAGCGGCAGCATGCACTAATCAACCTATAGAGACTCGAAACAACTGGCGGCAATCAGAGGGGGGTAAGAAAGACCTATTCGGAACCAACCTGATACTACCACCAATCAAACCCATCCTGGCGTTTCCCCCTCGAGACCAAACGAGGAAGTCAACCGAGGAACTCACACAGTTGGCAATTTTATTTATTTGGTTATCGTTGCAGTAATTACTAGTCAGGTATAGATAATCTTCCTGATAAAATAAGCAGTGGGTCATTTTAGTTAACCATTCCGTTATAGTGGCAACACTTACTGAGCAGATATAGAGAGCATGAGATAAACCCAAAACCCAGCAGTTGTTGGTACTTTTATTTAGCCATTCCGTTGTAGTTTTCATACTTACTAGTCAGGTACAATGGTCGCAAGCGACACTCCAAACAAGCAATTGTGGGCAGTATTAATTAACCATTCCATTATAGTGAGCTGCTTACTAGTCATTATAAAGTCAAATTTATAGCAATAAACTTTAGTTATGCTTGTCTATGGTCGAGATACTGTGCTCCAAGTCGTCCATAACCGCGGACACGGCTTTCAGAAAGTTTTACCCGGCCGGGGTGCACCAATAGCAACACACACTCGATCAACCTCGGAAAAACCAAATCAAAACCCAACGAGGCTTTCACGACAAAGCAATCACAGGATTCAGAATTATTTCAGGGGGCCACCCCTTGGAGTACACCCGCAACGAAGTAAGCAAGCTCCGAGACGGACTCAAGGTTTGCGTCAGTGGCTGTAAACGACAGCAAATCCCCAAACGGGGACTGTCGATACCGCGAAAACACTCCGCTCCCAAAACAGTACAGCGTGCTCCTCACACAATCGTAAATAAAGCAGTAAAGCATGGCATAGGTACAGGATAGTAAATAAAACCTCAAACTAGTTGTGGCCCCAAGAAATAAGACTGAATCAAGCTCTGGCTCAGGGGGGTCCCATATACCTCCCGGATGTGGATAGCGCGATAAATCAAGGAACGTGTATCAAGTACTCGGGGTCCTACGGGACACAAGTGGGCGTTCGGAAACCAAATATTATCTATCACCCACCGATGCCTCTGCTTACTTCAATTTTAGTTGTTAAATAGGAATTAAAGTGAACGATAAGTAAAACTATGATCATCTCCAACGGAAACATGCGGCAATACATCAGCAACTGTGGCACTGGGCGACACGCAACAACATTTGAGCAAGCGACTACGACGCGCAAGTCCGACTATCTACCAAACAACAGGTAATAGGATGTGTCCAAGGCAATATAGGGCTGCACGGTATATCACAGGGGCGGAAACTAAAGCATCGCAACACAGATAGCAATAGATCAACAGGAGGGAATAAATACTATAAAAGTAAGATAGGTAGAAAGGGGGAGATGCTCGCCTGAAAACATTGTTGAAGGTTCAACCGAGGATCGGGTCGGCACTCGTATCAACTCAACGGCCCAATCCGCGAAGAAGCAAAACACTAGAAGAAGCACCGGATGCAATATTTAATACTACGGCAAAAGATCGGGCATGATGCATGTATGATGTATGACATGGCAAAGGTGCGATGCAATTAGGCCATTTAAAGCGGAACCGGGGGTCCCGACATTTAATTAAACGGTTCAAGTTATTTATCTACCCCGCAAATTAAATGTTGTTTTAACAAGGCAAAACAATGACACCGGTTCGCTACACAAATTTAAATGAGGCCAATATAAGGCTAGATTTGCCCGCATATGGGCCCCATATTTAATTATGCAGTGAATCGGCATAAGGCCCCCAAACCACACAAAAATGCATGCATGAACAATTTACTATGCAACAAGTTTTATAATTAGCATTTATAAAATAGGGGCTCGGGAAAAGGTTCACACATTAGGGGTCTCGACGGACTTGGGGTTCCGGGGTTCGGGGTCGGTCTCAGGGTCCAGGGTTCGACGGGGTTCGGTTTCGACGGGATCGTTCTCGGTAACGGGGTAGATATTGGCGCATCCGTGGTCTTCGGGTCATGTCGACGGTCATGGCGTTCGGGATGAAGCACTTGTCGCATCCGGGGAGCAGGACTTGGTTGGCGTCGGGGCGCATCGGGTCCACCCTGGTCGGTGTTGATCTTGTCGTCGACGGCGAACTTGAGTGGATCGGTTACCGGGGTCTTCGGATCCGTGAAGTAGACCTTGTCGCACGATTTCCGAGGTAGACGAACTTGGCGTATTCGCATCAGCGATCTTGGCGTTCGGGTTCTCGACTTCGCATCCGGAACGAAGGTCTTGTCGCATCGGACTTTTGTTGAATCATCTTCGGAAGATCTTGACAACAAGGGAATAGATATCTCGCGCGGTTTTGGTATTGTTTGGGTGGCACCACCATCTTCATAGTTCATATGACCTTCACCGTTGCAACCCCCAATCCATCATCTCCATTGCTTCACATCCAAAGAAGCACGTGTAAACACCATCTGGTAACACCACTAGCACCATCTTGACAGGAGACAAGGGCACCAGGGCACATGCGGGGTGGAGGCTTCGGGCTCTGCTCAGGGGGGTGTCCCTTCGCAGCAGGGAAGAGGGGAGCGCTGGCACCGCTGCGGACAGGAGGACGAGGGGATGGGCGCCCGTGGCTACGCGGCCTGCAGGTGCTGCAGAGAGAGGCGACCGAGGGGTGTTGCAGGGGACGGGTTCTGGCGGGGCCGGCCGCTGGCGGAGCCGCGGCTGCCGGAAGGAGGCAGGGAGGCGGGGCCCAGGGAGGCGGCCGACGAGGGGGCGAGCCCGGCGGAGCCCGGCGAGGGGGCGGCCAGAGGAGCGGGGCGAGGTGGCGGGTGGACGGGCCGGCGCTCGAGGCGGAGGTGGGCGAGGCGCTGGAGGAGAGGCGGGCCCCTGGCGGCGAGGATGGTCGGGGGAGGCCTCCGTCGGCGTCGGGGGAGGAGACGCCGGGGCAGAGCCGGCGCGCTGGAGGAGAAGCGGGGAGGAGCGGATGCGGCGGTGGACGCGGGAAGGTGGGGGAGCGTGGCGAGAGGAGGGATGAGGGCGCGTCGGGGACAGGGAGAGCTGGGGAGGAGGGAGGTGGGCCTGCAGGGTGGGTCCCAGGGGAGTGGCTGGACAGGTGCGGCCGGGGATGGTGCTGTGTGCGTGCGTGAGTGTGTCCAGGGGTGGGGCTGCTGGGAGTGGGGAGAGAGAGGGGGATTAGGTGGCAGGGTTTGATTGGGGGGGCAAGAGATGTGAGCTGAGGTGGCAAGAGGCTATTGGAGGGAGTGAGGTGGAGGGTTGGGCTGGGTAGATAGTTTGGTAGGTTTAGGAATTAGGTGGACTGTTTTAATTTCTGGGGCGGTCGTTCGGGTCATTCGGCCCGTTCGACTGCCCCACTAAAAATAATGCAAAACTTTATTTATTTAAACGGACCGTTTGCAAAACATATTTAATCAAAACAAAATATTCCGGCGATCCGGGTTTGCGTTTGAATAAAAGACGGGGCGTTTAGAAAACAAAACCAGGCTTTTCAAAAATAGTTTTATGCAATCAATTGTAAGATGATGACGATGCTCAAATGCAATGTGGCATGATGACATGAGCATGCGGTCATGATGATGCAATGCACAAAAACAACGCGATTTTCTAGTAGTGGTTTTGTGGGATGCCACAAAAAGGGTTTGATAAAAATTTGAATTTAAATAAGAATGGAATTTATATTTAAAATCTTATTTGAATATGGGCAAGAGCCTATTTTAAATAAATTATAAACAATAAACTGATAAAGGAATTATTCTAAATAGACTTAAAAAAACTATTTAAAACAGTATAGAAATATACTGAACATTTGAAAAGGGTTTGAATTCAAATAAGGTTTGAATCATTTGAACAAAATCAAAACAGAATTAAAGAAACAGAAAAAGAAAAATGAATCAGAATAAAAAAAAGGACCCAGCCCAGCTAACCTAGCCTAGTCCAGGCCTAGCTAGCCCATTTATTTCTTCCCCGCAGGAAAACGCTTCGCACCAAAGAACAAACCCGCCCCTCATTGATCGCTGCCTCCCACCGTCTCTCTCTCTCTCGCTGACTAGCCAGCCCTACCCGTCAGTTGTTGTTTCAACCCGCGCGACCAGTTCTTCTTTCCCTCTCTCCCGTTTCTACTTGAATCCTGTGGCGTAAATTCGCCATAACTCCGCGAGTAATCGCCGCTGCAACTACGCCCGTTAACGCGCCTCGCTCCCTTCTATATTTTCCCCCAGGCGCCCCGCACTCATTGCCCAGAGGCTTCTCGGAATTCTCGTAGCAGCGCCTCTGTCTCCGACGAGCATCCGCGGCGATTCCGGCCAGCCCACGCCTTCCCTTGCTGCCTGGCGCATGCAAGCCTACTCCCTAGCCTCTGGCGCATCTCCCAGTTTTGCTCGTTCAGCCGCGCGTGCCCTGTATCATCGACTCCGTCTTCGTCTGAGCATCGCCGCCGTCCGCTCCTTCTCCGGCGAGTTCCCTCGGTAAATTCTGACCGCGCCTCTCCCCCTCGTTTACACGAGAGCACTCAACGTTCTCCTGCGCATCTAACGACATTGTTTGCTTGCCGTGGAATGATCCGTAGCCTCGCCTTCAATGACGTCTGAGCGCACCCGAGCCCGAAGGCAAATCCGGCGAGCGATTAAGATCAACTTCGAGCGCCCCTGCGACGATGAAGACCACCTTGAGCATCTACTCGCCACGGCGATTCTAGTGAGCTTCTCCCCTCCTCCCCTCAGCTCCTGTATCACCGGCAACCTCACTGGCCGAGCGCGCCGCCGCCGTTCACCACCGCCAGCGCCGCCAGAAGATGACCAATAGCTGTGAACCGTAGGATGTTGATTTGGTGGATACGATAGAAACTTAAACGAAGGGGTACGAGTGATCCTGTGCCGCTCGATCTATTTTAATCCAACGCACCACAACATCCGATCCGCGAGAACCGTTTTCGGCCAATCAGAACATTCCACGTGGCCTGAGTTTTGTTTTAAAAACAGAAAAGGTTCTATTAGATGTTAGAGTTTGTAAAATTCATAACTTTTGATCCACACGTCCAAATTTTGCAAATTTTATATCAATGTAATGATCAAAACAAATACTTTCCAACCATGTACTTTGTTTACTAAATTTCTTCTGTCAAATTGGTTGTATTTGTAGAAACTTGTGTAGGCATAATTTGAGTATAAAATTCATTCTAAAAATATTTTATGGTAAAATCTTTGGCAAATGGGTTTTTTTGAACCTACTGACCATAGAAACCAACTTATGCATTTAAAAGTGTATTTTGTGAAGCTAAAGAATAAATCTTTGAATAAAAGCATTTCTAGCTAAATAAAAATGGTTGAATATGTTTTAAAATGCTTTTTGAGTAAAACCTTTGTAAAATGATTTGATTTAAACTCTTTGACCCTAAACACCAAGTTTTAGGATTTAAAAATATATTTGATGAACCCTATAAATTACTACTTTGCTAAAAAGCATTTTCAACAACATAAAATATTACCTTGTTATAAAAATGGTTTATAGGTAAAACCTTTTGCAAGTGGTTTCAATATTAAACACTTGACCTTAAAACACTAACACTTGTGTTTAAAAATATATTTGGCAAACACTAGAAAATATTACTTTGATTTAAATCATTTCTAGCAAAACAAAAATGATTTAAATGGCCTTTTCACTAACTTGATATCCAATGGTTTTGCCACTTTTATAAATGACCAATATGTGTTTTAAAATGTTTATAACCTATTAGAAACCACTTTTCCAAATAAAAAAATCTTTGGCATGCTTGCATGCATTGCTTTGTTTTTATTATTCTATGTGATGAATTGCTTGAATGGTAGATTGAATATTTGCTTGCGTGATTGAATTGTAGTGGAATTTGAAGAGTGTGACTATTGCAAGATCAAGGAGTGAACTTATAATTCTCTACCAAAAAGGCAAGTGGTGCTTCATACTTTTGTCCCATTATTTTCATAAACCACACAAGTATCAAATTTTCCGCTTAATACAATTCTAGCATGGAATATAAACTTTATCATGAACAAGAATTATAATAATAACATTTTTATTATTGCCTATAGGGCATAATTCCAACAGCTTCATACTTTTGTCCCATTATTTTCACTATGCATTAGTGATATTTCTAAGTAGGACTTGCATGGAATTTTTGCTAAGTATAAACTATGCCATGGGAAATCCTAGTAGATGAAACCTTAGTAGAATTTTCCTAAGTTAAGATTCCTACTACTATCATGCTTAGCTTAGCTAGTAGAAAACAAGGGGTGGATTATATTCATGCTATGGAATATTTCTTAGTCAAGGACTTGTGTTTTGTTTAATAAAACAACTAAGTGAATGAATCACCTGGGTGGAATGGTATTGCTTGGAAGGATTTTTGTTGAGTGGTTACACAAGGCCCATTTCTACGGTTTACCTTGTGTATCTCACTTGTGGATTGCCACCCAGGAACAAAGAGATTTGAGATGTCAAATGTTGAGAAGCTTCAAGTGCAGCCACTTGGCATTATGGGCTCTGCCTGGATCATATAGGTTGCAATAACTTAGCCAAATGGACAGTTGGTGGTAGGGGATGATAGGTTGGAACGCGTCCATTCTGGTCTAAGGGAAGGCTTCTGAAAGATCTTGTCTTGGTGAAAATCAAGTCTTGTGGGGAAAGTGCACCACCTCTGCAGAGTGTAAAATCTAAGTACTTAGCCATGTCCCTGGTATTGGACAATTTGAGCATCAAGACATGGAAGCTATCAAGAATCTCCTCATCCCAATTTCTAAGTTAAAAACTTGTGGTTGAACAAGGGTTAATGGATCACCAATTTCTATTGGTAGATGCCTTGGGTGATTTTTGACAAACAAAAACTTAGTGTTTTCAAATGATAAGGAAAATCTATTTTGAGCAAAGCAAGCCTAAGCTCCACTTAGCCAAATGCATATAGATGATAGATACCACTATACTACCATAGTATCACTTGCCAATACAATTCAAATGTATTAACCCTGGTGGCTGTAACTTATTATGTTGTAGGTTTGTTTGATGTTAGTGAAGTGTGTTGATTAGGATTACAAGTCTACAACCAACATGATTGCCTGTGGCACTTTGAAGATGAAGGACTCCATGTTATAGTTATTTCTGCTGCATTGTAATGAGATAGCCAAATGAGCTTTGTAAGATGTAATAAATTATTTTATTCCTGGTTATAAAGTTGCATTATGACCTTTGTTTCTTGATATTACATCTTAACTGCGGATGCTAGCTATTGATCCAGGGACTAGCATTGTAAACACAGGGATCTCTACCTTATTAAAGGTTGGGACCTCTACAGATGGTATCAGAGCACTGTGTTTCCTGTAGGATTGTAACCCTAGGATTGGACAAAAACCCTTAGGAAATAGGAGTTGTATTTGTTCCAAGACTTATTTACAAACAATCTTGTAAACTCTTTCCTCAACCTTTTTGGTTTTGATTCTACATCTCTTCCTTTTTCAAACTTGATGGATAATACCTCATCATGAGCAAAGGACTTCACCAACTCAAATGACTTCAACTTCAACATCATCAAGGACTTCAACTTTAGTTTCAACAAGGAATTCAACTTGGATATCACTAAGGACTACAAGTGAGACAAGAAATATTACTCAAGACTTGAAGACTAAGGAAACACAACTTAGAAGGAATCATCATCACCTTTGAAGTTTTGTGACCGAGACACAAGAATTTTTCCAAGGAAACCATGATCTCATTCAAGAAGAAACAACAAAGAAGAACGGAATGATCTCAAGTGAACCATATAGTTGGACCACCATATTTAGTTTAAATCAAACACACCAACTATTGTGGTGTAGCAAAAATATTTTGTTGCCTAAAAATGTGCTTGAACTTGTTGTTTGAGTGGAATGTTTGTTTGTGATTGCTTGCTCATTGCTTGTGTGAATTGTGATGTGTGTGATTAGAATTATTTCCTATATAAATCTTTGCCTATTCTAATCCCAATCCAACCCAAACAAATGACTACCCCAATAAACTCCAACATCAAGAATGGTGACAACAACAACCAAGAGATGCACATGAGAGAACTCATAGTAACCCAAACCCAGTTGAACCAAGTGACAACTCAGTTTTTAGCCAACAACAATGAGATAAACCCAACCATGCAAAGGTTTTTGGAGACCGAAACCCAATTGATGCAAAGGGTGAAAAATCAAATGATCAACATGGGAGACAACCTTCCCCAAGGAGTTTGTGACAACAATGATGCCAAGGATGATATTATAGAAGGAACCCAAGCTTGCAATATTTGTGGAGACATGGATCACACTTCCAAAGAGCATGAAGATCAATGCCCTAATTGTGAAGAGAAACATCCAGCTAATCAATGCCCCAAATCTCAAGGTACTTGTTTCCTTTGTGAAGGAAATAATCATGTCCCTATCCAATGCCCCATCTATTCTATAGTTCAACAAAGGAAACAAGGTGGAGTGCATCAACAGTTTGGAACCCCCCATGAGGGAACAACTTCTACCAAGAAGGATGAAGACAAAGGAAAATCTCAGCTTGCACCCCATGCACTATGACTCACATCGATGGACAGAAGAAGAAACATATGTATTATCCAAGGAAACGGTTAAGGAGACAAGTAGACTTTCCCACCTTTGAGGTGAGATATGAAGAGCATGAACTAGAAGAACTCCTAGCTTTGGAGAAACCCAAGAAGAAGAAGGACAAAAGCCAAGTGTAGTGTTGCCATTGCAAAGAGATGGGACACTATGCCAATGAATGTCCAGAGAAGAAGAAGAAGAAGTATAAGGAAATTAGCCAAGTGTGGCGCAACAACTGCAAAGAGCTAGGCCATTATGTATCAACTTGTCCATAGAAGATACGTGAAGAACTCAACCTTGTCACATGTTACAATTGTGGTGACCAAGGACATTATGCAAGCAATTATCCAGAAAAGATGAAGTACAAGACAAACAAGCCTATGAAGGATCTCAGCCTTGTCACATGTTTCAAGTGTGTAAACAAAGGACACTATGCAGATGTCTGCCCAGATAAGTTTCATCAAGATCCCAAGCAAGCCAAGATGTAATCTAGCTGAAAACTTTTTAAGGGTGGTAGCACCCTAGTTGCTTTGAGCCAACTTGTAACTCCAGCCTCCCCAAATCTCGGGACGAGATATCTTTTAAGGGTGGTAGCCTTTCACATCCCAAATTTTTCCAAATTTTGTAATGTGAAAAATAAATAAACAAAATAAATAATTGTTGAACTTTAGGGTGAACAGAAACTTTTTGTTTTGAAATGGAAACATCAAAACCCATCTTGAACAAACTTTGATTAAAGTTTGAATCAAACTAAGTTCAAATCAAGTGTAATGCATTCTTCATAAATGCATCTTGAAATTTAAACACTTGGGAAATAAACCAAAACTCTAAAACCCTAATGGAAGGAAATCATTTCCAAGATTACTCTAAGACAATGGATTTGATCCATACAAAAATTGGTTAACAAACATTTATAAATGATCAAGAATGATAAATAAAAATATTATAAGACCATAGAAATTGGTTTCACTTAATTTGGATCCATAGATAAAATCTTATGGATTTAGTAAGATAAAGAAATTAAATTTCAAAGCTAATAAATCTCCTATATAAAATCCATATCAAATGGTGAACAATAATCCTAAAGAGATTTAAAAGGATAAACAAATATTAAATAAAAACATACAAATTGGAATCACCAACTTTGGATCTATAAATAAAAAGATATGGATTTTATAAGATAAAGAAAGAAATAGTAAATAAGGAGTATTTAAAAGCCAAATTAAAACTTGGCCTAATCCATAAGCAAATGGAATAAATATAATCCAAATCCAAATGAAATAAATGGATAAATAATATTCAAATAAAATAAAATGGCCTTAACCAAATTCTATTTCTATTGGAATAAAGACATTTATCCAATTTAGATGATTAATAGATCTTATGAAAATATTTCAAATAAATCAAAATGAATTATTCAACACCATTGTGAATAAATAAAACCTACTGAAAAAGGGTTTGATAAAAATTTGAATTTAAATAAGAATGGAATTTATATTTAAAATCTTATTTGAATAAGGGCAAGAGCCTATTTTAAATAAAATATAAACAATAAAAGGATAAAGGAATTATTCTAAATAGACTTAAAATAACTATTTAAAACAGTATAGAAATATACTGAACATTTGAAAAGGGTTTGAATTCAAACAAGGTTTGAATCATTTGAACAAATCAAAACAGAATTAAAGAAACAGAAAAATAAAAATGAATCAGAACAAAAAAAAGGACCCAACCTAGCTAACCTAGCCCAGTCCAAGCCTAGCTAGCCCATTTATTTCTTCCCTGCAGGAAAACGCTTCGCACAAAAGAACAAACCCGCCCCCTCATTGATCGCTGCCTCCCACCGTCTCTCTCTCTCTCGCTGACTAGCCAGCCCTACCCGTCAGTTGTTGTTTCAACCCGCGCGACCAGTTCTTCTTTCCCTCTCTCCCGTTTCTACTTGAATCCTGTGGCGTAAATTCGCCATAACTCCGCGAGTAATCGCCCCTGCAACTACGCCCGTAAACGCGCCTCGCTCCCCTCTATATTTCCCCCAGGCGCCCCGCACTCATTGCCCAGAGGCTTCTCGGAATTCTCGCAGCTGCGCCTCTGTCTCCGACGAGCATCCGCGGCGATTCCGGCCAGCCCACGCCTTCCCTTGCTGCCTGGCGCATGCAAGCCTACTCCCTAGCCTCTGGCGCATCTCCCAGTGTTGCTCGTTCAGCCGCACGTGCCCTGTATCGTCGACTCCATCTTCGTCTGAGCATCGCCGCCGTCCGCTCCTTCTCTGGCGAGTTCCCTCGGTAAATTCTGACCGCGCCTCTCCCCCTCGTTTACACTAGAGCACTCAACGTTCTCCTGCGCATCTAACGACATTGTTTGATTGCCGTGGAATGATCCGTAGCCTCTCCTTCAACGATGTCTGAGCGCACCCGAGCCCGAAGGCAAATCCGACGAGCGATTAAGATCAACTTCGAGCGCCCCTGCGACGATGAAGACCACCTTGACCATCTACTCGCCACGGCGATTCTAGTGAGCTTCTCCCCTCCTCCCCTCAGCTCCTGTATCACCGGCAACCTCACTGGCCGAGCGCGCCGCCGCCGTTCACCACCGCCAGCGCCGCCAGAAGATGACCAGTAGCTGTGAACCGTAGGATGTTGATCTGGTGGATACGATAGAAACTTAAACGAAGGGGTACGAGTGATCCTGTGCCGCTCGATCTATTTTAATCCAACGCACCACAACATCCGATCCGCGAGAACCGTTTTCGGCCAATCAGAACATTCCACGTGGCCTGAGTTTTGTTTTAAAAACAGAAAAGGTTCTATTAGATGTTAGAGTTTGTAAAATTCATAACTTTTGATCCACACGTCCAAATTTTGCAAATTTTATATCAATGTAATGATCAAAACAAATACTTTCCAACCATGTACTTTGTTTACTAAATTTCTTCTGTCAAATTGGTTGTATTTGTAGAAACTTGTGTAGGCATAATTTGAGTATAAAATTCATTCTAAAAATATTTTATGGTAAAATCTTTGGCAAATGGGTTTTTTTGAACCTACTGACCATAGAAACCAACTTATGCATTTAAAAGTGTATTTTGTGAAGCTAAAGAATAAATCTTTGAATAAAAGCATTTCTAGCTAAATAAAAATGGTTGAATATGTTTTAAAATGCTTTTTGAGTAAAACCTTTGTAAAATGATTTGATTTAAACTCTTTGACCCTAAACACCAAGTTTTAGGATTTAAAAATATATTTGATGAACCCTATAAATTACTACTTTGCTAAAAAGCATTTTCAACAACATAAAATATTACCTTGTTATAAAAATGGTTTATAGGTAAAACCTTTTGCAAGTGGTTTCAATATTAAACACTTGACTTTAAAACACTAACACTTGTGTTTAAAAATATATTTGGCAAACACTAGAAAATATTACTTTGATTTAAATCATTTCTAGCAAAACAAAAATGATTTAAATGGCCTTTTCACTAACTTGATATCCAATGGTTTTGCCACTTTTATAAATGACCAATATGTGTTTTAAAATGTTTATAACCTATTAGAAACCACTTTTACAAATAAAACAATCTTTGGCATGCTTGCATGCATTGCTTTGTTTTTATTATTCTATGTGATGAATTGCTTGAATGGTAGATTGAATATTTGCTTGCGTGATTGAATTGTAGTGGAATTTGAAGAGTGTGACTATTGCAAGATCAAGGAGTGAACTTATAATTCTCTACCAAAAAGGCAAGTGGTTCTTCATACTTTTGTCCCATTATTTTCATAAACCACACAAGTATCAAAGTTTCCGCTTAATACAATTCTAGCATGGAATATAAACTTTATCATGAACAAGAATTATAATAATAACATTTTTATTATTGCCTCTAGGGCATAATTCCAACAGCTTCATACTTTTGTCCCATTATTTTCACTATGCATTAGTGATATTTCTAAGTAGGACTTGCATGGAATTTTTGCTAAGTATAAACTATGCCATGGGAAATCCTAGTAGATGAAACCTTAGTAGAATTTTCCTAAGTTAAGATTCCTACTACTATCATGCTTAGCTTAGCTAGTAGAAAACAAGGGGAGGATTATATTCATGCTATGGAATATTTCTAAGTCAAGGACTTGTGTTTTGTTTAATAAAACAACTAAGTGAATGAATCACCTGGGTGGAATGGTATTGCTTGGAAGGATTTTTGTTGAGTGGTTACACAAGGCCCATTTCTATGGTTTACCTTATGTATCTCACTTGTGGATTGCCACCCAGGAACAAAGAGATTTGAGATGTCAAATGTTGAGAAGCTTCAAGTGCAGCCACTTGGCATTATGGGCTCTGCCTGGATCATATAGGTTGCAATAACTTAGCCAAATGGACAGTTGGTGGTAGGGGATGATAGGTTGGAACGCGTCCATTATGGTTTAAGGGAAGGCTTCTGAAAGATCTTGTCTTGGTGAAAATCAAGTCTTGTGGGGAAAGTGCACCACCTCTGCAGAGTGTAAAATCTAAGTACTTAGCCATGTCCCTGGTATTGGACAATTTGAGCATCAAGACATGGAAGCTATCAAGAATCTCCTCATCCCAATTTCTAAGTTAAAAACTTGTGGTTGAACAAGGGTTAATGGATCACCAATTTCTATTGGTAGATGCCTTGGGTGATTTTTGACAAACAAAAACTTAGTGTTTTCAAATGATACGGAAAATCTATTTTGAGAAAAGCAAGCCTAAGCTCCACTTAGCCAAATGCATATAGATGATAGATACCACTATACTACCATAGTATCACTTGCCAATACAATTCAAATGTATTAACCCTGGTGGCTGTAACTTATTATGTTGTAGGTTTGTTTGATGTTAGTGAAGTGTGTTGATTAGGATTACAAGTATACAACCAACATGATTGCCTGTGGCACTTTGAAGATAAAGGACTCCATGCTATAGTTATTTCTGCTGCATTGTAATGAGATAGCCAAATGAGCTACGTAAGATGTAATGAATTATTTTATTCCTGGTTATAAAGTTTCATTATGACCTTTGTTTCTTGATATTACATCTTAACTGTGGATGCTAGCTATTGATCCAGGGACTAGCATTGTAAACACAGGGATCTCTACCTTATTAAAGGTTGGGACCTCTACAATGAATTGTGTCGTTCCGTATGAAATTTCATACCAACCAATTCGGTATCCAATACCAAAGAACCACATTGTTTAACAAGCAAAGAATACAACCATAACATGTATATCATCTATATACCTAAATTGGATATTTCCAATCTTTTATTTTCTGCCAAGTATATTTTATAGATTCTCTTTCAGCATTTCCTTTTCCTTTTTAAAAGAATCTATCAACACCAAAAGTGGCACCATACACATGACACATAGTCCAAAGTGTGTATATTCAAATAATAATACCTTTGGACTTGCACTTTGAAGTAGATCACCATCATCAAAATGATCAGCATTCTTTCAAAATCCATTCTTTAGTTATCTTTTAGTGTAGTAAACACTTTACATACATATTCTATTCATCCTTATCATGACGACTTTCATGATCAAGCTAATGTAGCTTATAAAGACGAATCGTGAGTATAACGTTACTTTCCAAAACCCTTTTGGATGATTAGGATGTCTAGCATCTCCAACCTTTGTAAATTCTCATCCAATATGAGAACTTACATTATACTCTATCATATTGCAACCAGAAACATTGTTTCAGATATCGTTATATCTGTCACACATGATGGTTTCTGAAACAATTCTTTCATCTCCTAGATAAACTTGATATTAAAACAATCAAGAATCATGGAGGCAAACATGATACTTAAGATACTAACACTGGAATTGTTAGTCTCGATTTAATACCAATTATTAAATTTCATGGAGTAAACAGAGTTTGCTGAAAGTTTGCAATAGGACTTTAAACTGTAGATTGACACTCAACACAATACGATACCAGTTCGTAAAGTAAATATCCAGAATTCTATAGTTCTATTATCTCAATTACAACTGAGCACAAGGTGGTGAATGAATGCCAATGACTACAACAAATTATGCAAATTCACTTTCATTTAATTTATGATAAATTGAGTTCTAGTAATACAAATTAGAAATGAACTCCCACTCAAAAACGACATCCCTCATGTATTTTTGGTGATTACAAGAACCAAATCCACTACACCAAGTCCGGTCATCACGTGAGTCGGTGTAGATTCAAATGCGAGCATCAAATGGGCATCATATCTTCCATATGACTCATGCTTAACCTTTAGGTCCGTGTTCCGAGGCCATGTCTGTACATGCTAGGATCACCAAGTAAGAACCTTAGTATTCGCGTGTGTAACTGTCTTACACCCGAAATATGATCATGGATCCAAAAACACCCGATCATCACGTGATGTCTTGGAGCGACGAAACATAATCGGTGCATACTTAAGGGAGAACACATTTTTATCTTGATATGTAAATGAGGGATCATATTATTATGCTAATAAAATGCCAAACTAGCAATATAAGATGCAACAAACATCACATGTTAATAAGTGAAATGATATGGTTCCCGCATATGATCTCCATCATGTGCACCGTGGTATGATCTCTATCATACCTCTATGTGTAAGGCCAAGGTATATGGAACCTACATGTTATGTGTGTTGTAAGAGTATCATATCATACTTCTACTTACAACATCACCATATCATAACACTAGCCCAACAACAATCTAAACTAGACGCCTCTAATTTATCCATTGCAAGTTTTACGTGGCTTAGGGATTTCGAAGATAGAACCGTTCTTACCTAGGAACATGAACCACAACGAGGATAACCAAATTGTTGACAACTCGTTTAAAATTAGATATTGACTATAGTAGGAGAGACAGACACCCGCTAGCCACTTATGTCAAGCGTGGAAGAGGTCTCATGTGCGAGGACATGTAAAGTTTGTCTGAGCCGCTTCATCCCACTATGCCACCAATATGCAAAGTACAACTAAGAAGCAATAAAATGATCATCATCGCCCACATACTCATATGTGTACTACCCGTGCAAAGCATCTATGCATAGATCTGGCTCTGATACCACTGTAGGGTTCACTGCATAGAAAACAAAAAAAATCCTATGATGAGAACAACTATGTACCAATATCTATCTACTAGATACAAGCAACGGGTGGATATACATCCATAGAATACATACCGTCGAAGACCGAATAGCGTTAACGAGGCTGTACTCGTGGATGATGTAGAAGAACGCTTGCCGATCTCAAGATCGTGATGAAGTCCATCTGGTCCAGCCGGTCCAGCACCGCAAAGCAGTGGTGCATCCATGATCACACACACGTCCGGGTACCCCGATAACCTCCGCGCCCTCGCTCCAGCAAAGCAGCGGAAGCAACAAATCCTTCCAGAAAAAGCCACCGGGAACATGTATCTCACTGATCCAAGACCATGGGAATTCTAAAGGGGGGAGAGAGATCCTTCACGAGGAGGTGTGCTTTGAGAGGATGAGAGGGGGGCTTTTATAGGGAGAGGGGGCACCCCAAGGGGCATGGCGCCTAGCCATGGTGGATGCCCCCACCTCTTACACATTCATGTGGGTGGAGATCCCACTCAAAATGAAAAGCCTCCACTCCCATTAAAAAGCCTCCACTCAAAAATCCACTCACATGCATTAAATTTCCACCAATTTTAATGCAAGCTCTCATTTAAATAAAACTCTTTTATTTATTTATTCAGAATTTTGTTAATTACTATAATTAAGAAACATTCACATAAAACCCTTATAACATTTCAATTTCACATGCAGAACCAGTTTCAACAATTTCAACCGAAACAGTTTTGGTGTCTAGTGAAATAAATTCCTGCGCTTTCCTTTTTCTTTATCTGGCATATTATTTGCTCTGAATGGTGTCGGTTCCCCTTAAGTGTGTAACCCTACGGTTCACGAATAATGTAGACATGATCGAGACCCCTCTCCAATCAATAATCAGCAGCGGGACCTAGAGATCCGTACTGACTCCCACATATTCAACGATGACTTCTGTGATCGTGTGAACCTTATATGCATGTAACTCAATCCCTTTGTCTCGTCATATATTACATGTCCGAGATTCGATCATCGATATCTCCATACCTAGTTTGATCTCGTTACCGACATGTACTCTTTTCTTGTTCCCGTGATATAACATTCTAGTGATCAAATCACTTAAGCTAACTAATGTGATATCACCGAGAGGTCCCAGAGTATATCTATCCATCATCGGGATGGACAAATTCCACTCTTGATCCATGAGCCTCAACATAACACCTTCGTAGCACTGAACCCATCTTTATAGTAACCATGTTACGGTGTGACGTTTGATGTTATCAAGATACTCTTCCGGTGTTAGTGATTGACATGATCTCATGGTCTAAGGACTGGGATTACTTCGTATGATGTTATAGCAATATAAACACAATGACCTTGATCATAATGCTATACTTCGGATGAATGTTCATCACACCATTCCAATAATGTTGTGACCTCGTTATTAACAACATCCAATGTCCATGATCAGGAAACCTTTGATCATCTTGTTAATCAACGAGCTAGTTTATAAGAGAGACATAACTAGGAACTTCCTTTTGTTTATTAAACACACATGTATTTATGTTTTTGTATTAATACAATTATAGCATGCAAAATAAACATTTATCATAAATAAGGAATATGATAATAACCACTTTATTATTGCCTCTCGGGCATATTCCCTTCACAATACTGATCAACAAGATCCATCATATAATAGAGATTGCAAACTAAAATAAGTAGTGAAAAACTAAAAGATGAGACTTCTCATTAATATTCAATAAAGGCACTCACACCAAGGGATACATAGATAATCAACTAAAGGAGAGATACTTCCACATGTAAACCAAACTATAAGATAACCTCTCTACCAAAAATATGAATCTAATAAAAAGGTAAAAGATAAAAGATAATGGTGGTGATACCGTGACACCCCCCAATCTTGGAACAAGCCAAGGGGATGCCAAACCTGATGATGAATTACTCCTTCGGTGGTGGTGGTGTTCTCTTGATAATATCTTCAATCAGCTTGTTCAAATCCTCAATATCGAAGGCCAGAGTACGAATCAACTCTGAATTATGCTCAATGCAGCCCATAATCAACTCGGACTAAGGATCCTAGTCCTTATTATTCTTCCTCCACTCTTCCTTCTTAGAGTGTTCATTTCATGCATGGTTAGAACGAGTGGTACAAGGAGTAAGTGTCCGTGGAGCGAGAATATGACGCGGAGGTTTCCCTCCTGTAGACATCTGTGATGTCCTCTTAAGCTTGGTGGGTTTTGCTACCAATCCAATGCTTGCGACGGTAGCGCGAGTGTCCAGTTGCTTGTCCTCCTCCATGTCACCTTCATACCCTACCGAAATCTCCTCCTCCTTGGGGACTTGAGGTTCTTCTTCCTCGGGCTTCTTGCCTTTATCATTGGCGGAGACCATGGTGCTCTAAACTTGAGAAGATTTCCTGACAGAAACATATTTAAATGAAAACACGACGAGAACATGATGCACGATCCTCGGGGAATCCAGGGGGTTATATATTATGAAGTTTCAATGCATAAGGAAGGTACTGACACGGAAACAAGGCAGAGTTGGAGCTCGAGGGTGGCACACCCCTCCAGGTGCGGCCAGGTTAGGCCCGCGCCTGGGGTGGGTTTGTTCACCCCGGACTCTCCTCCTTTGTTCTGTCTCGTAGTCTTCCTTATGTATTAAAAACATCAAAAATATAAAAAGATTGGATTTTCACGAACCTTCTGTTTTCACCACTTTTACCTATTCAATGACGAACTCTGCATATTCCTTTTCTCCTCCTGAAAATTTCCTTCATACAAAACCCTTTCATGAACTCAATGACAACATTAGTGTAAGAGAAAACAATAACCTTTAGGTACACACTTCAACTGAAAAGCCATCAAAACAAAAAGCTTCTATAAGAGGCAAATGCAGATGATGGCAGAAATCTGTCAAAACATACCAGCAGGAAAAGATTGATTTTTTCAAAGACCTTCTGTTGCTCAAATCAAAAAGTGTAGAACTGATGAAAGTTGTGTAACAACTTGGAGAACAAGCTCATAAAATGTAGCTCCATCTGAAGTACTGAGCTTCCTCACGAATTTTTACAATACAACACAAAAATCTGTCCCAAGACAGCCACTTTTCACAACTCCTCTACTTCACAAAAGTAGTTGGACTTGACACAAGAACCAAAACAAAAAGGATAAGGAGCGGTTATTACTGAGGTAATAACTTCCAACACTCGACAAAACTCTTGGGTTATCTCCCAACAAGTACTTTTATTTAATGCCTTTAAGTTAGGCTTGAAACTTTCAAAGATGCTCACATGGGATTTATATATTTGAAATGAAAGAGAGCATCAAGAAGCAAATAACCAACATACTTGAGTCTAACCCACTTCCTATGCACGGGAGTATCATGAGAAAACAAATTGTTGGAACAAAAAGCCACTAGCATAGGAAGACAAAACAGATGCAACTTCAAAGCTTTCAATATAAAACGGGGAAACTTAACATTATTGAGGTGCATAAAACCATGTTTCCCTCTCTCAGAATAACTTTCCGTACCACTTTGAATAAAGTTGATAATATAACCGTCACTTGAAACAACTTTATCATCAGAATAAGCATACTTACAGTCACCAAAAGGAGGTCCATGGTCATAGACTGGATCAATAGAAGCAAGTTGTTCCATCCTGAAATCTTTATTAGGCAAGCTATTTTCACAAGGAGCTTTAGCAAATTTGGAAAAGTTAAACTCATCAGAATCTCCATCAAACTTAGTTAAAAAAATTCCTTCTTACAATCAATAATGGCTCCACAAGTGTTCAAGAAAGGTTTACCAAAAATGATAGGACAAGTTTTGCTAGCTGCTGAATTAAGCACTAGAAAATCAACAGGATACTTAATCTTACCACAGAGAACCTCCACATATCTTACAATACCAATGGGGCAAATGTTTCATTACTATCAAGGTGGATAACCACATCAATGTCCTCAAGCTCACAAGGACCAATCTCATGCATAATTTCCCTGTAAAGCTCATAAGGAATATCACTAAAACTAGCACCAATATCACATAAACCATAGTAGCAATGATCACCAATTTTAACAGAAATGAGAAGAACACTAACTTTTCTAGCCTTACTAGGGTGAGAGATAATATTAGAAGCATATTCACAGAAGACAATGTGCTAATCCTCTATATTTCTAGTGACAGGGTTTTTCACAATAGCTACCACAGGTTCAACATTCAATTGCTTATCAGGCTCCATAGTTTTCATTGTAGCTTTGTTGTTTGCACTAATAATCATAGAATACTCCTTTACCTTAGCTGGGAAAGGCATTTTCTCAACATGAGGTTCAGGCACAATATGATTAATAGTACAAACTTGAGTACTTCTAACAGGAACATGACTAACAACATCTTTATATGGAGCATGGTACTTATTCCACTTATTTTTGGGAATTTCTATGTAGGAGGCAAAGGCCTTAAAACAATTGGCAATTCTTTGGGAATTTCTATGTAAGAGGCAAAGGCCTTAAAACAGTTGGGCCTTATATCACGGAAGTCATCAGTTCCCATAAAAGATTTAATGCATTCATAGTCATAATTTATACCTGACTTTCTTCCTTTGTCATTCTCCCAAGCTTCAGTGTTCTCTTGAATACGGTCTAATAAATCCCATTTAGCTTCTTCCTTCATGCGTGTGAATGATCCAACACAAGAAGCATCTAGTAAATCTTTATCATGAAGAGAAAGCCTAGCATAAAAGTTATTGAGAATAATATTGTTAGGGAGTTCATGAATAGGACATTTAAGCATTAATAACTTCAATCTCCCCCAAGATTGAGCTATACTCTCTCCATCAAGAGGCCAAAAGTTATATATAATATTTCTATCCTTTTGAATTTCACTGGGAGGATAAAATTTAGAGTAAAAGACAGATGCCATCTCCTCCCATTCCTTGGATTGTCCATTCTTCAGCAGCTTATACCATTCTTCAGCTCTTCCTTTTAAGGATATGGAGAGTAACTTCCTCTTCACCTGTTTAGTTATGATACCTGCAAACTTAAACAATCCACACAATTCATGGATAAAAATCAAGTGATCACCGGGATGGACAGTTCCATCCCCAAAATAATAATTATCCATAACACGATCAACAATACTTGTAGGTGTCTTAAAATGATCTATCTCAACAGATGGTGGTTCATCTACTACCCTAGAAGTGTTAGTAGTTTTCCCAAACAGAAAACCAAGTGTATTATCCATATTGGAAACAAAGTAACAAGCAGTAACAAAAGCAATACTCATAGTAAAAGTTTCCTTTACCAGTGCCACTCTTCAATAACGCTTCACTCTCTGGCAACGGCGCTAGAAAATAGTCTTGATTACTCACAAGTATAGGGGGTGTATCGCAGTACTTCCGATAAATAGGAGTGTCGATCCCAACGAGGAGCAGAAGGTGCTGAACAGTAGTATGGAGCAGGAAATCCCTGTGAATACTTAGCAAACGGATTTTTAGTGGTTTTCTGATAAAGCAACAGAACAAGGAGCAAGTAACAAAAGACAACGAACAAACGGAGCAAGTGGCCATACTTATGCTTCAAATGTCTGAGGACACATAGGAATTATGTCAAGTGCTTTTGCTTCAAATAGCTGAGTTCTCTTCTTTTGTGTTCGTAAGTGTTGTGTGGGTGAACCTGTGCTAATGTACCGACCTTACTTGGACTAATACATACTTGTGATTACCCCCTGCAAACATCCGTAACTACAAGAAATTAATTAAGATATAAATCTAACCACAACCTTAA
Source organism: Avena atlantica (assembly GCA_910589765.1). Lineage (NCBI taxonomy): Eukaryota > Viridiplantae > Streptophyta > Magnoliopsida > Poales > Poaceae > Avena > Avena atlantica. The sequence goes on along the minus strand of OU342735.1, from coordinate 434,958,513 downwards.
ACTCTGAGATCCTACACTCCCTTATGCAAAGGTGTCCTAACGGGGGTTCAGGTTTCTGTCACTCCGGCAACCCCACAATTAGTAACCAAATACACAATGCATTCTCCTAGGTCCATAAATGGTGAAGTATCATGTAGTTGACGTTCACATGACACCACTAGAAGAATAGCACCACAACTTAAATACTAAACCATTGAATAATAACTCAACACAGATTCACTACTAACAACATGACTTCTCCCATGTCCTCAAGAACTAAACGAACTACTCACAAGACATCATATGGATCAAGATCAAAGATTATATGGTAATGGATAACAATCTGAACATAAACAATAATCCAACGGTTCCACTCACAAGCATCAACTACAATAGTAATCAACACCGGGAAAGTTTCCCCTAATGAACTAAGCAATATTCAACACAATTGTTACAACGGGACGGAGTGGTGACGATGGTGCTGGTGGAGATGATTGTGTGGATGATGATGATCCCGATGAAGCCTAGCTTGTTGATGGTGTTGATGGCGACGGTCTCCCCTCTCCGAGAAGGAATTCCCCCGGCAGAAATCTGTCTGCCGGAGAGATCTTTCTCTCTCGGTGTTTTCCGCCCCCCAGAGCAGCAGAAATCTATCTGTGGTCGCTCCTCGAGGCTTAGGGTTTCGTAGGGAAGATATTGTCACATCCCAAGATTTTCCAAATCTTGTAATGTGAAAAATAAATAAATAAAAATAAATAATTGTTGAATTTTAGGGTGAGAAGAAACTTTTTGATTCCAATTGGAAACATCAAAACCTATTTTTGATCAAATAAAATCCCAAAGGGATTTAAAAAGATAAACAATTAATAAATAAAGTTATAATAGTTGGAATCACTATTTTGGATCTTTAAATAAAAAGTTATGGTTTTTAAAAAGCAAAGGTAGAGATATAAATAAGGATTATTTTATAGAGCCAAATTAATCTTGGCCAAGCTTTTGAAATAAAATATTTCTATTTGATAAAAAGATTAAAGGTTTATTTAAATAAAATGATGAGGATTTAATTATATCCATTTCTATTAAAGTAAAGGTTTTTCCATTTTTAAATAAACACTAAAACTTGTTAATTTATTTTAAATAAGATTTCCAAGTGTTTTAGTCTTTTAAATGAAACCTACTGAAAAGATTTTGATATTATTTAGATTTCAAAAAGAGTTTTAAAATAAATTAAAACCTATTTGAATTAAAAACTATGGTCTATTTATTTAATTATTAATAGATCCTAAAAGAATAAAAGTATTAATTTATTTTGGACATTGAAATATGTTGATAAACAGAATTAAAAATTCACCTAAAGATTTGTGGAGATTGAATAATATTACTAAATCTTATTTAATTAAAACTAGAGCCTATTTTAAATATTTAAAAGACCCTAAAAATAATAAATAAATTATTCTAAAATTGACTTTGGATTGTGTTGTTAATCAGTATTTGAATATACACAAATTTTGGTTGAGGTTTGAATTGATTTGTTGCTTGAATTGTTTGTTTCAAAATCAAATCAGAATATACAAACAGAAAAAAAAGAAAAACAATCTGAACAAAAAAATGAAAGGACTCAGCCCAGCCAGCTCAGCCCACTAAGCCCACTCGCCGCCCACCTCTCCCTCTCTCCGCCGAAACGTTTTCTCACCGCGGAAAGAACCCACCCTGTCGCTGACGACTAGGCCCCACTCCCCTCTCTCTCACTCGCTGCCAAACGGACCCCACGCCACCTCAGCGTCATCTCCCTCGCGGTGACCACGCCTCCAACCTCCCCTCGCCGTTTCTGGCCATTGAAGCTGGCGTCAATACGCTTTACTGCCTTCATTACTCCACCCCGCGACCTCGCCCTCTTAATCGCCTCCCTCCCCTCTCCATTTCTCCCCAGTCGTCGCCCCACCGGAGCCCCCAGGCTGGCCTAATTTACCCTTAGAACCCTACTGCCTCCGACGCTCTCCGGCAGCAATTCTGGCCAGCCTCCTCCGCCCCTCGACTCCTCGACCACACGAAAACATTTCCCAGTCTCTGGCGCACACCCCAGTGCCGCCAGCTTGCTCTTGCTTGCCCAGCAACCTCGCCTCCGTCTTCGTCTGAGCGCCACCGACGACCCTCGCAATTCCGGCGAGTCCTCCTGGTAAGAATAGACCGCCCCTTTCCCTCTCTTGGATGCTCACATGTTCATGACACTCGTACGAACCTAACGGTGCCCTCCATTCGTCTCAGTGTGCCGTAAACCTTCGCCCCCATCGACGACCAGATGAGCCCGAGGCGCAGCACAACTCCGACGAGGAATCCACGCCACCACCGTGCGCCCCTTGACAAACCGCAAGCACTTTGAGCATCGCCGTGATCTCCTGAACCTGGTGACCCACTCCTTTTACTCTCTCGCTTCCTGTAGCATCGCCACCGCCACCGTCTGACCGTTTCGCCGCCACCTGCCGTCGCCCATGTCTGGCAGGCACGCTGTGCAACGTCCGATCTTGATCGCGTGGCCACGATAGAATTTTAACCGAAGGGGTACGCTTGCTTCTGAGCCGTGCAATATCACTTAGATCCAACGGCTAGCATCTGTCGATCAGCACGAAGCGGTACAGACCAATCACAGCGCGACGCGTGGCCCTGTCTGTTTGAATAAAAACAAAAATGTTCTATTTGATGTGCCAATTTGAAAAATTCATAACTTTCATACCACACGTCCAAATTTTGCAACTTTTATATCAATGGACTCAACAAAACAAGTACTTTCTGACCATGCACTTTGTTTAGTAAAATGCTTCTGTTAAATTGATTGTTTTTGCATAAACTTGTGTGTGCATGTTTAGAATATAAAATTTGTTCTAAAATGATTTTGGGGATAAAACCTTTGGAAAATGGTTTGTTTTGAACCTACTGACCATAGAAATCAATTTGTGGTTTAAAAAATGTATTTGGTGAAGAAAAAGAATAAACTTTTGATTTAAACCATTTCTAGTCAAATAAAAATAATGTTTATTTATTAAAAATGCTTTTGGGAGAAAATCTTTGGAAAATGATTTGGAATAAACTCTCTGACCCCAAATACCAAGTTTTATGATTTGAAAATGTATTTGGCGAACACTATAAAACTATTACTTTGCTAAAAACATTTTCAACCACATAAAATAATGACTTGGTTTAAAAATGGTTTATGAAGTGAAACCTTTTGCAAATGATTTTACCACTTTATAAAATGACCAATAAGTGTTCTAGAATGTTTATAACCTATTATAAACCACTTTTGTAAATAAAACAAAGTTTGCCATGCTTGCATGCATTGTTTTGTTTCTATTGTTTTATGTGATGTTTGCTTGAATGGTCAATTGAAATTGGCCTTGGTTGATTGAATTGTAGTGATTTTAAGAGTGTGATCATTGCAAAGACAAGGAGTGAACTTATACTCTCTACCAAAAAGGCAAGTGATGCTTCATACTTTTGTCCCATTATTTTCACTATGCATTAGTGATATTTCTAAGTAGGACTTGCATGGAATTTTGCTAAGTATATACTATGCCATGGGAAATCCTAGTAGATGAAACCTTAGTAGAATTTCCTAAGTTAAGATTCCTACTACTATCATGCTTAGCTTAGCTAGTAGAAAACAAGGGTGGAATATATATTCATGCTATGGAATATTTCTAAGTTTGAGGACTTATGTTTTGTTTAATAAAACAACTAAGTGAATGAATCACCTGGGTGGAATGGAAGGAATGGTTTATGTTGAGTGGTTCACAAGGCCCATTTCTATGGTTTACCTTGTGTATCTCACTTGTGGGTGGCCACCCAGGAACAAAGAGATTTGAGATGTCAAATGTTGAGAAGCTTCAAGTGCAGCCACTTGGCATTATGGGCTCTGCCTGGATCACATAGGTTGCAATAACTTAGCCAAATGGACAGTTGGTGGTAGGGGAATGATAGGTTGGAGTGCGTCCATTCTGTTCTAAGGGAAGGCTTCTGAAAGATCTTGTCTTGGTGAAACCAAGTCTTGTGGGGAAAGTGCACCACCTCTGAAGAGTGTAAAATCTAAGTGCTTAGCCATGTCCCTAGTATTGGACAATTTGAGCATCAAGACATGGAAGCTATCAAGAATATCCTCATCCCAATTTCTAAGTTAAAAACTTGTGGTTGAACAAGGGTTGAAGGATCACCAATTTCTATTGGGAGATGCCTTGGGTGATTTTGTCAAGCAAAAACTTAGTGTTTTCAAAAGTTAAGGAAAATCTATTTTGAGCAATGCAAGCCTAAAGCTCCACTTAGCCAAATGCATATAGATGATAGACTCCACTATACTATCATAGTATCACTTGCCAATACAATTCAAATGTATTGACCCTTGTGGCTGTAACTTATTATGTTGCGGGTTTGTTTGATGTTAGAGAAGTTTATTGATTTAGGATTACAAGTCTACAACCAACATGTCTGCCTGTGGCACTTTGAAGATGAAGGACCCCATGCTATTGTTATATTCTGCTGCATTGTAATGAGATAGCCAAATGAGCTATGTAAGATGTAATAAATTATGTTATTCCTGGTTATAAAGTTGTATTATGACCTTTGTTTCTTGATATTACATCTTAACTCTGGATGCTAGCTATTGATCCAGGGACTAGCATTGTAAACACAGGGATCTCTACCTTATTAAAGGTTGGGAACCTTACAAATGGTATCAGAGCATTGTGTTGCCTGTAGGATTTGTAAACCTAGGATTGGACAAACCCCTTAGAAAAATAGAAGTTGTATTTGTTCCAAAACTTATTTACAAACAATCTTGTAAACTCTTTCCTCAACCATTTTGGTTTTGATTCTACATCTCTTCTATTTCAAACTTGATGGACAAAGCCTACCCCATGACCAAGGACTTCACCATGTGCAAAGGACTTCATCAACTCTAATGACTTCAACATCTTCAGGTAATTTCAACCTTATTCTCAACAAGGACTTCAACCTTGGATATCATTAAGAACTACAAGTGAGACAAGAAATGTTGCTCAAGACTTGAAGACTAAGGAAACACAACTTAGAAGGAGCCATCATCACTTTGAAGTTTTGTGACCAATATTCAATAAATTCTCCAAGGATACAAGGATCTTGTTCAAGAAGAATCAACCAAGAAGGATGGAAAGATCTCAAGTGAACCATATAGATGGACCACCATATTAAGTATAGATCAAACACACCAACTGTGGCATCCCGCAAAAACCACTACTAGAAAATCGCGTTGTTTTCGTGCATTGCATCATCATGACCGCATGCTCATGTCATCATGCCACATTGCATTTGAGCATCGTCATCATCATGCATATTAATTTGCCTAAAAACTATTTGCGAAAGACAATCGTTTTCTAAAATTTACCCTCCTTCTATTTCAAATTACACCCCCGGATGCTTCCGGATATTTTGTTTGTCTAAAAACTATTTACAAAAAAAATGTATTGGCAAATTAAATAAAAGTTTGAATTATTTTAGTGGGGCAGTCGAACGGGCCGAATCGACCCAAACGACCGCCCCAGAAATATAATCGGTCCACCTAATTCCTAAACCTACCAACCTATCTACCCACACCACCCCCTCCACATCACCCCACCCAATCCCCACCTGACACCTCACCTCTCCCCAAATCTCCACCTCTCACACGCTGCCACCTCACCTCAGACCCTCTCTCTCTCAACCACCACACAACACACCCTACACACACGCAGCATACCCCCACACACTGACAGTCCGGCCCCACCACGCGGTCAAACCCCCTGCCCACACAGCCGTTCCCCACCCCACCTGCCCAGATCCCCACGCCACCTGCCGCACCGTACCCCCCACTCCCCTCTGTCACCAGGCCCGCATCCCCCTCCTCGCGCGCTGTCCCATCTTCCTTTTCCTCCGCGCGGCCCCCGACCCCCGCGCGCACGCTCCTTCCCTTCCTCTCCTCTGCGCCGCCGCCGACGCCCGCCTGCTCCTCCTCCGCTCACCCCACCATCCTCGCCGCCCGCCTGCTCCTCCCTCCGCTCTGCTCCGCCGCCCGTCGGCGCGCGGCCACGCCTCCCCCGATGCCGGCCGCCTCTCCTCTCCCCGGCGAGCGCGTGCTCGCCTGCCCCTGGCCGCCCCGTCCGCCCCGCGGCCCTCCTCCTCTGCCCTCCGGCAGCCGCGCCCCGCCTCCTCTCTGCTGCAGAGCGCCGCCGCGCGCTGCCCTCCTCCTCCCCGCGTCTGCGCGCCGCCTCGCCCCTCGCAGGCTTCGTCGTCTCCGGCCTCCCTCGCCCCGCCGGCAGCTTCCGTCGCCCGCCGTCGCGCCCCTCTGCCGCGGCCGCCCGAGCCTCCTCTTCCTCCGCCCGGGCTCGCCGCCTCCACCGCTTCCCCGGCCGCGTCCGCCGCTCGCCTCCTAGCTCACCGCTCCTCCGGCCCGCGCCTGCCGCCGGCCTCGCCCAGCGTCATCCATCCCCCTCCCCGGCGAGCTCTGCCAGCGCGAGCCGGCTACCGCGGGACCTCTCTGTGCTCTGAGCCGCCCCGCCTCGAGGGAGCTGCCGCCCGTCTCCTTCCCTGCTATGTGTCCTTCTCCCCTGCGGCTTCTCCGAGTTCATCGCCTCCCTGGTTCACCGCCTTGATGCCCCCGTACCACCTTTGCCTTGCCTCTCGCGCGCGCGTGTGCGTCTCCCCTGTGTATGCTCCCCTTTATCCGTGCTTAAGGTGTTTGTCCTTTTGTCTGAACCAAGTGGAACCAACCCGTGCGGTGATCTTCGTTTGGTGTCATAAGGTAATCTTTGGAGTGGAGATGATGTTTGGAGGCGATGGTTGATGTTGTGGTGGTCATGCCTCCCGAAAAATGGAACCAACACGGGTACAAGAACCTCGCCACTGTAAAATACTGATGGACGACAAGTAATCCGACATGGAACGTCAAGGCCTCCTTCACGGACCCGAAGACCGCACCTCGACACGCCAAGTTCGCCGGGACCCCATAACTGTGGGCCTTCGACGCGGAACCCCGAGATCTTCTCCTGTAGTGACGGGGTCTTCTGCACGGAACGCCAAGACTGACTCGATGGCGCGGACCCGACAAGAACTTCGCAACGTCAAGATCGACACCGACCAGGAGAATCCGATGCGCCCCGGCGCCGGACCAAGTCCTGCTACCCGGATGCAACAAGATCTACCCGAGTAATCCGAGAACGACCCGTCGAACCCTGAACCCTGAGACCGACCCCGGAACCCCAAGATCGCCGAACCCTAAATGTGTGACCCCTTTCTCCCGAGCCCTATTTTATAAATGCTAAATATAAAACCTGTTGCACATTAAATTGGCATACTTGCATGCATATCATTTGTTTGGGGGCCTTATGCCGAATTCACCTAATAATTAAATATGGGGCCCATATGCGGGCAAATCTAGTCTCATATTGGCCTCATTTAAATTTGCATAGCGAACCGGTGCTATATTGTATCTTGTTCAAACAACATTTAATTTGCGGGGTAGGTAAATAACATGAACCATTTAATTAATTGTCGGGACCCGGTTCCGCTTAATATGGCCTGATTGCCTTGCACCTTCACCATGCCATGCATCATGCCGATCTTCTGCCGTTGTATTAAATATTGCATCCGGTGTTTCTTCTAGTGTTTTGCTTCTTTGCGGATAAGGCCGTTGAGTTGATGTGAGCTTCGCCCCGATCTTCGGATGAACCCTCGGCAATGTTTTCAGGCGAGCATCTTCCCCTTTCTACCTATCTTACTTTTCTAGTATTTATTCCCTCCTGTTGATCTTTGCTATCTGTGTTGCGATGCTCTAGTTTTCGTACCCGTGATATCCCTTGCAGCCATATATAGCCTTGGACACATCCTATTACCTGTTGTTTGGTAGATAGTTGGACTTACGCGTCGTAGTCGCTTGCTCAAGTGCTGTTGTGTGTCGTCGAGTACCACAGTTGTTGGAGAATTGCCGCATGTTCAATGTTGGAGAAGACCATGGCTTTATTTATTGTTCACTTTAATTACTGCTTAACAACTAAAATTGAAGTAAGTAGAGGCATCGGTGGGTGATAGATAATATTTGGTTTCCGACCGCCCACTTGTGTCCCGTAGGACCCCGAGTTCTTGACACCTGTTCCGAGATCGAGCGCGCTAACCACAGGTGGGGAGATATGGGCCCCCCATTGATTATTACCTGATTTCAAAGTATTGTACTAGGGGCCACAACTAGTTTGAGGATTTATTTACTATCCTGTACCTATGCCATGCTTTACTGCTTTATTTACGATTGTGTGAGGAGCACGCTGTACTGTTTAGGAAGCGGAGTGTTTTCGCTGTATCGACAGTCCCCGTTTGGGGATTTGCTGTCGTTTACAGCCACTGACGCAAACCCTAAGTCCGTCTCGAAGACCGGCCGACTTCGTTGCGGGTGTCGACTTGGTGGGGTGGCCCCCATGTACTTGCTTTGGGTCTGGGAACGTCGTGACTTAGGCCCCGCCGACATACCGATGGGTGTATGTTAACTGATCTGGCAAAAAGGGTCGAAGTGCCTGTGGATACTTTGGTGCACCCCTGCAGGGTTAAATCTTTTCGAGAAGCCGTGTCTGCGGTTATGGACGACTTGGAGCACAGTGCTTGATCATAGACAACTATAACTAAAGTTTACTGTTATAAATTGACTTGGCCCCGGTATGACTAGTAATCAGCTTCACTACAACGGAATGGCTAAGTAAAAGTACCAACAACTGCTGGGTTTTGGGTTATCTCATGCTAATTGTATCTGACTAGTAAGTGATGCCACTATAACGGAATGGTTAACTAAAAGTACCCACTGCTTACTTTATCAGAATGATTATCTAAACCTGACTAGTAAAGTGCCGCAACTATAACTGAATAAGTAAAACTGCCAACTGTGTGAGTTCCTCGGCTGACTTCCCCGTTTGGTCTCGAGGGGGAAACGCCAGGATGGGTTTGTTTGATGATAGTATCAGGATGGGTCCGAATAGGTCTTTCTTACCCCTCTCTGATAGTCGCCAGTTGTATCGAGTCTCTATAGGTGGTTTAGTGCATGTTGCCGCTGCCGCTTCAGTCCACCATACCTATGTAGGCGAGGACCGCCGAATTCTAGCCTCGCCGTGTACTGGCCTCAGTACTGACGCTCCTCTTTTTCCTTTGCCCTTTGTCGGCACCCCTTTTGTTTAAGCGGGTTTTGAGATCGACGTCGTTAGCAGGGTTACCCTTCCGGCTTGGCCTGGGCAGGGTTATGGACGCCATTGGTTATTCTTCAGGGCTCTTAGCCCCATTTGCATCTTGTCCGTAGTCGGACGCTCTATCATTTTCAAGGTGATTTGGATCTTTGTATATTATATCTGTATTCTTGACTCTTTGAGTCGCTGTTGTATATATCTGTTCTGTGGGTCCCATCGAGGATTGTTGTGTAATGTTATTACTTCGTTTTCCACCCGCACGAAAGTGCCTGGTGGGCACCTTCGAATCGTTTCTATGTGGGTTTGGCGGGTTTCGCTAAAACTTGCATAGGACCGATTCTAAGGGTGTTACACCAACTTATGTGGTGTAACAAAAATATTTTTGGTTGCCTAAAAATATGCTTGAAACTTGTTGTTTGAATGGAATGTTTGTTTGTGATTGCTTGCACATTGCTTGAGTGAATTATGATGTGTGTGATTAGAATTGATTCCTTAGAAAATCTTTTGTCTATTCTAATCCCAAACCAACCCAAACAGATGACTACTCCAAGAAACTCCAACATCAAGGTTAGTGACAACAACAACAACCAAGAGATGCACATGAGAGAACAACTACTAGCAAACCAAACCCAGTTGAACCAAGTGACAACTCAGTTTTTAGCCAACAACAATGGATTAGACCCAACCATACAAAAGTTTTTGGAATTCAATCCCAATTGTTGCAAAGGATGGCCACTCAAATGATCAACATGGGAGAAAACCTTTCCCAAGGAGTTTGTGACAACAAGGATGACAAAGATGATATTTTAGAAGGAACCCAAGCTTGCAATGTTTGTGGAAACAAGGATCACACTTCCAAAGAGCATGAAGATCAATGCCCCAATTGTGAAGAGAAACATCCAACTAATCTTTGCCCCACATCTCAAGCTACTTGTTTCCTATGTGAAGGAAATAATCATGTCCCTATCCAATGCCCCATCTATTCCATAGTTCAACAAAGGAAACAAGGTGGAGTGCAACAACAGTTTGTAAACCCTCATGAAGGAATAATTTCTACCAAGAAGGATGAAGGCAAAGTCAAAACTATGCATCATAAGGCCAAATCTAAAGTGACCTCAAAGTGTTGCTACCCTTGTGAAGAGGAAGGTCATATCTCTAGTAAATGCCCCAAGAAGAGAGAAAGATTTCCCACCTTTGTGGTGAAGTATGAAGAACATGAACTATAAGAACTCCTAGCTTTGGAGAGACCCAAGAAGAAGAAGAAATGCCCCAACCTTAGCAAGAAGGATATTACCCAAGAGCAATGTCACACTTGCAAAGAGATGGGACACTATGCCAATGAATGCCCAGAAAAGAAGAAGAACCAAGGAAACAAACAAAAGGCAATGATACCAAAGGAAAAGAAAGATATCAGCCAAGTGATGTGTTTCAATTGCAAAGAACCAGGACATTATGCAAGCAATTGTCTAGAAAAGATGAAGCACAAGATAAACAAGCCTATGAAGGATCTCAACCTTGTCACGTGTTTCAAGTATGGAAACAAAAGACACAATGCAGATGTTTGCCCAGAGAAGTTTCAACAAGATCCCAAGCAAGCCAAGAAGTAATCTAGTTGGAATTTTTTTTAAGGGTGGTAGTACCCTAGTTGCTTTGAGCCAACTTGTAACCCCTAGCCTTCCCAAATCTCGGGACGAGATTTATTTTAAGGCTGGTAGCCTGTCACATCCCAAGATTTTCCAAATCTTGTAATGTGAAAAATAAATAAATAAAAATAAATAATTTTTGAATTTTAGGGTGAGAAGAAACTTTTTGATTCCAATTGGAAACATCAAAACCTATTTTTGATCAAATAAAATCCCAAAGGGATTTAAAAATATAAACAATTAATAAATAAAGTTATAATAGTTGGAATAACTATTTTGGATCTTTAAATAAAAAGTTATGGTTTTTATAAAGCAAAGGTAGAGATATAAATAAGGATTATTTTATAGAGCCAAATTAAATCTTGGTCAAGCTTTTGAAATAAAATATTTCTATTTGATAAAAAGAGTAAAGGTTTATTTAAATAAAATGATGAGGATTTAATTATATCCATTTCTATTAAAGTAAAGGTTTTCCATTTTTAAATAAACACTAAAACTTGTTAATTTATTTTAAATAAGATTTCCAAGTGTTTTAGTCTTTCAAATGAAACCTACTGAAAAGATTTTGATATTATTCAGATTTCAAAAAGAGTTTTAAAATAAATTAAAACCTATTTGAATTAAAAACTATGGTCTATTTATTTAATTATTAATAGATCCTAAAAGAATAAAAGTATTATTTTATTTTGGACTTTGAAATATGTTGATAAACAGAATAAAAAATTCACCTAAAGATTGGTGGAGATTGAATAATATTACTAAATCTTATTTAATTAAAACTAGAGCCTATTTTAAATATTTAAAAGACCCTAAAAAGAATAAATAAATTATTCTAAAATTGACTTTGGATTGTGTTGTTAATCAGTATTTGAATATACACAAATTTTGGTTGAGGTTTGAATTGATTTGTTGCTTGAATTGTTTGTTTGAAAATCAAATCAGAATATACAAACAGAAAAAAAGAAAAACAATCTGAACAAAAAAAAATGAAAGGACTCAGCCCAGCCAGCTCAGCCCACTCGCAGCCCACCTCTCCCTCTCTCCCCCGAAACGTTTTCTCACCGCGGAAAGAACCCACCCTGTCGCTGACGACCAGGCCCCACTCCCCCTCTCTCTCACTCGCTGCCAAACGGACCCCACGCCACCTCAGCATCGTCTCCCTCGCGGTGACCACGCCTCCAACCTCTCCTCGCGGTTTCTGGCCGTTGAAGTCGGCATCAATACGCTTTACTGCCTTCATTACTCCACCCCGCGACCTTGCCCTCTTAATCGCCTCCCTCCCCTCTCCATTTCTCCCCAGTCATCGCCCCACCGGAGCCCCCAGGCTGCCCTGATTTCCCCTTAGAACCCCTGTAGAGGCCTCAACCTGTTAAGGTAGATTCCTCCTGTGTTTTACAATGCTAGTCCCTGGATCAATAGCTAGCATCCACAGTTAAGATGTAATATCAAGATACAAAGGTCATAACATAACTTTATAACCAGGAATAACATAATTTTATTACATCATACATAGCTCATAGGGCTATTACATTACATTGCAACGGAATAACAATAATCATGGGGTCCTTCATCTTCAAAGTGCGACAGGCATATGTTGGTTGTAGACTTTGTAATCCTAATCAAAAAATCTCCACTAAAATCAATCAAACCTGCAACATACAAGTTACAGCCACAAATGTCAATACATTTGAATTGTATTGGCAAGTTTCACTACTTTGTATATTATGAGTGTATCCCATCATTACATGCATATTTGGCTAAGTAGAGTTTAAGGCTTATTTGCATAATGCAATATTTGTCCTATCTTTTCAAAATGGTTTTGGTCCTTTGTCAAATCTCTTTTCCAAGTTCCTTGAACTCCTTGGTAGAAACTCAAGTGTTCAAGTCCTTGTCAAAAATCCCTTGAGCTACTTGGTAACTCCAAGTGCAACAAGTTTTATCAAATCTCATGGGTTCCTTGGTAATCCCAAGTACATCATGCGCTTGAGCTCCTTGGTAACCCCAAGTGCATCAACTTTTTAACAAAATCTCTTTGAATTCCTTGGTACCCCCAAGTGCATCAAGTTTTTATATTAGAAGTTGGAATGTCGAGATCTCCCATGGTTCAAACTTTAGTTGCTCAGTATTGTCCATAACCGGGGACACGGCTAAGTACTTAGATTTTATTAACTTCTGCAGAAGGAGTACACTTTACCCACATGACACAATCCCATCTTGTTGCCACCAGTGGCCTACTGGATTAGTGCTCACCAAGATGGAGTACTGGCAGACTGAGAATGTGACGAAGTCTTTCCAAAAGGTCCTCCCATACATCATTGCTAGCTTGTCTTCAGCCCCCATGAAGCATTCCAGATCCCCATGTCCGGTAACTAAAGACAATGTATGGGTCTTCCTAATGTAGTTGACTAAGCCAGAGCCATAATAGCATGTGGTTGCACACGAAAGCCACAATTGGAGAAACATGTTCAATCTCTAAGTTTCCTAGGTGGTTTTCATTTGGAGCACAACACAAAGTGATTGCCATAGACATGGTTCCTTTTGTTGCCACCTTCTCCAAAACTTCAAGTGTCCTCCACCTAGGTGGTTCATTGAGTCGTCGTTTTATTATGTAAAACACAAGTCCTTTTCTCAACCTTTGTAAAATCTCAACATGTATCTCTTTTCAAAACATAGCATGTCTAAGCATGTACAACTTCAATATTTTCACTAAGGAGTGTATAGGGAATCCTATTAGGATTTAGCATAGCATAAGTATAAAACATTTTCATGCATGTTTACAAAATCCACTAAGTATAATGAAAATAGTAGGACTTTTGTATGATAGTGTAACTTGCCTTTTTGGTAGGGAATGGTGGTTCACTCCTTGATCTTGCTAGTCTCACACTTTGCTATATTCACTACAAGTCAATCAAGCAAAACACTAAATCAACCAACACTCCAAACCAAAGTCAAACAAACACTCCCACACACATAAAGCAATGGAGTCTAAGTCATGCATAAGTATGCAAAGGATGGTTCTATTGCAAGTATGGTCTCTACTAGGTTTATAACTTTGTAAGGTTCCCAATTGGTCATTTACCAAAATGGCAAAGTCATTTGCAAATGGGTTTTATCTCAAGACCATTTTAAAATTCATTCATCATTTTATGTGGTGAAAATTATTCTTATCAAAGCAAAACTTTATGTTTTTCACCAAGTGAGTTGCCCTTGGCAAAGCTTGGTGTTTTGGGTCAGTAAGTTTGGTCCAAAACATTTTTCCAAAGTTTTCCTTGCAAAAACATTTCCATAATAAAATCAATGAGTTTATTTGGCTAGAAAATGGCTAAGTTAAATAATTCAACCTAAATTTTACCAAAATCATTTTTAACACCAAGGGTTGGTTCCTAGGGTCAGTATGGTCACTACAAACCATTTTGCAAAAGTTTTAATCCTAAAATCAATTTTAAACAATTTTTCTCCTCTAAACAAGTACACAAATGTTTCTGCAAATTCAAACAAGCTAACAGATACTATTTTCGAAACTAAGGCCATGGTTGGCTAGGTATTGCTCTCCTGAATCCAACGACATAAAATTTGTAATTTTTGGACGTGTTGTTTGAAAGTTACAGGGGTTTGAAGTTTGCAAAATATTCTGTTTTCAAATCAGTTTTTAAACAGATCAGTGACACGCGGCAGTATTCTACTGGACGGTACCGGTTCGGCCGGATCGACAACGTGGACCGCAGGATTAAAGGGGCAGGTGCGGCTCAGATCAACGCGTACCTCTTCGTTCAGTCAATCTATCGTGGCCATGCGATTAAGATCCTACGGCTACCAGGTGCTTGCCAGGAACGGGCGGCGCTAACGGCGGTGCGCGGCGGCGTGGCTCTGCTCGCGACGGTTTCGGTGATACAGGGAGCTAGAGGAGGAGTGGGCTGGATCACCGTGCTCGTAGATGCCTGGGGAAGCTCAACGTGTCAGTATCTCGTCGAGGGGCGTATGGGGGCGAAGTGGATTGCTCGCCGGAGTTTCAGCTGGCGTCGGTTGCGCGTGGCCGTGGTCGAGGGCGAGGCTGTAGGTCACGCGGAGGCAAGACAGGAGTATGGTCAGGTGCGTAAAACCAAGGCGAAGATGCTCGCGTGATCGAGAAGTAGAGGGGCGGTCGGATTTCACCTGGGGAACGCGCCGGAGTTGGAGACAGACGCGGCGGTGCTCGGAGTTTGTCGAGGACGGTGTTCTGGGCGCCCGCGGTCGAACGAAAAGCACTGGGAGGATTGTCTGGGAGTGGGGAGTCTGCTAGTGTGCTCGGGGAGGCTCGGGGTGGTGTCGTGTCGCCGGAATCGGGGAATAAGTTCGTCGGAGACGGCGGTGGTGCAGACGAGATTGGCGACAGCCTAGGGGCAGAGAGAAGGAGTGGTCTGGGGAAAAAGGAGGAGGAGGCGCTGGCGTTTTATCGAGCATGGTTAAAGCGAGGTAAAGGCACGGCGTTATGGCGAATTGAACGCGCGGAATCACAGCAGGTAACGGTGGTCGAGGGAGGAAGAAGGAGTCGCGTGGGTGGGGAGGAAGAACAGTGGAGGTGGGTCTACCTGTCAGTGGGGAAACAAAACGAGGAGGAGGCCCACTGTCGGTCTCTGTGTGGGTTGGATGTGAGGTGTGAAACGTTTTCCTGCGGAATGAGGAGCTGGGCTGGTTGGTGGGCTTCCTGGGCTTGGCCGGCTGGGCTGGGTCCAAATCCATTTTTTTTATTCAGTAACTTTTTCTTTTTCTATTTCTGAATTCTGTTTTGAATTTTCAAATAAACAAATATCAACCAAACCAATTCAAATAACCCACACTTCACAATTTGAACTTGGTTATGTTTGTCAGCATAAATCCAAATTCCAAAATAAAATAATATTTTTTATTGATTCATTCTTTAATTAAATAAAATGGTTCATTAGTTATTTAATAAAATAGGGTTTGATTTAATTAATAGAATCTCCCTTTGAATTCCAAATATTTTCAAAACAAAGTCAGTAGGTTTTATTTGGAAATAAAGAATATTTGGAAAACTTGTTTAACATAAATTAACAACTTTATTTGTGGTCCATTAATCAATTTAATAAGATGGGCCTTATTCATTTACTTCAAATAAGATTTGTTTTATTAGAATATTTATTTTGAAATCAAAAATAAAATTAAAACATTTTTGTAGGTTTTATTTGAGAACATAAAATACTTGGAAACTTATTAACAAGTTTTGAGGTTTTAATTAAAATGGTAAGACTTTTTATTTAAATAAAACTGGGATATTAAATTCTTATTAATTTATTTAAATAAGCCTTTGCTATTTTTATTCAAACTTAATGTTTTAATCCCAAAGTTTGGTCAAGGTCTATTTTGGCTTTATAAAATATTCTTTATTCATAAATTCAACTTTTCTTTTGAACACCAAATCTTTTATTAAATGTTTCCAAAAATAGTAGTTTCAAAACATCTTTAACTTCTTTTAATTAAATATTTAACTCATAAAATTTCCTTTAAGATCTTATTTAATTCAAATGGGTTTGAGGTTCCATTTAAATTCAAAAGTTTCTTCTGGCCCTGAAATTCAAACAAAGTTTTATTTTATTCATTTATTTTCACATTACAAGATTTGGAAAATCTTGGGATGTGACAACCCCACTGCCTCCGACGCTCTCCGGCAGCAATTCCGTCCAGCCTCCTCAGCCCCTCGACTCCTCGACCACATGAAAACATTTCCCAGTCTCTGGCGCACACCCCAGTGCCGCCAGCTTGCTCTCGCTTGCCCAGCAACCTCGCTTCCGTCTTTGTCTGAGCGCCACCAACGACCCCCGCAATTCCGGTGAGTCCTCCTGGTAAGAATAGACCGCCCCTTTCCCTCTCTTGGATGCTCACATGTTCGTGACACTCGTACGAACCTAACGGTGCCCTCCATTCGTCTCAGCATGCCGTAAACCTTCGCCCCCATCGACGAGCAGACGAGCCCGAGGCGCAGCACAACTCCGGCGAGGAATCCACGCCACCACCGTGCGCCCCTTGACAAACCGCAAGCACTTTGAGCATCGCCGTGATCTCCTGAACCTGGTGAGCCACTCCTTTTACTCTCTCGCTTCCTGTAGCGTCGACACCGCCACCGTCTAACCGTTCTGCCGCCACCTGCCGCCGCCAGCGCCGCCCATCTCTGGCAGGCACGCTGTGCACCGTCCGATCTTGATCGCGTGGCCACGATAGAATTTTAACCGAAGGGGTACGCTTGCTTCTGAGCCATGCAATATCACTTAGATCCAACGGCTCGCATTTGTCGACCCGCACAAAGCGGTACAGACCAATCACAGCGCGACGCGTGGCCCTGTCTGTTTGAATAAAAACAGAAATGTTCTATTTGATGTGCCAATTTGAAAAATTCACAACTTTCAAAACACACGTCCAAATTTTGCAAATTTTATATCAATGGATTCAGCAAAACAAGTACTTTCTGACCATGCACTTTGTTTAGTAAAATGCTTCTGTTAAATTGATTTTTTTTGCATAAACTTGTGTATGCATGTTTAGAATATAAAATTTGTTCTAAAATGATTTTGGGGATAAAACCTTTGGCAAATGGTTTGTTTTGAACCTACTGACCATAGAAATCAATTTGTGGTTTCAAAAATGTATTTGGTGAAGCAAAAGAATAAACTTTTGATCTAAACCATTTCTAGTCAAATAAAAATAATGTTTATTTATTAAAAATGGTTTTGGGAGAAAATCTTTGGAAAATGATTTGGAATCAACTCTCTGACCCCAAACACCAAGTTTTATGATTTGAAAATGTATTTGGTGAACACTATAAAACTATTACTTTGCTAAAAACATTTTCAACCACATAAAATAATGACTTGGTTTAAAAATGGTTTATGAAGTGAAACCTTTTGCAAATGATTTTACCACTTTATAAAATGACCAATAAGTGTTCTAGAATGTTTATAACCTATTATAAACCACTTTTGTAAATAAAACAAAGTTTGGCATGCTTTCATGCATTGTTTTTTTTCTATTGTTTTATGTGATGTTTGCTTGAATGGTAGATTGAAATTGTGCCTTGCTTGATTGAATTGTAGTGATTTGAAGAGTGTGATCATTGCAAAGACAAGGAGTGAACTTATACTCTCTACCAAAAAGGAAAGCGATGCTTCATACTTTTGTCCCATTATTTTTACTATGCATTAGTGATATTTCTAAGTAGGACTTGCATGGAATTTTGCTAAGTATATACTATGCCATGGGAAATACTAGTAGATGAAACCTTAGTAGAATTTCCTAAGTTAAGATTCCTACTACTATCATGCTTAGCTTAGCTAGTAGAAAACAAGGGTGGAATATATATTCATGCTATGGAATATTTCTAAGTCAAGGACTTGTGTTTTGTTTAATAAAACAACTAAGTGATTGAATCACCTGGGTGGAATGGAAGGAATGGTTTATGTTGAGTGGTTCACAAGGCCCATTTCTATGGTTTACCTTGTGTATCTCACTTGTGGATGGCCACCCAGGAACAAAGAGATTTGAGATGTCAAATGTTGAGAAGCTTCAAGTGCAGCCACTTGGCATTATGGGCTCTGCCTGGATCACATAGGTTGCAATAACTTAGCCAAATGGACAGTTGGTGGTAGGGGAATGATAGGTTGGAGCGCGTCCATTCTGGTCTAAGGGAAGGCTTCTGAAAGATCTTGTCTTGGTGAAACCAAGTCTTGTGGAGAAAATGCACCACCTCTGAAGAGTGTAAAATCTAAGTACTTAGTCATGTCCCTGGTATTGGACAATTTGAGCATCAAGACATGGAAGCTATCAAGAATCTCCTCATCCCAATTTCTAAGTTAAAAACTTGTGGTTGAATAAGGGTTGAAGGATCACCAATTTCTATTGGGAGATGCCTTGGGTGATTTTGTCAAGCAAAAACTTAGTGTTTTCAAAAGTTAAGGAAAATCTATTTTGAGCAATGCAAGCCTAAAGCTCCACTTAGCCAAATGCATATAGATGATAGACTCCACTATACTATCATAGTATCACTTGCCAATACAATTCAAATGTATTGACCCTTGTGGCTGTAACTTATTATGTTGCGGGTTTGTTTGATGTTAGAGAAGTTTATTGATTTAGGATTACAAGTCTACAACCAACATGTCTGCCTGTGGCACTTTGAAGATGAAGGACCCCATGCTATTGTTATATTCTGCTGCATTGTAATGAGATAGCCAATTGAGCTATGTAAGATGTAATAAATTATGTTATTCCTGGTTATAAAGTTGTATTATGACCTTTGTTTCTTGATATTACATCTTAACTGTGGATGCTAGCTATTGATCCAGGGACTAGCATTGTAAACACAGGGATCTCTACCTTATTAAAGGTTGGGAACCTTACAGATATAGGCGAAGGGGCGGAGTCGGGAGCCGGGCAGATGGGACACACCTGCCCTAGGCGCGGCCCAGGGCGGGCCCGCGCTTAGGGTGTGTGGGCCCCCTGTGGCCCCTCTACGCTCCTCCTTCTGGATTCCTTCGTCTTCTGGGAAAATAATATGTTTCCATATTTTTCTGGTATTTTTCTGATCTTCACGAAATTGCACCGAAACGCCTTCTTTCCCATCAGAATCCAGACTTCGGCAGTCCATCCTCCAAGAATCATCCAACATGCATAAACGGATGAAAATCCACAAGTAATGCCTCATAATAAGACAAATATCAATGAATAGAGGTAAATTTTCATATAGAATGGTGATGCAAATTGGACGTATCACGTTACAACTATAGTTATCAAGGGATCTTATACAAATCAAAAAAATTCATAATCAAAAGTTAGCACATAACAGTTTAGTACTTTTGTTATCAACAGATCATGTCCAATGTTACCCATGCATAGATCTGTGGTTATCAAGGGATCATATCCCACTATTACCCATAGATAGATCAGTTGTTATCAACGAAATAGTATGCAATGTTATCCATGGCTAGATCTGTTGGTATTGTAACATCCTAGCATTAGAGCTTAGAAATAAGCTGAACACAGATGTGTGCATTGCATTCATGCATAGAAAAGCCGAATAATTTTCGCGCTTTTGAACAAAACTTGTCAAAGTGATCGAAGCTTCTCTCAACTTGATGGAATTGAAGTAGATCATCAAGTTGACTGCGATAAGTTTCAATATGACCTTTGCTAAAACCTTATTTTGGGTAAACATGATTTGATCTAAGGGTAGATCAAATATAATAAAACTAAACCACAACATATTACTAAATGATTTATAGTTGATCCTTAAAAAAATCATATCATAGTATTCATTACACAACTCATGAATACCAAGTTAAGAATATAACCCAAGTAACAAGAATTCAATAACTAAGTCTTGACCTATATCATTTCTATCTATTCATACCATGAGCATCATGGTATTTCTTAAACACTAATTCTTTATCACTTGTTGAGTAGGAAGGAAATCAAGTCAAGATCATTCACCATGTATCTTTCTTTCCATATCAATCCTTACCATCTCTATTGAATCATATTCTAATATATGTTGTTCATCAATGTTGAGTAATCAACTATTGATTCACCAATTCTTAACCTATCAATTCTTGATCTATCAACTCTTGTTCTTATCATAGCATTCACTACAAATCCTTTAGAGAAGGATCTAAGAAGAGGTAAGTGGTAATGCTAGTTTTAGATATCATCTATAGGATGGGGGTGTTGGAAGAGAATAGGATCAGTGTGATAATTGATGGAGTTAACTCACTCCTGAAATGATAGAAGAGTTATTTGGAATATAGAATTATATGGTGATAAAGAAGATTACAAGGATGAATCCTTATACCAAGAGTAATCCTATTAGATCAAGTAGGTATAGTCAATGAATAATATCTCTTAGTCCAATAGAGATAAACAAAAGATAACTATAATAAAATTGTAATGTTGTATGGATGAAAGCCTTGATTAACCAACTGGGAACCTAAACCATAAAGGATCAGAGGATTATAATGCTCATGCTTTAATCACCCAGATTGAATGCTTATATCATGTATAAGTGACATTGGTGGATAGAACATGATTGAACCCTAGTATAGATATGTTATTCTAGGTTATCCATGACAAGTCACCATGATATGATGTAAAGTTTGTATATAAGATACTGGAGTTAAGTAGATATAAGACAGTATAATTAAGATGAAGCTAGAGTAGCATGGAGTTATTGAAGTAGTGTTATTCCTCTTAAAGGATAGTAAGCTTTTGAGGAAAGTAGTTTGATATATACATCTACTGGAGAAATATTAGTGATGGATGGTTAAGGAAGAGTATGAATGGAGTTATAAGTAACTATCTGATGGATTGGAGATTATTAGTGGTAGAATAGTTTGATAACCCAGTATAGATATGAGAAGATTATGAAAAGCTTTAGTGTCAAGCTCATTGGATTTACAAATGGATTTAGAAGAATAAAAGGTGGATAAGAATATTCTTGTGAAGTCAAGCTCATCATGTTAACACATTATGATGGATAGGAAGGAGTAATATATCTAGGAAAGGAATTCCTTAAGTAGAAGTCAAGAATTATGAATTATGGAGGATAGGAATTCTTGGTAAAACATTCAATCTTAAATCTGTAATCAAACTTATTATCTATTTCATATATTTGATCAATCATCTTATTTTCACATGCTTTATAGGAATATTTTCCTATAACAAATCATTTAAGCACATCTTTGTCATTTCCAATTATCATAACCCTGTGTGCTTAGGAGTTATATTTATCTATTCTTTTTCATAAGACCTTCTAGGAAATAACTTCCTATTTTAAAGGGTGATATCAATAAAGATCACAAACATAGAGACAATATATTTAGCCATTAATCTTTACTCACATCAACAAAAGAGTATAAATATACTAAGTACCCTAAAACCCTATGGTAAGCAATTGCAATTCAAACCCTAAAATCCTATGTTAGTGATAATAAAATATATACATTGCTATTTCCAGATTCATGGAAATAATATTAGCCATATTAATTCTTTGGAATATCATGTATCAATTAATGATATAGGATCATTGAATCATATTTATCTACAAACTATAAAATTCATCAAAACCAAATTTTATAAATAAATAAGAAAATATTCTATAATAAAATCCCTAACAGAATGTTAATTAAAAAGGAGACTTTTATGAAAGAAAATAAAGAAAATATTTATCAATAAAGGTTCACAAAATAAATATCAATAGATGTCAATTGTTGTTTCAAGTATTCAGCAAATAAACTTTATAAAGAAGGATTCAAATCAAATGTTAAAATACAAATCTAAAAATAAAATAGAAAACAGAATAGAGAAAAACAAGCAGTGCCAGCCCACGGCCCATTCCCTCTTCGCCCTATTTGTCGCTCGCGACCCGCAACCAACTCTCTCCGCTCGCTCCGCAACGGCCCAGCTCTGGCCCAGGCCCAATTACCGCTTCGTCGTCTTCCTCGACGTCACAAGCAGCTCTCTGGAACGAGCGCCATCGCCCGATGCTGGTCAGCAGAAATTGGACCGCCGGGATGCTCGCCGCCGCCCAGACCTTGTTGATAAGATCGACCGTGACCTCCTCTATCCATACATACCGATATTATCGTCTCTCTCACTCGCTAGAACAAATCCCCCTTCCCTATCGAGAAACCTATCTCGGAGGTGAGCCGATGTCGTCGAATCTATGCTCGCCTCGGCCAGATGAGACCACGGTGTAGACCGCCGTGCTCCTCACGTTCTTTTGACCCAACTCGTGCGAGCTGGGGAGGCGTGGCTCAATCCAATTCCATCATCGGTTCTCAGCGCCATTCGTCGACCTCACTGTCATCTCCGACCTCGCCTCGCTTCACCGGCCACACCATCGCATTCCTGGTGAGTCGCTGAACACGCTAGTGTCGTCCTTTTTCTGGATTGCTTTCGAAATCACCACCGTAGTGGCCATCTGCCAGCGCCACTGCGGCACCTCGTTGCCGGTCATCCTCCGGTGACCATATACTAGCGGCGCCACCGCTATTAGCCTCCCCGGAGTGCACTGGTTCGAACCATAGTCTTCACATTCGCTAGAAGTCACTAGATCATCGCCGTCGTTTGCCGTCTGTGCGTCACCGGCAAGGTGACGTCACTGTGACGTCGTGCTCACATCATCCTTGACTCATTCAACGTGTTGACCCAGTCCTTTCCTATGTGGCATCTGACGTGGCCTTGGTCCCATCTGTCAATGACCGTGAGTAGAAGCAGGGCTAGTAACAAATGCACTCACTAACCTAAGCATATGATGTGGCCACTGTAGGGGTTCGTAGCATGGAAAACAAAAAAATTCTACCGCATGCACACAAACAAGCCAAGATCTATCTACTAGATTGTAGCAACGAGTCGATAGAAGCACTCACCCTCGAAGATTCCAAAGCGGTTAACGAGAGCAGATTCTCCTGGGTGATGTAGTCGTACACTTGCCGATCTCAAGATCGCATAGACGATCCCTCCGGCGCTGCATTCTGGAAGCGCTTCCACAGTCGGTCACATGTTCGGTACTCGATGAAGACCTTCCTCTCCCTTGTTCCAGCAGGCAGCGGAGGTTGTAGTTCTCCCCTCGCGATTTCGGCAGCACGATAGCGTGGTGTCGGAAGTAGAGGGAAGATCCCGCAGGGCTTCGCCTAAGACGGTGCGAGTTATGTTGGCATTAGGGTTTCCCGGTGATCTAGGGTTTAGAAGACCGGGAGGAGGAGGAGGTGTCTGCGGCGGCTAGGGAGGCGGCAACGGGCCGGCAGCGGTGACACGGTGGCGCAAGGCGGCGGCGGTGGCGCGGGACGGCGGCTCGGGTGAAGAGGGGCTAGGGCTTGTGGTGTTGGGGCAGCCCTCCCCCTCTATTTATGAGAGGGGGCAGCCTTGGGAGGGGTGGGTTTGAATCCAAACCCAGACCCAAGCTGGATTGAGAGAAGGACTTGTTTCTTCTCCCACTAGGAAACCATTGTTCCAGTTTGACTTTTCAAACTTCCCGTTTGACTTTCAATATAGAGCTTTAATTCTCTCTTGCAAATGCCCACACCAAGTGACCTATGATATGATCCAATCATTCCACTTACCCATGACACATTCATGGACCATTCTCCTTCCGGATCGATGAACCTTCTAGAACCTCTCCGATGAAAACATCGGAATCTTTCCCGAACTCCGGAATCGGACTTTCCTTATATGAATCTTATTCTCCGGACCATTCCGGATCTCCTCGTGATATCCTGGAGCCCATCTGAGACTCCGAACAACATTCGGTATCCCTACTAACATTCCATATCTACTAAACAACATCGAATCCTTAAGTGTGTCTCCCTGCGGTTCGTGAATTATGCGGACATGACCGATACACTTCTCTGATCAATAACCAATAGAGGAATATAGAAATTCATATGGCTCCCACATATTTATACGATTACTTTGCGATCGAATGAACCACTTACATACGATACCAATTTCCCTTTGTCTCACGATAGTTTACTTATCCGAGGTTTTGATCGTCGGTATCTCTGCATACCTAGTTCAACCTTGTTACCGATAAGTACTCTTTTCTCGTTCCCATGATATGTGATACCTTGTGAGCCAGTCACATGCTTGCAAGCTAATTGGATGACATTCCACCGAGAGGGCCCAGAGTATATCTATCCATCATATGGATGGACAAATCCCACTCTTGATTCATGTGCCTCAACCCATACTTTCCGAACACTCAATGCCACCTTTATAGCCACCCAGTTACGAAGTGGTGTTTGATGTCATCAAAGCATCCTTCCGGTGATGGTGATTAGCACGATCTCATGGTCGAAGGAATTAGGTTACTATGTATCAGAAAGCTTATAGCAAACGAACTATATTAAATGACTTGATCTTTATGCTACGCTTATCTATAGGAGTATGTCCATCATACCATTCTCCTAATGATATGATCTTGTTATTAATAACATCTCAATGTTCATGATCGAGAAACCATGATCATCTATTAATCAACAAGCTAGTATTATAAAGAGGCTTTACTAGGGACTCTAATTTAGTTTACAAATCACACAAGTATTAATGTTTCCGGTTAATACTGTTATAGCATGAATGTAAACATTTATCATAAACACAAAGATATAATAATAACCACTTTTATTATTGCCTCTAGGGCATATCTCCAACAGTCTCCCACTTGCACTAGAGTCAATTAATCTAGATTACATGGTAATATACCGAACACCCATGGCAGTTTGGTGCTGGTCATGTTTTGCCCTCGGGAGAGGTTTAGTCAACGGATCTGCCACATTCAGATATGTGTGTACTTTGCAAATCTCTATGTCACCATCTTATACATGCTCTCGAATAGCGTGAAAATGTAGCTTGATATGCTTCAGCTTCTTGTGTGACCTTGGTTTTTGCGCATTGGCTATGGCGCCCATGTTATCACAATAGATAGACATTGGGTCCAGCGCACTTGGAACCACACCGAGATCTGTAATGAACTCCTTCATCCATATCGCCTCTTGTGAAGCCTCCGAAGCAGCTATGTATTCCGATTCAGTTGAAGATCTCGCTACAACGCTTTGCTTTGCACTCCTCCAGCTAACTGCTGCACCATTCAATGTAAATATGTATCCAGATTGAGATTTAGAATCATCCGGATCGGTGTTCCAACTAGCATCGGTGTAACCATTAACAACGAGCTATTCATCACCTCCATAAGAAAGAACCATATCTTTAGTTCTTCTCAAGTACTTAAGGATGTTTTTTACCGCTGTCCAATGATCTACTCCTGGATCACTTTGATATCTGCTAGTCAAACTAACAGCATATGCAATGTCGGGTCTAGTACATAGCATGGCATACATAAGAGATCCTATGGCTGAGGCATAGGGAGTCTTACTAGGGCTGTCCACATACATCGGTATGTGTGATTTCCAATAAGTCCGTAACTCGCTCCATCATACCAGAAAATGGAGTCTTAGTCATTTTACCCATCAGACATGCTTCGCATCTTTCAAGTGATTCGAAATCAAGTGATTCAAGAAGTCCATCGGAATGGAGTTTCTTCATATGCTTCACTCCAATATGACCAAGACGACAGTGCCACATATAGGTCGAGTTATCACTCAATTTCAAACGTTTAGCTTCAATGTTATTAATTTGTGTATTACCACAATCAAGATTCAATAAGAATAGACCATCTATCAAAGGTGCATGTGCATAAAACATATTACTCATGTAAATCGAACAACCATTATTATCGGACTTAAACAAGTAACCGTCTCGCAATAAACATGATCCATATATAATGTTCATGCTTAACGCATGCACCAAATAACAATTATTTAAGTATAAAACTAATCCTGATGGTAGATGAAGAGGTAGCGTGCCGACTGCGATCACATCAACCTTTGATCCATTTCCAATGCGCATCGTCACCTCGTTCTTCGCTAGCTTCCGTTTTTTCTGCAGCACCTATTTCGAGTTACAAATATGAGCAACCGAACCAGTATCAAATACCCAGGCACTACTACGAGTACTAGTGAGATACACATCAATAACATGTATATCGGATATACCTTTCTTCTTGATGTTGCCGTTCTTCAAATCTGCCAAGTACTTAAGGCAATTCCGCTTCCAGTGACCCTCTCCCTTGCAGTAAAAGCACTCAGTATCAGGCTTAGGCCCAGCCTTGGTCTTCTTCGCCGGCGCCGTAACTTTCTTACCGCCCTTCTTGAAGTTTCCCTTTTTCTTAGACTTGCCTTGCTTCTTGAATTTGTGGTCTTATTGACCGACAACACTTGGTGCTCTTTCTTGATCTCCACTTCTGCAGACTTTAACATGGAGAAGAGTTCGGGCAACGACTTGTTTTGCATGTTGTAGTTCATCACAAAGTTCTTGTAACTTGGTGGCAGTGATTGGAGGACACGGTGAATCCCCAAAGCATTAGGAATCACTATACCTAATCTTTGAAGCTTGCTTGCGTGCCCAGACATCTTAAGCACGTGCTCACTAACGGAGCTGCCCTCTTTTGAGTTCACGGACAATATCATGTGGGTCATGGTTCTCAAACCTTTTCTGAAGCTCCGATTCCAAACCATACAAGGTAGCACATTGAATTGTGGAGTATTGATTCTTTCGAGCGAGGAAAACATTCTTTACCTCATCGGTAGCATCAGCTGCAGGCGGGTTACCTAGCGGTGCATCCAGCACATAGGTCAAATTACCAGCATTGAGGACAATAATCAAATTGCGGAACCAATCCGCAAAGTAGCTTCCATTGTTTTTCAACTTTTCTTTCTCTAGGAACGCATTGAAATTGATGGTAGGGGCCGCCATTGATCTACAACATATTAGCAATAGTTTAGACTAAGTTTATGACAAATTGAGTTATAATTAATAGTTAAATTAATCTAGGTGAACTCCCACTCAAAACAATATCCCTCACATTGTTTTAGTGATCACACGAACCAAATCCACCACATCAAAACCGATCATCACGAGAGTTGATGTAGCTTCAATGGCGAACAATCAACATGTTCATCATATCTACTATATGACTCATGCTTTACCTTTCGGTGATCCGTGTTCCGAGACCATGTTTGTACATGCTAGGCTCGTCAAGATCAAACCTTAGCTTCCGCATGAGCAAATCTGGCTTGCTCACGTTGTATACACTCGCAGAATCTAACACACCCGATCATCACGTGGTGCTTCGAAACAACGAGCTTTAGCAACGGTGCTTACTAAGGATGAACACTTTAAAAATTGAAATTGTGTGCTTGAGGGATCATCTTATAATGCTAAGCAATACAAGATGCATAAAAGGATTAACATCACATGCAATTCATAATATGTGATATGATATGGCCTTTCTTCTTGTGCTTCTGATCTCCATCTTCAAGCACGAACATGATCTCCATCATCACCGCTATGGTGTCAAGGTCAATGGCGCCGCTTCATGGTTGTCATCCACCAGCATCAACTATTACAACTACTTTGAATAGACACACAGGTCTTAACGGAATTTAAAAGACAACCATATAGCTCCTGCCGGTTGCCAACTTACAATAAGGAACATTGCATACATCATATATAATCACAATCATGGCCATATCACATCACAGCACACCCCTTCAAAACAAAGTTAGATGCCTCTAATTTTCTTTGCATGTTTTACATGGTTTGGGGCTTTCAATAAGTGTCGTTCTAACTTACGAACAAGAACCACAACGTTGATGTTTGAACTATCAAATGCCCGTTGTAAATTGAACCTATACTATGATGGGAGAGACAGACACCCGCAAAGCCACTTATGCAATACAAGTTGCATGTTGAGCGTGGAGAAAGTCTCATGAACGATGTCATGTAAGGTTAGCCCGGGCCGCTTCATCCCATCATACCACAAGATGCAAAGTACACAAAAAGCAATTGATAATAAAAGCACCACCGCCTACAATGACCATTGTGTTCTACTCGTGCAACAGATCTACATATAGACACGACTCTGATACCACTGTAGGGGTTCGTAGCATGGAAAACAAAAAAATTCTACTGCATGCACACAAACAAGCCAAGATCTATCTACTAGATTGTAGCAACGAGTCGATAGAAGCACTCACCCTCGAAGATTCCAAAGCGGTTAACGAGAGCAAATTCTCGTGGGTGATGTAGTCGTACACTTGTCGATCTCAAGATCGCGTAGACGATCCTTCTGGCACTGCGTTCTGGCAGCGCTTCCGCAGTCGGTCACACATTGGGTACTCGATGAAGACCTTCATCTCCCTTGTTCTAGCAGTCAGCGGAGGTTGTAGTTCTCCCCTCTCGATTCCGGCAACACGATGGCGTGGTGTCGGAAGTAGAGGGAAGATCCCGCAGGGTTTCACCTAAGCCGGTGCGAGTTATGGTGGAATTAGGGTTTCCCGATGATCTAGGGTTTATAATACCGGGAGGAGGAAGATGTGTCGGTGGAGGCTAGGGTGACGGCGACGAGCCAGCGGCGACGGCTCAGGTGAAGAGGGGCTAGGGCTTGTGGTGTTGGCGCAGCCCTACCCTCTATTTATGAGAGGGGGCAGAGACTCTGAACAACATTCGGTATCCCTACTAACATTCCATATATACTAAACAACATCAAATCCTTAAGTGTGTCTCCTACGGTTCGTGAATTATGCGGACATGACCGAGACACTTCTCCGATCAATAACCAATAGAGGAATCTGGAAATTAATATGGCTCGCACATATTTCTACGATTAATTTGCGACCGAATGAACCACTTACATATGATACCAATTTCCCTTTGTCTCACGATAGTTTACTTTTCCGAGGTTTTGATCGTCGGTATCTCTGCATACCTAGTTCAATCTTGTTACCGATAAGTACTCTTTTCTCGTTCCCGTGATATGTGATCCCTTGTGAGCCAGTCACATGCTTGCAAGCTAATTGGATGACATTCCACCGAGAGGGCCCAGAGTATATCTATCCGTCATATAGATGGACAAATCCTACTCTTGATTCATGTGCCTCAACCCATACTTTCCGAACACTCAGTGCCACCTTTATAACCATCTAGTTACGAAGTGGTGTTTGATGTCATCAAAGCATCCTTCTGGTGATGGTGATTAGCATGATCTCATGGTCGAAGGAATTAGGTTACTATGTATCAGAAAGTTTATAGCAAACGAACTATTGAAATGACTTGATCTTTATGCTACGCTTATCTATAGGAGTATGTCCATGTTGGAGATATGCCCAAGAGGCAATAATAAAGTGGTTATTATCATATCTTAATACTTATGATAAATGTTTACATACCATGCTATAATTGTATTAACCGGAAACATTAATACTTGTGTGATTTGTAAACATAAAAGAGTCCCTAGTAAAGTCTCTTGTTAAACTAGCTTGTTGGTTAATATATGATCATGGTTTCCTGATCATGAACATAGAGATGTTATTAACAACAGGGTCATATCATTAGGAGAATGATGTGATGGACATACTCCTATAGTTAAGCGTAGCATAAAGATCAAGTCATTTAATATAGTTCATTTGCTATAAGCTTTCTGATACATAGTAACCTAATTCCTTCGACCATGAGATCATGCTAATCACCATCACCGGAAGGATGCTTTGATGACATCAAACACCACACCGTAACTGGGTGGCTATAAAGGTGGCATTGAGTGTTCGGAAAGTATGTGTTGATGCACATGGATCAAGAGTGGGATTTGTCTATCCATATTACGGATAGATATACTCTGGTCCCTCTCGGTGGAATGTCATCCAATTAGCTTGCAAGCATGTGACTGGCTTACAAGGGATCACATACCACGGGAACGAGAAAAGAGTACTTATCGGTAACGAGGTTGAACTAGGTATGCAGAGATACCGACGATCAAAACCTCGGATAAGTAAACTATCGTGAGACAAAGGGAAATTGGTATCGTATGTAAGTGGTTCATTCGATCGCAAAGTAATCGTAGAAATATGTGGGAGCCATATTAATTTCCAGATTCCTCTATTGGTTATTGATCGGAGAAGAGTCTCGATCATGTCCGCATAACTCACGAACCGTAGGGAGACACACTTAATGATTCGATGTTGTTGAGTAGTTATGGAATGATGAGTAAGAGACCGAATGTTGTTCGGAGTCTCGGATGGGATCTGGGATATCATGAGGAGATCCGGAATGGTCCAGAGAATAAGATTCATATAAGGAAAGTCCCGTTTCGGAGTTGGAGAATGGTTCAGGTGTTTTCATCGAGAATGTTCTAGAAGGTTCCGGAATGTCCGGCACTCCGGAGGGGAAGGGGTACATGAATGTGTTATATCAAGTTGATATGATTGCATCATGTACTAGGTGTCATCGCTGTACCAAAATAGAGGGTTTATTCAAATCCTAGTTTGAAAAAGTCAAACGGCTAGTTTGAAAGTCAAACGGCTAGTTTTTGGAAAGAGGAGAAGGAGGTTTGAAACCGACTTGGGGGAGGAGTTCCTCCTCCCACCGCCGGCCCACCTTGGGTCCGAGTTGGGGAGGGACTACCCTCCCAGGAGCGCCTCCCTCCACCTATAAGAGGAGGGGCAGGGCTCCCCTCCTAGACACACAAGTTGCCTCCCTCTAAACCTAAACCCTAGCCACAGCCTAGGGATTTCTCCCAAGCCGCCGAGTTAGAGCTTCTAATTGCCCTAGCCGCTGGTTTAGCCCCTTCTAATTGGTGTGTCTAAACCCTAGATCACCAAGGCTCTCTCATAGTCCACCATACTCGCTCCGGCTTAAGGCGAAGCCCTGCGAGATCTCCCCTCTACTTCTGGTACCACACCGTCGTGCTGCCGGAATCATGAGGAGAGTGCTACAACCTCTGCTGCCTGCTGGAACAAGGAAGAGGAAGGTCTTCGTCGAGTACCGAACGTGTGACCGACTGCGGGAGCGCTGCCGGAACGCAGCGCCGGAAGGATCGTCTACGCGATCTTGAGATCGGAAGTGTACAACTACATCACCCACGAGAATCTGCTCTCGTTAACCGCTTTGGAATCTTCGAGGGTAAGTTCCTCTATCGACTTGTTGCTACAATCTAGTAGATAGATCTTGGTTTGTTTGTGTGCATGCGGTAGAAATTTTTTGTTTTCCATGCTACGAACCCCTACAGTGGTATCAGAGCCGTGTCTATATGTAGATCTATTTGCACGAGTAGAACACAATGGTCATTGTGGGCGTTGATGCTTTTATTGTCGATTGCTTCTTGTGTACTTTGCATCTTGCGGTATGTTGGGATGAAGCGGCCCGGGCTAACCTTACATGACATCATTCATGAGACTTGCTCCACGCTTGACATGCAACTTGTATTGCATAAGTGGCTTTGCGGGTGCCTGTTTCTCCTAGCATAGTTAAGATCCAATTTACAACGGGTGATTAACAATACTAGTATCAATGTGTGGTTCTTGTTCGTAAGTTAGAACGACACTTATTGAAAGCCCCAAACCACGTAAAATATTCAAAGAAAGTAGAGGCGTCTAACTTTGTTTTGCAGGGGTGTGCTGTGATGTGATATGGCCATGATTGTGATTATATATGATGTATGCAATGTTCCTTATTGTAAGTCGGCAACCGGCAGGAGCCATATGGTTTTCTTTAATTTTTGTTAAGACCCGCGTGTCTATTCAAAGTAGTTGTAATAGTTGAAGCCGGTGGACGACAACCATGGAGAAGCATCGTTGACCTTGATGCAATGTCGGTGATGATGGAGATCATGTTCGTGCTAGAAGATGGAGATCGGAAGCACAAAGAAGAAAGGCCATATCATATCACTTATTATGAATTGCATGTGATGTTAATCCTTTATGCATCTTGTATTGCTTAGTAGACGACGGTAGCATTATAAGATGATCCCTCATGCACATGAATTTCAAGTCATAAAGTGTTCACCCTTAGTTAGCACCGTTGCTAAAGCTTGTTGTTTCGAAGCACCACGTGATGATCGGGTGTGTTAGATTCCGCAAGTGTATACAACGTGGGCAAGCCAGATTTGCTCATGCGGAAGCTAAGGTTTGATCTTGACGAGCCTAGCATGTACAGACATGGTCTCAGGAACACGGATCACCGAAAGGTAAAGCATGAGTCATATAGTAGATATGATGAACATGTTGATTGTTCGCCATTGAAGCTATATCAACTCTCGTGATGATCGGTTTTGATATGGTGGATTTGGTTCGTGTGATCACTAAAACAATGTGAGGGATATTGTTTTGAGTGGGAGTTTAACAGCAATATGATTAAAAGTTGAACACTATTTATCATAAATTAACTCAAAGTGAATTTGCATAATTGTTGTAGTCATTGGCATCCGTTTACCACCTTGCGCTTAGTTATAATTGAGATGATATAACTATAGAATTCTGGTTAGTTGCTTTACGAACTGGTATCGTATTGTTTTGAAGTGTTAATCTAAAGTTTAAAAGTCCTATTGCAAACTTTCAGTAAGTTCCGGTTACTCCATGAAGTTTAATAATTGGTATTAAAACAAGAGTGACAATTCCAAGAGTTAGTGTATGAGTATCATGTTTGTGTCCATGATTCTTGATATTCAAAGGATTGTCTTAATATCAAGGTTATCTAGGATCTGAAAGAGTTGTTTCAAGAAATCATGATGTGTGGAAGATATTGTGATATCTGAAACGAAGTTTTGGTTACAACATGATAGAGTATAATATGGCAAAAGTCATGTTCTCATATTTGATGAGAATTTGAAAAAGGTTGGAGACACTAGTTGTCCTAAACCTCCAAAAGTTTTTGGGAGAGCAACATTATACTCGCGATTCACCGTTACAAGCTAAAAGTAGCTTGATCATGGATAATTCCATGATAAGGGTGAATATTTGATGTAGATAAAATGTTTACTACACCAAGAGATTACTAAAGAATGGAGTTTGAAAGCACACCAAACATTTGATGATGGTGATCTACTTCAAAGTGCAAGTTCAAAGACATTTGTATTTAATTATACACGCTTTGGACTATGTGTCATATGTATGACTCCACTATTGATGTTGATAGATTCTTTCAAACAGAAAAGGAAATACTGAAAGAGAATCTCATAAATATATGGCAGAAAAGAAAAGACTAGAATTGTTCAGTTTAAGTATATAGATGATATACATGTTATGGCTATATTCTTTGCTTATTAAACAATGTGGTTCTTAAGTATTTGATACTGAATTTGTTGGTGTGAATCGTCATACAAAACAACACAATTCATGAACTACAATGGCCTAAGTAACTAGCAAAAGAATATGTGATGATGTGCATCGAGAACAAATAAAGGGTTATTGTGTTGCTCGTTAAACATCAAAGCTTGCCTTCAAGATTTATTTTATCAGGCATTATGAGAACAAAAGGGTTGTTCAAATAATTGCCGTAATCCATAAAAGATGGATGATTCACAAATCTCGTTGGAAAGATCACATCCATAAAACTAGTGCTAAAAATGTCGAAAGACAAATTGATTGAAAGATCATTTAGGAAGTGACATCGCCGTTTAAATTATATTGGAAAGAAAACATGAAGAAACTCCATGTGGATGGAATTTTGGAGTCTTTTGATTTTTGATCAAATGACGCTTGTGAAACTTTCCTAAAGATAATTAAAACTTCGTTCATAGGCCAAAAGGGAACGAATGAATAGCTTATTGGAACTTGTACATATTGTTGTACGAAATCCATTATGTGTAGTCAAGAGCGATGGATTTCAACTTCATATGCTTTCTCCGAAAATTTGAGTGAATATATGTCACATCCCAAGATTTTCCAAATCTTGTAATGTGAAAATAAATTAATAAAATAAAACTTTGTTTGGTTTTCAGAGCCAGAAGAAACTTTTTGAATTCAATTAGAACTTCAAACCCATTTGAATTAAATAAAATCCTAAAGGGATTTAAAAAGATGAACATTTTTTTTAGATAAAAGAAAATAAAATATTTTGGAGCTACTATTATGGATCTTTTAAGAAAAAAGATTTAGTTTTCAAAAGAAAGGTGGATTCATAAATAAAGATTATTTTATAAAGCCAAATTAAACCTTGGCCAAGCTTTCTGAGATTAAAACATTTTATTTTAAATAAAATTTGCAAAGGTTTATTTAAATAAATTAATAAGGATTTAATATCCAAATTTATTTAAATAAAAGGTTTTACCAATTTAATAGAAACATCAAAACTTATTAAACTATTTAAAATAAGTTTTCCAAGTATTTTATATTCTCTAATAAAACCTACTAAAGTGTTTTGGCTTTATTTTAGATTTCAAAATAAATATCTCAATAAAACAAATCCTATTTGATTTAATAATGAAAAGTCTATTATATTTAATTAATAATGGACTCTAAAAATAAAAGGTTATTTGTTTTAAACAAATTTCCAAGTATTCTATATTTCCCAAATAAAACCTACTGATTTGGTTTTGAAAATATTTAGGTTTCAAATAAAGATTTTATTAATAAAATCAAACTCTATTTGATTTAATAACTAAGGCCCAATTAATTTAATTATTAATGGACCCTAAAGTAAAAGGTTATTTTGTTTTAAACAACTTTTCCAAATATTCTTTATTTCCAAATAAACTACTGATTGGTTTTGAAAGTATTTGGATTTCAAATGAAGATTTTATTAAATAAACCAAACCTTATTTTATTAATAGACCATGGACCATTTTACTTAATTAATAAATGGAACCTAAAAAGATATAAAATATTAATTTATTTTGGAAATTGGTTTATGCTACTAAACAGAACGAAGTTCAAAATTGTGAAGTGTGGTGTTTGTTTGAGTTGATTTGGTTGAATTAATCATTTGTTTGAATTTCAAATCAGTAAATTGAAAATAGAAAAGGAAAAAGTTTCAAACAGAAAAAAATAGAGCAGCCCACCATCTGGCCCAACTAACCCAGCAGCAGCCCACCTAGCCCACCTCACCCTCGCCCCCGAGACGTTTTTCTTCACCGCAGAGGCGACCCGCTAAGTCACTGACCGGTGGACCTTACTCCCTCTCTCACTATCTCACTGACAAAGAGGACCCACAGCCACGCTAGCATCGTCTTCAAACCGCGCGACCAAATCCTTCCCCTCACTCCGGCCGTTTCTAGCGTCGTTACTCGTGATTCAATTCGCCTAAATGATGCACTAATTCCGCCCAGTGATGATGCTCGTAAACTCGCCTCCCTCCTCTCTCCCTTTCCTTCTAGTCATCACACCACCGGAGCCCCAGGGTGTCCACAATTTTTGCTCGAAGTCTCACTGCCACCGACGAGTTCTCTGTCAAATTCCGGCGAGCCCTGGCCCTCTCCTACCTCCTAGCTCACACTAGCTTGATCCCCATCATCTCACGCACCTACCCGTGCCCTCCGTTCATCCGCGGACGGCCCTGAGCATCGGCAACGACGACACCGAGAGTGCGCCGCCGTCTGCCATTGCTCCGTCGAGCATTCCAGGTGAACTCCGACCACCCCGCGCCTCCTAGATCATGCACACAACATCGCCTTGGTCTTGCGCATCTGAACATGCTCCTGTCTTCCCTTAGGGCGATCTGCAGCGGCGACTCCGACCGTCGCCACCGTCTGGCTTAACTCCGACAAGCACTTCGGGTAAGCATCTGTCCACCCCTTTCCCTCTCGTACAGGCATGCAAGATCCACTCTTCCTCGCACGTCTAACAGACCTTTCATCTCGTCCTCCGGTGCATTGTAGCCTCGCCCCCACCATCGACCAGAGCCGCCCGACGCCGCCACCTACTCCGGCGAGCAATCCACATCGGACCAGAGCACCCCTCGTCGAACCATCAGCACATTGAGCATCGCCGTGACCTCCTGAACCTGGTGAGCATCCTCCCCCTCTTCCTCGCTTCCTGTATCGCCGGCGCCGCCGCGAAGCAGAGTCGCCGCCGCCAGTCGTCGCCGCCGGCGCCGCCAGCTATTGGTCAACCTCCTGTGAACCGTTAGATCGTCATCCAGTGGCTAGGAAAGAAAGTGAGTGAAGGGGTATCGAACGATCTGCGCCGTGCGATCTACCTAGATCCTGTGGTCTGTGTCACTCGATCCAGACGAACCGGTACTGGCCAATCACGGCGCGACGTGTGGCCAGTGTTTGAGTAAAACAGAATTAGAAACCAGATTTAAGTGCCAATTTGAAACCACTGTAACTTTTAAACTACACGTCCAAAAATTACAAATTTGGTATCAATGGATTCAGGAGAACAAGACCTAGCCAACCATACCCTTGGTTTAGCAAATAGTATCTGTTAGATTGGTTGATTATGCAGAAACATTTGATTGCTTATTTAGTTTAGAAAAATGATTCAAAAATGATTTTGAGTTTGAAACCTTGGCAAAATGGTTTTTGGTGAACTTACTGACCCTAGGAACCAACCCTTGGTGTTGAAAATGATTTTGGTAAAGTTTAGGTTAGATTATTTGACTTAGCCATTTTCTAGCCAAATAAAAATTATTGATTTTATTATGGAAATGTTTTTGCAGAGAAAACTTTGAGAAAATAGTTTGGACCAAACCTACTGACCCAAAAACACCAAGTTTTGCAATAGCAACTCATTTGGTGAAAAACTTAAAAGTTTTGTTTTGATAAAAACATTTTCACCACATAAAATGATGAATGGATTTTAAAAATGGTTTTTGAGATAAAACCCTTTTGCAATTGACTTTGCCATTTTGGTGAATGACCAATTTGGAACCTACAAAGTTTAGAAGCCTAGAGGAAACCATCTTTGCAATAAGAACCACCTTTTGCATGCTTGCATGCATTACTTTGACTTTGTCATTTTATGTGTGTTGTTTTGCTTGATTGGTAGATTGAGTTTGTGCCTTGCTTGATTGATTTGTAGTGACTTGAAGAGTGTGATTGTTGCAAGGACAAGGAGTGAACCATTCCCTACCAAAAAGGCAAGTGATGCTTCATACTTTTTATCCCATTACTTTCACTATGCATTAGTGATTTTGCTAAGTAAAACTTGCATGGAAATTTTGCTAAGTATAGACCTTGCTATAGTAAAACCTAGTAGATGAATCCTTAGTAGGATTTTCCTAAGTTAAGATTCCTACTACTATCAAGCTTAGCCTAGCTAATAGAAAACATGGGTGGAAAATATATTCACACTATGGAAAAATATTCTAAGTCTGAGGACTTGTGATTTTTGTCTAATAAAACAACTAAGTTAATGAATCACCTGGGTGGAATGGAATGGTTTGGTGGTGTTTGGTTGAGTGGTTCACAAGGCCATGGACTTGGCTTGTGTATCTCACTTGTGGATGGCCACCCAGGAACAAAGAGATTTGAGATGTCAAATGTTGAGAAGCTTCAATTGCAACCACTTGGCAATATGGGCTCTGCCATGATCATATAGGTTGCAAGAACTTTGCCATATGGATAGTTGGTGGTAGTGTTTGATAGGTTGGAACGCGTCCATTTTGGTCTAAGGGAAAGCTTCTGAAAGATCTTGTCTTGGGAAACCAAGTCTTGTGGGGAAAGTGCACCACCTCTGCAGAGTGTAAAATCTAAGTACTTAGCCATGTCCCTGGTAAAGGACAATTTGAGCATCAAGACATGGAAGCAATCAAGAATCTCATCATTCAAATTTCTAAGTTAAAATCTTGTGGTTTGAACAAGGGTTGTTTGAATTTTTCAATCTTTGATTGGTAGATGCCTTGGAAAGGATCTTCAATCTTTGATTGAGAAAAATGATTTTGTCAAGCAAAAACTTAGTATTTTCAAATGTTAAGGAAAAATCTATGTTGAGCAATGCAAGCCTCAACTCCACTTAGACAAATGCATATAGATGATAGATTCCACTATACTACCATAGTATCACTTGCCAATACAATTCAAATGTATTGACCCTTTGTGGCTGTAACTTGTATGTTGCAGGTTTGATTGTTTTTAGTGAAGATTGATTGATTAGGATTACAAAGTCTACAACCAGCATTTGCCTGTGGCACCTTGAAGATGAAGGACCCCATGCTTATAGTTATTCCGCTGCAATGTAATGTAATAGCCATATGAGCTATGAAAGATGTAATAAAATTATGTTATTCCTGGTTATAAAGTTATATTATGACCTTTGTTTCTTGATATTACATCTTAACTGTGGATGCTAGCTATTGATCCAGGGACTAGCATTGTAAACACAGGAGGAATCTACCTTATTAGGTTGAGACCTCTACAATATATGAATATTTACTTAATAAGGATGAGGTGTGAAATATTTGAAAAGTTCAAAGATTTTCAAGATGAAGTGAAAAATCATTGTAACAAGAATATAAATAGTTTATGATAAGATCATAAAGGAAGATATTTGAGTTACAAGTTTAGCATAATACCTAAGATTTAAGGAATCGTTCCGTGGATTTGCATTTTCCCGAAACACCATAAGAGTATGGAGCGTTCGAGATATGTAATTAAACCTTGTTTGACATGGTAAGATCGAAGGTGTAATTCATAAAACTGCCATTATATTTTAAAGATTAAAAGCTTTAGAGATTATCGTTTTTCCACTGAAAAGAGCTCCATCATAATCCGTTGAAATGACACCATATAAAGTTATGGTTTGGGATAAAACCCAAGTTGTCCTTTCTTAAACATTGGTATGATATGCATAAGAAAGATGTTTGCAACCAAAGTCGGATGAACCTGTCTTTGTATGTTATTTCGAATAACCGTTACGTAATCCTCCATAACACCAGGAGACAAAAGTGTTTGTCGCTTAGAACGTCAAGTTTCTTTGAGAAGGAATTTTTCGTGAAAAGTTAAGTGGGAGGACAATAGAACTTTGATAAGGTTAAAAAGAACCTTAGCTATATGTGCAAAGTTGCGCAGCGCCGAAAAGTGTTCCGGAGGTAGCAACAATGCTCATGGCTCACGTACCTCAAAGGTTATGGTCACAGAGATCCAAGTTCCTATTGAAACAAGTAGGTCGGATGAACAATCGAATACCAAGATTTGAGAGTTAAATCATTATTTGACAATAATGATCCGACTACATGCAAAGAAGCGATGGTGAGCCCTGACTCCGTCAAATGGCTTGAAGCCATAAAATCCGTGATAGTTCTATACACGAGAAATCAAGTTTTGAACTTGAAGGACCCTCGAGAAAGGTGTAAGACCTTACAGTCATGTTTGGATCTATAAAGAAATAGACATGGATGTTTTACATCTATAAAATAGTCGACATGTTGGGAAAAAGTTCACAACAATGTTCAAAGGTTGACTATGATAAGATTTGATCTTTCATGGTGATATTTAGTCTAGACGGATTAGTGTAGCAACCACTACATATAATTTTGTTATATGGTAGTTGAATAAACAAAACAAGTTCTTCTAATAGAATTGTTACCTAGGACATGTGAATAACATGGTCCATAGGGTTTTTTGTTAATTCAAAGGATGCTAAAATCATATGCAAACTTCAATGGTTGAAGTAAGCATCGCGGAGTTGGAATCTTCACTATGATGAAAATGTTAAAAGAGTTTAAATTCATCAGAGATGATGAAGATGCTTGCATTTGCAAGAAATTAAGTGGGAGCGCTAAGACATGTTTCTAATACATTATGTGGAGGACATATTGTTGATTGGAAATAATGTATCTTTTATTAACACAGGATAAGAATTTCATCTCGATGAAAGACTTAGGCAAAACCCAAATATTTGGCATGAATAGACGCTAATATGGTTGTGCCAGAAGTACATAGATGAGATATTGAATGAGTTCAATATAGAAACTACAAGAAAGTTTCTTGTTGCACAGAAAGGATTGAATGAGTTCAATATTTATGATATATTTAAATGTATTGACATTTGGTAAGTGAAACAAGATTCGAGTATAGATTGATACTTGATCACAAAGAGTATTTATATCAATCATACTGTGATATGTACAAATCTAGATATGTCCTATGCTCTAAATGTTGTGAGCATATACCAGAATGATTCATAAGATGATCATTGGACAATAGTAAGAATATTCTTATGATCTTTTGGAAGAACTAAGAATATATTATTTGTAGAAGTGACAAATAGATGGTTAGTTCATTGTAAAAGTACTACATTGATACTAGTTTTGTCACAAAGTACAAATTAAGTTTATCTCAATCTAAACCAAGGGTGGCACAATATAATGAAAAGTGAGTTCCATAATGGATTTGGAT
Source organism: Avena atlantica (assembly GCA_910589765.1). Taxonomy (NCBI): domain Eukaryota; kingdom Viridiplantae; phylum Streptophyta; class Magnoliopsida; order Poales; family Poaceae; genus Avena; species Avena atlantica. The sequence goes on along the minus strand of OU342735.1, from coordinate 434,917,963 downwards.
GAGTTCCAAAGTTAAAGACATTGTGACAGATACTACAACAAAAGGCTAAGTGTATGACTGCTATTTTAGCAGCAAAAGAGGGCATTTGTGTCAAGTAGTTTGTTATCAAACTAGGTGTAGTTCACAGTGGGATAATACTATGAAGATATATTGTACGACAATATTATCAACATGTTTTTAACCCCAAAGAACTAAAGGTCACACCAAAGAACCAAATTTGTACGAAGCCATCTCACTAGAGAATGAGTGATGCGTAGAGACGCAAAGACATGCAATTACACACGGACCTGGAAGTGTCAGATCCGGAGATCAGTTGACCACTAGCAATCGTGTACATACAACACCGGAAAGCCATAGGTGTTGAATACACAAAGGTTTGAAACTAGATTATTGACTCTAGTGCAAGTGGGAGACTGTTGGAGATATGCCCAAGAGGCAATAATAAAGTGGTTATTATCATATCTTCATACTTATGATAAATGTCTACATACCATGCTATAACTGTATTAACCGGAAACATTAATACTTGTGTGATTTGTAAACATAAAAGAGTCCCTAGTAAAGCCTCTTGTTAAACTAGCTTGTTGGTTAATATATGATCATGGTTTCCTGATCATGAACATAGAGATGTTATTAACAACAGGGTCATATCATTAGGAGAATGATGTGATGGACATACTCCTATAGTTAAGCGTAGCATAAAGATCAAGTCATTTAATATAGTTCATTTGCTATAAGCTTTCTGATACATAGTAACCTAATTCCTTCGACCATGAGATCATGCTAATCACCATCACCGGAAGGATGCTTTAATGACATCAAACACCACACCGTAACTGGGTGGCTATAAAGGTGGCATTGAGTGTTTGGAAAGTATGTGTTGAGGCACATGGATCAAGAGTGGGATTTGTCCATCCATATGACGGATAGATATACTCTGGGCCCTCTCGGTGGAATGTCATCCAATTAGCTTGCAAGCATGTGACTGGCTCACAAGGGATCACATACCACGGGAACGAGAAAAGAGTACTTATCGGTAACGAGGTTGAACTAGGTATGCAGAGATACCGACGATCAAAACCTCGGATAAGTAAACTATCGTGAGACAAAGGGAAATTGGTATCGTATGTAAGTGGTTCATTCGATCGCAAAGTAATCGTAGAAACATGTGGGAGCCATATGAATTTCCAGATTCCTCTATTGGTTATTGATCGGAGAAGAGTCTCGATCATGTCCGCATAATTCACGAACCGTAGGTAGACACACTTAAGGATTCGATGTTGTTGAGTAGTTATGGAATGATGAGTAAGAGACCGAATGTTGTTCGGAGTATCGGATGGGATCCGGGATATCACGAGGAGATCCGGAATGGTCCGGAGAATAAGATTCATATAAGGAAAGTCCCGTTTTGGATTTCGAGAATGGTTCTGGTGTTTTCATCGAGAATGTTCTAGAAGGTTCCGGAATCTCTGGCACTCCGGAGGGGAAGGGGTACATGAATGTGTTATATCAAGTTGATATGATTGCATCATGTACTAGGTGTCATCGCTGTACCAAAATAGAGGGTTTATTCAAATTCTAGTTTGAAAAAGTCAAACGGCTAGTTTGAAAGTCAAACGACTAGTTTTTGGAAAGAGGAGAAGGAGGTTTGAAACCGACTCGAGGGAGGAGTTCCTCCTCCCACCGCCGGCCCACCTTGGGTCCGAGTTGGGGAGGGACTCCCCTCCCCAGGCGCGCCTCCCTCCACCTATAAGAGGAGGGGCAGGGCTCCCCTCCTAGACACACAAGTTGCCTCCCTCTAAACCTAAACCCTAGCCACAGCCTAGGGATTTCTCCCAAGCCGCCAAGTTAGAGCTTCTTGTTGGAGATATGCCCTAGAGGCAATAATAAATGTAGTTATTATTATATCTTTGTGTTTATGATAAATGTTTACATTCATGCTATAATAGTATTAACAAGGAAACATTGATACTTGTGTGATTTGTAAACTTAATTTGAAGTCCCTAGTATAGCCTCTATACATCACTAGCTTGTTGGTTGATAAATGATTGTGGTTTCCCTATCATGAACATTGAGATGTTATCAACAACAAGATCATATCGTTAGGAGAATGATATGATGGACATACTCCTATAGATAAGCGTAGCATAAAGATCAAGTCATTTTAATAGTTCAATTGCTATATGCTTTCTGATACATAGTAACCTAATTCCTTCGACCATGAGATCATGCATATCACCTTTACTGGATGGATGCTTTGATGACATCAAACACCACACCGTAACTGGGTGGCTATAAAGGTGGCATTGAGTGTTCGGAAAGTATTGGTTGAAACACATGGATCAAGAGTGGGATTTGTCCATCCATATGACGTATAGATATACTCTGGGCCCTCTCGGTGGAATGTCATCCAATTGGCTTGCAAGCATGTGACTGGCTCACAAGGGATCACATATCACGGGAACGAGAAAAGAGTACTTATCGGTAACGAGGTTGAACTAGGTATGCAGAGATACCGACGATCATAACCTCGGATAAGTAAACTATCGTGAGACAAAGGGAAATTGGTATCGTATGTAAGTGGTTCATTCGATCGCAAAGTAATCGTAGAAATATGTGGGAGCCATATGAATTTCCAGATTCCTCTATTGGTTATTGTTCGGAGAAGTGTCTCGATCATGTCCGCATAATTCACGAACCGTAGGGAGACACACTTAAGGATTCGACGTTGTTTGAGTAGTTATGGAATGAATGAGAAAGATACCGAATGTTGTTCGGAGTCTCGGATGGGATCCGGGATATCACGAGGTGATCCGGAATGGTCCGGAGAATAAGATTCATATAAGTAAAGTCCCGTTTCGGAGTTGGGGAATGATTCCGGTGTTTTCATCGGGAATGTTCTAGAAGGTTCCGGAATCTCTGGCACTCCGGAGGGGAAGGGGTACATGAATGTGTTGTATCAAGTTGGTATGATTGCATCATGTACTAAGTGTCATTGCTGTACCAAAATATAGGGTTTATTCAAATCCTAGTTTGAAAAAGTCAACCGGCTAGTTTGAAAGTCAACCGGCTAGTTTTTGGAAAGAGGAGAAGGAGGTTTGAAACCGACTTGGGGGAGGAGTTCCTCCTCCCACCGCCGGCCCACCTTGGGTCCGAGTTGGGGAGGGACTCCTCTCCCTAGGCGCGCCTCCCTCCACCTATAAGAGGAGGGGCAGGGCTCCCCTCCTAGACACACAAGTTGCCTCCCTCTAAACCTAAACCCTAGCCACAGCCTAGGGATTTCTCCCAAGCCGCCGAGTTAGAGCTTCTTGTTGGAGATATGCCCTAGAGGCAATAATAAATGTATTTATTATTATATCTTTGTGCCGCCGTTTATGATAAATATTTACATTCATGCTATAATAGTATTAACAAGGAAACATTGATACTTGTGTGATTTGTAAACTTAATTTGAAGTCCCTAGTATAGCCTCTATACATCACTAGCTTGTTGGTTGATAAATGATTGTGGTTTCCCTATCATGAACATTGAGATGATATCAACAACAAGATCATATAGTTTGGAGAATGATATGATGGACATACTCCTATAGATAAGCGTAGCATAAAGATCAAGTCATTTTAATAGTTCAATTGTTATATGCTTTCTGATACATAGTAACCTAACTTCGACCAAGAGATCACGCATATCACCTTACCGGATGGATGCTTTGATCATCAAACACCGATCGTTGAGGTGGGAAGAGTACGACTTGATCACCCACGAGAATCCGCTCTCGTTAAACACTTTGGAATCTTCGAGGGTAAGTTATTCCATCGACTCGTTGCTACAATCTAGTAGATAGATCTTGGCTTGTTTGTTTGTATGCGATAGAAATTTTTTGTTTTCCATGCTACGAAACACTACAGTGGTATCAGAGCCGTGTCTATATGTAGATCTGTTGCACGAGTAGAACACAATGGTCATTGTGGGCATTGATGCTTTTATTGTCGATTGCTTCTTGTGTACTTTGCATCTTGCGGTATGTTGGGATGAAGCGGCCCGGGCTAACCTTACATGACATCGTTCATGAGACTTACTCCACGCTCGACATGCAACTAGTATTGCATAAGTGGCTTTGCGGGTGCCTGTTTCTCCTAGCATAGTTAAGATCCAATTTACAACGGGTGATTAACAATACTAGTATCAATGTTGTGGTTCATGTTCGTAAGTTAGAACGACACTTATAGAAAGCCCCAAGCCACGTAAAACATGCAAAGAAAGTAGAGGCGTCTAACTTTGTTTTGCAGGGGTGTGCAGTGATGTGATATGGCCATGATTGTGATTATGTATGCAATGTTCCTTATTGTAAGTTGGCAATCGGCAGGAGCCATATGGTTGTCTTTAATTTATGTTAAGACCCGCGTGTCTATTCAAAGTAGTTGTAATAGTTGAAGCCGGTGGACGACAACCATGGAGAAGCGTCATTGACCTTGATGCAATGTCGGTGATGATGGAGATCATGTTCGTGCTAGAAGATGGAGATCGGAAGCACAAAGAAGAAAGGCCATATCATATCACATATTATGAATTGCATGTGATGTTAATCCTTTATGCATCTTGTATTGCTTAGTAGACGACGGTAGCATTATAAGATGATCCCTCATGCACATGAATTTCAAGTCATAAAGTGTTCACCCTTAGTTAGGACCGTTGCTAAAGCTTGTTGTTTCGAAGCACCACGTGATGATCGGGTGTGTTAGATTCCGCAAGTGTATACAACGTGAGCAAGCCAGATTTTCTCATGCGGAAACTAAGGTTTGATCTTGACGAGCCTAGCATGTACATACATGGTCTCGGAACACGGATCACCAAAAGGTAAAGCATGAATCATATAGTAGATATGATGAACATGACGATTGTTCGCCATTGAAACTATATCAACTCTCGTGATGATCGGTGTTGATGTAGTGGATTTGGTTCGTGTGATCACTAAAACAATGTGAGGGATGTTGTTTTAAGTGGGAGTTCACCTAGATTAACTTTATTATTAATTTGAACTCAATTTGTCATAAACTTAGTCTAAACTATTGCCAATATGTTGTAGATCAATGGCAGCCCCTACCATCAATTTTAATGCGTTCCTAGAGAAAGAAAAGTTGAAAAACAATGGAAGCAACTTCGCGGATTGGTTCCGCAATTTGAGGATTGTCCTCACAGCTGGTAATTTGACCTATGTGCTGGATGCACCGCTGGGTGACCCACCTGCAGCTGATGCTTCCGATGAAGTAAAGAATGTTTACCTCGCTCGGAAGAATCAGTACTCCATAGTTCAGTGTGCTATCTTGTATGGTTTGGAATCGGAGCTTCAGAAAAGGTTTGAGAATTCAGACCCATATGATATTGTCGAGGATCTCAAATTGATCTTTGAGACTCATGCGGCAATTGAAAGTTATGAGGCTTCTGAAAAGTTCTTTAACTGCAAGATGGAAGAGGGCAGCTTCGTCAGTGAGCATGTGCTTAAGATGTCTGGGCACGCAAACAAACTTCAAAGCTTGGATATAGTGATTCCTAATGCTTTGGGGATTTACCGTGTCCTCCAATCACTACCACCAAGTTACAAGAACTTTGTGATCAACTACAACATGCAGAACATGAACAAGCAGTTGCCAGAACTGTTTGCTATGTTGAAGTCTGCAGAAGTAGAGATCAAGAAAGAGCACCAAGTGTTGTTGGTCAATAATACCAACAAATTCAAGAAAGGCAAGTCTAAGCAGAAGGGACACTTCAAGAAGGGTGGTAAGAAAGTTACCACGCCGGCGAAGAAGACCAAGGCTGGACCTAAGCCTGATACTGAGTGCTTTTACTGCAAGGGAGAAGGTCACTGGAAGCGGAATTGCCCAAAGTACTTGGCGGATTTGAAGAACGGCAACATCAAGAAGAAAGGTATATCTGATATACATGTTATTGATGTGTATCTCACTAGTACTCGTAGTAGTGCCTGGGTATTTGATACTGGTTCGGTTGCTCATATTTGTAACTCGAAACAGGTGCTGCAGAATAAACGGAAGCTAGAGAAGAACGAGGTGACGATGCGCGTGGGAAACAGATCAAAGGTTGATGTGATCGCGGTCGGCACGCTACCCCTTCATCTACCATCGGGATTAGTTTTATACTTAAATAATTGTTATTTGGTGCTTGCGTTGAGCATGAACATTATATCGGGATCTTGTTTATTGCGAGACGGTTACTTGTTTAAGTCCGAGAATAATGGTTGTTCGATTTATATGAGTAATATATTTTATGCACACGCACCTTTGATAGATGGTCTATTCTTATTGAATCTCGATAGTGGAAATACACATATCAACAACATTGAGGCTAAACGTTTGAAATCGAGCGATAACTCGACCTATATGTGGCACTGTCGTTTTGGTCACATTGGAGTGAAGCGTATAAAGAAACTCCATTCCGATGGACTTCTTGAATCACTTGATTTCGAATCACTTGATAGATGCGAAGCATGTCCGATGGGTAAAATGACTAAGACTCCATTTTCTGGTATGATGGAGCGAGCTACGGACTTATTGGAAATCATACATACCGATGTGTGTGGTCCAATGAGTGTAGCATCGCGCGGTGGTTATCGTTATGTTCTTACCTTCACGGATGACTTGAGTAGATATGGGTATATCTATTTCATGAAACATAAGTCCGAAACTTTCGAGAAGTTTAAGGAATTTCAAAGTGAGGTAGAGAATCAACGTAACAAGAAGATTAAATTTCTACGTTCTGATCGTGGAGGTGAATATCTAAGTTACGAGTTTGGCGAGCATTTGAAGAAATGCGGAATACTTTCACAGTTGACACCGCCGGGAACACCACAGCGTAATGGTGTGTCCGAACGTCGTAATCGAACTCTCTTAGATATGGTTCGTTCTATGATGTCACTTACAGATTTACCGCTATCATTTTGGGGTTATGCATTAGAAACAGCCGCATTCACTTTAAATAGGGCACCGTCTAAATCCGTTAAAATGACACTGTATGAATTATGGTTTGGGAAGAAACCTAAATTGTCGTTCCTTAAAGTTTGGGGATGCGAAGCCTATGTAAAGAAGTTACAGCCGGACAAGCTTGAACCCAAAGCGGAAAAATGCGTCTTCATAGGATACCCGAAGGAAACTATTGGGTATACCTTCTATCATAGATCCGAAGGCAAAATCTTCGTTGCCAAGAATGGATCCTTTCTAGAGAAGGAATTTCTCTCGAAAGAAATGACTGGAATGAAAGTAGAACTCGACGAGGTTGTCGAACCTTCTCTCGAAATTGCGAGTAGCGCAGCACCGGAAGAAGTTCCTGTAGTGCCTGCACCAATTAGAGAGGAAGCTAATGATGGTGATCATGAAACTTCGGTTGAAGTTGCTACAGAGCCTCGGAGGTCAACGAGAACTCGTACCACTCCAGATTGGTATGATCCTGTTATGAGTGTCATGTTGGTGGACAACGCCGATGACCCTGAGACATATGAGGAAGCGATGATGAGCCCAAATTCCAATAAATGGCAAGAAGCCATGAAATCTGAGATTGGATCCATGTACGAAAACCAAGTATGGACTTTTGTAGGGGTCCCAATCTTAGATAAGATAGAGCCTCCTGTGTTTACAATGCTAGTCCCTGGATCAATAGCTAGCATCCACAGTTTAGATGTAATATCAAGAAACAAAGGTCATAATATAACTTTATAACCAGGAATACCATAAGTTTATTACATCAAACATAGCTCATTTGGCTATTACATTACATTGCAGCGGAATAACTATAAGCATAGGGTCCTTCATCTTCAAGGTGCCACAGGCAGATGTTGGTTGTAGACTTTGTAATCCTAAACAATCAATCTTCACTAAAATCAATCAAACCTGCAACATACAAGTTACAGCCACAAAGGTCAATACATTTGAATTGTATTGGCAAGTGATACTATGGTAGTATAGTGGAATCTATCATCTATATGCATTTGGATAAGTGGAGTTGAGGCTTGCATTGCTCAAAATAGATTTTTCTTATCATTTTGAAAATACTAAGTTTTTGCTTGACAAAATCATTTTTCTCAATCAAAGATTTTAAGATCCTTGTACCAAGCCATCTCTCCATCAATGATTGAAGAATTCAAACAACCCTTGTTCAAACCACAAGTTTTAACTTTAGAAATTTGAATGATGAGATTCTTGATTGCTTCCATGTCTTGATGCTCAAATTGTCCATTGCCTTGGACTAGGCTAAGTACTTAGATTTTACACTCTGCAGAGGTGGTGCACTTTACCCACAAGACTTGGTTTCCCAAGACAAAATATTTCAGAAGCCTTCCCTTAGACCAAAATGGACGCGCTCCAACCTATCAAACACTACCACCCACTGTCCATTTGGCTAAGTTCTTGCAACCTATATGATCATGGCAGAGCCCATATTGCCAAGTGGTTGCACTTGAAGCTTCTCAACATTTGACATCTCAAATCCCTTTGTTTCCTGGGTGGCATTCCACAAGTGAGATACACAACCCAAGTCCATGGCCTTGTGTAACCACTCAACATATCCCAATCCTTCCATTCCACCCAGGAGGTTCATTAACTTAGTTGTTTTATTAGACAAAATCACAAGTCCTCAGACTTAGAATATTTTTCCATAGTGTGAATATATATTCCACCCATGTTTTCTATTAGCTAGGCTAAGCTTGGTAGTAATAGGATACTTAACTTAGGAAATCCTACTAAGGATTCATCTACTAGGTTTTACTATAGCAAGGTCTATACTTAGCAAAATCCATGCAAGTTTTTACTTAGCAAAATCACTAATGCATAGAGAAAGTAATGGGACAAAAAGTATGAAGCATCACTTGCCTTTTTGGTAGGGAATGGTGGTTCACTCCTTGATCTTTCTAGTCTCACACTTCCCTACAAGTCAAACAAGCAAACACTAATTCAATTTACATTCCAAACCAATAATCACTCAAACAACTTCACACACACAAGACAATGGAAACCAATTCATGCATGAGGGCATGCACAAGATAGTTTTATTTTGCAAAGGGTCTCTATGGGGTTTATAAACTTTGTAAGATCTAATTTGGTCATTTACCAAAGTGGCAAAGTCATTAACAAGAGGGTTTTGTCTAAAAACTATTTTAAATCCATTTATCATTTCATGTGGTGAAAAATGTTTTTATTAAGGCAAAAACTCTTAAGTTGTTCACCAAATGAGTTGCTATTGCAAAAACTTGGTGTTTTGGGTCAGTAGGGTTGGTCTAAACCATTTTTCTCCAAAGTTCTTTACTCAAAATCATTTCCATAAACAATCCATTATTTTTATTTGGCTAGAAATTGGCTAAGTTAAATAATTCAACCTAAATTTCACCAAAATCATTTTTAACACCAAAGGTTGGTTCCTAAGGTCAGTAAGGTCACAACAATCCATTTTGCAAAAGTTTTAATCCAAAAATCATTTTTAAACAATTTTTATACTCTAAACAAGCATACATAAGTTTCTGCAAATTCAAACAAGATAACAGATACTATTTACCAAACTAAGGCCATGGTTGGCTAGGGCTTGTTCTCCTGAATTCATTGATATAAAATTTGCAAAATTTGGACGTGTGGTTTGAAAGTTATAGGGTTTTCAAAATGGCATTTCAATCTGATTTCAAATCTAATTCAGCTCATCTAGTGCCACGCGTCATATTCTAATTCGCCAGTACCGTTTCGGGGTGGATCACGGTGCAGACCGTCGGATCTAAGCATATCGTGCGGCGCAGGTTCACTCGTACCCTTTCGATAAGTCACTCAATCGTGTGCCTCGGATCTGTATCGGACGGCTGCTACTGCCTGGCCAAGATCTGGCGGCGTTAGGTCGACGGCGAGCGGCGGAGCGGCTAGTTGGCGGCAGCGCTGGCAAAGCAGGAGGCGAAACAGAGAGGGAGAAAGCTCGCGGAGGTCGCGAGGATGAGGCGATGTTGTTCGTGTGGTCGTCGTGGCAAGGGGCGCACGGGGACGAGCAGGATTTCTTGCCGGAGTTGGTTCTGGCGACGGACGCGTGCGGTCGAGGTCGAGGTCGACGCTGTGGTCCACGGGAAGACAAACGGAGGGCTGGGTTAGCTGCGCAAGACCATGGCAATGATGTGTGCGTGATCTAGAAGACACGGGGTGGTCGGAATTAACATGTGGGCTTCGCCGGAGTAGAGGCAGACGGCGGCGGTACTGGAGGTTGTCGTTGGCGAGGTTCAGGGGTGCCCGTGGTCGAACGGAAGGTGCAGGGAGATGCTACTGGAAGTGGAGAATGTGCCTGTGTGCTTGGGGAGGCAAGGGGTGATGTGAGGCCGCCGGAATCGGCGTCGGAGCATCGTCGGAGACAGGAAGTGCAGGGCAAAATTCTTCGGCCTGGGGGCGTGTCGATGAGGGGTGTCTAGGGGAAATGGAGGAGGGGGCGCTGGCGCTTAAGTGTGCTTGATCGCTGCGAGTTATGGTGGCTGCGTTAAGGCATATTGATGCCGCGATTCAATGCTGGCAACGGCGACGAGAGAAGGAAGAAGCAGTCGCGGGGTGGAGAGGAAGAACAGGAGGAGTGGGGCCGTTGCGTCAGTGGGAAAAGGGGAAAGGGGGAGGTCCACCAGTCAGTCTCGGTGTGGGTCGGAAACAGAGTGGGGAAAAACGGTTTGGGCGTGGAACAGGTGGGCTTCTGATGGGCTTCGTGGGCTGCTGGGTTGGGTTGGTTTATTTTTTCTGTTTTCTGATTCCTTTTCTTTTTCTATTTCTATTTTCCTGTTTTGAATTTCAAACAAACAAACAAGTTTCAATTCAATTCAAACCAACACCAAAACTTTGGAAGTTTGACTTGTTTCTGTTCAGTAGTCTGAACCTAAATCTAAATTCCATAATTTTTAATTTTTAAATAATAAAGACCATTATTAATTAAATAATTGTCCAATGCTAATTAATCAAATTAGGATTTGATTTATTTCAAACTCTATTTAAATCCATATATTTTCCAAAACCCAAAATAGTGGGTTGTATTTGAAATAAGTTATATTTAGAAGGCTTGTTTTAAAATAAATAACAATTTTTGTTAAAGGTTCCATTTATATTCAAAATAAAATGGACCATGGTTCATTAATAAAATTAGGGTTTGGTTTTATTTAATAAAATCTCCATTTTTAAATCCAAACATTTTCAAAACCAAATCAGTAGGTTTTATTTGGAAATAAGGAATACTTGGAAACTTGTTTAAAATAAAATACCATTTTATTTTAGAGTCAATTATTAAATAAATACAATAGACCTTCTTATTAAAATAGAATTTGTTTTATTGAGTTATTTATTTTTTTGAAATCTGAAATAAAGTCAAAACACTTTAGTAGGTTTTATTAGAGAATATAAATTACTTGGAAAACCTATTTAAAATAATTTATTAAGTTTTGATGTTTTAATTAAAATGGTGAAACCTTTTATTAAATAAAGTTGGATATTAAATTCTTTTTATTTTATTTTAAATAATCCTTTATTATTTTTTGTTTAAAATAAAATGTTTTAATTTCCAAAGCTTGTCAAATGTTCAATTTGGTTTTATAATATATTCTTTTAGTTATACACTTTTTATTTCATTTGAAACCAAATCCTTTCATTTAAAAGATCCAAAATAGTATTTTAAATATTTTTATTTTCCTTTAATAAAAGTTGATCTTTTTAAATCTCTTTAGGATTTATTTGATTCAAATTGGTTTGAGGTTCCATTTGAATTCCAAAAAGTTTCTTCTGGCCCTGAAAATCAAACAAAGTTTTATTTTATTCATTTATTTTTCACATTACAAGATTTGGAAAATCTTGGGATGTGACAGGCTACCACCCTTAAAATAAATCTCGTCCCGAGATTTGGGGAGGCTAGGGTTACAAGCAAGTTCAAAACAACTAGGGTACTACCACCCTTAAAAAATTTCAAACAAAAATTACATATTGTCCTTCTTGGGATCCTGGGAAAACTTTCTCTAAGCAAACAGTTGCATTTATGTCCTTAATTTCCATGCTTGACTCATGGGCCAAGGTTGAGATCCTTCATAGACTTGTTTAACTTGTTCTCCATCCTTTCTGGACAATTGTTTGCATAGTGGCCTAGTTCCTTGCATTTGAAACATGTGACAAGGCTGAGATCTCTCATAGGCTGGTTTATCTTATGCTTCATCTTTTCTGGACAGTAGTTTGCATAATGTCCTAACTCTTTGCAGTGTTTGCACATCACTTGGCTAATATCTTTCTTTTTCTTTGGTATTACTGTCTCTTGTTTGTTTCCTTGGTTTTTCTTCTTTTCTGGGCACTCATTGGCATAGTGTCCCATCTCTTTGCATTTAAAACATTGCACCTGGCTTATGTCTTTTTTCTTCTTTTTGGGTCTCTCCAAAGCTAGGAGTTCTTCTAGTTCATGTTCTTCATGAGTGGGAGATCTTTCTCTCTTCTTGAGGCATTGATCTTCATGTTCCTTGGATGCATGATCCTTGTCTCTAAAACTATTGCTCGCTTGGATTCCTTCTAGAATAGCATCTTTGTCATCCTTGTTGTCATTAGCTCTTTGGAAAAAGTTTTCTCTCATGTTGATCATTTGAGTAACCATTCCTTGCAACAATTGGGATTGAAGTTTCAAAATCCTTTGTATGGTTGGGTCTAGTCCATTGTTGTTGGCTAAAAGCTGAGTTGTCTCTTGGCTCAACTGGTTTTGAGTTACTATAAGTTCTCTCATGCTGTCCTCTTGGTTGTGGTTGTCATCAACCTTGATGTTGGAGTTTCTTGGAGTAGTCATCTGTTTGGGTTGGATTGGGATTAGAATAGGCAAAATATTTCTAAGGAATCAATTCTAATCACACACATCACAATTCACACAAGCAATGTGCAAGCAATCACAAACAAACATTTCACACAAACAAGGTTCAAGCACATACTTAGACAACAAAATATTTTTGTTACACCACATAAGTTGGTGGTTTGACTTAACTAAATTATGGTGGTCCATCTATATGGTTCACTTGTGATCTTTCCTTCCTTCATGATTCTTCTTGTATGGGACCATGGTTTCCTTGAGAAAAGCTCTTGGTCACAATACTTCAAAGTTGTTGATGGTTTCTTCTTATTTTGCATTCCCTCAGTCTCTAAATCTTGAGTAAGATCTCCTTGTCTCACTTGTAGTCCTTAGTGGTATCCAAGTTGGAAGTCCTTGGTGAACATGCTGAAGATGTTGAAGTCATTAGAGTTGAAGAAGTTGAAGAAGTCCTTTACACATGGTGTAGTCTTTGGCCATGGGGTTGGTTTTTCCATCAAGTTGAAATAGAAGAGAAGTAGAGTTGAAATGAAAATGGTTGAGGAAAGAGTTTACAAGTGTTTTTGTAAATAAGTTTTTTTTGGAACAAAATACAACTCCTATTTTTCTAAGGGTTTTTGTCCAATCCTAGGTTTACAAATCCTATAGGCAACACAATGCTCTGATACCATCTGTAGGGGTCCCAATCTTAGATAAGATAGAGCCTCCTGTGTTTACAATGCTAGTCCCTGGATCAATAGCTAGCATCCATAGTTTAGATGTAATATCAAGAAACAAAGGTCATAATATAACTTTATAACCAGGAATAACATAAGTTTATTACATCAAACATAGCTCATTTGGCTATTACATTACATTGCAGCGGAATAACTATAAGCATAGGGTCCTTCATCTTCAAGGTGCCACAGGCAGATGTTGGTTGGAGACTTTGTAATCCTAAACAATCAATCTTCACTAAAATCAATCAAACCTGCAACATACAAGTTACAGCCACAAAGGTCGATACATTTGAATTGTATTGGCAAGTGATACTATGGTAGTATAGTGGAATCTATCATCTATATGCATTTGGATAAGTGGAGTTGAGGCTTGCATTGCTCAAAATAGATTTTTCTTATCATTTTGAAAATACTAAGTTTTTGCTTGACAAAATCATTTTTCTCAATCAAAGATTTTAAGATCCTTGTACCAAGCCATCTCTCCATCAATGATTGAAGAATTCAAACAACCCTTGTTCAAACCACAAGTTTTAACTTTAGAAATTTGAATGATAAGATTCTTGATTTCTTCCATGTCTTGATGCTCAAATTGTCCATTGCCTTGGACTAGGCTAAGTACTTAGATTTTACACTCTGCAGAGGTGGTGCACTTTACCCACAAGACTTGGTTTCCCAAGACAAAATCTTTCAGAAGCCTTCCCTTAGACCAAAATGGACGCGCTCCAACCTATCAAACACTACCACCCACTGTCCATTTGGCTAAGTTCTTGCAACCTATATGATCATGGCAGAGCCCATATTGCCAAGTGGTTGCACTTGAAGCTTCTCAACATTTGACATCTCAAATCCCTTTGTTTCCTGGGTGGCATTCCACAAGTGAGATACACAACCCAAGTCCATGGCCTTGTGTAACCACTCAACATATCCCAATCCTTCCATTCCACCCAGGAGGTTCATTAACTTAGTTGTTTTATTAGACAAAATCACAAGTCCTCGGACTTAGAATATTTTTCCATAGTGTGAATATATATTCCACCCATGTTTTCTATTAGCTAGGCTAAGCTTGGTAGTAATAGGATACTTAACTTAGGAAATCCTACTAAGGATTCATCTACTAGGTTTTACTATAGCAAGGTCTATACTTAGCAAAATCCATGCAAGTTTTTACTTAGCAAAATCACTAATGCATAGAGAAAGTAATGGGACAAAAAGTATGAAGCATCACTTGCCTTTTTGGTAGGGAATGGTGGTTCACTCCTTGATCTTTCTAGTCTCACACTTCCCTACAAGTCAAACAAGCAAACACTAATTCAATTTACATTCCAAACCAATAATCACTCAAACAACTTCACACACACAAGACAATGGAAACCAATTCATGCATGAGGGCATGCACAAGATAGTTTTATTTTGCAAAGGGTCTCTATGGGGTTTCTAAACTTTGTAAGATCTAATTTGGTCATTTACCAAAGTGGCAAAGTCATTAACAAGAGGGTTTTGTCTAAAAACTATTTTAAATCCATTTATCATTTCATGTGGTGAAAAATGTTTTTATTAAGGCAAAAACTCTTAAGTTGTTCACCAAATGAGTTGCTATTGCAAAAACTTGGTGTTTTGGATCAGTAGGGTTGGTCTAAACCATTTTTCTCCAAAGTTCTTTACTCAAAATCATTTCCATAAACAATCCATTATTTTTATTTGGCTAGAAATTGGCTAAGTTAAATAATTCAACCTAAATTTCACCAAAATCATTTTTAACACCAAAGGTTGGTTCCTAAGGTCAGTAAGGTCACAACAATCCATTTTGCAAAAGTTTTAATCCAAAAATCATTTTTAAACAATTTTTATACTCTAAACAAGCATACATAAGTTTCTGCAAATTCAAACAAGATAACAGATACTATTTACCAAACTAAGGCCATGGTTGGCTAGGGCTTGTTCTCCTGAATTCATTGATATAAAATTTGCAAAATTTGGACGTGTGGTTTGAAAGTTATAGGGTTTTCAAAATGGCATTTCAATCTGATTTCAAATCTAATTCAGCTCATCTAGTGCCACGCGTCATATTCTAATTCGCCAGTACCGTTTCGGGGTGGATCACGGTGCAGACCGTCGGATCTAAGCATATCGTGCGGCGCAGGTTCACTCGTACCCTTTCGATAAGTCACTCAATCGTGTGCCTCGGATCTGTATCGGACGGCTGCTACTGCCTGGCCAAGATCTGGCGGCGTTAGGTCGACGGCGAGCGGCGGAGCGG
Source organism: Avena atlantica (assembly GCA_910589765.1). Taxonomy (NCBI): domain Eukaryota; kingdom Viridiplantae; phylum Streptophyta; class Magnoliopsida; order Poales; family Poaceae; genus Avena; species Avena atlantica. The sequence continues at coordinate 434,902,156 of OU342735.1, read as the reverse complement.
CTAGTTGGCGGCAGCGCTGGCAAAGCAGGAGGCGAAACAGAGAGGGAGAAAGCTCACGGAGGTCGCGAGGATGAGGCGATGTTGTTCGTGTGGTCGTCGTGGCAAGGGGCGCACGGGGACGAGCAGGATTTCTTGCCGGAGTTGGTTCTGGCGACGGACGCGTGCGGTCGAGGTCGAGGTCGACGCTGTGGTCCACGGGAAGACAAACGGAGGGCTGGGTTAGCTGCGCAAGACCATGGCAATGATGTGTGCGTGATCTAGAAGACACGGGGTGGTCGGAATTAACATGTGGGCTTCGCCAGAGTAGAGGCAGACGGCGGCGGTACTGGAGGTTGTCGTTGGCGAGGTTCAGGGGTGCCCGTGGTCGAACGGAAGGTGCAGGGAGATGCTACTGGAAGTGGAGAATGTGCCTGTGTGCTTGGGGAGGCAAGGGGCGATGTGAGGCCGCCGGAATCGGCGTCAGAGCATCGTCGGAGACAGGAAGTGCAGGGCAAAATTCTTGGCCTGGGGGCGTGTCGATGAGGGGTGTCTAGGGGAAATGGAGGAGGGGGCGCTGGCGCTTAAGTGTGCTTGATCGCTGCGAGTTATGGTGGCTGCGTTAAGGCATATTGATGCCGCGATTCAATGCTGGCAACGGCGACGAGAGAAGGAAGAAGCAGTCGCGGGGTGGAGAGGAAGAACAGGAGGAGTGGGGCCGTTGCGTCAGTGGGAAAAGGGGAAAGGGGGAGGTCCACCAGTCAGTCTCGGTGTGGGTCAGAAACAGAGTGGGGAAAAACGGTTTGGGCGTGGAACAGGTGGGCTTCTGATGGGCTTCGTGGGCTGCTGGGTTGGGTTGGTTTATTTTTTCTGTTTTCTGATTCCTTTTCTTTTTCTATTTCTATTTTCCTGTTTTGAATTTCAAACAAACAAACAAGTTTCAATTCAATTCAAACCAACACCAAAACTTTGAAAGTTTGACTTGTTTCTGTTCAGTAGTCTGAACCTAAATCTAAATTCCATAATTTTTAATTTTTAAATAATAAAGACCATTATTAATTAAATAATTGTCCAATGCTAATTAATCAAATTAGGATTTGATTTATTTCAAACTCTATTTAAATCCATATATTTTCCAAAACCCAAAATAGTGGGTTGTATTTGAAATAAGTTATATTTAGAAGGCTTGTTTTAAAATAAATAACAATTTTTGTTAAAGGTTCCATTTATATTCAAAATAAAATGGACCATGGTTCATTAATAAAATTAGGGTTTGGTTTATTTAATAAAATCTCCATTTTTAAATCCAAACATTTTCAAAACCAAATTAGTAGGTTTTATTTGGAAATAAGGAATACTTGGAAACTTGTTTAAAATAAAATACCATTTTATTTTAGAGTCAATTATTAAATAAATACAATAGACCTTCTTATTAAAATAGAATTTGTTTTATTGAGTTATTTATTTTTTTGAAATCTGAAATAAAGTCAAAACACTTTAGTAGGTTTTATTAGAGAATATAAATTACTTGGAAAACCTATTTAAAATAATTTATTAAGTTTTGATGTTTTAATTAAAATGGTGAAACCTTTTATTAAATAAAGTTGGATATTAAATTCTTTTTATTTTATTTTAAATAATCCTTTGTTATTTTTTGTTTAAAATAAAATGTTTTAATTTCCAAAGCTTGTCAAATGTTCAATTTGGTTTTATAATATATTCTTTTAGTTATACACTTTTTATTTCATTTGAAACCAAATCCTTTCATTTAAAAGATCCAAAATAGTATTTTAAATATTTTTATTTTCCTTTAATAAAAGTTGATCTTTTTAAATCTCTTTAGGATTTATTTGATTCAAATTGGTTTGAGGTTCCATTTGAATTCCAAAAAGTTTCTTCTGACCCTGAAAATCAAACAAAGTTTTATTTTATTCATTTATTTTTCACATTACAAGATTTGGAAAATCTTGGGATGTGACAGGCTACCACCCTTAAAATAAATCTCGTCCCGAGATTTGGGGAGGCTAGGGTTACAAGCAAGTTCAAAACAACTAGGGTACTACCACCCTTAAAAAATTTCAAACAAAAATTACATATTGTCCTTCTTGGGATCCTGGGAAAACTTTCTCTAAGCAAACAGTTGCATTTATGTCCTTAATTTCCATGCTTGACTCATGGGCCAAGGTTGAGATCCTTCATAGACTTGTTTAACTTGTTCTCCATCCTTTCTGGACAATTGTTTGCATAGTGTCCTAGTTCCTTGCATTTGAAACATGTGACAAGGCTGAGATCTCTCATAGGCTGGTTTATCTTATGCTTCATCTTTTCTGGACAGTAGTTTGCATAATGTCCTAACTCTTTGCAGTGTTTGCACATCACTTGGCTAATATCTTTCTTTTTCTTTGGTATTACTGTCTCTTGTTTGTTTCCTTGGTTTTTCTTCTTTTCTGGGCACTCATTGGCATAGTGTCCCATCTCTTTGCATTTAAAACATTGCACCTGGCTTATGTCTTTTTTCTTCTTTTTGGGTCTCTCCAAAGCTAGGAGTTCTTCTAGTTCATGTTCTTCATGAGTGGGAGATCTTTCTCTCTTCTTGAGGCATTGATCTTCATGTTCCTTGGATGCATGATCCTTGTCTCTAAAACTATTGCTCGCTTGGATTCCTTCTAGAATAGCATCTTTGTCATCCTTGTTGTCATTAGCTCTTTGGAAAAAGTTTTCTCTCATGTTGATCATTTGAGTAACCATTCCTTGCAACAGTTGGGATTGAAGTTTCAAAATCCTTTGTATGGTTGGGTCTAGTCCATTGTTTTTGGCTAAAAGCTGAGTTGTCTCTTGGCTCAACTGGTTTTGAGTTACTATAAGTTCTCTCATGTTGTCCTCTTGGTTGTGGTTGTCATCAACCTTGATGTTGGAGTTTCTTGGAGTAGTCATCTGTTTGGGTTGGATTGGGATTAGAATAGGCAAAATATTTCTAAGGAATCAATTCTAATCACACACATCACAATTCACACAAGCAATGTGCAAGCAATCACAAACAAACATTTCACACAAACAAGGTTCAAGCACATACTTAGACAACAAAATATTTTTGTTACACCACATAAGTTGGTGGTTTGACTTAACTAAATTATGGTGGTCCATCTATATGGTTCACTTGTGATCTTTCCTTCCTTCATGATTCTTCTTGTATGGGACCATGGTTTCCTTGAGAAAAGCTCTTGGTCACAATACTTCAAAGTTGTTGATGGTTTCTTCTTATTTTGCATTCCCTCAGTCTCTAAATCTTGAGTAAGATCTCCTTGTCTCACTTGTAGTCCTTAGTGGTATCCAAGTTGGAAGTCCTTGGTGAACATGCTGAAGATGTTGAAGTCATTAGAGTTGAAGAAGTTGAAGAAGTCCTTTACACATGGTGTAGTCTTTGGCCATGGGGTTGGTTTTTCCATCAAGTTGAAATAGAAGAGAAGTAGAGTTGAAATGAAAATGGTTGAGGAAAGAGTTTACAAGTGTTTTTGTAAATAAGTTTTTTTTGGAACAAAATACAACTCCTATTTTTCTAAGGGTTTTTGTCCAATCCTAGGTTTACAAATCCTATAGGCAACACAATGCTCTGATACCATCTGTAGGGGTCCCAATCTTAGATAAGATAGAGCCTCCTGTGTTTACAATGCTAGTCCCTGGATCAATAGCTAGCATCCATAGTTTAGATGTAATATCAAGAAACAAAGGTCATAATATAACTTTATAACCAGGAATAACATAAGTTTATTACATCAAACATAGCTCATTTGGCTATTACATTACATTGCAGCAGAATAACTATAAGCATAGGGTCCTTCATCTTCAAGGTGCCACAGGCAGATGTTGGTTGTAGACTTTGTAATCCTAAACAATCAATCTTCACTAAAATCAATCAAACCTGCAACATACAAGTTACAGCCACAAAGGTCGATACATTTGAATTGTATTGGCAAGTGATACTATGGTAGTATAGTGGAATCTATCATCTATATGCATTTGGATAAGTGGAGTTGAGGCTTGCATTGCTCAAAATAGATTTTTCTTATCATTTTGAAAATACTAAGTTTTTGCTTGACAAAATCATTTTTCTCAATCAAAGATTTTAAGATCCTTGTACCAAGCCATCTCTCCATCAATGATTGAAGAATTCAAACAACCCTTGTTCAAACCACAAGTTTTAACTTTAGAAATTTGAATGATGAGATTCTTGATTGCTTCCATGTCTTGATGCTCAAATTGTCCATTGCCTTGGACTAGGCTAAGTACTTAGATTTTACACTCTGCAGAGGTGGTGCACTTTACCCACAAGACTTGGTTTCCCAAGACAAAATCTTTCAGAAGCCTTCCCTTAGACCAAAATGGACGCGCTCCAACCTATCAAACACTACCACCCACTGTCCATTTGGCTAAGTTCTTGCAACCTATATGATCATGGCAGAGCCCATATTGCCAAGTGGTTGCACTTGAAGCTTCTCAACATTTGACATCTCAAATCCCTTTGTTTCCTGGGTGGCATTCCACAAGTGAGATACACAACCCAAGTCCATGGCCTTGTGTAACCACTCAACATATCCCAATCCTTCCATTCCACCCAGGAGGTTCATTAACTTAGTTGTTTTATTAGACAAAATCACAAGTCCTCGGACTTAGAATATTTTTCCATAGTGTGAATATATATTCCACCCATGTTTTCTATTAGCTAGGCTAAGCTTGGTAGTAATAGGATACTTAACTTAGGAAATCCTACTAAGGATTCATCTACTAGGTTTTACTATAGCAAGGTCTATACTTAGCAAAATCCATGCAAGTTTTTACTTAGCAAAATCACTAATGCATAGAGAAAGTAATGGGACAAAAAGTATGAAGCATCACTTGCCTTTTTGGTAGGGAATGGTGGTTCACTCCTTGATCTTTCTAGTCTCACACTTCCCTACAAGTCAAACAAGCAAACACTAATTCAATTTACATTCCAAACCAATAATCACTCAAACAACTTCACACACACAAGACAATGGAAACCAATTCATGCATGAGGGCATGCACAAGATAGTTTTATTTTGCAAAGGGTCTCTATGGGGTTTCTAAACTTTGTAAGATCTAATTTGGTCATTTACCAAAGTGGCAAAGTCATTAACAAGAGGGTTTTGTCTAAAAACTATTTTAAATCCATTTATCATTTCATGTGGTGAAAAATATTTTTATTAAGGCAAAAACTCTTAAGTTGTTCACCAAATGAGTTGATATTGCAAAAACTTGGTGTTTTGGGTCAGTAGGGTTGGTCTAAACCATTTTTCTCCAAAGTTCTTTACTCAAAATCATTTCCATAAACAATCCATTATTTTTATTTGGCTAGAAAGTGGCTAAGTTAAATAATTCAACCTAAATTTCACCAAAATCATTTTTAACACCAAAGGTTGGTTCCTAAGGTCAGTAAGGTCACAACAATCCATTTTGCAAAAGTTTTAATCCAAAAATCATTTTTAAACAATTTTTATACTCTAAACAAACATACATAAGTTTCTGCAAATTCAAACAAGATAACAGATACTATTTACCAAACTAAGGCCATGGTTGGCTAGGGCTTGTTCTCCTGAATTCATTGATATAAAATTTGCAAAATTTGGACGTGTGGTTTGAAAGTTATAGGGTTTTCAAAATGGCATTTCAATCTGATTTCAAATCTAATTCAGCTCATCTAGTGCCACGCGTCATATTCTAATTCGCCAGTACCGTTTCGGGGTGGATCACGGTGCAGACCGTCGGATCTAAGCATATCGTGCGGCGTAGGTTCACTCGTACCCTTTCGATAAGTCACTCAATCGTGTGCCTCGGATCTGTATCGGACGGCTGCTACTGCCTGGCCAAGATCTGGCGGCGTTAGGTCGAAGGCGAGCGGCGGAGCGGCTAGTTGGCGGCGGCGCTGGCGAAGCAGGAGGCGAAACAGAGAGGGAGAAAGCTCACCGAGGTCGCGAGGATGAGGCGATGTTGTTCGTGTGGTCGTCGTGGCAAGGGGCGCACGGGGATGGGCAGGATTTCTCGCCGGAGTTGGTTCTGGCGACGGACGCGTGCGGTCGAGGTCGAGGTCGACGCTGTGGTCCACGGGAAGACAAACGGAGGGCTGGGTTAGATGCGCAAGACCATGGCAATGATGTGTGCGTGATCTAGAAGACACGGGGTGGTCGGAATTAACCTGTGGGCTTCGCCGGAGTAGAGGCAGACGGCAGCGGTACTGGAGGTTGTCGTTGGCGAGGTTCAGGGGTGCCCGTGGTCGAACGGAAGGTGCAGGGAGATGCTACTGGAAGTGGAGAATGTGCCTGTGTGCTTGGGGAGGCAAGGGGCGATGTGAGGCCGCCGGAATCGGCGTCGGAGCGTCGTCGGAGACAGAGGAAGTGCAGGGCAAAATTCTTTGGCCTGGGGGCGTGTCGATGAGGGGTGTCTGGGGGAAATGGAGGAGGGGGCGCTGGCGCTTAAGTGTGCTTGATCGCTGCGAGTTATGGTGGCTGCGTTAAGGCATATTGATGCCGCGATTCAATGCTGGCAACGGCGACGAGAGAAGGAAGAAGCAGTCGCGGGGTGGAGAGGAAGAACAGGAGGAGTGGGGCCGTTGCGTCAGTGGGAAAAGGGGAAAGGGGGAGGTCCACCAGTCAGTCTCGGTGTGGGTCGGAAACAGAGTGGGGAAAAACGGTTTGGGCGTGGAACAGGTGGGCTTCTGATGGGCTTCGTGGGCTGCTGGGTTGGGTTGGTTTATTTTTTCTGTTTTCTGATTCCTTTTCTTTTTCTATTTCTATTTTCCTGTTTTGAATTTCAAACAAACAAACAAGTTTCAATTCAATTCAAACCAACACCAAGACTTTGGAAGTTTGACTTGGTTCTGTTCAGTAGTCTGAACCTAAATCTAAATTCCATAATTTTTAATTTTTAAATAATAAAGACCATTATTAATTAAATAATTGTCCAATGCTAATTAATCAAATTAGGATTTGATTTATTTCAAACTCTATTTAAATCCATATATTTTCCAAAACCCAAAATAGTGGGTTGTATTTGAAATAAGTTATATTTAGAAGGCTTGTTTTAAAATAAATAACAATTTTTGTTCAAGGTTCCATTTATATTCAAAATAAAATGGACCATGGTTCATTAATAAAATTAGGGTTTGGTTTATTTAATAAAATCTCCATTTTTAAATCCAAACATTTTCAAAACCAAATCAGTAGGTTTTATTTGGAAATAAGGAATACTTGGAAACTTGTTTAAAATAAAATACCATTTTATTTTAGAGTCCATTATTAAATAAATACAATAGACCTTCTTATTAAAATAGAATTTGTTTTATTGAGTTATTTATTTTTTTGAAATCTGAAATAAAGTCAAAACACTTTAGTAGGTTTTATTAGAGAATATAAATTACTTGGAAAACCTATTTAAAATAATTTATTAAGTTTTGATGTTTTAATTAAAATGGTGAAACCTTTTATTAAATAAAGTTGGATATTAAATTCTTTTTATTTTATTTTAAATAATCCTTTATTATTTTTTGTTTAAAATAAAATGTTTTAATTTCCAAAGCTTGTCAAATGTTCAATTTGGTTTTATAATATATTCTTTTAGTTATACACTTTTTATTTCATTTGAAACCAAATCCTTTCATTTAAAAGATCCAAAATAGTATTTTAAATATTTTTATTTTCCTTTAATAAAAGTTTATCTTTTTAAATTTCTTTAGGATTTATTTGATTCAAATTGGTTTGAGGTTCCATTTGAATTCCAAAAAGTTTCTTCTGGCCCTGAAAATCAAACAAAGTTTTATTTTATTCATTTATTTTTCACATTACAAGATTTGGAAAATCTTGGGATGTGACAACTTTGGTGGACTTACCGGATGGCCGGAAGGCTGCCGAGAACAAATGGATCTTTAAGAAGAAAACATATGCTGATGGTAATGTTACTGTCTATAAAGCTCGACTTGTCGCAAAAGGGTTTCGACAAATTCAAGGAGTTGACTACGATGAGACTTTCTCACCAGTAGCGAAGCTAAAGTCTATGAGGATTATGTTAGCAATCGCAGCATATTATGATTATGAGATATGGCAGATGGATGTCAAAACAGCATTCCTCAATGGAGACATTGATGAAGAGTTGTATATGATGCAACCCAAAGGTTTTGGCGATCCTAAATATGATAACAAGGTATGCAAACTTCAACGATCCATCTATGGATTGAAGCAAGCATCCCGAAGTTGGAATCAACGTTTTGATAAGGTGATCAAAAGTTTTGGTTTTATACAAACTTATGGAGAAGCTTGTATTTACAAGAAAGTGAGTGGGAGCTCTGTAGCATTCTTAATACTATATGTAGATGACATATTGTTGATTGGGAATGATGTAGACCTTCTTAATAGTGTCAAGGAATATTTGAATAATAGTTTTTCAATGAAGGATCTTGGCGAAGCAGCTTACATATTAGGCATAAAGATTTATAGAGATAGATCGAAACGCCAAATATCATTGTCACACAGTACATATTTGGACAAAGTTCTAAAGAGATTTGGAATGGAAGATAGCAAGAAAGGGTTCTTGCCCATGTTGCCCAATACGACCTTGAGTAAAACTCAAAGTCCGACATCGGCAGAAGATAGATAAAGTATGAGTAAGACTCCCTATGCCTCAGCCATAGGATCTCTAATGTATGCCATGCTATGTACTAGACCCGACATTGCATATGCTGTTAGTTTGACTAGCAGATATCAAAGTGATCCAGGAGTGGATCATTGAAAAGCGGTCAAAAACATCCTTAAGTACTTGAGAAGAACTAAGGATATGGTTCTTTCTTATGGAGGTGATGAACAACTCGTTGTTAATGGTTACACCGATGCTAGTTGGAACACCGATCCGGATGATTCTAAATCACAATCTGGATACGTATTTATTTTGAATGGTGCAGCAGTTAGCTGGAGGAGTGCAAAGCAAAGCGTTGTGGCGAGATCTTCAACTGAATCAGAATACATGGCTGCTTCGGAGGCTTCACAAGAAGCGATATGGATGAAAGAGTTCACTACAGAGCTGGGTGTGGTTCCTAGTGCGCTGGACCCAATGTCTATCTACTGTGATAACATGGGCGCCATAGCCAATGCGCAAGAACAAAGGTCACACAAGAAGCTGAAGCACATCAAGCTACGTTTTCACGCTATTCGAGAACATATCCAAGATGGGGATATAAAGATTTGCAAAGTACACACAGATCTGAATGTGGCGGATCTGTTGACTAAACCTCTCCCGAGGGCAAAACATGGCCAACACCAAATTGCCATGGGTGTTCGGTATATTACCATGTAATCTAGATTAGATGACTCTAGTGCAAGTGGGAGACTGTTGGAGATATGCCCTAGAGGCAATAATAAATGTAGTTATTATTATATCTTCGTGTTTATGATAAATGTTTACATTCATGCTATAATAGTATTAACAAGGAAACATTGATACTTGTGTGATTTGTAAACTTAATTTGAAGTCCCTAGTATAGCCTCTATACATCACTAGCTTGTTGGTTGATAAATGATTGTGGTTTCCCTATCATGAACATTGAGATGTTATCAACAACAAGATCATATCGTTAGGAGAATGATATGATGGACATACTCCTATAGATAAGCGTAGCATAAAGATCAAGTCATTTTAATAGTTCAATTGCTATATGCTTTCTGATACATAGTAACCTAATTCCTTCGACCATGAGATCATGCATATCACCTTTACCGGATGGATGCTTTGATGACATCAAACACCACACCGTAACTGGGTGGCTATAAAGGTGGCATTGACTGTTCGGAAAGTATTGGTTGAAACACATGGATCAAGAGTGGGATTTGTCCATCCATATGACGTATAGATATACTCTGGGCCCTCTCGGTGGAATGTCATCCAATTGGCTTGCAAGCATGTGACTGGCTCACAAGGGATCACATATCACGGGAACGAGAAAATAATACTTATCGGTAACGAGGTTGAACGAGGTATGCAGAGATACCGACGATCATAACCTCGGATAAGTAAACTATCGTGAGACAAAGGGAAATTGGTATCGTATGTAAGTGGTTCATTCGATCGCAAAGTAATCATAGAAATATGTGGGAGCCATATGAATTTCCAGATTCCTCTATTGGTTATTGTTCGGAGAAGTGTCTCGATCATGTCCGCATAATTCACGAACCGTAGGGAGACACACTTAAGGATTCGACGTTGTTTGAGTAGTTATGGAATGAATGAGAAAGAGACCGAATGTTGTTCGGAGTCTCGGATGGGATCCGGGATATCACGAGGTGATCCAGAATGGTCCGGAGAATAAGATTCATATAAGGAAAGTCCCGTTTTGGAGTTGGGGAATGATTCTGGTGTTTTCATCGGGAATGTTCTAGAATGTTCCGGAATGTCCGACACTCCGGAGGGGAAGGGTACATGAATGTGTTGTATCAAGTTGGTATGATTGCATCATGTACTAAGTGTCATCGCTGTTCCAAATAAAGGATTAATCGAATCCTAGTTTGAAAAATCAAATAGCTAAATTGAAAAGTCAAACGGCTAAATTTGGAAAGTGGAAAAAGGAGGAGGAGGTGAAACCGAGTTGGGGAGGGAGTCCTCCTCCCCAAGCCGGCGCACCACCCGACCGAGTTGGTGAGGGACTCCCCTCCCTCCCCTTGGCCGCCGTCCCCTCCACCTATATAAGGAGGGGCAGGGCTCCCTCCTAGCACACACAAGTCCCTCACCTCAAACCCTAGAAGCTGCAGCCCACCATAGCCGCCGCCGCCCCCCTAGGGTTTTTCCCTAGCCGCCGACTTGGGGTCCCCGGAACCCTAGCCGCCGGCTCTTGCACCTACTCCTTGGTGTGTCTAAACCCTAGATCACCGAGGAGCTCTCTCATACTCCACCATACTCGCTCCGGCTTAAGGCGAAGCCCTGCGAGATCTCCCCTCTACTTCCGGTACCACGCCGTTGTGCTGCCGGAATCGCGAGGAGAGTGCTACAACCTCCGCTGCCTGCTGGAACAAGGGAGAGGAAGGTCTTCGTCGAGTACCGAACGTGTGACCGACTGCGGGAGCGCTGCCGGAACGCAGCGCCGGAAGGATCGTCTACGCGATCTTGAGATCGGGAAGAGTACGACTACATCACCCACGAGAATCCGCTCTCGTTAAACACTTTGGAATCTTCGAGGGTAAGTTATTCCATCGACTCGTTGCTACAATCTAGTAGATAGATCTTGGCTTGTTTGTTTGTATGCGATAGAAATTTTTTGTTTTCCATGCTACGAAACCCTACACTTCTAATTGCCCTAGCCGCTGGTTTAGCCCCTTCTAATTGGTGTGTCTAAACCCTAGATCACCAAGGCTCTCTCATAGTCCACCATACTCGCTCCGGCTTAAGGCGAAGCCCTGCGAGATCTCCCCTCTACTTCCGGTACCACGTCGTCGTGCTGCCGGAATCACGAGGAGAGTGCTACAACCTCCGCTGCTTGCTGGAACAAGGGAGAGGAAGGTCTTCGCCGAGTACTGAACGTGTGACCGACTGCGGGAGCGCTGCCGGAACGCAGGGCCGAAAGGATCGTCTATGCGATCTTGAGATCGGAAGTGTACGACTACATCACCCACGAGAATCTGCTCTCGTTAACCGCTTTGGAATCTTCGAGGGTAAGTTCCTCTATCGACTCGTTGCTACAATCTAGTAGATAGATCTTGGCTTGTTTGTGTGCATGCGGTAGAATTTTTTTGTTTTCCATGCTACGAACCCCTACAGTCCATCATACCATTCTCCTAATGATATGATCTTGTTATTAATAACATCTCAATGTTCATGATCGAGAAACCACGATCATCTATTAATCAACAAGCTAGTATTATAAAGAGGCTTTACTAGGGACTCTAATTTAGTTTACAAATCACACAAGTATTAATGTTTCCGGTTAATACTATTTGAGCATGAATGTAAACATTTATCATAAATACAAAGATATAATAATAACCACTTTTATTATTGCCTCTAGGGCATATCTCCAACAGCCACTGGCCCACTAGTCAGTGACTAGGGTAGGTTTAGTTTCGGTACAAAAAGTATTTTCTGTTTAGGAAATAGATAAAACATTATAAGATCAAATATAAATATTTCCGGAAATGTAATAAAATGATTAAATCTTGTAAATTCAATAACTTTTGTTTTATAACTCAGAAAAATGTGTTTAATATATGAAAAATTTCAAAAAAATAAAATCTACAACTTAAAATTATTATCACGCATTATTATGTTAATTATTTAAATAAATATTATTTAATAAAGGTTTTATAAGTAATAATACTTTGATAATTCATAATTAAATATTTGGAAATGTTAAAAATATAAATAAAATACCAAAAAAAACTTAGAAAAATAAGAACTATAATTTAAACTATAATCATGCATTATTATTTCACTTAACTAAATATTTAGTATTTATTAAATGTTTATAAAATAATAAATCTTATAAAAATCATATCTTATTATTTATAAATCACAAAAATAAATGCAATATACCAAAATGATCACACAAATAATACCTACATGTTAAAAAATATAATATTCCACTTTTGAGGTAAATAAAAACTTAATACTCTAATAACTTGAATTTAAACCTATTTCCTTGGTTAATAATTCATGTAAGGGTAAATAAAAATTGCTAATATTCTAAAATTAGCCAATTGAGTCTATTAAATAGTATTAGTCTTAAATATTGATAGTATGAAGTCAAAATAGTTCAACACATTTTATATATAATCTTATTGAATTATCATTCAGCCATAAGTGTAGATTATTCTCTAAAAAGATCATTATCAAATATAAAATCTTCAAAAATAGTTTGTAACTAAATAAAACCTTTTCCCTTACTTCAACCACAAGTTTATAAACAAATCAAAACACTACAATGAATCCATAAGTAGTTAAGTAATGTTATTTCCTTGATTACAAATCATAACCACACCTTTATAAGGAAATAAAAGCTTCAATTCCATTATAAAATTAGGAAACCACTATTCAAATAGAAGTGTTACCACTCTTAAAGTATCCTTAGGGAAACATTATGAAGTGAACAAGATACAAATATCATAAGCATTACACTCTAAGTCCATCTATGTTCTTAAAGTTAACTTTAGTCTACACGACTTTAAATATAATGCTAAAAACTTTATTATATGTTTTATAGTTAACTTTGGTCTGTTATAATTAAGTCGTAAAGTATCTCAAGTCCAGACTATTCAAGCTAGCATAAACAACATCAACCACATTTGATTAACCACAAAGATTGTTTAGACCTTAGAAAATAAATCTTTTCTTCAAATGTTATTCTTTTTGCCACTTCAATCAACAGATAACAACTAATCATAATCATGTTACTTTATACTCTACTTGTATATTAGGATTGTTAATACTTAAGTTCCTTATACATGCCAATACCTGTGTAGTAAGATTTAAAGATAATGCAATTCTTATACAATTAGTCTTTGAGTAACATTCCATAATTGAGTATCTTATTGTTGTATACTATTTATTATACTCACATGTTGTTTTGCACACACTCACAAGCCTTAACTAGAACCACAAGTGTGAAGCTCATCTAAAAGTACAACACATTCTTAAGGAACCATTTACAGTATCCAAACCCTAGGACAACGCTTATTCAGGGAATTCGAGTTTATCAAATTGCATTACATTACTTATGCATAATAGCATCTTGCTTCTTTAAACATTAGTCCTTACCGGACCAATGATGTTGATTTCAGATATTGGATCTTATATTGTCTTGAAGACCGTGAGTGCATAATATTGCAATCACAAAAGGCAAGTCCACACTTGCTCATGTCCTTTGATTATTTTCTGTAAAGTATTTTGCAAATCCAGTGTTGTCATCACCTGCATTTCAAAAAGGTCAGAAAACACTATTTTGATAATAATGTGAACTATTGGTTACTAATCCAGGGTGATCAGCTAATCTATTAAACCTGGTAGTTGGAATACTACTACTCAGGAGTATATCATCTAGGACTTAACAACCAATGTCGCCAGTGATTCTTGCACCGTATATTACGCGTTAACCATGAGATTTGGAATGGGACGGAGAAGTCAGCTGGATCGGCTCCCTTTCGCATGCATTGGACACTGTTCTGGGCATTTGTAAGTTGCAGATCATGGGTATAGCCATTTCATACGGGGAAAGGTCTACCGTGGATCTGGGCCTACAAAAGACAAATTTCTAGTATTAATGGTTGTTGTGTGTATCCAACTAAGGTATAGCCGTTTTATACGGGGAAAAGTCTACCTTGAGTTTGGACATCCAACAATTGCGGTGTATGTGGGGTCGCGGAGAAGGACAGTGATTGGCTTGGATCTTAGTATGGGCCCCACACAAAATTAGTGTGGTCGAAAATGCAACTCGGATGTGCAATAAAACTAAGGTCTCTCATGGGTAAAGTGACGCACCTCTGCAGAGTGTAAGAACTGTAACTTGTTACTCCCTGTTCCGGGAAGGAGCTACAAACGCGGCGGGAAAGGAACTCTATGAAAGTTCTGGTAAACCTGTGAAGGCTGACGGACATAGCTTTTCTGAATAAAAGCAACCTTTGAAGAAATGTTTACGAATACTTGTATTTCCTACGACCCACGGTGTGTGGCTGTAGATATAGTGCATCAAACACTCCTTTTCTAGTGAACTTGTTGAGTACGCTCGTACTCAACGTATCTTCTTAACCCTTGCTAGATTCTGAAGCCAATACAGACGACGTCTACATCAAGTTATGCTACAGGAATCATCATCAACAACTCAAGCTCTTCAATGAGGTTAAGAAATTCAACATATACATCAACTCAAGTGAAGACGAAGTCACTGATTAGATAGGAATACAGTCTCTAGCCATAGAACCTATTTTTGTAGCGTATTGCAATAGCAGCAATGCCAGACCATTAGTTAAAATACTAGTCTTAATAGTATGATAGTTTTTGAGTTCTTTATTTCTAATTGTTCTTTGTAATAAGTTTCTTTCTCTCTCTCTTTAACCTAGAGTGTTCTCTAGATCTTGTGTAAAGAGTTGAGTTGTAACCTATAGTCATGTCTTGGACCTGCTGTGTTTTTGTTGTACCACTCTGAGGGATGTAATACTAGTGAACGGTGTTTCATTGGTGTTATGTCAACGACTATAGTGTACTACATCATGCAGTGGTATGCTGGGTCACCGCAGTTGGTATCAGAGGATATGCTTTGACCTTAGGATTAAAACCCTTTTAGGAAGATATGTAGGTTGGATAGTGACTATAGGAGCCATATTATCTAAACCAAATGATCTTATCATTGGTGATGAGTATCCACTTGAGGATAAACCTTGTCACAAAATGCTTAAGTCAATTCTTAGGAGTAGTTATCTATCTTTTCTCAGTAAAGTGTTATTTAGTGTCTTCCGAAGGAGAAATAAACCACCAAGATAATGTAGCAAAGTCAATCGGCCACAGCAGATTAGGATCAAGTGTAAGACATCAATGGAAGTACTCTTAATGGTGTAGCCTAACCCTAGAATCCATGTAAGGCAGTGAAATCTTATGGTTTGTTGATAACCAAAGACAACATGATGAACATCATTAGGATAAATGTTGATGTAATGAGTAGTAAATCATGTGGGATTCACTTGAGAATTCCACGTGAAGGAGTGAAATTATGTTAAGACTTAATGATATTGTAATGAGAAACAAAGTCATCATGGTCAGATTAGCTCTTAAATCATGAAGTATAGGTAAAACATAATAAGATCATGGTGAGATTAGCTCTGAAACCATGATATAGGTGTAATAATTGGCAAATACTTAGTAAATTATCTTGAGGTAGAAGTAGGAAAATAACATAGTAGAACTATGATAGAAGTCATAGGTGTCATGATTCTTAATAACCTTAAATTTTGGGTGTTCATTAGAAATTTATTAGTCTTTTGAGAGATCATATGAGGTTAGTTACTAATAAATAAATGTTGGTTATAGTTAATCCTTTCAAAAGTGAGACAAAAGGTTAGTCGAAACCAGATTGAGACCACTTTGTTTAAGATTATCCTATTGCAATTGAGCAATTTGGGTAAATATTGAGACAAAGTATAGTTTGACCCCTATGTGCTAAGTATCACGAAGTAAACCTATATGAGGAAGTGTCATATACTACACAACTAAGCCTGAATCCTAGAGATACTATACTCAACTACTATATTCCGGGCTTAGAATATTGTGTGTTATATGTACCACATTTGGATTTATTGGTTTTTCTTGGATCTTCTTGATTGACTAGATTTGTACATGAAGTTTGACTTGGTGTGCAAATGCATGTTGCAACATCCAGTTACTACTTGATGTTATATACCTAGATATAAAAGGGAATTCGTGTAAGGGAGTGACGATTTTCAAAGACCATGATGAAGACTTACATGAAGAATGAAGCAAAGTATGAGGAGTATCAACACAATTTGAAGGATGGATCAAGTTCAGGTCATTATTAGTCAGCAACAAGAAGGAAGATTAATGTAGAAAATATATGGAGCAACAAGAAGTAATGAACTTAAGATTCACTCAAAGTAGGTGACGTTGTTAAAAAGATAATGAAGTAGTTGTACCAAGTTCATGGAAGTATCATGAATTAGTACAAAGAAGAAGCTTTGGAACCAAAATGTATTGAAACTCTGACAATTCAGAGAGAATGCCAGTAGTATGTCGAAAAACCGTAGGGTAATTCATATACCCTAGGATGTTCCGTAGCTGGTATCTTGTCTGCAGCTGGTAATTGGTTAGTTAACCAGATTATCTTGTTATTGCATAAAGAGCATAAAACTTTACCAAGTTAGAGAAGACATAAAGGAGTAGAAACATTACAGCGATCATCTTTCGAGAGACCTCGCGAAGTCAAGCCTATCCAAGCAAAAATGTCCAAATAGTAAGTAAGACAAATAATCTTGGAAGATCTATCTCGGAGATCCACAATTGTGTGGGTATACCGTAAGTTCTTTCGTGAGACCTTAAAGAGGTATAGTATAAGCTGGATAGAGACCCCTAGATATGAAGCCAATGGTTGGTATATACGCAGTTTAGAGACCATTAGTAAACCCTAAGGGGGAGAGTAAACAGAAAATGAAAGTATTATTATCCGACTTTCTGAGAAAAGGTTGGAGATGAAGGACTAACCTACAATAACCGCAAGCCTTATTTCCATAAGGACAAAAGAAGTCATCATTATAAAAAGTAAGTGTGGATGAAAGATAGAAGTTTATTTCAAGATAGTAGGACTCAAACTTCAAGCTAATTAGTAAGTGGAAGTTGAAGAAGTACATAAGGTAATAATGAAAGGTTATCTAAAGCCTGCTAAGGTAAAATCTTGAAGGAGATAGAATAGATAAATCCTAACTGACTAATTCTAAAAGAAACAACTCTTAAGTAATCCTTATTGCTAATAAATCACATCCAATTGGACAAGTATAGATGAATAAGAAATTCCAATGGGTATGGACTAAATGTGTTCAAAACCAATGTTCAGAGGGACTACTAGTATACATCATACCATGATAAACCAAAAATTTAGTCTTTTGGCCACAACTATGGTGTTATAAAAATTTAAAACTTGTTTTAGTGAGACTTCCTAGACCTTATACAATATAGTAAGGAAGTTCGATGATCAAGTGAAAGAGTTGAAATAGAATACCTAATCAGGGAAAACAACTAAAGAAGACACCCCGATTTAAGGAGTTTAGAATAAGGAAATATCCCTAAGGGAGTATAGTAAGAGGAACATTGGAGTATTTTATACAACAAGTTGGAGAATGTTAAGTATGATGAGAATTCAAGGAAAAGATCTATATATGGGATACTAAAATTATTCCCATTTGAGGTTACCATGGAGTTGAGAAATGTCGTAACCAACACAAGCCAATTCTTCATTCCGAAACGTGAGAGTATACGAACTTCAAGGACGAAGTTTATTTTAAGGGGGGAGTCTGTAACATCCCAGCATTAGAGCTTAGAAATAAGCTGAACACAGATGTGTGCATTGCATTCATGCATAGAAAATCCGAATAATTTTCGCGCTTTTGAACAAAACTTGTCAAAGTGATCGAAGCTTCTCTCAACTTGATGGAATTGAAGTAGATCATTAAGTTGACTGCGATAAGTTTCAATATGACCTTTGCTAAAACCTTATTTTGGGTAAACATGATTTGATCTAAGGGTAGATCAAATATAATAAAACTAAACCACAACATATTACTAAATGAATTATAGTTGATCCTTAAAAAAATCATATCATAGTATTCATTACACAACTCATGAATACCAAGTTAAGAATATAACCCAAGTAACAAGAATTCAATAGCTAAGTCTTGACCTATATCATTCTTATCTATTCCTACCATGAGCATCATGGTATTTCTTAAACACTAATTCTTTATCGCTTGTTGAGTAGGAAGGAAATCAAGTCAAGATCATTCACCATGTATATTTCTTTCCATATCAATCCTTACCATCTCTATTGAATCATATTCTAATATCTGTTGTTCATCAATGTTGAGTAATCAACTATTGATTCACCAATTCTTAACCTATCAATTCTTGATCTATCAACTCTTGTTCTTATCATAGCATTCACTATAAATCCTTTAGAGAAGGATCTAAGAAGAGGTAAGTGGTAATGCTAGTTTTAGATATCATCTATATGATGGGTGTGTTGGAAGAGAATATGATCAGTGTGATAATTGATGGATGTGGCATCCCGCAAAAAACCACTACTAGAAAATCGCGTTGTTTTTGTGCATTGCATCGTCATGACCACATGCTCATGTCATCATGCCACATTGCATTTGAGCATCGTCATCATCTTGCAATTGCTTGCATAAAACTATTTGCAGAAAAACCTGTCTTTATTTTCTAAACGCCCGTCTTGTTTTCAAAATGCAAACCCCGGGTCTCCGGATTATTTTTGTTGCCTGCTGTTGGTTTGCAAACGGTGCATTTAAAATAAATAAATACTAAATTATTTTTAGTGGGAGCAGTCGAACGGGCCGATCCGACCCGAACGACCACCCCCGGTTCCAAATCGGTCCACCTAAAATCCTACAGCTACCTACACCTAATCTACCCCCCCCAACCAGCCACCTCACCCCCACCAATGGCCTCCCGACACCTCACCCTCACCCTCTCCCTCCCCCTAACCAACCCCAAACTGCCACCTCACCAGCCCCCACTCTCTCTCCTCTCTCTCACCAACCCACCCAGCTGTACACACCCCGCAACGCACACAGGCCACACCGCCTGCGCCCCTGGGCCCCACCCCCGGGCCCCACCCCTGGCACCCCTGTCCCCCGCGCCTCCCTCTTCCCCTCTCCCCCTCCCCAGGCGAGCGCACCGACCCCCTGTCCCCCGTCCGCTGCCGGCGCTCCCCCTCGCCACCTTCCTCCCTCGCGCGCTCGCGAGCCACCGCCTCCGGCCGCGTCGCTCCCGCGCGCTCCCCGCCCCGCTCCGGCCGCGCCCCGCGCCGGCGACCCGCGCTCAGCTCCGCCGCCCCGAGCCGCCTCCGCCTCTCCCCAGGTGCCCCGTCCGCTCCGACTCGCCCACCGTCCCCGACGCCGTCGCTCCCCTCCGGCCGCGCGCCTCCCTCGCCGCCCCTCCCCTGTCCGCCGCCGCCCCGCTCACCGGAGGCCGCCGCCCCGCCGTTCTCGCCCCCACCCCTCTGCAAGCTCGCCGCTCGCCTCCCTCCGGCAGCCCGCTCGCCGCCGCTCGTCGCCGGGCCGCGAGCCTTCTTCCCCGCCTCCGCCGCCGCGCGTCCCCGCCGGCCACCTCTGCGGGTTCCGTCCGCTCCGCCGCCAGCACCCTGTCGCATCGTCGCCCTGCAGCGGTCGGACCGCCTCTGGTCCCTCGTTCTGCGCAGGCCCCACCCTGCCGTCCTCTGCCTCGTCTCGGGTGAGCCCCCGCCTCGGCCGCCAGTAGCCGCCGGCCCTGGCCATGGCGCCCGCCGCGTGACCGCCACCTTCCGGCTTCTGCAACCCCAGACGCCCATCGGTGACCTTCCCGCCGCTGCAAGGCCACGCCCGCCTCCGCTGCACTCGTGCGTCCTCGCCGGCGCGCGTTCCGTCAGCAACCGCCTCACGCACGCCATCGCCTTCTTCAGTCACGTGGTGTCGTTCAAGATGCCAAGGCCGACACGGGATGAGAACCAAAGTCCACACAAGACCGTTCCCGTTGAGGACAGGAACCCTTCAAGATATTTGTGACAACAAGCTCGGCACCGGCAATCGATTGAGATCCCGGGTACTTCGTCGTGGGAACTAGGGGCGAAGGAGCTGAGTTGACAAGATCTACCTCACGGAGCGGCGAACCCCGGACCCGGAGCTTCCCTGGACACCAAGAACTACCGGCGACCCGACCAAGACCCGAAGACCGATCCCGGCGTTGAACCGAACCCGCGGACGCCAAGATTGCCACGAGAACGCTCCCGAACGCTAACACCGACTCGGTGGCGCGGGCCCGACAAGACCCTCGGAACGGCAAGATCGGCCCGTGGGACCCGACAAGATCTGCACGACGACAAGAGCGACAGCAACCAGGGCGAGTCCGATGCCCCGACGCCAGACCAAGTACTTCATCCCGAACGCCATGACCGTCAACATGACCCGAAGACCCCGGATGCGCCAAGACCTACCCCGTTATCCGAGAACGATCCCGTCGAGAACGAACCCGTCGAACCCTGGACCCTGAGACCGACCCCGAACCCCTCGGAGCCAAGTTCGTCGAGACACCCTAAATGTGTGCACCCCTTCCCGAAACCCTATTTTATAACATAATACAACTTGTCGCATAATAATTGTCTTGCATGCATACATTCATGTGGTTTGGGGGCCTTATGCTGATTCACCTAATAATTAAATATGGGGCCCATCTGCGGGCAAATCTAGTCTCATTTTGGCCTCATTTAAAATTTGTGTAGCGAACCGGTGATATATTCTGCTTTGTTAAACAACATTTAAAATGCGGGGTATCTGAACAACTTGAACCATCTAATTAATTGCCGGGACCCCCGGTTCCGCTTAATATGGCCTAATCGCATCACATCTTTGCCATGCCATACATCATACATGCATCATGCCGATCTTCTGCCGTGGTATTAAATATTGCACCCGGTGTTTCTTCTAGTGTTTTGCATCTTCGCGGATAAGGCCGTTGAGTTGATGTGAGCTTCGCCCCGATCTTCGGATGAACCTTCGACAATGTTTTTCAGGCGAGCATCTCCCCCTTTCTACCTATCTTACTTTTATAGTATTTATTCCCTCCTGTTGATCTATTGCTATCTGTGTTGCGTTGCTCTAGTTTTCGTACCCGTGATGTCCCTTGCAACCCTATATTGCCATGGCCACCTCCTACAACCTGATGTTTGGTAGATAGTTGGACTTGCGCGTCGTAGTCGCTTGCTCAAGTGTTGTTGCGTGTCGCCATGTACCACAGTTGTTGGAGTATTGCCACATGTCTGGTGTTGGAGAGGATCTCGGCTTTATTTATCGTTCACTTTAATTCCTGTTTAACAACTAAAATTGAAGTAAGTAAGCAGAGGCATCAGTGGGTGATAGATAACATTTGGTTTCCGAACGCCCACTTGTGTCCCGTAGGACCCCGAGTACTTGATACCTGTTCCTTGATTTGTCGCGCTATCCACATACGGGGAGTATGGCCCCCCCTTAGCCAGAGCTTGATTCCGTCTTATTTCTTGGGGCCACAAACTAGTTTGAGGTTTTATTTACTATCCTGTACTTATGCCATGCTACTGTTTTATTTACGATTGTGCGAGGAGCACACTGTACCATTTAGGTAAGCGGAGTGTTTTCGCGGTATCGACAAGCCCAGTCACACTTTCGGGTTCCCAGTCGTTTACAGCCATTGACACAAACCTTGAGTCCGTCTCGGAGCTAGCTTACTTCGTTGCGGATCTACTCAATGGGGTGGCCCCCTGAAATATTTCTGAATCTTGTGATTGCTCTGTCGTGAAGACCTCGTTGGGTTTTGATTTGGTTTTTCCGAGGTTGATCATGTGTGTGTTGCTATTTGTGCACCCCGGTTGGGTTAAAACTTTCTGAAAGCCGTGTCCGCGGTTATGGACGACTTGGAGCACAGTATCTCGATCATAGACAACTATAACTAAAGTTTACCGTTATAAATTGACTTGTATCTGATATGACTAGTAATCAGCTTCAACTATAATGGAATGGCTAAATAAACCTGCCAACAATTGCTTGTTTGAGTTGTCGCTTGCGACCATTGTTCCTGATTAGTAAGTATTGCAACTACAACGGAATGGCTAAATAAAAGTACCAACAACTGCTGGGTTATTGGGTTATCTCATGCTATCTATACCTGATTAGTAAGTGTTGTAACTATAACGGAATGGTTAACTAAAAGTGCCCACTGCTTATTTTATCAGGATGATTATCTATACCTGACTAGTAATTGCTGCAACGATAACTGAATAAATAAAACTGCCAACCGTGTGAGTTCCTCGGTTGACTTCCTCGTTTGGTCTCGAGGGGGAAACACCGGGATGGGTTTGTTTGGTGTTAGCTTCAGGTTGGATCCGGATAGGTCATTCTTATCCCTCTCTGATAACCGCCAGTTGTATCGAGTCTCTATAGGATGTTTAGTGCATGCCGCCGCTGCCGCTTCAGTCCACCATACCTATGTAGGCGAGGACCGCCGAATTCTAGTATCGCCGTGTACTGGCCTCAATACTGACGCTCCTCTTTTTCCTTTGCCCTTTGTCGGCACCCCTTTTGTTTAAGCAGGTTTTGAGATCGACGTCGTTAGCAGGGTTACCCTTCCGGCTTGGCCTGGGCAGGGTTATGGACGCCATTGGTTATTCTTCAGGGCTCTTAGCCCCATTTGCATCTTGTCCGTAGTCGGACGCTCTATCATTTTCAAGGTGATTTGGATCTTTGTATATTAAATCTGTATTCTTGACTCTTTGAGTCGCTGTTGTATATATCTGTTCTGTGGGTCCCATCGAGGACTGTTGTGTAATGTTATTACTTCGTTTTCCACCCGCACGAAAGTGCCTGGTGGGCACCTTTGAATCGTTTCTATGCGGGTTTGGCGGGAATCGCTAAAACTTGCATAGGTTCGATTCTGAGGGTGTTACAGAGTGGTATCAGAGCTCAGCAGTTGCGATACCCCACAAGTCCAGCCTGTAGGATAACCTAGCTAACGGCCGAAGTAGAGTGTCAAAAACTATTTTGCAAAAATCGGTTGGATAGTTCTGATTAGGTCTGATTTTATTCCTTACCCCTCTGCTATTCCCCTCTTACCTCTACGTGTTTTGAATCCGCTCTCTTCCCTCTCTTCGAGTCCAGGATTTCTCGTGGATGGGTTCCGTCGTACCTTCAGGGTTTCGCTTCCTTCTCTGATAACGGTGTTCTGTCATCCGGTGTTCAAGCTGCCTGAGGAATCCGTCTACTGTGGTACCATTCTTTGTTCCTTGTTTGTGCCTTCCGGTGTTTTCCGACGCGACGACATCATCTACGCCAGATCCGATGCAGAGTCTGCATCACTCCGTTGTTCCGAACCTCGCTTGTCGAGATCTTCAGTCTGATTCCGAGAACGACTGCATGCTTTTCTACTGATAGTGCGGAGTAATAGTTCGGGTGCGTGATGGATTGGTCCCCATGCCAACTACCCCTTCTATTCGCTTTTGTACATTGAAGTGGATGAGAATGCATCGGTTCCCCCTTCCCATCGGAGCTAGAGGTGGCTTTATTTGTTGATGCCTCTACCTTCGACCTTTTGTTTCCGGAGTGTTCTCTCGACGATCAGGAACAACGACCCTTTGTTGGTGGTGTCGCCGATCTCCAGATGAAGAAGGAACCCTCGTTAGTGGTGTCGCGAGGATCTACACGAAGCGCGAAGATTCAGATCGCCGCCTTCCTTCCGGTACCAGGAGGCGGATCTCGAGGGCGAGATCCATTGTTAGTGGTGTCGAATTGTGGCATCCCGCAAAAAACCACTACTAGAAAATCGCGTTGTTTTTGTGCATTGCATCGTCATGACCACATGCTCATGTCATCATGCCACATTGCATTTGAGCATCGTCATCATCTTGCAATTGCTTGCATAAAACTATTTGCAGAAAAACCTGTCTTTATTTTCTAAACGCCCGTCTTGTTTTCAAAATGCAAACCCCGGGTCTCCGGATTATTTTTGTTGTCTGCTGTTGGTTTGCAAACGGTGCATTTAAAATAAATAAATACTAAATTATTTTTAGTGGGGGCAGTCGAACGGGCCGATCCGACCCGAACGACCACCCCCGGTTCCAAATCGGTCCACCTAAAATCCTACAGCTACCTACACCTAATCTACCCCCCAACCAGCCACCTCACCCCCACCAATGGCCTCCCGACACCTCACCCTCTCCCTCCCCCTAACCAACCCCAAACTGCCACCTCACCAGCCCCCACTCTCTCTCCTCTCTCTCACCAACCCACCCAGCAGTACACACCCCGCAACGCACACAGGCCACACCGCCTGCGCCCCTGGGCCCCACCCCTGGCACCCCTGTCCCCCGCGCCTCCCTCTTCCCCTCTCCCCCTCCCCAGGCGAGCGCCCCGACCCCCTGTCCCCCGTCCGCCGCCGATGCTCCCCCTCGCCACCTTCCTCCCTCGCGCGCTCGCGAGCCACCGCCTCCGGCCGCGCCGCTCCCGCGCGCTCCCCGCCCCACTCCGGCCGCGCCCCGCGCCGGCGACCCGCCCTCAGTTCCGCCGCCCCGAGCCGCCTCCGCCTCTCCGTAGGTGCCCCGTCCGCTCCGCCTCGCCCACCGTCCCCGACGCCGCCGCGCGCCTCCCTCGTCGCCCCTCCCCTGTCCGCCGCCACCCTGCTCACCGGAGGCCGCCGCCCCGCCGTTCTCGCCCCCACCCCTCTGCAAGCTCGCCGCTCGCCTTCCTCCGGCAGCCCGCTCGCCGCCGCTTGTCGCTGGGCCGCGAGCCTTCTTCCCCGCCTCCGCCGCCGGGCGTCCCCGCCGGCCACCTCTGCGGGTTCCGTCCGTTCCGCCGCCAGCACCCTGTCGCATCGTCGCCCTGCAGCGGTCGGACCGCCTCTGGTCCCTCGTTCTGCGCAGGCCCCACCCTGCCGTCCTCTGCCTCGTCTCGGGTGAGTCCCCGCCTCGGCCGCCAGCAGTCGCCGGCCCTGGCCATGGCGCCCGCCGCGTGACCGCCACCTTCCGGCTTCTGCAACCCCAAACGCCCATCGGTGACCTTCCCGCCGCTGCAAGGCCACGCCCGCCTCCGCTGCACTCGTGCGTCCTCGCCGGCGCGCGTTCCGTCAGCAACCGCCTCACGCACGCCATCGCCTTCTTCGGTCACGTGGTGCCGTTCAAGATGCCAAGGCCGACACGGGATGAGAACCAAAGTCCACACAAGACCGTTCCCGTTGAGGACAGGAACCCTTCAAGATATTTGTGATAACAAGCTCGGCACCGGCAATCGATTGAGATCTCTGGTACTTCGTCGTGGGAACTAGGGGCGAAGGAGCCGAGTTGACAAGATCTACCTCACGGAGCGGCGAACCCCGGACCCGGAGCTTCCCTGGACACCAAGAACTACCGACGACCCGACCAAGACCCGAAGACCGATCCCGGCGTTGAACCGAACCCGCAGACGCCAAGATTGCCACGAGAACGCTAACACCGACTCGGTGGCGCGGGCCCGACAAGACCCTCGCAATGGCAAGATCGGCCCGTGGGACCCGACAAGATCTGCACGACGACAAGAGCGACAGCAACCAGGGCGAGTCCGATGCCCCGACGCCAGACCAAGTACTTCATCCCGAACGCCATGACCGTCAACATGACCCGAAGACCCCGGATGCGCCAAGACCTACCCCGTTATCCGAGAACGATCCCGTCGAGAACGAACCCGTCGAACCCTAGACCCTAAGACCGACCCCGAACCCCTCGGAGCCAAGTTCGTCGAGACACCCTAAATGTGTGCACCCCTTCCCGAAACCCTATTTTATAACATAATACAACTTGTCGCATAATAATTGTCTTGCATGCATACATTCATGTGGTTTGGGGGCCTTATGCCGATTCACCTAATAATTAAATATGGGGCCCATCTGCGGGCAAATCTAGTCTCATTTTGGCCTCATTTAAAATTTGTGTAGCGAACCGGTGATATATTCTGCTTTGTTAAACAACATTTAAAATGCGGGGTATCTGAACAACTTGAACCATCTAATTAATTGGCGGGACCCCCGGTTCCGCTTAATATGGCCTAATCGCATCACATCTTTGCCATGCCATACATCATACATGCATCATGCCGATCTTCTGCCGTGGTATTAAATATTGCATCCGGTGTTTCTTCTAGTGTTTTGCATCTTCGCGGATAAGGCCGTTGAGTTGATGTGAGCTTCGCCCCGATCTTCGGATGAACCTTCGACAATGTTTTTCAGGCGAGCATCTCCCCCTTTCTACCTATCTTACTTTTATAGTATTTATTCCCTCCTGTTGATCTATTGCTATCTGTGTTGCGTTGCTCTAGTTTTCGTACCCGTGATGTCCCTTGCAGCCCTATATTGCCATGGCCACCTCCTACAACCTGATTTTTGGTAGATAGTTGGACTTGCGCGTCGTAGTCGCTTGCTCAAGTGCTGTTGCGTGTCGCCATGTACCACAGTTGTTGGAGTATTGCCACATGTCTGATGTTGGAGAGGATCTCGGCTTTATTTATCGTTCACTTTAATTCCTGTTTAACAACTAAAATTGAAGTAAGTAAGCAGAGGCATCGGTGGGTGATAGATAACATTTGGTTTCCGAACGCCCACTTGTGTCCCGTAGGACCCCGAGTACTTGATACCTGTTCCTTGATTTATCGCGCTATCCACATACGGGGAGTATGGGCCCCCCTTAGCCAGAGCTTGATTCCGTCTTATTTCTTGGGGCCACAAACTAGTTTGAGGTTTTATTTACTATCCTGTACTTATGCCATGCTACTGTTTTATTTACGATTGTGCGAGGAGCACACTGTACCATTTAGGTAAGCGGAGTGTTTTCGCGGTATCGACAAGCCCAGTCACACTTTCGGGTTCCCAGTCGTTTACAGCCATTGACGCAAACCTTGAGTCCGTCTCGGAGCTAGCTTACTTCGTTGCGGATCTACTCAATGGGGTGGCCCCCTGAAATATTTCTGAATCTTGTGATTGCTCTGTCGTGAAGACCTCGTTGGGTTTTGATTTGGTTTTTCCGAGGTTGATCGTGTGTGTGTTGCTATTTGTGCACCCCGGCCGGGTTAAAACTTTCTGAAAGCCGTGTCCGCGGTTATGGACGACTTGGAGCACAGTATCTCGATCATAGACAACTATAACTAAAGTTTACCGTTATAAATTGACTTGTATCTGATATGACTAGTAATCAGCTTCAACTATAATGGAATGGCTAAATAAACCTGCCAACAATTGCTTGTTTGAGTTGTCGCTTGCGACCATTGTACCTGATTAGTAAGTATTGCAACTACAACGGAATGGCTAAATAAAAGTACCAACAACTGCTGGGTTATTGGGTTATCTCATGCTATCTATACCTGATTAGTAAGTGTTGTAACTATAACGGAATGGTTAACTAAAAGTGCCCACTGCTTATTTTATCAGGATGATTATCTATACCTGACTAGTAATTGCTGCAACGATAACTGAATAAATAAAACTGCCAACCGTGTGAGTTCCTCGGTTGACTTCCTCGTTTGGTCTCGAGGGGGAAACACCGGGATGGGTTTGTTTGGTGTTAGCTTCAGGTTGGATCCGGATAGGTCATTCTTATCCCTCTCTGATAACCGCCAGTTGTATCGAGTCTCTATAGGATGTTTAGTGCATGCTGCCGCTGCCGCTTCAGTCCACCATACCTATGTAGGCGAGGACCGCCGAATTCTAGTCTCGCCGTGTACTGGCCTCAGTACTGACGCTCCTCTTTTTCCTTTGCCCTTTGTCGGCACCCCTTTTGTTTAAGCAGGTTTTGAGATCGACGTCGTTAGCAGGGTTACCCTTCCGGCTTGGCCTGGGTAGGGTTATGGACGCCATTGGTTATTTTTCAGGGCTCTTAGCCCCATTTGCATCTTGTCCGTAGTCGGACGCTCTATCATTTTCAAGGTGATTTGGATCTTTGTATATTAAATCTGTATTCTTGACTCTTTGAGTCGCTGTTGTATATATCTGTTCCGTGGGTCCCATCGAGGACTGTTGTGTAATGTTATTACTTCGTTTTCCACCCGCACGGAAGTGCCTGGTGGGCACCTTTGAATCGTTTCTATGCGGGTTTGGCGGGAATCGCTAAAACTTGCATAGGTCCGATTCTGAGGGTGTTACAATGGAGTAACTCACTCCTGAAATGATAGAAGAGCTATTTGGAATATATAATTATATGGTGATAAAGAAGATTACAAGGATGAATCCTTAAGAAAGTTACCAGGAGTAATCCTATTAGATCAAGTAGGTATAGTCAATGAATAATATCTCTTAGTCCAATAGAGATAAACAAAAGATAATTATAATACAACTGTAATGTTGTATGGATGAAAGCCTTGATTAGCCAACTGGGAACCTAAACCATAAAGGATCAAAGGATTATAATGCTCATGCTTTAGTCACCCAGATTGAATGCTTATATCATGTATAAGTGACATTGGTGGATAGAACATGATTGAACCCTAGTATAGATATGTTATTCTAGGTTAGCCATGACAAGTCACCATGATATGATGTAAAGTTTGTATATAAGATACTGGAGTTAAGTAGATATAAGACAACATAATTAAGATGACGCTAGAGTAGCATGGAGTTATTGAAGTGGTGTTATTCCTCTTAAAGGATAGTAAGCTTTTGAGGAAAGTAGTTTGATATATATACATCTACTAGAGAAATATTAGTGATGGATGGTTAAGGAAGAGTATGAATGGAGTTAGAAGTAACTATTTGATAGATTGGAGATTATTAGTAGTAGAATAGTTTGATAACCAAGTATAGATATGAGAAGATTATGAAAAGCATTAGTGTCAAGATCATTGGATTTACAAATGGATTTAGAAGAATAAAAGGTGGATAAGAATATTCTTGTGAAGTAAAGCTCATCATGTTAACACATGATGATGGATAGGAAGGAGTAGTATATCTAGGAAAGGAATTCCTTAAGTAGAAGTCAAGAATTATGGAGGATAGGAATTCTTGGTAAAACATTCAATCTTAAATCTGTAATAAAACTTATTATCTATTTCATATATTTGATCAATCATCTTATTTTCACAATGCTTTATAGGAATATTTTCCTATAACAAATCATTTAAGCACATCTTTGTCATTTCCAATTATCATAACCCTACGTGCTTAGGAGTTATCTTTATCTATTCTTTTTCATAAGACCTTCCAGGAAATAACTTCCTATTTTAAAGGGTGATATCAATAAAGATCACAAACATAAAGACAATATATTTAGCCATTAATTTTTACTCACATCAACAAAAGAGTATAAGTATACTAAGTACCCTAAAACCCTAGGGTCAACAATTGCAATTCAAACCCTAAACTCCTATGTTAGTGATAATAAAATATATACATTGCTATTTATAGATTCATAGAAATAATATTAGCCATATTAATTCTTTAGAATATCATGTATCAATTAATGATATAGGATCATTGAATCAAATTTATCTCCAAACTATAAAATTCATTAAAACCAAATTTTATAAATAAATAGGAAAATATTCTATAATAAAAGCCCTAACATAATGTTAATTAAAAAAGATACTTTTATGAAAGAAAATAAAGAAAATATTTATCAATAAAGGTTCACAAAATAAATCTCAATCAATGTCAATTGTTGCTGCAAGTATTCAACAAATAAACTTTATAACGAAGGATTCAAATCAAATGTTAAAATACAAATCTAAAAATAAAACAGAAAACAGAATAGAGAAAAGGAAAAGAGAAAAACAAGCAGTGCCAGCCCACGGCCCATTCCCTCTTCGCCCTATTTGTCGCTCGCGAGCCGCAGCCAACTCTCTCCGCTCGCTCCGCAACGGCCCAGCTCCGGCCCAGGCCCAAATACCGCTTCGTCGTCGTCTTCCTCGATGTCACAAGCAGCTCTCTGGAACGAGCGCCGTCGCCCGATGCTGGTCACCATTGTCAGCAGAAATTGAACCACCGGGATGTTCGTCGCGACCTCCTCTATCCATCCATACCAATATTATCCTCTCTCTTGCCCGCTAAAACAAATCCCCCTTCCCCACCGAGAAACCTAGCTCGGAGGTGAGCCGATGCCGTTGAATCCATGCTCGCCTCGGCCAGATGAGACCATGGTGGAGACCGTCGTGCTCCTCTCGTTCTTTTGCCCCAACTCGCGCTAGCTGGGGAGGCGTGGCTCAATCCAATTGCAACCTCGGTTATCGGCGTTGTTTGTCGACCTCACTATCATCTCCGACCTCGCCTCGCTTCACCGGCCACACCATCGCGTTCCTGGTGAGTTGCTGAACACGCTAGTGTCGTCCTTTTTCTGGTTTGCTTCCGAAATCACCACCGTAGTGGCCATCTTCCAGCGCCGTTGCGGCACCTCGTCCGAGGAGTGCACTGGTTCGAAACATAGTCTTCACATTCGCTAGAAGTCACTAGATCATTGTCGTCGTTCGTCGTCTGTGCGTCACTGGCGAGGTGACGTCACTGTGACATCGTGATCACATCATCCTTGACCCATTCAACGTGTTGACCCAGTCCTTTCCTATGTGGCATCTGACATGGCCTTGGTCCCATCTATCAATGATTGTGAGTAGAAGCAGTGCTAGTAACAAATGCATTCACTAACCTGAGCATATGATGTGGCCACTGGCTCACTAGTCAGTGACCAGGGTAGGTTTAGCTTCGGTACAAAAAGTATTTTCTGTTTAGAAAATAGATAAAACATTATAAGATCAAATATAAATATTTCCTGAAATGTAATAAAATGATTATATCTTGTAAATTTAATAACTTTTGTTTTATAACTCAGAAAAATGTCTTTAATATACGAAAATTTTCAGAAAAATAAAATCTACAACTTAAAATTATTACCACACATTATTATGTTAATTATTTAAATAAATATTATTTAATAAAGGTTTTATAAGTAATATTACTTCGATAATTCATAATTTAATATTTGTAAATGTTAAAAATATAAATAAAATACCAAAAAAAATCTTAGAAAAATAAGAACTATAATTTAAAACTATAATCATGCATTATTATTTCACTTAATTAAATATTTAGTATTTATTAAGTGTTTATAAAATAATAAATCTTATAAAAATCATATGTTATTATTTATAAATCACAAAAATAAATGTAATATGCCAAAATGATCACAAAAATAATACTTACATGTTAACAATATAATATTCCACTTTCGAAGTAAATAAAAACTTAATACTCTAATAACTTGAATTTAAATCTATTTCCTTAGTTAATAATTCATATAAGGGTAAATAAAAATTGCTAATATTTCTAAAATTAGCCAATTGAGTCTATTAAATAGTATTAGTCTTAAATATTGATAGTATGAAGTCAAAATAGTTCAAAACATTTTAAATATAATCTTATTGAATTATCATTCAGCCATAAGTGTAGATTCTTCTCTAAAAAGATCCTTATCAAATATAAAATCTTCAAAAATAGTTTGTAACTAAATAAAACCTTTTCCCTTACTTCAACCACAAGTTTATAAACAAATCAAAACACTATAGTGAATCCATAAGTAGTTAAGTAATGTTATTTCCTTGATTACAAATCATAACCACACCTTTATAAGGAAATAAAATCTTCTATTCCATTATAAAATTAGGAAACCACTATTAAAATAGAAGTGTTACCACTCTTAAAGTATCCTTAGGGAAACATTATGAAGTGAACAAGATACAAATATCATAAGCATTACACTTTAAGTCCATCTATGTTCTTAAAGTTAACTTTAGTCTACAAGACTTGAAATATAATGCTAAAAACTTTATTATATGTTTTATAGTTAACTTTGATCTGTTATAATTAAGTCGTAAAGTATCTCAAGTCCAAACTATTGAAGCAAGCATAAACAACACCGACCACATTTGATTAACCACAAAGATTGTTTAGACCTTAGAAAAGAAATCTTTTCTTCAAATGTTATTCTTTTTGCCACTTCAATCAACAGATAACAACTAATCATAATAATGTTACTTTATACTTTTATTGTATAATAGGATTGTTAATACTTAAGTTCCTTATAAATGCCAATACCTATGAAGTAAGATTTAAAGATAATGCAATTTTTATACAAGCAGTCTTTGAGTAACATTCCACAATTGAGTATCTTATTGTTGTATACTATTTATTATACTCACATGTTGTTTCACACACACTCATAAGCCTTAATAAGAAGCACAAGTGTGAAGCTCATCTAAAAGTACAACACATTCTTAAGGAACCATTTCTAGTATCCAAACCCTAGGACAACACTTATTCGGGGAATTCGAGTTTATCAAATTGCATTACATTACTTATGCATAATAGCATCTTGCTTCTTTAAACATTAGTCCTTACCGGACCAATGATGCTGATTTTAGATATTGGATCTTATATTGTCTTGAAGACCGTGAGTGCATAATATTGCAATCACAAAAGGCAAGTTCACACTTGCTCATGTCCTTTGATTATTTTTTGTAAAGTATTTTGCAAATCTAGTGTTGTCATCACCTGCATTTCAAAAATGTCAGAAAACACTATTTTTGGTAATAATGTGAACTATTGGTTACTGATCTAGGGTGATCAACTAATCTATTAAACCTGGTAGTTGGAATACCACTACTCAAGAGTATATCATCGAGGACTTAACAACCAATATCGCCAGTGATTCTTGCATCGTATATTACGCATTAACCATGAGATTTGGAATAGGACAGAGAAGTTAGCTGGATCGGCTCCCTTTCGCATGCATTGGATATTATTCTAGGCATTTGTAAGTTGCAGATCATGGGTATAGCCGTTTTATACGGGGAAAGGTCTATCATGGGCCTACAAAAGACAGATTTCTAGTGTTAATGGTTGTTGTGTGTATCCAACTAAGGTATAGCCGTTTTATATGGGGAAAAGTCTACCTTGAGTTTGGGCATACAACAATCGCGGTGTATGCGGGGTCGCGGAGAAGGATATTGATTGGCTTGGATCTTAGTATGGGTCCCACACCAAGGAAGTGTGGACGAGAATGCAACTCGGATGTGCAACAAAGCTAGGTCTCTCATAGGTAAAGTGACGCACCTCTACAAAGTGTAAGAACTGTAACTTGTTACTCCCTGTTCCGGGAAGGAGCTACGAACGCGGCAGGAAAGGAACTCCATGAAAGTTCTGGTAAACCCGTGAATGCTGATGGACATAGCTTTTCTGAATAAAAGCAACCTTTAAAGAAATGTTTACGAAAACTTGCATTGCCTACGACCTACAGTCTATGGCTGTAGATATAGTGCATCAAACACTCCTTTTCTAGTGAACTTGCTTAGTACGCTCGTACTCAACGTATCTTTTTAACCCTTGCTAGATTCTGAAGCCAATACAGACGACGTCTACATCAAGTTATGCTACAGGAATCGTCATCAACAACTCAAGCTCTTCAATGAGATCAAGAAAGTCAACATATACATCAACTCAAGTGAAGACGAAGTTACTGATTAGATATGAATATAATCTCTAGCAATAAAACCTATTTCTGTAGCGTATTGCAATAGCAGTAATGCCAGACCATTAGTTAAAATACTAGTCTTAATAGTATGATAGTTTTTGAGTTGTTTATTTCTGATTCTTCTTTGTAACAAGTTTCTTTCTCTCTCTTTAACCTAGAGTGTTCTCTGGATCTTGTGTAAAGAGTTGAGTTGTAACCTATAGTCATGTCTTGGACCTGCTGTGTTTCTGTTGTACCAGTTTGAGGGATGTAATACTAGTGAACGGTGTTTCATTGATGTTATGTCAACGACTATAGTGTATTACATCATGTAGTGGTATGCTGGGTCACCGCAGTTATCAAGCAATCCTGTTCAAATATAACCCATCTTAAAAATAATGTATACCACATCAAATCACCATTAGACCATGGGAGGGAACATTATACATGGATCACATCATCTGAACACCAAAACTACATCACACGCAGTAGATCTGATAAGGGAACATTACTCAAAGGACACCAAAGGGGATCAGGGGAGCACTCAAACCCATTAGATGTTATTCATGAAGGAGCCAGACAAAACCAGCGGGCAAAATCGCACGCAATACAACTTACAGGCAACCTTAATCTACAGGACCCGCGGAATCAACGACAAGCATAAAACCGACGAAATGGAACCGCCGGAAAACAGAGAATGACAGAGGAAAAGGGTCGGAGCGGCGGAGGAGAGAAACTGGAGGAGGAGAGAACCGGTAAGCACACTTGGAGGGAGTAGACGCGTCGACGACCGCAATGGCAAGCAGAATCGACGAGGAACCGAAGGAAACTGCCGTATTGCCCTACAAATCGCCGGAGAAAAATGGGAGAGAGAACAGCGCGATTCCCAAAACGGTCAGGAGGGGCGGGAGACAATGACGAGTGGGGCCCAGGTGAAGAGAAGAACGGATCAGGTGTGCGGCTTTAAAACCACCACCAACCACGCAGCTTTGTCTGCCTACGTTCGATTTGAATCTAACGGCGTACGTCAGCCCGCTGGGTTTAGCTCCATGTGTCTGTTCTAAACGTAGAATTCCCGAAAAAAAAAAAAGAACAGCGCGAGTCTGGATTCTGGATGGTGGGTCCAAACTCACAATTCCCAAATTTTGTTTCGCGAACTCGAAGAATTATCGAATTATTAGTACGGAGTACTACTCCTTCCGCCTTCTTCCTCCCCGCGCCCTAGCCTCCACATCCACGATCCACCCCCAAATTCGACCCTTCCTTTCACTTCCTCGTCCTCCCCATGGCGTCAGATACCGAGGGCATAGCTGCGCTGTTCTCCATGTACAACGATGACGACGAAGAGGACGACGCCGACGAGCCCGGACCTCCTTCGCCGCCGCCACCCGCCGCGGCAACCTCCCCCTCCACGTCACCTCGAACCGGAGGTGAGAGCTCCAACCCTAACTCGAACCCCACCCCGTCGCCGGGGCATTCGCCCCCTCCCCTCCCCGAGGAGCAGGCTGGACGTAAAACCCTAGCGAGCCCCCAGCTCTCGCCGGGGCTCCCACCGCTGCCGTCGCGCCCATCGCCCTCGCCTTTCGCGGGTTCGCCCCCCTCCCCTCTTCGCCCCTCGCTGACCGCCCCGCCGCCCGGTCTGCCGCGCCCCCCACGGCGCGGGGCGCTTGCTATCGTGGACTACGGGCACGACGAGATGGCGATGTCGCCCGACCAGGAGGTAGAGCTGAGGGGAGTATGTTGTTAATATCGCTGCCCTTGTATGTCGCTTTTCCGAATTGACGTTGTTACCTCTGTTTTGGCTGCAGGATGGGGAGATCATGAGTGGCATCGGCGGTTTGGGCTCCGATGCTCAGGATGATGAGGGTGGTAAGCACACTGTATAATTGTTACCATGTGCTATGTTTGGTATGCAATGCCAAGTTCCAGTACAAATTAGTGTATGCTTAGTTTTGCAGAAATTGTGGTGCTTGAAGTTTGGCTTGTTCAATGTTCCCATACTGCCATGGATGTCAGTACCTTAGGGTTATGCCATCAAGTATCGAACTATTGTTATTCGAAGAACATGAATTATAGTTATGGTGGAATACGAAGGCACTCCAGAAAACCTGAAGCTCTACTAAATATAGTTAGAAAATCTGTATGGAGTATGATCATGTTTCCGGTTACCTTTACGAATCATCATACACATTGTCCTTTGTACTTCCTATTTGTTGCCTGGCTGTGCTATTCATTCAGATGTTTATTGTGCAATACATCCTTGTCATGTTACAGTTTGGTAGACCTGATATCAATGCGGTGGCAATCTCTTCCTTTAGTGGTGACTGGTGAATTAGTTAAAGAAAGAAAAAACTATAACATTGGATTATGCTATGTTGATATACTACACCATGGATAACATTTTTTTGTGATCACCTAATACCAACATTAGATGCACGGTAAAAGAATACACGGATTCTCTTTTATCGATTTATTATGGGAGCACTTGATAGTTGATATTATGTTGGATTCAATTCTGGTATTGCTTGACTTATATTTCAGTCATGTGTAGAAGTCCTTAAGATTTAGTGGTTCTGTTCACCTTTGTGGTAAATCGAGTCGTTACAACCTCTACGCTTCTACACTTGTGCAGTAAAAGAATGTATGCATTCTGTCTCTATTGATTTATTCTAAGAACTCTTGATAATATGTTGGATTTCACTATCATGTTGCTTGACTTAAATATTTCTGTCATGCGTAGAAGTGTCTTAAATCTTATTAATGCTTCTTTTTTGCTTTTTTCATGGAAATCCACATTAAAACATCTAGACTTCTATCTCATATCCACTCTGCTATGCACTTCTATCCTGTTTTGTAGGGAATCTTGAAGAAAGGGTTCTCTCAGGTACTGTTCATATTCTGACCCCAAATATACTATCAGAAACACCTCAGCATTCCGACGCACCTGAGCAGAACCAAGTAGGGGAAGATGTTGCGATGGATGCAACTGGAACAGAAACCGAAGATACTAGGGCAGAGGAAGCTTCTGATATTTCTACTAATGTTCAGAATGATGATCCATTGAGCCGTTTCCTTCCTCCGCCAGTCCCTACAAAGTGTTCTGCAGCATTACAGGTTAACAATTATTTTCACACTATTCTCCAACCTAAGAAAATCATCATATCTCTCATGCAGAACATACAGCTCATTTTTTGCAATGTCACTATGTTTTGTGCTTGACAAGCTCCATTAGCGAGAAAGTTTCAAAAAAATTCCGTTATGTGGAATCTAAAATGGTGAAAAATATTCTGTTGATCTGTTATAACTTATATCCAGGGCACCCTAACAACCATTTCAGATGTTTTGAAGTCTCTTCCTGCAATACGATGATACTGAGAGTTGGCTCTGCCAGTTATACATTTAGACCTTACCTTTTTTGTACTTGCCTATTCTCTTCTTTTTCTTGATGCATACGTAGATCTGTAGATTTGTTCATGTGTCATGTTCTTAATTATTGTTTATGAAACTTTCGTGTTATAGAAGATCTCTGATTCTTTATTATATACTCATGTAGTTCTCTTTTCATTTTGTGTGAACTCATTGTCCTAGATGCTTTCCATTTGACATGCATACTATTAGGAATGGTGTCGATATAATACATCTGTAGTTACCCATGTTTCACTGTTTCCCTGCAGCAAAGGATTAACAAGTTCCTTGCTTACCAAAGGACTGGAAAGAGCTTTAATGCTGAAGTACGCAATAGAAAGGACTACAGAAATCCTGACTTCTTGCAGCATGCTGTGCGTTATCAAGAAATCGACCAGATAGGGACCTGCTTCAGTAAAGATGTTTTCAATCCCTATGGGTACGATAAAAGTGACTACTATGATGAGATAGGTATGTTTTAATCATGTTTGATCTACTACTAGTATGCTATCCTCTTGTGTCATGTCTTGCCGTTTGAAAGATAATTGAACATCTGAGTGTAACTTCCCTGTTCATGCTAAATACTACTCCCTCCGTTCCATAATATAAGATGATTTAGTTTTTGTGAAACCAATGTATCTAGACGCTTTTTAGTGTGTGGTTCACTCCGCATCTACACACTAAAAGATGTCTAGATACATTAAAACATCTTATATTTTGAAACGGAGGGAGTAGCATCTAAATAATGACATTTACCAACTTAGAACACAAGGCAGCACTATACCAACTGCGTATGTTCTCACATAGCACGTGAGCAGTATAGTAAGTGCTGACAAGTTATTTCTGTTTGGAGCCTGTATATGCCAAATGCAACTGGCAATTATGCTATGTCCGTGTAGAATACAAGTAACAAGATACAAGTAGCTACCTAGCATAGTCATGCAAATGGAATAAATAAAAGCTCTGATATGCCAGCCATCTTGGATATGATTGCAAATTAAGCTTTTATTTTCTAAGTGTGTGCACATGCTTGTAAGGCACATCAAATTCTACACGACTCTCCAGGTTACCTCATACATCTGAATAAAATGCGGTGCCTGTTTAGCTATACAAAATCAAAGATGTTGTGTGGACAATCATGAATTCACTTGTAGACTGTTCCTTTTTATATTAGAGTCAATTGTGGAGAACCCCATGTACTATTGCATAAGTAATACAAATCCGACATTTGGGCTGGAACTGCAGGTACCTAGACTTGGTAACAAAGTACTCCACTAATAACTACTACCTCTTTTCCACAATATAAGCCTTTTTAGGAAGCTAAAACAGCTTGCTAAAAAGGCTTATATTATGGAACGGAGGGGGTACTCACCTAGAACATGAAGCGGCCTTATTCTCGTGTTGATCTTCGCAAGTTTACAGCTAGAAACAAGAACAAACCGTATCTTACTGAATGAAAATCAGCTATAGATTAAAGCAATGAAAAGGAATCAAGACATTGGACCAACCACCACCTAAATTCCCACTCGTAAGTCAAATACTCAGCACGACATGCAGTCTATGCAGCCCTCATGGACTCTACAACTCAGATCACACCAATTCGTTGCCCTACTGTGAGATCCAGCACATGGCTTAATAGGATTGATAGGATACTCATACCAACAAGTTGCAACTTCTTTTCCGGAAGCTCATTCGAAAAGAAGGTTAAGCGTGCTTGGCCTAGAGCAATTCTAGGATGGGTGACCGACCAGGAAGTGGGTACCGGGTGCGCACGAGTGAGGACAAAGTGCGTAGAAAAGACTAGTGTTGGTTTGTGGGGCTAGTCTAGATATCCTATTAAGCTATCAGGAGTGACACCCCTGGGCCCAGTGGACGGGGTGTTACAAGTGGTATCGGAGCCGACCCTCGCGGTTACACGGGCGTGTGCGGGTCAGTGGCGGACATGTGGCGCATGGCGCGTGTGGCCCGGAGTGGACACGACATGGCACATGTGCCGGCACTGGACGCATATGCGCGTGCCAAGAGGAGACGTTCCTGGAGTGTGCTTGATCGATGAGGGCATCGATCTTCTAAAGGGTGGGTGTATCATGTATGTGAGATCCAGCACATGGCTTAATAGGATTGATAGGATACTCATACCAACAAGTTGCAACTTCTTTTCCGGAAGCTCATTCGAAAAAAACTCTAAGGTTAAGCGTGCTTGGCCTAGAGCAATTCTAGGATGGGTGACCGACCGGGAAGTGGGTACCGGGTGCGCACGAGTGAGGACAAAGTGCATAGAAAAGACTAGTATTGGTTTGTGGGGCTAGTCTAGATATCCTATTAAGCTATCAGGAGTGACACCCCCCGGGCGGACGGGGTGTTACACCTACAATGGTAATTGCTGTGATGACCATCTGTTGTGCCTGCCCCACATTTCGGCGAATACCACCTTCTCATTCCTACTTCTGCTCTCTATGCTGCACCTCATCCAACTACTCCCCATGCATCATTTCCATCATGACCTTCCTCTCCAAGAGCGATGTCACCGTGTCAATATCCACAACCACCACCGCTAAGTCTACCTGCATGTGATAGCATCACCTTCCATGTGACACCAGCAACGAGCTAGGGTTACCTCAACCAGCTGTATGATTCGGAGCAGTCTGAAGCGGTGTGCCCCGTCTGATGCCGTGGCGTGCACTCTGAGAACGTGTCACTGCACCATGCACATATCGGATGGTGTCAATCTCCGTTGCATCTTGGCATGTTATTGCATACGGTGAAATCCATCCCAGTCCTGTACAAAAGATGCTATGGGAGGCTGGCGAGCCACCAACATCGTTAATGACAAGTATGCTGCTCAAGGTGGACAAGGTCAGGTTTTCTTTGGGACTGCACGCACAATATCGCCACCAGCGACCACCATGGCCATGGGTGTGCTTCGCCATGCAGATGCCCCCCAATAGCCGCAACGATGCGGTGATAACGACATGGTGTTCAAGACGGGATAATCTTTGGGCTGATTTGGATGAACTCCCCCGGTAGTGTCGTTTCGCTAGATGCTCGGTACCGACAAGGAGCGTGTCGTGCTGGTGGTCAACTTAGCAGTGAAGCTGATTAGGAGTAACTCCAGTTTAGAAAGAGTCAAACTGTCAAAGCATTCCCTTCCATGAGTTGCAAGTGTACTGTTCCATTACGAGAGATTTTTGTGTTGAGTCTAGGTCTCTGCAATGCTATATAGCCAGTTGGCATTGTAGTAGTATTGTACCTTTTGTTTCTTAAGCAGTAAGAATCCGGACCTTTTGAAGTAGCGTACCTTGTCTGCTATCTTTCAACCGCTGGTAACAGGTCACACTTGCCACTGTCAAATGTCACCCCTGGCTATTGGTAAACTATCCTTAGAACCTGTATGTGCACACTTGTTGACTGTGAATGGTTTAGTTATTTCTGCTTCTGTCTCACCAAAATATATTCCAATCATGATCTTTTATGTAACACCTATTCGTCTACAGAAGCTGATATGAAGCGTGAACTTGAGAGGAAGGAACAGGAGAAGAAAAGAAATCCGAAGGTTGATTTTATTAGCTCAGGAGTACAACCTCCAATTAATCCATCAGCAGCGAAGATTTCAGGTATGGTGCACATGAATGAGTGTTGTGCTTTATTTTGAAAAATCATCATTACCTTCGGGCGATCTTGTGATTCTCATTTTATGTTTTGCAGCCGCCATATCAGCAGCAGCAGCTGTAGCAGCTGCATCTGGTTCAGTAGCTGCAGAAAGTGTACAGAAAGAGGCTAGGTCAAACAAGAAAACGAAATGGGATAAGGTTTCTAATTCTCTCGCTCAATGCATTTACCTTCTTTAGGAGGCAACATGTTTATGACCCTGCTTCTGTTTTCTGTTATTGGCTAGGTTGATGGTGACCCTGTAGCTCCTAATGACAATTTGTCAGCAGCCGGTGTATCTGCTGCACTTTTGACTTCTGGAAATGGATATGCTGCTTTTGCGTAAGTTACTAAGTTATCTTCTTTCAGCATAATTGTTTCCATCATAATCCATTAGCACATATTGTTTGTTACTATTGTGACCTTCTTTCTTGCTAGTCGACAGCTGATACAAAATATTCATGTCAATCAGATTAACTGATGAAAATGTTTGTTCTTAGATGTTCCGGGCACTTTTATATGCCATCTTTTTTCCTGATGAAATTTCCCTATGAATGTCCTTGCTGTTGTGATAATTAAGTGTAACGATGCCACACTCAGTGAACCTGATGATAGAATTGTTATGCATGCCTAAGTTATTCAGTGAACGTTATTGATGCGTTGTTTGAAAGTATAAAGCATATGTTGTAACTATGTAAAACATCAATAAATATCTTCTCCTTTTATCTGCATATTGTTTTATCAGAACAACTTCTATGAAGATAAATTCCAGCAACCCTTAGTACTATCCGTTTATATTGTTCTTTTAGGCATGATGTCCATCGCAACATTGACCTTGCATCTTTTTTCAGGCAACAAAAAAGGAAAGAAGCTGAAGAAAGGAGGACGAGTGATTACAAGTCAGACAGAAGATCTTAGTGCTTCAATTTTGTTTTTTGAGCTATGAGTATACTATCGCGATGTTTCTGGTTACATAGCAATTCTGTAATGTACAAACCATGTTTGCTAACAGGAGTGTGCGTTTACAAAAAGAACAGGAGCACCTCCCTCTGTTTTAGGGTCTAATTGCCTACACTTGTAGCTGCTGTTCTTGATCTAGTTCACTTCCTTTTTGGTGTTTCATAGCGTGAAAAACATATTATGACTATTACATTTAAAACATCTTATATGCAGTTGCTCATATAATACTGAGTGCTATCAATCTGACTTCCAGTCCACTCATGATTTTCATGTGACTTTTCAGGAGTGTCTGGTCTTGTCGTAGTGGATGCTACTGATGGGTATTTCTGTGTGAACAATCATGTATACATTAGACTATGGATGCGTACAATACAATGTAGGCCAGCCATGTGAAGACCGCTCGCAACTCTGGATGCCGGAGGCCGGAGCGGTGGATTGAACCACCAACCTGAAGGCAGCCGTCGTCCCTGCAATAACTTTTGTTACCGTAACAAACTTGACGCTTGTCCTTCAATTCGCCACAGCGCGGCATGTACACCACCCCTAGATCTGGCAGCGCACTGCAGGGGCACAGTGAAGTGAATGGGACTGCCCGTTGGACTGGTCGCCAGCAGTAGCAGTAATAACTTACCTGTTGATTAGATGGACCCTTTGGCAGCAGTAATAGCTAGGCTCCGCTTGCCAGTAAAAAAAATGGATCGAAGGCCGTCGTGGTAGGCCAAGGCAGGGAAGGCGTTGCTACAACTAGCTTCTACCGCCACGAACGACGGCACGACCAGCAGCAGCAGAGACACAAGTCACAAGTGTAGAGCGGCGCAGCAGCGCAAACACCGCGCCGGAGTCCGTGCAGTGCAGCAGTGCATGCCATCTCAGATCGCTTTCCCGTGGCCCGGGGCCTGGCGTGGTCTTGGTATCGTACGTGGTGGCCTCGCGACCAGCTCAGACTCGGAGCCGCCGGTGCTGTAGTACTAGTACCCCGTGCTATGTGATCAGCTCCCTCATCTCTTCCGTGTCGTGCCATGCCACGGTACGGTACGATACGATACGATCGATCCTCA
This sequence comes from Avena atlantica, assembly GCA_910589765.1. Taxonomy (NCBI): domain Eukaryota; kingdom Viridiplantae; phylum Streptophyta; class Magnoliopsida; order Poales; family Poaceae; genus Avena; species Avena atlantica. The sequence goes on along the minus strand of OU342735.1, from coordinate 434,859,322 downwards.
TGATCATCCCCACACCGCAGCGCCCAACCCAACGGTAACTTTCCTTTCCCTCTCGGTGGCTCGTCTCGGGCCCAGTATTCTACTGCTGCTGCTGCTGCGAGCGAGGCAGAAAACGAGGACAATGAGCTGACGTGCCCACCCATTTTAGAAGTGGGAAAACAACAAGCATCCCCTGCGCCCCTGCCTCCTCCCCAGGCCAGGGCCAGGCCGTCAGGTGGTGGCGCTCTGCTGTGGATATCTTATTGGAGCGAGTGTCCCGTCTCCCCGGCTAGCGGTAGCGCCGCGAATCGCTGGCCGGGAAATCAGTGATTCGGAATCGGCCAGGAGCCCAGGTAGATGTTCCAACGGGTGGAGTGGAGGGGGCTCCGTGCGTGCGGGCGTGCGGGCGTGCAATGCGGTGTGCCCTCCCTCCTCCTCCTCCTCCTCCTCCGTGTACGACGACGATCTTTCTCCCCGTCCGTTCCTGCCTCTCAATGATGGGACGACGAGTGCCACGTACTACGGGGTAGTACTACTGGTGCTACAACGACGAGACGAAAATATCTGTTCCTACTACGACTGCCTTTTCCGTTCTCGCATGTTACGGCGGTAAAGTATTACTTACCCTCTCGCTCGACCTTTGCTGTCTGGTCGTCAAGTACAGTAAAAAAATGATGACGACACGACGACACGGTTCAAAGGAAAGAAAAAGAAAGACCTACAGCTACAGCTACAGCTACAGCGCGTGGACGTCTGTTCTAGGTAGCCAAGGTAGGCCAGGCCGGCGGTAGGGAGGGAGATGAATACTACGGCAGGGGCATTGGCTGGAGGGCAGTTCGGTCAGACCCAAAAATCCAACGGCCAGTTCTCCTCCGGGAAGAAGAAGAAGAGCGACACACCACGCCCCCCCTCCAGTCTCCAGAGACCAGAAAGCATTAACCCAGCGAGCGAGCGAGCAGGATAAAAGGGAAAGTGTGGGGAGCCAAAGGAGAAGAGCACCACGGCACGAGAAACAAAGAGGGCTGGCCGTTGGTGGTACAAGCAGCATCAGCAGCCGTAGTAGACGCCGGCCACCCCACAACAGATATCGTCCTGGTTCCTGCGGGCGGCATTGGGGGACACTCACTCGAGTGTGGCGAGTGAGTGAGTTGGGTTGGGTTGAGTGAGCGGTGGAAGCAAAGCCCCTGTCCGGTTGTCGTCTTCCTCGTCTCCCCTTCGTGAAAGGCCAAGAGGGGAGGCACGCGCAAGAATCGACAACTCTCGGCTGCCTTCATAAGCGTGGGAATCGTGCGGCGTGCGAGGCACAGTCCTTTCGAGTATCTTCCTCTTCTTCTTCTGCCTGAGAAGGGAGAAGGGGGAAATGTCGGAGGTGAAGCCGGAGGAGATCAGCCATCCGGCCATGGAGCAGCTGCAGGGCTTCGAGTACTGCATCGACTCCAACCCTCCCTGGGGTGAGTAGTGCCCGTCCAAGATCGTACTATGTAATCGACCACCCATTTTGCATTCTCCACTCTGAACCCCATGTGTTCCTTTGCTGTTCATCAGGGGAGGCCATTATTCTGGGCTTCCAGCACTACATCCTGGCGCTGGGCACGGCGGTGATGATCCCCACGGTGCTGGTGCCCATGATGGGCGGAAGCGATGTGAGTGTCCCTTGGCATTTTCTTGATTCACAGTTTCTCACTGCTGGACTGGCGTTACACGTTTCCGTGCCAAGCCCCAATGTCTGATGTTGTTTCTCGGATGGGGTGCAGGGAGACAGGGTGAGGGTGGTCCAGACGCTGCTCTTCGTGACCGGCATAAACACGCTGCTGCAGTCGCTCTTCGGGACAAGGCTGCCCACGGTCATCGGCGGCTCCTACGCCTTCGTCATCCCGATTATGGCCATCGTGCAGGACTCGTCGCTCGCGGCGATAACTGACAACCATGAGGTTTGCCACCATTGACATTCACATCGTACATTCAGCTGTTCTCTGACGTCTCTAACCAAAATCATCTGCTGTTCATCTACGAGCAGAGGTTCCTCCAGAGCATGCGGGCGATACAGGGCGCGCTCATAGTGTCCTCCAGCATCCAGATCATCCTGGGTTACAGCCAGCTCTGGGGGATTTTCTCCAGGTACTTTTCTCACACTGTCATGTTATAGTAGTAGAAGTAACATGTTGGGTGCAGTTCAGTTTCAGATTTGACATTGCATAGGCTCTACTGATGGATGGGTCATGGGTGTAACTTTCAGATTCTTCAGTCCAGTGGGAATGGCGCCGGTGGTTGCGCTGCTCGGTTTTGGCCTTTTCGAAAGAGGATTCCCCGTGGTATGGCTTCCTCTGTATCAGATTCTTCATTTGGCGTTTCTCAGTTTTGCCCACGCGAGCAAAATATGCGTGCATGTTTCTTCTGGGGGGATCATAATTACATTCAATTCATTGGCATTTGATATTACATCAGGTTGGGAGATGCGTTGAGGTTGGCCTGCCAATGTTAATCCTCTTTGTTGTGCTTTCCCAGGTTTGACAAGCAACTCCAATTATCTAAGTTCTTGCTGTTAACAAAGTTCATCCATAAAAAAATCAGCATTACTAATTAGTGTCTTTTTGTTCTCATCAGTATCTGAAGAACGTACAGATAAGAGATATTCCCGTGCTGGAAAGATTCTCCATGTTCATCTGCATCGCCCTGGTTTGGGCCTATGCTCAAATCCTCACTTCTGGTGGCGCGTATAAGCATAGCAATGAGATAACTCAGATCAACTGCCGCACCGACCGTGCTAATCTCATCTCTTCTGCCCCATGGTTAGCCTCGCTCCCAATTTTCACATTTCTGCAATTTATGATCTTGATCTCTCGTGTACATGGAAAGGGCTGAAATGTGAAGATGCTCTATAGTGTACCTGGTATCATGTAGTATGAGCTTTTTGTACAAACAACGAATTGGCAGATTAATCTCACGTCCTAAGTTTTCTTATCCGACTCAAGTTAGTTCTTCAGTTGAATGAAGCATTTTAAACAGTATTCCTGATAGAGTTTTGTACTGATTATTACAGGATCAAGATCCCATATCCACTGCAATGGGGGGCACCAACCTTCAGTGCCGGCCAATCGTTTGGTATGGTGTCTGCTGTTCTGGTGTCGCTAATAGAGGTGATTACCCCTAATTGCTCGTTGTCAGTAGACATTTCACTGCATGGCAGCCTTGGTCTGAACAATGTCTCCGTGCAACAGTCCACAGCTTCGTACAACGCCGCAGCTCGGCTTGCAAGTGCAACTCCACCTCCAGCCCATATCCTGAGCAGAGGCATTGGGTGGCAGGTAAATATTATCTTCCAGCCCTGGTTGTTTTATTATTTCTGTTCTGAATGCTATTTATTTTAAGAAGAGACATTGATAATAATACTCTGTGGAACAGGGAATTGGCATCCTCCTTAGTGGTCTATTTGGAACAGGGACTGGCTCCACTGTCTCAGTGTATGTTTCACAGAAGAAACTCACCATGTACAAAATGTTTCTTCTAGTGATGTTACTTACTTACTACTGGGAACAATGCAGGGAGAATGTGGGGTTATTAGGATCAACAAGGATCGGGAGCCGGCGCGTCATACAAATCTCTGCTGGTTTCATGATCTTTTTCTCCATGCTGGGTATGCCATCTGATCTGAACCGAACGATCTTCAGATAATCTCTCTCGCTGGTATATAAACACATCAGTATCCCTGAACCAAGAATCCTCCCTTGGTATTTGATGCAGGAAAATTCGGAGCACTGTTTGCGTCCATCCCGTTCACGATCTTCGCTGCAGTGTACTGCGTCCTGTTCGGGCTAGTTGGTAGGTCACCCGGCAGTCCGGCACCATCTGCTACGAGTACTATGTGCGTTTGAATGGTCCTGCTTAGATGCCTGTTGTTTTCTAACGCACACTGTTTGCTTTTCTGTGATACCAGCCGCGGTGGGGCTCTCGTTCCTGCAGTTCACGAACATGAACTCCATGCGCAACCTCTTCATCGTGGGCGTCTCCATCTTCCTTGGCCTGTCCGTGCCCGAGTACTTCTTCCGCTACAGCATGGCTGCTCAGCGTGGGCCTGCGCACACCAAAGCTGGATGGGTTTGTCTCTCCTTCCTTTTCATCTTCTCTGTGTCTTATACTCTTATGGCTCGCGGTCAAAACACAACCTCCGGACTGGGCGTGCCTGAACGCCAGTTGAGCAATGTTGCTGAATCCTGCGTGTGATCCGAGACTGACGTGAAGCAAGTGCCTGTGCAGTTCAACGACTACATTAACACGATCTTCTCGTCGCCGCCGACGGTGGGGCTGATGGTGGCCGTGTTCCTGGACAACACGCTGGAGGTGAAGGTGAAGGACGCGGCCAGGGACCGGGGGATGCCGGCGTGGGTGCCCTTCCGGTCGTTCAAGGGGGACAGCAGGAACGAGGAGTTCTACAGCCTGCCATTCAACCTCAACCGCTTCTTCCCTCCGTCCTAGAAGGACCGGGGGACGGCAGACTAGGCGGCGTTCGGGCGTGGTTCCTCTACTGATGCGATCGTGCGTGTGTTTGCTGGAACTTGGAAGAAAAGAACTCAGAGTGCTGAGCAGAGGAAATAGTAGTACTAGATGTTGTAGCTAGCTGGCCATTGTTTCATTCGTTGAATTGTTCCTTGTCTATGCGTGTAGATTGGGGTGGAGGAGAGGTGCCGGCCGGTTCGGTCGGGGAAACCCACCCTGTCAGATAGTAGATCGTGTTTTTGCCCGTGCTAAATAGAAGATCATCATCGCCTATGATGTACTGTATAATTATTCCCTACCGTATAAAATAGCTGTTCAATCAGACAACTCACCTTGCTCCGCAACACTTGCGATTAAGGAGTGAGATCGATGTAAAGTACTACTCCCTCCGTTTCAAAATATAAGATGTTTTAGATTTGTGAAGAAAATGAATCTAGACTTGTTTTAGTACGTAGGTTCACTCAACTTTGGGATGAATCTACACACTAAAAGAAGTCTAGATTCATTTTCTTTACAAACCTAAAACATCTTATATTTTGAAACGGAGGAAGTAGATGTGACACAGTGAAACATGGATGCGTCTTAATCTGTGTAACTAGAGCACAACGATTGTCTGTAGCCATTTCATCTGGGAGCACATCGACACATTCCCTTGCTCGTCGGTATTTTCTTTACGGGCCGTTGTGTGCGCTTTTGTTTCTGGCGAATCAGGAAAGGAAACTTGGAGTCATGTTCACCCAAGTACACCTTTGCATGTCAGTTGAAACATTTTTTGCACATACATGAGCACCATTTATTTTGCCTATCAGCTGAAGCATTTCGTGCAGACATTGCATCACACCCCAGGATACAAAATAAGATGGAGTGATACCTCTTGTGTACCTTCAAGACACCAACATAGTGAAGAAAGAAGAAATGAAGTGCAAGTTCAAGATGAGCCATTTCAAAGAGATCATATGCTTGAAGTTTGCCATCCTTACGGTGATCATGGATATGTTAAGATATGACTAGAAGAGAGACTCTCCCATAGTAGAGTATGGGGGAGCAATTTGCAAGTCTTCACCAAGCTAGTGCAATCAAGAAAGGTATTCCATCTTAAGGTGGACAAGATCGTCATTATCAATCTCAAGTGGAATATATGCAAGACAAAGGCTGCCATCCTTATGGTGATCATGGATATGTGAAGATATGTATAAAAGAGACGCTCTCCCATAGTGGAGTATGGGGGAGCAATTTGAAACTCTTCACCAAGCTAGCGCAATTAAAAAATGTGTTCCATCTTGAGGTGGACAACATCGTCATCATCAATCTCAAGTGGAATATGCGCAAGGCAAAGATATGTTCTTGATAGGGTCTCTTTCTTATTGGTCTCATGGTATTAGTTGAGGAGATCGATTTATATGATAGATAACCGTCAAGAGGGGCTCTCGAGTGAGTAACTTGGTCGTATCGTTCGGAGAGAGCTCAAACCTTTGCATACTTGCATCAAATTTATTGGTTTTTATTTGGTTCTTATAAATGAGAGGATTTTGAGCTTGTGTTAATCTCCATGACAAGCCGAAGTTCGTCGAAAACGGATTTCATATGCAATCTCAATTGCGTTTTTGATATTGGAGGTTTTACCGTTTGTATTTATAGATAGGTTAAACCTTTAGCCGTTTGGGTTTGTCCTCCCATGTTGTACTATGATGTTTCTCTGCATGATCTTATAAAGCTTGTTCTCTTCTTCAAAACAAGCCCAAGATCATTGAAATCGGAGTCTGAACAAAAAGTTATGGCTGTTTTCGTATTGGTCTTTCTTCTGGGTTTTTTCGGACCGGAGTTTCTGGAAAGTTTCTGAAAAAGTATCCAAACCGAGTACTGAACGTGAACCACTTTGCACATGTTTTTCCTTGGTACACCAGGGTCCCTGGCCTTGTCCAGAAACTCCGGACCGGGTGATTTTTGGGCCTAACAGTTGGATTTCTAGGGACCTATTTAAGGGGCCCTTCTTCCCCTTTGATCCCTAAGCTCTTGAGCAAGTTTTCCCCTCCATTGTTGACCCTCTTGATTTTGCATACTCCCTCTCCCTCTCAAGAGGGTTTGTTACTTTGTGGTCGGAAAGTTCGTAGGCCAAGGCATCGAGGGGTCCGAGTTGAGTGTAAGCGCCGCGATTTGAAAAGTTTGGGGGAGGGGGGGATAATTGTCGAGAGGGGTATTTCGAGTGAATGGTGGCCAAACCAAATATTTTCGAATCTTCGCCGTTATGTCAGGATATTCTATTACACTAGTACCTGTTGTGCCCCTACCATGTCCCTTCTAAGTCACCCTCACGTGTCACATGGGCAAATCCATTTATGTACTTTCCTAACCCTCGACACTCCCGCGGCGGCGGCGGTCGCATTTCTCACTGCCCCTTCCCCTCCCCCACACCCTCCTCCCTACACACACACTGAATCTGGCGACAACGGTCCCTTTTCTACCTGTCCCACCATATCTATGACCAGCATGTCTAGCGAGGCCAAGGTGGTAACTACGTCGGCGACTGATTTGGCTCTGTTGGAGCCAACGCCTCGGCGCAACGCCAGATAAGTGAAGCAGCGGCGGGGTCTGCAGCCCAAGTTAGCGAGGAGGTCAGTCATAAGTCTGCTAATAGGGTACATGCGAGCAGCGGGTTGAAGAGAAAAGCTAGGCCGGAGGAGGAGTGTTCGGCTGCAGTGCAAGGTCGTGGAACCCAGATATCGAAGAAAACTACCCGGGATAAGAGTGAGAGGTGATTTTTTCTTATATGTGCCTTGTCTTACAAGTGGATTAGTTACTGCAAAGTAGAGTCGAATGAACTGAAAGGTCCCCTTTTTAATCAAATTAGGAACAACTTCGATGTAGCGGACCTATATGAGTTCACGGTTCATGTCCGCCAGTACACTTCAAAACTAGATTTTGGTTGCGAGAGGGTTGTGTTTGGGAAGGATGTGCGTCTGCTTGTCAACTGCATGGAGATTGTGTCTGTTGCACAGCTAATAGATATACTTTATGCTAGGATTCCTTGGGGATCCAGACAGAGGGAAAATTGGTGTGGCGTAACATGAGTGATACCTATATGCAAATTGAGCACTCCCATGAGATTTAGATACTTTGCGAGTGTTGTGCAGCTGATCATAAGGTGAAAGTTGAAGTGATGATTGATGATATATATGCAGATACTAGAGATCTTGATGCCAGAGCTTCTGCTGCTCGAGTTCACGGACCACCAGATGCTGATTAAGCTAAGTTCAATATACAACTAGAGATGGATTCATACACGACAGAACTTGATGTCGGAGTTAATAAGCCAGTTTCATCATGTACTATGGAGATAGCTGTTGACATAGGTATGGCCTATCGGATCCCTATGATTAGTTACCCTAGGCGCATAAAAGCTTATGGCCCACGAAGGCCCAATGAAGTTCAAGAAGCGCCCAAAGAAATAAAGGCGTTTCTTATCCACCAAGGAATATCAGAGAGCCGACATAGAGTTTGCATTGTAAACATAAACCTGTAACCTCTCCGGCTACGGATCCAGGATCCAGCCTCTCATATAAAGGTTAGGAGGACCCGACGGACAAGGCACCTTAGTTTTTCCTGCAATCCATCGTAAGCTAGACGCAACTAGCGAACCGACGTCTTTGTAATCGAGCTTTCTCAATAATCATACTACATCGACTTCCTTGTTTGTTCTTATCAGCCAACGAAATCCCCAATGCTCGCTTTCCATAAAACCCTAAGTCCATAAAAAAGGGCATTGCCGAGGTTACCCCTCATCAATTGGCGTTGTCTCTGGGAAATCTGAGCGTTGGATCCATGGGTTCAGCGGCTTCCCCTTCATCAAGCAACAACCCGACGATCAAGGTTGGTGCGGCCCACTATGATCTCGCCGATCCGCGCCCGCCTACCCCTTTTCCGGCCCTTGTCGAATTTGACCAAGAGACCAATCTCATGAAAGGAAGTTTCCACTTTTGCGTGGGAGAATCTGAGAACCTATGCCTTCCGGCTCTGCTCGGATATGATCCGTCGGCTATGCCAGCATCGCCTACGGTGACGCCAGTATCATCTATCGGCTCCACAGGAAAAGCCACATCTTATCCGACGAACATCGAAGAAATTTGCGGAGACTCGGAGGAGGGTTTGGAGCAGCAGTACCAGCTTGCAATTTTGGAGAGGCGCTGTCATCCTCATCGCTCCTGGTAAAATGAGGATTTATTAGCTAAGACAAGGGACACAAACCAAATCAAGAGGGCAGGGAACTTACGAGCTGATCTCTTGCGCTAGATGAAATATCTCCTGACGGGGAGCCGCACGAGCATGCTTAACTTTCTGTGCTTGGACCCCGTTGAATCATGGGAATCTTTGACCGTTTCAACATGATCCATGCACTTCCGCTTACCCACAGTATGGACCACCTCGAAGTCTTCAGTGCTAGCCGAAGGAATTGAGGTAGTGTCATGAGAGGAACTGACGGATGCAGCATCATCCTCCTCAACAGTGCCCGAAACTTCATCATATCCCTCGGATACAGTGGCACTGTCAGGTAGGTCACAAGCGTCAGGGAGTGGAGGCAAACAAAACATATGGTCATGGCCCTATTTGGAAATGGAAAATTGCAAAGTCAAAAGGAGAATCCAAGAAAAACTACAAAGAAAGGGTGGAAGCAGAATGTATAAGGTAGAAAGACTTTATCTCAAGCGCAGGATGCTTCTTTGAAAAAGGTTTAACCCGACAATAAACGAGAACATGGCTCTTCTTTTTCAATGTCGTGAAAGAACGAACCCTCTTCTCCAGAATTTTCAGTGTCAGATCTTAGGGTGTAATCCTCATTGGATCTTTTCGACTGGCATAGGTCCACATACCAGCCAGTCGAGCCTAGAGAGGTTGAACGCGGATCTAAAGAAAGTATGTCATGATTTGAATACCTGACAACCCGCCAGTACGAATCTTCTCGATCCGATCTAGCAGTGGCTTGATCTCCTTCATTTCTTTGGGCGAGGGACGCTCTTCCCAGGACGGGAGCCTCCGGCAGGTTTTCGTCGGGTCAAAAGTAAAACTTCTGACCCTCGACCTACTGGTCCTTGATATAGAACCATTTGGTTTTCCAGCCTTGGACAGAATTCGAGGCTTTCACATCAAAATATTCTACATCCGAACGCATGGAACTTATGGCGCCACCGATTTCATGGACGACGGTGTCGGTGGCATTACGACGAATGACAAAGAAGTGTTTCCACAGGCCCCAATGGGGATGGATCTCGAGAAAACACTCGCAAAAAGTGATGAAAAGAGCAATATGAAGGATAGAGTTTGGCGTAAGATGGTAGAGCTGTACGCCGTAGACAAAAATAAGCCCACGGAGAAATTCGTGGGCATGAAGGGAAAGACCACAAAAGAGGAACGACATGAACATTACCTGCCATACCGCCTCCGGCGCAGGCGTGCCCTCGTTGCCGAGCAACTTGAAGCAGCCCTCCTCCAGCAGATGGAAGTCGCGGGATTCACGCAGATCACGCGCAGTACACTTGGATGACATCCATCCAACAACTCGCGTCTTCTTCGCAGTGGCATCCGCCACAGATGATGCTCCTTTGGAATGGCTAATGGTGGATTGTGGAAGAGAACAGTGCGAAAAGGAAAGATGAGATTAGAATAGCGCAAGAACAGGGAAGAACCCTAGACGGTGGAGGAGCGGAAGAATATGATAGCGAAAAAAGGGAGAGAGCAGTACAATCCCTAGTCATCGTTAATATAAAGAAATGGGGTGAGGATATGAACCGTTTATTACTATCCTTGAAGCGTCAGATGAAGCAATATGCAGCCATGTGGCTAGAAGGAAAAGGGAAAATATCCTGTGCAGTTAAAACAATTGCGATAAATCCGCTGGCAGTCACATGACGCCTCAATTTTAGCGCAAAAGGTGGGGCTGCACAGTAACAACAACACCATGACGCCATGCGCGTGTCACACTGAACATTGGGGCCCACATAAAGATTGCGACACATCAATAGAAACTGTAGCATGCCATTTTCATCATCAATGACATCATGAGCGGTCAAAGAGCAAGAAAGACAAGTTCATCCGAATAAAAGCAAGGAGTCTATGCTCTGATGCATGCACCCGAACACATACTCGGGGGCTACTCCCGACGAAAAATGTATCACGAAACATACCAAAATGCTTTATGAGTATATTCCTTAAACGAAGGATCTACTTAAAAAAATATGAAACAATGCTAGGAGGAACTAGACACTTTTTTGATATAGTAGAAGCGGGTTGGCGTGAGAATTACAGAAATTCGTCCCTGACAAGGAACAAAGGATCTACTTTTGAGCCTATGCTCTGATGCAAGCACTGCAACATAGCCTCGGGGGCTACTTCCATTGGGAGCGCTGTCGTGCACCCGATAGAATATATCCTCCTATGGAGTCGACATTTTTTTAGCATAAAGATAGCATTTTTTTGATCCTACACTCGAATCCAAGTACTCGACTATAGCATCGGGGGCTACTCCCAGCGGGAGTGCTATCACACGCATGATAGATGTTATAAAGCAAAACCTATGAGCATTATATACTTATATCCTCATACGGTTACTCCCACCGGGAGCACCTGATAAATTATTAAAGAAGTCAATAACTTCAGGCATTCCAACAGCCAAACAAGGCAGTCGATAAATTCTCATAGACCGCATCCATCGCGATAACATGTCTAAATTCTGTGCCCACGACATGAAGATAAGACCCCAGGAAATATCTTGACGTGGCTTGGCAATCGCACATGAATGCGCTCTGCCAATATTTATCCATATCTACGATATGATTAAAAGTACCATTGGACGCATCGTGTACCTGAAATATAAGCATTGGGATTCAACATTCGATAAGACCTCCGCGACACGAACTGAATTACGCTAGAAAATTACCGTTTCAGGCCTAGGGACCTGAATTTGACGTAGGTTCATGTTTTTTTCCCAAGAGCAATTAACTGGTTCCCGATCCGTCGGAGCATCAGACTCGTTGTACCAAATCCCTATTGACAAGTATATACCCTACAGGTGCATAATATTAGTATACCCGCTCCAGACCAAGGAAGGCCCATGTGGAAAATGCTGCCCAAGAAGATTTCGGGTGGCCCAAGCCCATGGCAAGTTAGACTCCTTGGAGGACAAGTTTAGATGTAGATAGAATTTCAGAGGGTTCAACCCTAATCTGTAACTTACTCGACCTGTCCCTGGACCTATCGTATCTATGTAAAGGCTAGGAGGGCGCGGCGAGAAGGATATGAACACCTCATACACACACCTTCACGCCAGATTGCATCTGCGCACCCTGTAACCTTCGTTTCCGCTATAATCAAGAACAGACAAGCACGAGTGGGGTTTTCCCTTCGGAGGCTGAACCTGGATAAACTTCATGTCCCCGTGTTGCTTGCATGTTAATCATTTCGCGACTTCCAGCATCCCCATCTTCTCCAAAACCCAAGTCCATAACAATGGGCATTGACGAGTCGAACCCTCGTCAATTGGCGCCGTCTGTGGGAAACAGGGACGCTGATCGTGCGGTCATGACGGTACCATCCGAAGCGATCTACGATTCATTGGCGACGGATAATCATATCCACTTCGGAGCCTTTGACTTCACCACCCACTCACCGGCCACCCTCAGGGATTTCGAATCCGTAGGCGACATAATCGAGATGCTGTTCGGAAGCTTCTGCTTCCAGGTGGGGCAGACTGGCACCCTCTGCCTCCCAGAGTAGGTGCCACTCCCATCAATCAGGCCCGCTTCATGGGTCCTGCCCATCGGCGCCCTACATATGTCGATGCTGGCGGATGATTCAGATGACAGCAGCAGCTGCAACTCCGATCTGCGTGATCCCCCTTCGAATGAAGGAATCTACGGTTCTGGATCTGAGTGCTGCGGCAGCAGCGACCTGCTCCACAAGCGCTACATGTGCACCGTCATACACAGTGGCAACGTCAACAATGGAACCGACCCACCGCTAGGTTCAGGTGCCATCCCCCTCCTAACCCTCAGGTTGAGAACGAGGGAAATATAGGGAACCCGGCTAACAGGGCGGCTAGAGCCACTGAAGGCAGCAATCTGCCTACGACCAGATCAACCTCAACGAGGAAGGCTGGGAGATTGCACGCGAAGTCGTGCGAGGCAATAAAATCCTACATGTGGATGCAGGGCCGGTCCTGAGATTTTAGGGGCCCGGGGCGAAACTAAAATTTAGGGCCCCTTGCTATTTTTTTTGATATACACGTATGAAATGATGAAGAATAAATACTTTAAGTATACCTATTTGCAATATTCATATAAAAATGACAATGTTTACATATTACCTTCCAAAATTTTCTGTGTATTCCTAGAAGCGAAGTCAGTGACAATGGAATCAATATCAATCTCGTCCAAAAACTTTTTCTCGATGCCGGATCATAAATATACACACTAATTGGTTCCAAATCAACACCAGCAGATTTTGTAGGAGATAAATCAAATGCGATATCATGATCACTTATATTGTTATTATCTGTGTTGATTTCATCGTTCTCATCGTTCTCCTCCGTACCGATATCATCCTCTAGATCAATATTACTCTGTTCCCCAACAAAAACTAGTGCTAACTCAACTGGATTCCTCTAAGTGCTCGTGTTACTCTTTAAAAAATTATGAAGGGATCCTCTTTGTGAGTTAATCAACTTTTGTTCTTCCTTCCTCTTTTTCCTTTTCTTAGCACCAGAATAATCAGGTGTCTTAACCAATTAACCACACTAAAAATTTAAAAAATAATTACTAATTAGAATAAAATTAGGGGCAACGTTAGTCTACAGAAGACTGGGATCGGAAATTCAGAATTCAGACCTATAGATGCTTAACGGCCAAGGCGAGACGAGAGGCAGGCAACAGGCAGAGGGCGAGGGTGCGAGGCGATTGATGACCATCTCGACGGGTGACGGCTTGCTACTTGCCGTGTGCGGGCCTTCCTAGCATCAAAAGCGCAACGTCGAGTCCAGGTCGAGGCAGGAACTGGCGTGCGGCCTGCCTTCGTACGATACGATCAAAGAGATCGATAGCTGATCTGATAGTAGGTTATGTACATGCTGCTGTGATGGACTCCAAATCTAAAATATATGTGTGTGTCTAGCAAAATAGAGGGCCCAATTTAGCCCACTAGAAAGCTTAAAACTGCTATTTTTTATTTTTTTATATCTATTATAGCCCATATATGCAACACATATCTGCGTAGGGCCCCTCAAAATTTTGGGCCCGGGGCGGCTGCCCCTCGAGTACCCTCTCAGGGCCGGCCCTGTGTGGATGCCTCCCGTGACTTGCTGATGGCTTATCACTGGCTCCTGATCGATGAGCACAATCGGCATGTGAAGCTACAGGACGAGCTCGAAAAGCGCAAGAGCATAGCCGAAGAGTCAAGCGTGCGGCGAGCTGCGCTCTCCTCGCCGGTGGCTCCTTTTCACACGGGAACAACGCCAACAAGTACCGCTCCCGCCTGGAGCGCATGGACCCTGGTGCACGATGCGAGGTCACTAAGGCACTCGACATGTCCTTCATGATGATGGAACTCGCAAGGCAACGTCATGCAAAAAACACCACAGGCCGCGATCATGGCGGCCACCACCTATCTCGCGTCTAACCCTCCACCAGCGGGAGACCCGAAAAACGCAATCCACAAGTCTGCGCTGGTGGGCCTCGGACTCATTGGAGCTGCGCTACACGACGTAACTCCTACGGAGCCAAAGAAAAAGGCTGTGGTCAAGTTCACCCAAAGTCGCACATCCTCATCCGAGGAGGAGGAGCATGACCTGCCTCGACGCCGTCAGAGCCCATGACGATGCAGCAGCAACTACGACGCTCGTAGGTGAGCTCACACAGCGCAAGATCGACAAATCAAGCGCTAAGTGTGCGTGTTCGACTGAGTCTGAGTAGGATGATGACGGAGAACTATGTGGAGCCCGATGCTTCAGCAGATCCATTCGGCAATCTCGTATGCCGAGAAATTTCAAGCTCCCTTCAGACAAAACAAAGTTCGACGGCGCGCAGGAGCCTAAAACTTGGCTCGACGATCACCTATCGTCAGTAAAGCTCCACAGAGGGAACAAGAACACCACCCTACAGTGCCTTCAGCTGCAACTGACATGCGCGGCTAGAGTCTGGCTCAGCAGCCTACCCTCTGGCTCCATCCGAAGCTGGGAAGAGCCGGCGTACAACTTCATCCACAACTTCAAGGGCACTAGTAAGAGGCCGGATCGATCGAAGAGCTACGGGCATACACCAAAAGGACTAGCGAGTCCATCCACTCGTACATACTCCGCTGGTCCCACATCAAAAACTCCGCTGCAAACATCTTCGAAGAGAGGGTGATCGATGCCTTCAAGGACAGTGCCAGGCACCCAGATTTCAAGGAGGAGCTCGGAAGCATCAAGCCCAAAACCCTTGATCACCTCATGGACATCGCCAACCGCTGGGAAGATGGCGAGGATTCCGTCAACCGAACACATTTGGATGACGGAGATGACTTCGGCCGCAGGCGCGAACACCGCAGCAAGAGAAGATCACGCATCTACGACAATTGCGATGGAGTCAACATGGTTGCGGTTGGATACACCAATCGCCACGACGATGGCAACCGCAATAGCGGACACCGTAGCAATAACTACCGCGACGGCGGACGATCCACACAAACGTGGCAGCATCGCAGCCGCGACGAGGAACCTTCGGCATATTACAAGCTATCTGGTCCCTGCACCATCCACTTCTACATCGACAAACAAGATGGTAAATAGAAGGCCAGCCACATGCTCCAAGACTGTCGAGAATTCCAGAAGCTCAGCGAGAGCCTCACCTAGATGAGGCGCCAGACGATAAACCCAGGTGCTATCGCCCACGGAGCTCCTCCTCCACCCAGCGGACCATCGCAGCCGCCGATCGCACCACCACAGAATAACAGCATATGGCTACCCCCACCAAAAGGGGCCCTGATGATCCAGAAGGGGCGTCCAACCAACAGGGTGCAAAAGAGGATCACCCGCCAAGTCAACCTGGCTGTGACTTCCCTACCAGCCATACCTGAGTACCTCAGCGGCTCGGAATCCTGCATCATGTTCGACCGTTTAGATCACCCACGCCAGATACCTCACCTAGGTCACTCTGCCCTGGTGCTCGAGGCCCAGATCGGGGGATTCGAAATGAGCCGCGTCTTCATGGACGGCGGCAGCGGCATCAACCTAACTTCGCCAACACACTCGCAGCGATGCAGATCCTGCTGTGCAGCCTGGAGCAATCAGACACGACGTTCCATGGCATAGTTCCAGGGAAGGGCATATACCCCTTGGGCAAGGTATGGATCGACGTCATCTTTGGCAAGCCCGAAAACTTTAGGCATGAACGGCTTGAGTTCGAAGCGGTGGACTGGCCATCACCATACGACGCCATCCTCGGGCGCATGGCATTCACAGGATTCCTGGCAGTACCACACTACGCGTACCTGCTACCGAAGATGCCAGGACCTAGGGGCGTCATCACTGTCCTAGGAAGCTTCACCAGGTTAGACAACTGCGACAGAGACTTCAACAGAATCTCTTAGTCGTTCGAGGAGCTCACAAGGCTCAAGGAGGTGATAGACAACGGGGCACCCCCAGTCACCAGGCAAAACGCACTTGATATGTCGTTCGACTCCACAGTCAACACAAAGAAGGTGCAGGTTCACCCAATGGATTCCTCCAAGACGACATTGATCGCCAATGACATGAGCTCCGCATAGGAAAGCGCGCTCATCAAATTCCTCCGTGAGCGCTGGGAAATTTTCGCCTGGTGTCCTGCGGACATGCCAGGAGTTCCCAGATAATTCTTCGAGCACGCACTCAATGTGTTTCCGGACGCGAAGCCAGTCAACAGTCAATGCATCGACTGGCCGAGCCAAGATCCGAAGCCGTTGGAATCAAAGTCAACAAACTCCTCAATGCTAACTTCATCAGGGAAATCAAAGAAAGCGAGTGTCTGGCCAATACCGTGTTAGTCCCCAAAAAGGACACGTACATCCTGCGGATGTGCGTGGACTTCACATCGTTTAATAAGCATTGTCCCAAGGACCACTTCCCTCTACCAAGGATCAATCAAATCATCGACTCCACTGCAGGATGCGAGAAGCTCTCCTTCCTCGACGCCTAGTCAGGCTACAACCAAATTCGACCGAAGGTCGAAGATGAGGAGAAAATGACGTTCATCACGCCGTTCGGGGTGTTCTGCTACAACACAATGCCCTTCGGGCTAAAGAACGCAGGTGCCACGTACTAGAGGTGCATGCAGGCATGTTTGAATGACCAAATCGTCCGCAACATCCAGGTCTATGTCGATGACATATAATCAAGACCAAGGAGGCTAGGACGCTCATCAACGATCTCCACGAGATGTTCGATAACCTTGATCGCTACAAGATCACGCTGAACCCAGACAAGTGCGCCTTCGGTGTCCCATCTGGCTAGTTACTCGGGTACTTCATCTCCCAGCGTGGCATCGAGGCAAACCCAAAGAAAATCAGGTACATACTAGCCATGGAAAAGGGGAAGAACCTCAAGGGAGTCCAGCAGCTAGCGGGGCGAATCGCAGCGCTTAGCAGATTCATCAGTCGCATGGGTGAGAAGGCCCTCCCCTTTTATCAGCTGCTGCGCAAGACGGACAAATTCAAGTGGACACCCGAAGCAGACTATGCATTCGAGGACCTCAAACGGCTACTCTCCACATCACCTGTCCTGGTTATGCCGAAGGAGCGGGAGCCTCTGCTGCGTACATAGCAGCCACACATCAGGTGGTCAGCATCGCACTCGTGGTCGAGCGACCCGAAGATGGAAAGACCCATGGGGTCCAACGCCCAATCTACTACCTCAGCGAGGTACTGACCCCGACAAAGCAGAGGTACCCTCATTACCAGAATCTCGCCTACGGCATATTCATGACGACGCATTGGCTGAGCCACTACTTCTAGGAACACCAGATCGTGGTTGTCAACAACGCCCCGCTGTCGAACTTCCTGAACAACCCCGAAGCCACGAGATGCGTAGCCCTGTGGGGGTATCGAGTTGTCTCCTCGATACATCATCTATGAACGGCGCACCGCCACCAAGTCCCATGTCCTCCCTGACTTCCTCGTCCACTAGATGGAACTCCAGTTGTCGGATACTCCGGACATGTCGCATTACTAGACAATGCACTTCGACGGCTCCAAGCGCGAGGCTGGAGCAGGGGGCGACATCATACTGACCTCCCCTCAAGGAGACAAGATGATGTATGTCCTTCGGATGAAATTCCGCGCCTCAAACAACGAGGCTGAATACGAGGCCCTCATCCACGTCATGAGGATGGCTAAGGTGTGCGGCGCCACACGCCTTGTCATCTACGATGACTCGAGCCTCGTCGTACAGCATATGATGAACGAGTGCGATGACCACACCGCCAACATGATTGCATACCGCGCGCTCTACAACTCACCCGAAGGGGACTTCGACAGCTGCGAGCTTCGACACGTTGGCAGGGAAAGCAACGAGGAGGCTGACAAGCTCGCTAACATTGGATCCACCTGCGCTCGGGTGCCACCAGGAGTGTTCCTTGAAAAAAATCTGCATACCCTCCATGAAGAGGAAGTTCCCAAGAGGTTCAGCCGAAGAATCATAGCACTCGGGGGCTGCGCTACCCAAAGGACAAGAAGGACCCGAAAATCTCGACACAAAGGTCGAGTTGGTAAGCCTTATGCAGGTTCTGGTAGTTGAGGAAACATGGACGCAACCGTACCTCCGCTACCTGATAAACAATCAACTACCTGAGGACCCGACAGATGCCCGATGCATATCTCGCCGGTCAAAGGCCTTAAATATCATCAATGGTGAGTTGTACAAGCCTAGTATTTTGGTGTGCTCCAATGATGCGTCACCACCAACGACGGCAATAGCATCCTCCTACACATCCATGAGGGTATCTGCGGCCATCACACAGGCAGTTGCGCCCTAGTCGCCAAAGCTCTACGAGCTGGGTTCTACTGGCCAACCTCAATGCAATATGCCAAAGAGATCGTGCAATGATGCAATGCCTGTCAGAGGTACGCGAAAAAACCACACACGCCAGGATCAGAGCTGAGGCCTATCCAAGTGGCCTGGCCCTTTGCCTAGTGGGGCCTTGACATGATTAGCAAACTGCCAAAGTCCTCGCTAGGAGGCCACGTCTTCCTCCTGGTCGCAGCCAGCAAATTATCCAAGTGGATCGAGGCCATGCCCGTTACGAACCAAAGCGGCAAAAATGTCGTCAAGTTTTTCGAGTCCATTGTCTACAGGTTCAGAGTGCCCCATAGCATCATAATGGACAATGGATCAAACTTCATCTCGAAGGAGTTTTGAGAATTCTATGGGAACCTCGACATCAACCTACCATACGCCTTAGTAGCGCATCCGCAGACCAATGGACAAGTCGAAAAGGCCAACAACCTCATTGGAAATGGCATCAAGAAGCGCCTCCTACGCCCACTCGAAAGGCTTGCGGGAGCCTGGGCGGACGAGCTACCCTCTGTTCTATGGAGCCTACGCACAACGCCAAACATCTCAACCGGCTACATGCCCTTCTTCATGGTACACGGAGCCGAAGCTATGCTACCTGCTGAGGAACGCTACAAGGCCCCACGGGTCGTCGCTTATAGTGAGGTCGAATCGTTGGCCACACTCTAAGATGCTGTTGATACGCTCGACGAGGCATGAGACATCACCGCGGCCCGCTCAACGGTGTATCAGCAGAGCCTCTACACCTACCATAGCCGTTGGCTGCACCCAAGGTCCTTCGTCGACGGAGACCTCGTCCTGTGACTCAAGCAAGAAGGGCAAAAAAATCTCGAGTCACCCTGGAAAGAACCCTACATTGTCATCGAAGTCATCCTAGGCGGCGCCTACCGCCTCATGGACGTCGCATCAGGAGTCGAATACTCCAAACCTTGGAATGTCACATGACTGCGACGATTCTACCCCTAGCTACCCTTTACTTTCAATAAGGCTATTCAACCAGGCTACTCAGCCGAACAATATACCTCCTCGTTTACAATGAATAGAAGCTAAATTCCTTGGCCCAAAATATCTTTTATCCTTATATTATTTATCACTAAACACGCCCGGGGGCTGCGCCTCACCTTACGACTTCGTCGATTGACAACAACACATACAACCTAAGTAGCTGACCACGCCAGCTAACAAAAAGGACATGCATATTATATAATCACACAGTGCACTACATGCAAATACAAACTTTATAAAAGGGCATTACGAGCCCACTTGAATAAGTACAGACTTTACATTATCTCGTTTTTTTACAAGACTTAACTATGCTGGAGGAGAACGTTTGTTCGTTCCTCAAACACATCTACAATTTCTTCGGCGTACTGATCCACAACCGCGTAATGTGGACTCATGTCCCACTGTTGGTTGTGCGTGGTGCACTTCGTTGGAAACCCCAAGACCAAGTGTGATGAGCACAATAGCAAATTTTCCCTCAGTAGAGACCGAGGTTATCAAACCAGAAGGAGGAAGGAAACATCCCAAAGTTGTTGCAAGCAATGTGGAAACCTGCACAACACAAACTCAAGACTTTGTCCCAACGAACAGTGAGGTTGTCAAGCTCACCGGTTTGCTGTAACAAAGGATTAACTGTATGGTGTGGAAGGTGATGGTGGTTTGCAGCAAGTAAACAGTAACACTGGAAGATGTATCAATGGTAAAGATTGGACCGGGGTCCATAGTTCACTAGAGGTGCTCTCCTTAGATAAAGAACATGGCATGGAGGGTAAACAAATTACAGCAGGGCAATTGGCAGGAACTGAGCAAGGCATAACAATGCAATACTAGTCAGAAAGATCCTATGAGATTCGATTGGGCAATACAACAAGATAAATAGACCGCCATCCAACTGCATCTATGAGTAGTAGTCCACCTTTGGGTTATCATCCGAACCCCCTCCAGTATTTAGTTGCAAGCAACAGAAAACTGCTTTAAGCAAAGCATGTAAGGCAAACAATCCACTTGTTCCATGAACAAGAGACCGTTGTTTTCTCCCTAGTGGCAACATCACATCTACAACCGAAGGTATTTCTACCACTTCCCTTGGAAACTAGAGGCATGAACCCACTATCGAGCATAAATACTCCCTCTTGGAGTCACTAGCAACTACTTGGCCAAGATAGCTACTAACAACGAAGAGCATGCAAGATCACAAACAACACAGACATGATAGAATCAAATAGACAAAACCATTAACCAAACTGACATAATAATCTCAATATCCATCGGATCCCCGCAAACACAACATGCATGATTACAAATAGATTAGATCTTGATCATGAACGGAGCTCACAAGATCTATACATGAAAGCACAAGGAGGAGATACAACCATCTAGCTACTACATGGACCCATAGTCCAAGGTGGAACTACTCACGCATCATACCGGAGAATAAGGCCTCCGGGATGATCTCCCCTCCGACAGGGTGCCGAGAAGAACTTCAGATCCCCTGATCTAGGGACGATGATGGCGGCGGCTACAAATGGTTTCCTGGAGTTTTGATCAGGTTCATAGGGTTTCTGCATCGGGGGCTTATTATAGGCGAAGAGGCGAGGCAGGGGGTGCCCAGGGGGCCCACACCCTCCCCAGGAGCGGGCCAGGCTTGGCCACGCCCATGGGTGTCTGGCCGCCCTGTGGCGCCTCTCCGTATCCCCTCTGGACTTCATATCGCCCACGGTAAAATATTTACTTTGGATTTTGTCCCGTCCAATTCCGAGAATATTGTTTCTCTGCCTTTCTGGAACCAAAAAACAGAAGAAAACAGGCAACTGGCACTGTGGCAACTTGTTAATAGGTTAGTTCCATAAAATATATAAAAACACCTCAAAGTGTATACAAAGCAAAGCAAAGTAGATACTAAACAAGCATGGAACATAAAAATTATAGATACGTTTCCGACGTATCGAGCATCCCCAAGCTTAACTCCTACTCGTCCTCGAGTAGGTAAGTGATAACAAGAATAATTTTTGAGGTGACATGCACCATCAAAACCAAGATCAAACCATTTGCAAGCATTGAAAGCTGGGATCAAAGAACTCTAAACATGTCATGAAAGATGGAGTTCTAATAATAAGACAAAGTAACTATGCATGCAACATGAAAGGCTACAAACAAAGATCATGAATTACATGCATTGAAAAACGTTTGTTTGTTTCACATATAGAAAACATGGCATAATGGCAATCAACTTGTCCCTCATAGAGTAGCAAATAGATGCATAGTACACCTTCAAAGTTCATAAGAGTGACTAGATACAAGTAGCATGAGAACAAGCAATGTCACAATATGCATCAATTAATAAGTTTTGGGACACTGCACATAGAACTAAGAATGGAAACTATGCTCTCTTAATGGTGCCTAAAGGTAGAAGGTGGAGACTCAACATAATAATGGAATAAAGGCCCTTCATACAGGGAAGCAGGGATTTCAAGTTTCAAAAAGAGCTTCCAAAAATTATGGTACTTGTTAGCTTTTAGCCCTCATTGCCCCTATCATAAGCATCTTGAAGTGATTAAGGTTAAAGTGAACAAACTATGGAGTATATGCTTGACAAAGTATAAGTTGGCAATCTCAAGTCCATTGAATATGAGGGCC
Organism: Avena atlantica; assembly: GCA_910589765.1. Classification (NCBI taxonomy): domain Eukaryota; kingdom Viridiplantae; phylum Streptophyta; class Magnoliopsida; order Poales; family Poaceae; genus Avena; species Avena atlantica. The sequence goes on along the minus strand of OU342735.1, from coordinate 434,837,145 downwards.
ACACCTCATGCTACTCAACTTCAGTCACCTGTAAGTTCTTGTCATAGTAAGTACATGCGTATCATAGAGAACCTCCAACGAGGTACCCCTTGAACATGGTACATGAGCTTTCCCATAACCAAAATGACAAGGCAAGCAGACAATGAGCATCTCAGCGATCTTTTTATTTACTATATGCATAGCTTTTTATTGAGGATTCTTCACAGATAGCTCACTATGGTGATGCTGCAAGTTTCCACCATGATTAGACATGGCTTAGGCTAGCGGCCCAGGCATTTATCTAACACAAAATACATAACTCCATGGAATTACAAGCTCCCTTTTTATTTCACACCGGTGACATCCACAGATAAAAGAGCATCATATCAACTGAGTACAAAGTACACGTGCAATGTTGAAAACGTTCCCCATGACATCATAGTTCTGCTAATGCCAACGTATAAGTGCAAGAATATACAACATAGACGACACAATGGTTCAAGTTTATTAGGGGCGAAGAATATAAAGTGTGACATCAAGTTTGTGAGGGATTTAATCACTAAGTTTTCACATAACAAAATAGTTTTTAATAGGAAGATAGCTGAAAAACAAGAATATACTTGGAATGGTGTAACACACCATGCATAGGAATCTATAGTGGACACTTTGGAATAACTTGGTTTCTTGGGAGTTGGAAGCATGAGTAGAACTTACTCATACAAGTGGAGGCTAGCAAAAGACTGGGAGCAACCAACTAAGAGAGCAATAGTGGCCATAATCATGCAGAGTGACAAAACATTACTAATCAAAGCTGGTACTACAAGTCAAGGACTAAATGATCATAGAGGCTATGGTGACTTGTCATAGTCATAACATGGTGTGAGCATGTGCCAAGTCAACCCAAACAAAGCATCAAAGGAGAATACCACAATACTATGCTTTTGTATGCTAAAACAACGCATAATTTATTCAAGGCACACTAAGCAATCCTAATTGTTTGGAACAAGACATGCTACAACAATAATCACTAAGAACATGGTCAAAACAACACCTAGCATGTCATGCTAAATTCTAAGTCATAGTCAATGCAATCTCCTCTTGCACTTCCAAGCAAGAACTTTCTACTCCTTTCCAACACCAATCAACTTATTCGAAACAACACAACGAGAACGGGGGTCCAACTACTTTATTCGAGCAAACTAAACAAACTAAGCAAAGAAAACGAAAACTAAGACGCTCCAAGAACAACACAAGTGTGCATGAAACAATAAAAACAAAGTGTCTAGACAGACCTAAGCTTTTTATTGATGGAGAAGGGGATGCCTTGGGCATCCCCAAGCTTTGACGCTTGTACCTGTTTTATATTTCTTGGGATGACACCGGGGTAGCATCCCCAAGCTTTACCTTTTGTCCATTCTTCTTCTCATTGCATCATTCATTCTCTACACCTGAAATTTTTTCCTTCATACAAAACTTCACACAATCTTCATTAGCAACATTAGTGTATTCAAAAGATAATAGACCTTTGGGCAAAGCTTTGGAACAGCAAAACTTTCACTAAAAACACAGGCTACTGAAGCAACTTCCTTTAAAAAGCTCAATTCCCCAAAAGAGAACTCAAAAAGAAATCAATAAGAAGCAAATGCAAATAATGGCAGAAATCTGTCAAAATAGACCAATAGGTAGAAACCGATTTTTTCGAAAATCTTCTGTTACTCAAATAAAAATGTGGTGAACTAACGAAAGTTATCTAACGTACTGGGAGGTTTATTCGTAAATTATCTTCTCAATCCAAGTTACAGAGACTCCTCACGAATTTTTATGGTGGAGGACATAAATCTGTTTCGGGACAACAACTCCCCAAATCTTACTTCCCTCTCATTAGAGGTCATTCTTGGCACAAAAAGCAAACAGAAAGGATAAGGAGAGGTCATTACTGAATTAATATCTTCCAAAACTCAAGGAAACTCTTGGGTTATCTCCCAACAAGTACTTTTATTTAACGTCTTTAAGTTAGGCATGATAGTTTGAGAAGAAGCTCACATAAGAAATATGAATTGAAGTAAAAGAGAGCATCAAGAAGCAAATTAAAAACACACTTAAGTCTAACCCACTCCCTATGCATAGTAATCTTGTAAAGAAACAAGAAATGAAAGCACAAAGCAACAAGCATAGGAAAGCAAAACAAGTGCAACTTCAAAAATTTCAACATAAAGAGGGGAAACTTAATATTGTTGAGATACATAAGACCATGTTTCCCTCTCTCATAATAACTTTCAGTAGTATCATGAATAAACTCAACTATATAACTATCACATAAAACATGCTTTTCATGATCTACAAACACATAATTTCTATCAAGCTCAAAAATAGTGGGATTAAAACCTTCAAACCCACTTTTAGCAATTTTATAATAAGGTAACTGATCATTCAACATAGGACCATCATATAGTGCTTTATCATAAACATTTTCTAAGCACACTCCTTAGTACCATGTATTTCTAAGTTAGGCACAAATATAGGATTATCATAGATAACAGGAGCATAACTATTATCACAAGTTTTACCCATAGCAGATATTTCAAAAGAATCCACATGAACATAACATTCATCCTCCTTTGGTAAGCAAGGAGGACAATCAAATAATGTAAGGGATGAAGAGTTACTCTCATTAGAAGGTAGGCATGGTTAGATCCATTCTTCCTCCTTTTGTTCATCACTCTCCTCCTCTTTTTCATCTAATGAGCTTTCAGTTTCAGTAATTTATTCTTCCATAGGCTCCTGCAAGGCATTAGTCTCTTCCATTTGTGGAAAGCACCTATTAAAATATTCAAATAGCCATTTTCTTCCTTGTAATTATCAAAGCAAAATTCAAATATCTCATAAACCTCATATTCATAAGGTGCATCATCAGTATTTACAAGCAAACTGGCAAGTTCAAATGCACCCTTGAAAGCAATAAATTCTTCAATTTGTTCCACATCATAAAAGTCATAATTTCCTTTAACATAAGAAGATATGGTAACATTATCATTATACTCACACTGAAAAGGAAGGTGTTTATACCTCCTAAAGCAACAAGATTTGTCAAAGCAATAAGTAACATTATAAGTAGAGCACACGTCTCCAGCAATAGTATTCAACTTATTAATTTGTTCCCATGAGTGTTTCCCTTTTTGTGACAAACGGTGTTCCTTATAATAATACTTATGTTCTTCCATGAACCCACCTTGCCAATAAGAACTAGTTTCAAAGAAACCATCCATTGATAGAAAGCATGACAAGGCAAGGCAAAAATAGACCAGCAACTAGAGTAGGAACTATTTTTTGTGTGTGTTTTTGAATAGAGAAAGCAAACCAAACTAAACTATTTTTTTGAGTTTTTGATAAAGAGAGGTGTAAGATCCCTCCTTATAAAGGAAAAGGATCCCTGTGATTGCAATGCTAGTCCCTGGATCATTGCTAGCATCCACAGTTTAAGATGAAGTACACAGATACAAAGGTCATTATTACAGGCATTCCAGAGACAAACATAGTCTTTACAACTCCAAGGCCACAGGCCTAATACAAGAGTTTGAATAAGTAAATAAATAAAAGTCTTCATCTTCATGTGCCACAGGCAAACATGTTGAGTGTAGACTCATGACTCCTAATCCTCATCAGAGTAACCTGCAACATCACAAGTTACAGCCACAGTGGGTCAATACATTGGAATAGTATTGGCAAGTGATACCTTAGTATAATTTAGGTGGAATATATTACTATATGCAATTTGGCTAAGTGTAGCTTGGCTTGCTTTGCTCAAAATAGGTTTTGCCTATTAGTTGAAATCACTAAGTTTTTCTTTGTCAAAACTTTTCCCAAGGAACCACCAATAGACATTGAGGTCCTTCACCCTTGTTCACCCTCAAGTTTTTACTTAGAAATTTGGATGAGGAGATTCTTGATAGCTTCCATGTCTTGATGCTCAAGTTGTCCTTGTGCACTTTCCCCACCAGACTTGGTTTCACCAAGACAGGACCTTTCAGAAGCCTTCCCTTAGACCAAATGGACGCGTTCCAACCTATCATCCCACTACCACCAACTATCCAAATGACTAAGTTCTAGCATCCTATGTGATCCAGGCAGAGCCCTTATTGCCAAGTGGCTGCACTAGAAGCTTCTTAACACTTGGCCTCTAAAATCTCTTTGTTCCTGGGTGGCTTACCACAAGTGAGATACACAAGGTAAACCATAGAAATGGGCCTTGTGTAATCACTCAACATAAACCATTCCTTTCCATTCCACCCAGGTGTTTCATTAACTTAGTTGTTTTATTAGGCAAATCACAAGTCCAAAGATTTAGAAATATTTTCTTCATAGCATGTATATTTCACCAACCCTTGTTTGCTACTAGCTAGGCTAAGCATGGCATAGATAGTAACTTAACTTAGAGATTCCCTAGCAATTCTACAACTACTAGGATTTCCCAACATGGCATATAAGCAAAATAATAACATGCAAGACTTAGCAAAATATTTCTAATGCTTAGTATAAAACATGGGGATAGAAATATTCATGAAGTACCACTTGCCTTGGTAGTTTGGAGAGTAGTTACACTCTTCACAATCACAATCACTAGCACCAAAATCTACACAAAGAATTATAGCACCAAATTACATACAAAACATATACAACCAAAAATATATGCATGCATGCAAGATGATATGTGATGATTTTTAAAACTCAACCAAGCAAGTAAACAATACTGGTTCTTTAACAAGTTAAAAACTTGCCGAACAACATTTATTTAAACCCTAAATCATTTTCTAAACACTTCATAAACTCAAATTATCCCTACACAAGTTTCTGTCAATAAAGCCATTTTAACAGAAGCAAAACATTAAACACATTGCATATATAGAAAGAGCTTGCTCTCTTGATTCCAACGATATAAAATTTGTCAAATTCTAACGTGGGGATCAAAAGTTATAGCCAAATCAAATTCAAACCACAATCAGATTCAAATCCTGTTTTAAATCTAAACTCCAGCCACACGTCATGTTCTGATTGGTGCGTACCGGTTCGGGCGGATCGATCAACGAGAGCCACACGATTTAAGTGAAGATGCACGGCCAGATCTGATGCATACCTCTTCGACATAGATCTAATCTTACTCATTAGATCTAAATCCGACGGCCCTAATCTAATTGACCATAAACGGGCGGCGCTAGCGGCGGCTACTGGCGGCGGCGAGCTCTGCCTACGACGGCGCAGCGCTACATGTGGCTAGGGGGTCGTTGGAGGCGCTTACCAGAGACGCGACGACGTGCTGATGCTCAACCTGGCGGCAGATTGACAAGGGGCGCACGGACACAGTCGCTGGGGCTCGTCGGAGTTGCGGGCGGCGTCTGTCGCTTGCTGTCGAGGTCGTTGTCGAGGCTCTGCGTCGTCCTAGCACAAGGCAGAGGGTTTAGGAGTTGCGCAAGTGTCTGGCGAACAAGATGGTACCAAAGGTAAGGCAAGGGGTGCTCAGTTCTTACCGCTATTGCTCGTCGGAGTCGAGCGGCGGCGCTGGTGGTTGCGGGCGTGAACGAGAACGACGACCTGGGTCACGAGCAGGCAAACCAGGGGTGTTAGCAGATGCACAAGGACATGGCGGTCACGCTAGTTTGAACCAGAGACGGCGGGGCGGTCAGAGCTTACCGGAATCGCCTGCCGGAGTTGCTCTGTCTGCGGCGGTGTAGAGACAATTGCGGGCAGCCTGGGGGCGTAAAGGTGGCGCTAGGTGAGGGGACATGGACGCGATGCAGAGGGGATCTTATAGCCAGAGCGGGGGCGAGGATTGCGTGGCGAATCAACGGCAATTAAGCGTGCAGTAACAGCGGCGAGGTAACGGCGGAGCGAGCGGCGCTGGCGCACGTGATTGACGACGAAGGCGACGTGGTCGCAGGGTCCACTCGTCAGCGGGTTTAAACAGCGAGGGGGTGGGGTCGTGCGGTCAGTGACTCTGGGGTTGTGTCTGCGGGTGAGCGAGAGAAAGAAGGACCCCGGGTGGGCTTAGTGGGCTGGATTAGTATTTGGGCTAGATAGGTAGCGCTGGCCCTTTTCTATTTCTTTTCTCCTTTTCTTTTTCTGTTTTGATTTTCTCAAATGTTTTTCAAATCTAAATCAAATGAGTTTGAATTCAAATCTTCCCTAGGTTTTTATACTGTAAACCTTGCACTCAAATGTGTGCCGAACACTACTGTCCAAACCAAACACTTTGATCAAGTGAAAATAAAAATAAAACCAAGCCTTTATGATATATATTGAATAGGCATAATATTGGTTTTTATTATTCATTTTGTTTTGAAAACTTGTTCAAACTTTTGGTGGTGCCTAAGTTTGAATACACAAATTTTACTGAATCAAAACAAGTATTCTTCTCATTGGAAGATAGAACTGAGGCTTAGAGCAAGCTCACATAAAATAATAAGCACAAATGCTTCTGTTTTGAATTGATTTGTTTGAAATGAAATTCATATGCTCATGGATGCATGGATGATATGTATAAGTTTGAAACATGATTTTGAGGATGTTACAAATCTAACCCCCTTAAGGTGAATCTCGCCCTCGAGATTCAGATTGGCTAGCAAATAGGTGAGGGTGGTCTTTCCGAAGATCATCTTCTCTTTCCCATGTGGCTTCCTCTTCGGAATGATGGTTCCACTAAACCTTGCAAAACCTGATAGTCTTAGTCCTTGTGACTCTTTCTGTAGTCTCAAGAATCTTGATAGGCTTCTCCTCATAAGTGAGGTCACTTTCCAATTGAACCTCCTCCAAAGGTATAGTATCCTTCAAAGAAGTTTCTTCCATTTCTGGATGAAATTTCTTAAGCTGTCTCACATGAAATACATTATGAACTGCTGACAAAGACTACGGCAATTCAATTTCATAAGCAACTTCTCCTTTGCGACTCAGAATCTTGAATGGTCCAACGTATCTTGGGGCCAACTTTCCTTTGACTCCGAACCTCTTCACTCCACGAAGTGGGGACACTCTAAGATAAGCTCTATCACCAACTTCGTAGGTGACTTCTCTACGCTTAGGATCCGCGTAGCTTTTCTGTCGGGACTGTGCTATCTTCAATCTGTCTTTAACCAACTTGACTTTCTCTTCGGCTTCTTTGATAAGTTCTGGCCCGAACAAGCTTCTTTCTCCCACACCATTCCATAACAATGCGGTGGTACACTTTCTTCCGTAAAGAAACTCAAATGGTGCCATCTCAATGCTGGCTTGATAGCTGTTGTTATAAGAAAATTCTGCGTAAGGCAGACTTTTATCCCAACTGGCTCCATAGTCTATGGCACATGCCCTCAACATGTCTTCAAGAATCTGATTAGTTCTTTCTGTCTGTCCATCAGTTTGAGGATGAAAAGCAGTGCTGAACTCCAACCTCGTTCCCAATGACTCATGTAGCTGTCTCCAAAAATGGGATGTGAATTGAGTTCCTCTATCAGATACAATGCTCTTTGGTACTCCATGTAGACATACAATTCTACTCATGTAGATTTTGGCCAACTTAGCACTTGTATAGGTTGTCTTCACGGGTATGAAATGAGCCACTTTTGTTAGGTGATCCACTACTACCCAAATAGAATCATATCCTGATCTGGTCCTTGGTAATCCGGTAATGAAGTCCATACCAATCTTGTCCCACTTCCAATCAGGAATAGGTAGTGGTTGAAGCAAACCGGCTGGTTTCTGATGTTCCGCTTTCACTCTACTACACACATCACACAAGGCAATATGTTCGGCGATGTCCTTCTTGAGATTATTCCACCAAAATCTTTCCTTCATGTCCATGTACATTTTGGTGTTACCCGGATGAATGGAATAAAGTGAGTTGTGTGCTTCTTGCAAAATCAGTTTCCGAAGCTCCGGATCTTGTGGAACACAGATACGTTTCCCATGCCATAAAGTACCCTGTTCGTCTTCATGGAACCCTTTGGCTTTTCCCTTACCAATCTTTTCTTTAATCTCTTCAGTTTCCTTATCAATCTTCTGGGCTTCTTTGATCTTGTCCAACAAAGTGGGTTGAACATCCAAAGACATGAGATGCCCTTCAGGCACAATCTCCAATCTGAGATCTCTAAATTGGGCACACAAATCATCTGGCAATTCTCCTTTGGTAATGCCATTCACAAAAACCTGACGACTTAAGGCATCCGCTACAACATTTGCTTTACCGGGATGGTATTGCAAACTTAAGTCATAGTCCTTAATGAGTTCTAGCCATCTTCTTTGTCTCATGTTAATTTCTTTCTGAGTGAAGATATACTTCAAACTCTTGTGATCTGTGAACACTTCACATCATTTTCCCAAAAGATAGTGTCTCCATGTTTTGAGTGCATGGACAACAGAGGCTAACTCTAAATCATGGGTAGGATAGTTCAGTTCATGAGTTTTGAGTTGTCTCGAGGCATAAGCCACAGCTTTTCCTTCTTGCATAAGTACTGCTCCCAAACCATGATGAGATGCATCACAACATACTTGGAAATCATTTTCCAAGTCTGGCAAACACAAGACTGGTGCTGTCACAAGTCTCTTCTTCAATTCCTGAAAGCTGATTTCACAACCTTCAGACCAAGAAAATTTCTTGTCCTTCTTTAGAAATTCTGTCATTGGCTTAGCTACCTTGGAGAATTTCTCAATGAACCTTCTGTAGTAACCTGCTAAGCCAAGGAAACTACGAACTTCTTTCACTGACTTGGGAGATTCCCATTCAGTTACCGCTGAAACTTTAGCAGGATCAACTGCTACACCATCTTTTGTCATAACATGACCAAGAAAACCAACTTCATTCAACCAGAATTCACACTTGCTGAATTTGGCATAAAGTTTATCCTCTCTAAGCTTCTCAAGTATCAAACGCAAATGTACTTCATGCTCTTCTTTGCTCTTGGAGTAGATTAAAATGTCATCGATGAATACGACAACAAACTTATTAAGGAATTCCATGAACACCTTGTTCATCATATTCATAAAGTATGCTGGAGAATTGGTCAAACCAAATGGCATCACGGTATACTCATACAATCCATACCTTGTGGTGAAAGCTGTCTTAGGTATGTCTTGTTCTCTTATCTTGAGTTGAAAATAGCCTGACCGGAGATCAATCTTTGAGAACACACAAGCTCCTTCTAGCTGATCAAACAAGTCATTGATTCTAGGCAAAGGGTATTTGTTCTTGATAGTCACCTCATTGAGTGAACCGTAATCTATGCATAACCTTTGGCTTCTATCTTTCTTCTCGACAAACAAAACTGGGGATCCCCAAGATGAAGAACGTGGTTGTATAAAACCTTTCTGTAGCTCTTCTCCAAGTTGTTTCTTGAGTTCCTTCAGTTCATCAACTGACATCTTGTACGGTCTCTTTGCTATTGGTCCAGATCCTGGTAGCAAATCTATAAGAAACTCCACATCTCTATCTGGTGGCATTCCCGACAATTCTTCCGGAAACACATCCGGATACTCAATCACAATTGGTACACTGTCTATGCTAACCCCTTAAGAGAATTTAGCATACTCCTTCTTGCTTCAAAGTTGGTCTTGAATCTGATCCTTTTATTTTCTGGAGTTGTGAGTGAGACAGTATGGTTGGCACAATCTATCACTCCCTTGTGCTTAGTCATCCACTCCATTCCCAAAATGACATCCAATCCTTGGGAATTTAGGATTATCAAGTTAACGGGAAACTTATACTTCCCAAACTCTATAACTAGATCATGACATCCTGAGTTCACTATCATTTCTCCGCCAGGAGAACTTACTTTTATAGGACACCCTATAGTTTCTACTGACAGTTCATTTCTTTCAACAAATGCTCTTGATATGAATGAATGAGATGCACCAGTATCAAAGAGAACAAATGCTGGAACAGAATGGAGTTTGAACTTACCAGCAACAACATCAGGCTCCTCATAGATTTCCTCCACATTGATGTGGTTAACTTGTCCCTTCTGGAAAGGGTTGGGCTTGTTGGGTCCTTCAACTTTATTTTCTGGGCATTCATTTGCATAATGCCCCATCTTCTTGCACTTGAAGCATTCAACCTGACTGATGTCCTTCTTGACAGGCTGGCTTCCACTGCCACTTCCATTTCCACTGTGGTGGCTCTTATATCCACCCTTGTGGTTCTTGTACTTGTCATTGTCATGATTACGGTGATGCTTGTTGTCATGACGGTTGTGGTTGTGGTGCTTGTTGAATTTCCCATGCTTGTGGGATCCTGAGCTTCCACTGTCATCATAATGGGAACGTTTGTGAGACGATCCCGAGCTGTGCTTGTCCGAGTGCTTTCTCTTCCTGCTCTCAACTTGCTTCATTTTGTTCTCCAAAATAGCAGCCTTATCACAAAGAGACTGGTATGTGGGAACATATGCCACAACCAACTGCAGGTTCAGTTCATCATTCAAGCCTTCAAGAAATTTTTCCTTTCTCTTAGCATCGGTGTCAACTTCATCTGGTGCATAACGCGCCAGATTGTTGAACTCCTCAATATATTCAGCCACACTGCGGTGGCGCTGCTTCAGATTATGGAACTCTTTCTTTTTCAGACTCATCACTCCAGATGAGATATGAGCAGTGCGAAAGCCATCCTCAAAGATAGCCCATGTCACATCTTCTATGGGAGTGGTGATCTGGAAGTTATCCCACCAAGTGGCGGCTGGTCCTTCCAGCAAATGTGCTGCAAATCTGACCTTTTCTGCATCAGTACAGCCCACAGTTACCAAGTCCTTGTTCACAGAGCGTAGCCAATCATTGGCCACCATGGGATCAGTCGTTCCTGAGAACTTTGCTGGCCTCAATCTCAAGAACCTGGTAAGCATATCAAAACCCGGTGGGTTGTTGTTGTTGTTATTGTTGTTGTTGTTGTTATTGTTGTTGTTTTGGTTCTGGATGAACATTGTCATCATCTGCATCAGCTGAGTTTGAGCGGTCATCATTTGCTGCATTTCTGGAGTGATGTTGTTGTTGTTGTTGGGGTTGGGGTTTGCACGACGGGGAGGCATCTGTGGTTGGTTCAATAGAGATAAGAATGAGATACCCATAGATGCTTTCATGTACATTACATCACAAAAACAATCACAAAGCATGCAACATAATGATAAAGGTTCAACAACCAGATAACAGGTTCGCAAGGTAAAACACACACAAATAACAAGCCATCCACATGTCGGATGGTCAAATAACAAGTTCTTAATCAACAAGTACGATAATATATGATAAATGAGTAGTCAAATCTACTCCTCGGCATCAACCTCCTCCTCGACAAAGGTAAGACCTATGTTCTCCATCGCGGTCTTGTATTCCTCGACGCTAGTGGTCAAGGTCTCTATCTTGGCTTTGAGAGCCCTCTTCTGAGAATGAAGCCTCTCAATCACCGTCTGCTGATGCTCGAGCTCGAAGTCCTTGGCCTGCAGTTCTTCAGTCATGTCCCGGATCTTCTTGTTCCTATCCTGGACTCGCTTCTCCTGACTCTTGAACTTTCTGTCCTGGCTCTCGAACTTCGCCCCCATCTCCTTGACTATCTCGTCTTGCTCCGCGAAGAGCTTGTCCTTCTTGCGAAGCTGCACCTGGAGTTCGTCATTACTGAGCATGACGTTGGTCCTATTGGAGTCCAGGTGCCTAATGAGAGCCTCTAAGTCCTGGAGGTATAGACGAATCGGCTCCGCTGTGTCCCTCGAATCGTCCTCGAAGTCGATGGACTCTCCATCCTCATCACGTCTACCAAAGACGTGGAAGTGAGTACCTCTAACCTGTCGGGAGTGTCTCCCCAGCAGACGTCCTATCAGATCCTGCATGACTACCTCAAGGCCTCTCTCCTTGTCATCGTGCATGAGCTTGAAGACAATGGCCTCTGTGGTAGGCTCAGTCTGGCGTCCGGGCTGGTTGACCTTGAAGCCCCAAAGGTCTTTCCTCTCAAACTTGGTGAGGGGAAGCACCATGATGGTAGGAAGAGGGAGATTGAGCAAAGTAGTAAGCTCAACAATACGAGGACCAAAGCGAGTAACCTGGAACTCCTCAACAGTGCTGATGGTTACAGTAGGCATCTATTTATAAGATAGAAAAGTTAGAACAACACAATTCAAGATAAAACAAAAGACAAAACAACACATACATATCCTTGGAAATCAAAACACACAAGTCATGGCATACATGGATCCATTACAACAACCAAGGTTCAACTTATTTTAAAGCAACATTTTGGAAAATAAGGTGATAAGTGGTGGTCCAACTAACGTAGTACGTTTACAATCCTATCTCACTGGATCTGTTGGCTAACACAATGTTTCTAGAAGCAATCAGCCTATCTTGCTCACATGACTCCATCACTAAGTCTATAATGTCTCCTCTTAAGGTTTGGTTGGTAGCTTCCAACTCTTGGGTGTGTTTCTTCTCTTCCTTTAGGTCATTTTGGAGGTTGAGCATTCTTCACTTGACTCTATCACCAAGTTCTTTGATGGTCTTCCAAGCTGCACCCCTTGCTGATTCAAAGAATGTAGTGTGCACCACTGAATTGGTGAACATGCAGAATCCTTTTTCCTGGTGGTTGTCTTCCTTGTTTTTATACAAGTGAAGTTGCACCCACCAGTATTCAACTCCTTCATCCACCACAGGAAAACCTTTGTACACAGCTGCACCTTGTATCTCTAATGCAACCATGAGGTCCTTGAGAGCCTTGGGGAATTCTGTCTCACACTCCGAGGTCATTGTCATGAGTGTTCCTTTCCTTACGGCTTCGTTGATGGAGTTCATCTACAAATAGAGATGAGAAGAAGATTAGAAAAGTTTACGAGAAGAATAGACAAGTGTAGAAGTTGCTGAAATTTTTTCCTTAGTGGTTTCCAATCTTAGGGTCATAATCCTATAGGCAACACAGTGCTCTGATACCATCTGTAAGATCCCTCCTTTATAAAGGAAAAGGATCCCTGTGATTGCAATGCTAGTCCCTGGATCATTGCTAGCATCCACAGTTTAAGATGAAGTACACAGATACAAAGGTCATTATTACAGGCATTCCAGAGACAAACATAGTCTTTACAACTCCAAGGCCACATGCCTAATACAAGAGTTTGAATAAGTAAATAAATAAAAGTCTTCATCTTCATGTGCCATAGGCAAACATGTTGAGTGTAGACTCATGACTCCTAATCCTCATCAGAGTAACCTGCAACATCACAAGTTACAGCCACAGTGGGTCAATACATTGGAATAGTATTGGCAAGTGATACCTTAGTATAATTTAGGTGGACTATATTACTATATGCAATTTGGCTAAGTGTAGCTTGGCTTGCTTTGCTCAAAATAGGTTTTGCCTATTAGTTTAAATCACTAAGTTTTTCTTTGTCAAAACTTTTCCCAAGGAACCACCGATAGACATTGAGGTCCTTCACCCTTGTTCACCCTCAAGTTTTTACTTAGAAATTTGGATGAGGAGATTCTTGATAGCTTCCATGTCTTGATGCTCAAGTTGTCCTTTTCCAGGGACATGGCTAAGTACTTAGGTTTTTCCATCTGCAGAGGTTGTGCACTTTCCCCACCAGACTTGGTTTCACCAAGACAGGACCTTTCAGAAGCCTTCCCTTAGACCAAATGGACGCGTTCCAACCTATCATCCCACTACCACCAACTGTCCAAATGGCTAAGTTCTAGCATCCTATGTGATCCAGGCAGAGCCCATATTGCCAAGTGGCTGCACTAGAAGCTTCTTAACACTTGGCCTCTAAAATCTCTTTGTTCCTGGGTGGCTTACCACAAGTGAGATACACAAGGTAAACCATAGAAATGGGCCTTGTGTAACCACTCAACATAAACCATTCCTTTCCATTCCACCCAGGTGTTTCATTAACTTAGTTGTTTTATTAGGCAAATCACAAGTCCAAAGATTTAGAAATATTTTCTTCATAGCATGTATATTTCACCAACCCTTGTTTGCTACTAGCTAGGCTAAGCATGGCATAGATAGTAACTTAACTTAGGGATTCCCTAGCAATTCTACAACTACTAGGATTTCCCAACATGGCATATAAGCAAAATAATAACATGCAAGACTTAGCAAAATATTTCTAATGCTTAGTATAAAACATGGGGATAGAAATATTCATGAAGTACCACTTGCCTTGGTAGTTTGGAGAGTAGTTACACTCTTCACAATCACAATCACTAGCACCAAAATCTACACAAAGAATTATAGCACCAAATTACATACAAAACATATACAACCAAAAATATATGCATGCATGCAAGATGATATGTGATGATTTTTAAAACTCAACCAAGCAAGTAAACAGTACTGGTTCTTTAACAAGTTAAAAACTTGCCAAACAACATTTATTTAAACCCTAAATCATTTTCTAAACACTTCATAAACTCAAATTAGCCCTACACAAGTTTATGTTAATAAAGCCATTTTAACAGAAGCAAAACATTAAGCACATTGCATATATAGAAAGAGCTTGCTCTCCTGATTCCAACGATATAAAATTTGTCAAATTCTAACATGGGAATCAAAAGTTATAGCCAAATCAAATTCAAACCACAATCAGATTCAAATCCTGTTTTAAATCTAAACTGCAGCCACGCGTCATGTTCTGATTGGTGCGTACCGGTTCGGGCAGATCGATCAACGAGATCCACACGATTTAAGTGAAGATGCACAGCCAGATCTGACACGTACCTCTTCGACACAGATCTAATCTTACTCGTTAGATCTAAATCCTACGGCCCTAATCTAATTGACCACAGACGTGCGGCGCTAGCGGCGGCTACTGGCGGCGGCAACCTCTGCCTACGGCGGCGCAACACTACAGGTGGCTAGGGGGTCGTTGGAGGCGCTTACCAGAGACGCGACGACGTGCTGATGCTCAACCTGGCGGCGGCTTGGCAAGGGGCGCACGGACACGGTCGCTGGGGCTCGTCGGAGTTGCGGGCGGTGTCTGTCGCTTGCTGTCGAGGCTCTGCGTCGTCCTAGCACAAGGCAGAGGCTTTAGGATATGCGCAAGCGTCTGACGAACAAGATGGTACCAAAGGGAAGGCAAGGGGCGCTCAGTTCTTACCGCTATTGCTCGTCGGAGTCGAGCGGCGACGCTGGTGGTTGCGGGCGTGAACGAGAACGACGACCTGGGTCACGAGCAGGCAAACCAGGGGTGTTAGCAGATGCACAAGGACATGGCGGTCACGCTAGTTTGAACTAGAGACGGCGGGGCGGTCGGAGCTTACCGAAATCGCCTGCCGGAGTTGCTCTGTCTGCGGCGGTGTAGAGGCAATTGCGGGCAGCCTGGGGGCGTAGAGGTGGCGCTAGGTGAGGGGAAATGGCCGCGGTGCAAAGGGGATCTTATAGCCAGAGCGGGGGCGAGGATTGCACGGCGAATCAACGGCAATTAAGCACGCAGTAACAACAGCGAGGTAACAACGGAGCGAGCGGCGTTGGCGCGCGTGATTGACGACGAAGGCGACGTGGTCGCAGGGTCCACTCGTCAGCGGGTTTAAACAGCGAGGGGGTGGGGTCGTGCGGTCAGTGACTCTGGGTGTGTGTCTGCGGGTGAGCGAGAGAAAGAAGGACCCCGGGTGGGCTGGATTAGTATTTGGGCCAGATAGGTAGCGCTGGCCCTTTTCTATTTCTTTTCTCCTTTTCTTTTTCTGTTTTGATTTTCTGAAATGTTTTTCAAATCTAAATCAAAAGAGTTTGAATTCAAATCTTCCCTAGGTTTTTATACTGTAAACCTTGCACTCAAATGTGTGCCAAACACTACTGTCCAAACCAAACACTTTGATCAAGTGAAAATAAAAATAAAACCAAGCCTTTATGATATATATTCAATAGGCATAATATTGGTTTTTATTATTCATTTTGTTTTGAAAACTTGTTTAAACTTTTGGTGGTGCCTAAGTTTGAATACACAAATTTTACTGAATCAAAACAAGTATTCTTCTCATTGGAAGATAGCACTGAGGCTTAGAGCAAGCTCACATAAAATAATAAGCACAAATGCTTCTGTTTTGAATTGATTTGTTTGAAATGAAATTCATATGCTCATGGATGCATGGATGATATGTATAAGTTTGAAACATGATTTTGAGGATGTTAAAAATCTGACCCCCTTAAGGTGAACCTCACCCTCGAGATTCGGATTGGCTAGCAAATAGGTGAGGGTGGTCTTTCCGAAGATCATCTTCTCTTTCCCATGTGGCTTCCTCTTCAGAATGATGGTTCCACTGAACCTTGCAAAACCTGATAGTCTTAGTCCCTGTGACTCTTTCTGCAGTCTCAAGAATCTTGATAGGCTTCTCCTCATAAGTGAGGTCACTTTCCAGTTGAACCTCCTCCAAAGGTATAGTATCCTTCAAAGAAGTTTCTTACATTTCTGGATGACATTTCTTAAGCTGACTCACATGAAATAAATTATGAACTGCTGACAAAGACTTTGGCAATTCAATTTCATAAGCAACTTCTCCTTTGCGACTCAGAATCTTGAATGGTCCAATGTATCTTGGGGCCAACTTTCCTTTGACTCCGGATCTCTTCACTCCACGAAGTGGGGACACTCTAAGATAAGCTCTATCACCAACTTCGTAGGTGACTTCTCTACGCTTAGGATCCGCGTAGCAAAGTGTGTAAGGTAAACAATCCACTTGTTCCATGAACAAGAGACCGTTGTTTTCTCCATAGTGGCAACAACACATCTACAACCGAAGAGATTTCTGTCACTTTCCTTGAAAACTAGAGGCATGAACCCACTATCGAGCATAAATACCCCCTCTTGGACTCACTAGCAACTACTTGGCCAAGATAGCTACTAACAACGGAGAGCATGCAAGATCACAAACAACACAGACATGATAGAATCAAATAGACAAAACCATTAACCAAACTGACATAATAATCTCAATATCCATCGGATCCCCGCAAACACAACATGCATGATTACAAATAGATTAGATCTTGATCATGAACGGAGCTCACAAGATCTATACATGAAAGCACAAGGAGGAGATACAACTATCTAGCTACTACATGGACCCATAGTCCAAGGTGGAACTACTCACGCATCATACCAGAGAAGAAGGCCTCCGTGATGATCTCCCCTCCGGTAGGGTGCCGGGAAGAACTTCAGATCCCCCCGATCTAGGGACAATGGTGGCGGCAGCTACAGACGGTTTCGTGGAGTTTTGATCAAGTGCCTAGGGTTTCTGCGTCGGGGGTTCTTATAAGCGAAGAGGCGAGGCAGGGGGTGCCCAGGGGGCCCACACCCTCCCCAGGCGCGGGCCAGGCTTGGTCGCGCCCAGGGGGGTCTGGCCGCCCTGTGGCGCCTCTCCGTCTCCCCTCTGGACTTCATGTCGCCCACGGTAAAATATTGACTTTGGCTTTTGTCCCGTCCAATTCCGAGAATATTGATTTTCTGCCTTTCTGGAACCAAAAACAGAAGAAAACAGGCAAATGGCACTATGGCAACTTGTTAATAGGTTAGTTCCAGAAAAGATATAAAAACACCTCAAAGTGTAGATATAGCAAAGCAAAGTAGATACTAAACAAGCATGGAACATCAAAAATTATAGATACCTTTCCGACGTATCACCCACGCCATGCTATATGGAGGAGGTGTCCCAGCCGCTATCTCTGCAAGATTGACATCACAACGATGCAGCCAAACAAGAGACAATGTCGCCTTCACTCACGCAATCAGCTGATGGCGCATCAACTCTCTGACATGACCTCCATCTCGAAACTTCCCAAGCAAGCATAGAAAGCTAGAAGGTGCAGAATCTAAAGGGAACATGGTGACCCAAATCGCTGCGAGTGATGCCCTCGCTCGCTTCAGTACCCGAAGAACTTGTTGAATGCGATGTTGCACCGTTGCAAGGATGAGTGCTCGATCGTGGTCTATCCAGAAGAAACCACCATCTTCCAACTCTTGTTGCGTCAAGCAATTCATTCGGATCGCTACGCGTTCCTTCTCTTCCTTTGGAAGAAGGTTCACAACTGCACACAAAGCAGTCAATAAGTTCACAAAAAACAACTACTGCACTCGAAAAACAACGAGCCACGACAACTTACATTGGATTTGCTCGCCCATCTGCCGCAACTCCTCCAGCAGAAACTCCTCTCTGGCAATGGCTCGCTCAGCCTTCGACTTCCACACATCCACGTGACCGCGGACGCTAAGGATTTCCTTCTCCAAACTTCGGACACGGTCACGCAGGAAAGGCAATTGTGATTATTTGCTCAACGATGGGCGAGAGCCAGGCACATGAGTAGGCGTGATCACCAGAGCCTCACTCAAAGGTCCCTACGGGTGCACAAGCAAAAAACTAATATCACACACATTTTCGACAGCAGTTGAAAGGCGGATTCATATACATACATAAATAAAGCTATTACATGGAAAAAATGAAGCTTGTTCATCCAAAAGGTGTTACATATGCATCAAAAGAAGAAGGCTAGCCTAAAATACAAAGCAAGAAGGGCTTAAGCGCCATCACCCGGAGCGGCTTTGGATTTAGACTGCCTACTCTTGGTCGCTCGCTGCTGCAGTGCAAAGTCGGCCAAGAGATCAATGAGATTAGGCCCAAAATGCTTGCAGTGGGAGGCGAAGGTGGCAAAATCTACCTCGGTGCCATCCGCCGTCGTTGGCATCCTGGACATGACCTGCGACAAGTCCAACTGAGCTCCGGACGCCATCGCCATGGCTAACCCATAGCAACACCGACTCTCTTCTAAGCGCTCTTGTACTTTGCCAAAGCATCGTCCGATAGAGCATCCGCCAGCGAGCCGACGTCCTCAAGGGCAACGCCCTTGGGGTTGGCCTCCTTGTAAAAGCGCGCAATCACCTTGTTGGCCTTGTCAAGGGAGGCCACGACAGCAGAACAACAATCCTCGACCGCTGCGGCAACATCTGCCAAGAGATCCCCGTGATCCGGTGCACTGCGGTCAAATGCAATGCTAGAAGCATCTAATAGAAATAGAAGCAAAAAAAATTCAAATGAGGAACAAGAAGAGGTATCCCCAAATTTCGGAAGATACAAAAAGGATACAAGGACAGCTTACCAGATATCCCCTTGGCAGCAGCCATGAGCTCCTCTGCCAAAGCTTTCTCTCGAGATGTCGTGGCAGCTGCAAGTTGCTGCTCGCGGTCTTCGGCTTCCTTCCTCTCACGCTCAAGGGCCTCTATAGCATCCGTTGCCTTCTTCTCCGCCTGGCCGAGGCTCTTTTCGAGAGCATTCAGCCTCCGGAGGGTAGCGTTGTTCTCGTCTACAACATGGAGAAATAATACATGAATACAAAAGGAAAACTTGACGCGCTCAAAAAAATAGGCACAAAGACACCTACGCACCTCGGAGCTGCTTGAACTCACCCTCCAGTGTCAGATGCTGCTGGATGAGGAGGTTGGTGCTGCGGACACAAGGCTGCAAAGAGACCAGCAAGACTGATAAGTAAAAGGGCTTAGGGGCTCCCCCTACGCAATGGAAGAACAACACTCACATGGTCTGGCGTGGACTCTGAAGGTTTTGCTATTGTCTTCCGCATAACGAGAGCGCGAGCCTCCCGCCTCGTAGAGCTTGAATCCTCATCAACAGAGTTGGCCACCATCTTGGGAAACGAAGACGTCGGCTTCGATTCCCCGATCATATCTTCGGTCCCCCCTGAAGGGATTCCTCCGAGTGATGACTGCTAGCACTTGCAAGAAACCAAGTCAACAACAGGCTAATACTTAGCATAGAAACACAACTACAAAGTTAGGGCAAAAAAATTACGATGGTATGTCTGACAGGTTGAAGACAGGAACTTCCTTCTCCTGCTTCTTCTTCTTCTTCTTCTTCTTCTTCTTCTTCTTCTTCTTCTTCTTCTTCTTCTTCTTCTTCTTCTTCTTCTTCTTAGCCGGCGGCTGCAGGCCACCGCCCGAATGGGCACAGCGGGAATGGGCGCAGAAGCGCACCCTCATCCCCGCCATGCTGATCGAGGAAGGATGGACCCTTCGGTGTTGGTGGCGTTGCCGCATCCGAAGTTTCGCTACACTAACTCTTTCAGGTCTGTCATTCACTCGGCTCGGGGGCTTCCGTGGAAGGAGACTACGCCGGGGAAAGCTCGGAGTCGGATTTCACCTCCTCGTGGTCCGGCGCATCCGTGTACTTCTCAGGTAGAGGGGGCATCATCCTTGCTACCTTGAGGCCCTGCATATTCAAGACAAGAAATAAATTTATGAGTACTGATAACAAGCAACACGCACCCGAAATAACGCTACGTGCAACTACAAGTTTCACCTGGGGGATGGTTTTCTTGGCACTAAAAGGGGCAGTCAAGGGCTTCCTCGGGAGGTCCTTGTCGGCTTTGTACTTCAAAAGAGGCCAAAGTTCCTTATCCAGGTCACCCAAAGACATCTCCTCAGGTGAAACCCTCGTCGGGTCGCTACGGCCGACATACAGGAACATCAGATGAGCCCTCGCTTGGAGCGGCTGCACCCGACGCTTAAGGAAGGTGCGGATGATGCCGACAATGTTGACCTCCTTGCCTTCCACCAGCTGCAGAGCTTCTACCCGCTTGTAGAGCTTCTCCACCTCCGCAGATTCACCCTCCAAGATGTCGTTCCTCCATGACCTCTTTCGGATGATCTCTTGGGTGGACTCGAAGGGGGCAAGACCAAAATGCTGACCCTCTAGCTTGATGTCACGGATGTAGAACCACTTCCTGCGCCATTGCTGGACGGACTCGCAGATGAAAAAATAAAATAATTGGACGGTGGAGCGGATGGAGATGATGCAACCACCCAAAGGATAGACACCACCAGTGCTAGATTGCCTCTTCACGGAGTAGAGGCTCCAAAAGAGGCCAAAGCGTGGCTTGATACCGAGCCAACACTCACAAAGAGTGATGAAGCAAGCACTGTGAAGGAGCGAGTTGGGAGACAGATGATGCAACTGAATCCCATAGAAAAAGAAAAAGCCCACAAAGGAATTCGTGGGCGTGCAAAGAAATACCCCGAATGATAAAGGCATAAAACATCACCCGAAACCCTTCGAGTGGGTGAGGAATTACCTCTTGATTGGGGATGCTGGCATCGTCCTTGTCCTTGGAGATCAGGCCAGCCTCGCGCAATTTGCGCAGGTCCAGCTCGCGCATCTCCGTGCGCCTACACCCGCCGTTGGTGGTGTGGGCCAGAGCGGCAACCTTCTTCCCAGCGCCGGTGGCGCTCGATCCCGCTGCAGCGGTCGAATTCTTCTTTGCCTTGCCCATCCTGGAGCGGTGAGTGCGGTAGTGTGAGCGCAGAAAAGATGAAGGAAAAGTATGAAGAACGTCCCATGCACAACGAGAACAGAGAGCTCAAGAAAATGGCGTCAATTATAGAAAGGGGGAAGCAAATGGTGAAGGGTAAAACCGATGTTTTCCCCCACGGTATAAAAGGGCGAATACGACGTTCTAGAGCTGTCGATTAAGAAGCCCTAACCCGCGCCTCAGATCTCACCGTCGACGTGTCAACACCAAACTGAACCATCGCCAACACGCCGTCCACTATCCGTGGAAATCGAGGGGATGGCGTAAATTTCGCCACGCTTTCGCGTGACTAGTCAACGTCAAGTTAGGCGGTGGGACCCATGATTGTCCCGTCGCATCGTCTCTGCTGCCGCAGACGGTTGAGCTCACCAATCGTTAGCAATGACGTCATCAAGGCGAGGACAGCAATAGTTCGAAGATTTCGACTTATCAAACAAGTACTTACTCGAGTCTATGACTCAAGAAACTACTCGGGGGCTACTCCTATCAGGAGCGCTGGCTGCACACCTGAAAAATAACGAAGGTAACGTCACCTCGAAAATATCTTTGATTCCTACGTCGAGTCTACGACTCCATTACGGAATCGAGGGCTACTCCCATAGGGAGTGCTGACCGCGCATCCAAAAAATGTGTCCTTCAGACTAATCGTGGAAACAAGCACAAAATGGCTGAACTAAAGTCTCTGCTCGAGTCTACGATTCGAACAGACACTTGGGGGCTACTCCCATAGGGAGCTCTGATCGCGCACCCTATGAATCATTCGACTGAGATCCTTCGGATCAAATATGGACAAAATCTTTTGGAAACTTTGACCAAATTAACGCTAAGCGAGAAACATCATCGTTGGCCACCCGAAACACCTCCGCAGTGATGAAATTTCTGATGTTGTGTCTACGACACAAAGATAAGTCCTACAGATATCATATGATGGCCTGGTAACGCACCCGACTGCGCTCTGCCAGTAAATTACCGTGTCAACAGATGCGATGAAAATCCCGACGGACGCGTTGGGTACATCACTTGAAAATCACTGGGTTTCGACTCCTATAAGACCTCAACGGCCTGAGTCGAATTATGCCAGCATTCGTTCCAGATTCGAGTCCGGGGACTTGAGTCTGATGAAGATCGTGTTGTTTTGTCCTATGACAGTTAACTGGCCCTGATCCGTTAGGTGAGCCAGGCACACGCATCAACGATCGCTATGAACTAAACATTTCTTCCTGAAAACAAGTTCAAATACAAAGCACCCGAAATATTATAGAGTCTCTAGTCGAATCTACGATTCGGCTGAACACTCGGGGGCTAGTGACAAGGATATACCCTACGGGTGCATAACATTAGTATACCCGGTCCAGACCAAAGAAGGCCCATGTGGAAAATTGCAGCCCAGGAAGATTTCGGGTGGCCCAAGTCCATGGCGAGTTCGACTCCTTGGAGGACAAGTTTAGATGTAGATAGAATTTCAAAGGGTTCAACCCTAATCTGTAACCGACTCGACCTGTCCCTGGACCTGTCCTATCTATATAAAGGCCAGGAGGGCACGACGAGAAGGATCTGAACACCTCATACACACACCTTCACAGAAGATTGCATCCGCGCACCCCTGTAACCTTCGGTTCCTCCGTAATCAAGAATAGACAAGCAGGAATAGGGTTTTCCCTCCGGGGGCCTGAACCTGGGTAAACTTCATGTCCCAGTGTTGCTTGCCTGTTAACCGTTCCGCGACTTCCAGCATCCCCATCTTCTCCAAAACCCAATTCCATAACAATGGGAATTGACGAGTCAAACCTTCGTCACCTACAAAGCTCCAATAATAACATTTTCTTATGGCAAGAATCTTCGGCTAAGATTACTAAACAAAGTTTTGAGACTCGACCCGAATTTGCGATTCAGGTAGAGTCTCGGGGGATACTGACATGGGTATGACCTATCAGGTCCCTATGATTAGTTATCCTAGGCGCATAAAAGCTTATGGCCAACAAAGGCCTAATGAAGTTCAAGAATCACCCAAAGGAATAAAGGCGTTTCTTATCCACCAAGTAATATCAAAGAATCGACATAGAGTTTGCATTGTAAACATAAACCTGTAACCTCTTCGGTTATGGATCCAGGACATAGCCTCTCATATAAAGGCTGGGAGGACCCGACAGAGAGGGCACCTTAGTTTTTCCTGTAATCCACCGTAAGCTAGATGCAACTAGCGAACCAGCGACTTTGTAATCAAGCTTTCTCAATAATCAAACTACATCAACTTCCTTGTTTGTTTGATCAACCGACAAAATCCCCACCGCTCTCTTTTCCATAAAACCTTAAGTCCATAACAATGGGAATTGCCGAGGTTACCCCTCGCCAGCTATCGATTCCAAAAACATAACTCTTGTTGAACTGAGAGAGATGATTGATAAGGAAATCATTATTGTCCCTAAGAAGATGGCACTACTCTGGTGGTGTCATCATAAGAAGAAGGAATTCATAGAGGTTTTGGATACCGATGATCTGATGCATATTATGCGACGAAAGAAGCAAACCAGGAAGGTGTTCTTCTTGGCTGGCATTTCTGAAGTTGTTGAACATGTTATAGTGGATGTAGAGGCTGCTATTATGGCTGAACAGAATGAGGTGATCGACGCTGATCAGATCTGATGAGAGTTGCTACCCAAGGCTTGGCATATAGACCGTAGGTTTCCCCTGCCTATATTTGTAACAAAGATTGTTGTTGCTTTGAAACTGTGTTTCTATGGTCATGTTTGTTCAGAAATTGCAATCCAATGTTCTGTGAGCTATTGAGATTTTTTGACATATCACTCGATGAAACCATCGTTGTTGTAATAATACATAAGTACATTGTAGTTAACATGATTATGTTTGTTGAGATGATGTAATATACTTGTTTCTGAGATTATGATTGTTGAGAGATTGTAATATAATGTTTTGCAAGATGTTGGGATTTTCGGACATATCATTCATTGAAACCATCACTGAACAAAGTGATACATAAGTACCTTGTAGTTGACATGATTATGATGTAATATAATGCTCTGTGAGATCAGTAATTTGACTAATCGCTAGATAACTACCTTTTACTTAGAAGGAAGTACTATCATGGATGGATGAGCGTAGGGTTTAGGTAAAAAATTACTAAGTAGGAGACAATGATATATTGTACGGACATGTCTAGGATTTAGGATTAAGGGTTAAGGGGTTAGTGCAATAAACAATGCATTAGACCCTAAACTATAAACCCTAATCCTATATTGTTCGATAGATAACATTTTGTATGTTGCTATAAGTCAAACAAATTGGGAAGGAGGAATTACAAGATTAATATTAGAAATTAAAATGAAGGAAGAGAAAAACTATTGGTTATGAGACAGTAATCCATTCACGAGGCATGGTATCTATTAAACCATTGTAACATGCCAATATAGTCAATGTTGCAACGTTGACACACTTCACTTTCCCCAGTCTTGCTCTCTCCAGTCATTGCCCTCCTCTCTCTCCTCACCGTCGCCGACGCGTTGCCACATCTGCATTTTCCATGCCATCCTGGAACCACAAGGACGGCCAGTCGAGCAGCGACAACCTTCTCTCTGACATTGAGTCTTCCCTCCCTGATGTGCTTGTGTCTTATGAGTCCTATCATGCATCAAGAAAAAAAGGCGGGGTAATTTGGAACTTGTGCGATCAAACTTGATATGTACAGTATGGTGAAGTGGTGTTTTCTGAACAGGACTTTTGGCTAATAATTGGTTTTGATCTAGAGTGGGTGGAGTTAATTATGGCCCATATGTCCTCTGTTTGTTGTCAAGTGCACCTCAATAATGGTTTATCCAAATATTTCTATCCGTACAGAGGGGTTAGGCAGGGGATCCTCTATCCCACTGCCAATTTTTGTTGTGTCCTCAAGGCCTATCAAGTCTGTTGAGGTTTGACGAGGTTGCATGAAATTTAGGGTGAAAATATGTAGAAGTGCACCGACTGTATCTCATCTTATATTTGCCGATGACTCCCTCATATTTATGTGAGCCGATGCAAACAATGCGATATGTTTCTAAGACAGGTTCTTGATGATTACTATACAACATCGGGCCAATTGGTGAGTGATTCCAAATCATCAATTTTCTTTAGTCCATGCACTGTTGTTGACATAAGGGCTGGGATATGTTCCATATCGAATACCATGACTGAATCTTTAACGGAAAAGTACCTTGGGCTCCCCTTGTGAGTGTTGATAAATCTGATTGTTTTATGCATCTAATTGAGAGAGTGATTAAAATTTTAAGTGGATGGAAGGAAACGAATATGTGCTTTGATGCAAAATAGGCACTCATTAAAGCTGTCATATAAGCTATTCCCGCATATGCGATGTTAGTCTTCAAGCTACCCAAACATATCATTAAAGGGATAATCATCTTAATACCTTAGTTCTGGTATGGATATGATGATTAGAAGAAGCACATGCACTAGTTTGCATAGTGAAAGGTGTGTGTCCAAGAAGGAAGAAGGTACGGTGTTCATGGATTTCCATTTTTTTAATTTGGTCATGCTAGCCAAATAATAATAGCATGTTAGTGATAGGAAGGATTTAAGTAGATATGCCCCAACTCAAATTGGGCATTCTGACAAGAATAAAATTAGCAAGACTCAAATAGATAAAGGTTGGACATTATGTTTCCATCAAGTATGGCACCAACTAGAATTAGAATAGGGAGAGGATTAAAAAGAGGGAGGCAAACACAATATCAAATACAATATATCAATAACCAAATACAATTAAGAAAGAACCAGATACAATTAAGCAAGAACCAAATAGAATGCAATAATTTAATTATAATATGATCCATGCAAGGTGGCATGGTAAACATGAGCAATTATAATATGCGATGGATTTGATTCAACAAGTAGTAAAAATGTAGCATGACAAGAGTTTAAAACCTTTGGTGCAACAAACGACGAGGGGCGTCAACTAGTAGATAGCTTCTAAGGAGATGGTCGATTTTACAAGGGAGATTTGACCCACCGTGGTAACGAATTTTCTATTCCACGTTGGGAGCTTTCCGACGCATTTATTTTCCAAGTGTTAAAATCGTTCCCCTAAAAACACCAAACCGATAATGGAAGGCAAAGGTGCCGTAAGGAAATGATGTTCTTGCCGCTAGAGCACCCTCAAGGATATCAAGATTGATTTTGTTAGATATATTTCCAAGAAGCAATAATAAAGTTATTATTATCATATTTCATGTTCATGAAAAGTGTTTATTCTCCATGCTATAATTGTATTGATTAGAAACTTAATACATGTGTGGATACATAAACAACACCGAGTCCCTAGTAAGACTAGTGTCGTGGGAATGGTCACGGCAGATGCTGCAATCGGCAGCGAGTAGTAGAACGAGGGGCAAGGGCGGCCAGCCATCTGCGGTGCGAGATGAGGGCAAAGACACAGGGTTTTACCCAGGTTCGGCCCCCCGGAGGGTAAAGACCTACTCCTTCTAGATTGTATTATGGAGGTGTTACAATGGGCGAGCTCGGCGGCTAGGCGGCGAGTCGCTTGGGTGTATGAGGGAACGTATCTCTACTCACCCTTTAGGGAGGTTTATATAGGCTCACCTCCCCTAGGGTTTACGTATCTCAACCGATTCGGTTATAGCTTTAATAGTCGTTTAACCCAGTCCGACTGGGCCTATCTACTCGCCTGGGCCTTCAGCTTCCAGTCGCTCGGTACCTTGCTGGGCTTCAATCCACTCGCCGTTCTGCAGGCCCACTCGCCAGCTCTCGGGCCAGTCGGAAACGCCCTGCTGGGTATACCCCAGTAGGCATATCCCCATCAGTAGTCCCCGAGGCCGTCGTCGATTGGGCGTAAGTGGCTGCTAGCAGTCGGAGTATACGGCTTCAGAGTAGGCATCCAGTCGAATCGTCGGCGGGCTCCTGTATAAAGGAGGAAATCCGGTGAACCAAGTCGCGGCTTGGGCAAGTCGAGTCGGCGGGACGCGGTCATGGTGATTGACCTGGCGAGCCGAGTGGCTGGAGTTGGACCGTCAGACGCGGTCAAACTAGCCGTTGGAGTAATCCAACGGTAACTTTCGGCGTAATCATCGCGCGGTAACGGCCTCCTGATTTGGCGGGTAACTCCCTCTATATAAGAGGAATGGCAGGCAATCGTAGAGCCAACTGCCCACCACTTCTTCCGAGTGCGCGCATTTTCCTTCCTTTGCTCCGCGATCCAGTCGACCCGAAATCCTCCGATCTCCAACCAACCTCTCGGCCATGGCCCTTTCCACCGAACCAAGGGGTAGGTCCAAGTGCACGAGGGCGCAGCTGGCCTCTTTCGAGGAGGCCGGGATCCTGCGAGCCGGCTGTTGGCGCATCCCCGCAGCCGGAGAAACGACCCCAAACCCGCGTGAGAGGGAATTCATCTGTTTCACCAGTCATCTCGAGCAAGGGCTAGGGTTTCCCACGTCCTTGTTCTTCCGGCGCTTTTGCGCCTACTATGGGATCCAGCCTTCAGATCTGGGTCCCCACAGCATCGAGCAGCTCGCCATCTTCGTGGCGTTCTGCGAATGCTACTTGGGATGCCGGCCCTACTTTCCCTTGGGGCAAGATCTGTTCCATGGACGGATCAGCCGCGAGGAGGCAGGCGGCCCAATGCTAGCCGCGGGCGGCTTGACGTTCCAGCTCAAGTCCAAAGCCTCCTTCTTTGACCTGATGCTACCCGCCAAAGCAGCGAGCGACTGGAAAAAGTCGTGGTTCTACGTGACCGAGGCGACCCCGGAGGGCGAGGCGGCGATCCCGCGGTACTCCGCTAGTCGTTCGGAGCCGCGCCATCTCCAAGTCGGCAAGCTCCCCGACGACCAGCGGATGGTCGTTGACGAGATGCTCCAGACCATCCGTGGTTTGAAGAAGAAGGGCCTCCAAACGATAAATCTGTACAATTGCTGGCTTGGGCGGCGGCTTGTTCCACTCGCCCAACGCGACCACTACATGTACCAATACACCGGCCGGGGGGACTCGACGAAGGCCTGACTCGACGAGTGGAGGCTGGAAGATTACCTCCCAGCACTGAAGAAGATTACCCAGGCGGTGTACCTTTATGCGCAGGACCGGAGTGAAAAGGATGGGCCATCCGACCGTGGCCAAGGTGCCCTCCGCCGCTAGCGAGGAGGATCCTTCACGCAAGAGGAAGGCGGACGAGGTCGTCGCCTCAGCGGATGGCAGTAAGAAGGCCAAGGGCGACGACATCGTCACCATCTCTGACGATACGGCGGCCGCGCCGGCCGAGCCCGCGGTGGAGGCAGCCGCGTCTACGAAGGAACCCGCGGCGGAGGCGACCTCCCTTGGAGCGGGTGCCTCCATCGCTACCTTCCCCCGCTTCGTTACCAAGGCGGCCACGGCGAGTGGGGTTGTGCCCTCAAGCAACGCTCATGGGACCGCCGATGCTGAAGTCGACCAGCGTCGTGGGCACACGCCAGCGTTACTCGCGTCCGTGGACGCGATCCAACTCCACGGCATGCTTGGCGCAGCTATCCAGGTACATCCAGTCCCCGAGGATCAGGTCGGTGTTTTGCAGCGGCGTGATTCTTATAATTTCTCGTCTTTTATTTTCGTATCCAGTCCCCGAGTGCGTACTCGCTGAATTTCAGCGAGTGGGCACTTGGGAATTTCTTGATTGCCAGTCCCCGAGTGCGCACTCGCTGAATTTCAGCGGGTGGGCACTTAGGAATTTCTTTGATCGCCAGTCCCCGAGTGCGCACTCGCTGAATTTCAGCGGGTGGGCACTTAGGAATTTCTTGATCGCCAGTCCCCGAATGCGCACTCGCTGAATTTCAGCGGGTGGGCACTTATGAAGTTCGTTTTAACTGACTTTTTCGGTGATGTGCAGGGTCTGCAGCTTGAGTCAGCGGACCGATTGGCCGCGAAACAACGCGCGGAGAAGGAGCTGGCCATCGTCCAGGAGGTGAACAAAGGTCTTCAGGCTGTTGCTGAGAAGGCAGATCAAGCTCGCCAGGGGCTTGTCCCCGCTGGTGAGTTAGTGGCGGCGCGGTCTGCTCTGGGTGCCGCTGAACAACGGATCGCCGACCTCGAGCGCGAACTGTGGGAGGCGAGAGAAGAAGCTAGCTTGGCGGACAGGCGAGCTAAGGCCGCATTGCGACCGCAGAGGAGGATCGCAAGGTGTCGGAAGTCCTTATTGCTGGGCTTCAGGACGACCACACGTCGCTTCAGTGCTTCATCACGGGACTCGCCCGCCCGCTGCTTGGTGAGTGCTTCCTCCCTTTCTTATGGTTGTGGTTTTTGTGGTGTCCATCATACTCATCATTGTCTCTTTCTTCGCAGGTCGCATCATTGATAGCGACGAATAGGCGAGCTCGCTCGACGCAAGGCAGTGCGTAAGCATGCTCGTCGACTCGGCGACGCTGTCAGCGACCTGCATCCGCGCCTACCTCCAAGAAATATCACCCACAGAGGTGATTCCCAGCGACCTCGTTGAGGTGTGGAAGTACTTGGAGAAGGCACCCGCGGTCGTTGAATTTATGACGCGATCGGCGTTTCGGCGTGGAGCATCGACGGCCCTGAGCCTTGGACTCGCCCACTTCCCCGAAGACTTCGACATCGACGATGTGACGAGTGGGTACCCATCGTCAACTGGAGCGGTGGATCTGTCCGAGGTTCTCAAGTTGCAAGAGCGTGCCGCCACGTACTCGGAGCGTGTCTGGGCAATGGGCGACCTCCTTCCATACCAGGAGACAGTCGTCGCGCCGAACGACCCCGAGCCGCCGCATCGTGACTTCAAGGTCGAGCAGCCTTTTCGCGCGGCGATGGCGGGTGAACTGACGACGTATCCATCAAACCCGTACACCGCGTTCATCCGTAATCGCCGGGATGCTGGCGAGTCGTCATCGAAGACTGCAGAGTAGGGTAGTTTTCCTTGAAGCGTTAGCAGCAGTTCTGCCACGCGGGCATATTTTGTAACATAAGACAATGCAATATGCGATTGAATGGGATGTCGTGTCTATTTTGGTATTTGTTTGTGTGCTTTGGATTGATTTTGGACGAGTCCCCGAGCGCGTCCGCCCTTTTGTGGGGTTTACCTCGTATATGATGTGTGTGTTGTTATCATGTGTTTTGTTGCTTTGGTCGACTCGCCCGAGCTCGGAGAGCCAGTCGCAAGGCGACTCCCTTGAGTGCTATGTACTTTACCGTTTTCCCGTACGCGAACGAAGTCGGGTGGCCGAGTCCCCGAGCGTGGTACTTGGTAGTTCTAGGCGCGACTCGAGGGTGGTTGAGGACTTAGCGCGTTGGTGTGAGCGCGTCACTCCTGCCTGGCCCGTGGGGTCAGTCGCTTGGCGAGTCCTGGTCATGCTCTCTTACTTGGCGTTTTCCCTGACCGCTCTTCACGAACTGGTATTCAGTCCCCGA
Organism: Avena atlantica; assembly: GCA_910589765.1. Taxonomy (NCBI): domain Eukaryota; kingdom Viridiplantae; phylum Streptophyta; class Magnoliopsida; order Poales; family Poaceae; genus Avena; species Avena atlantica. The sequence continues at coordinate 434,806,457 of OU342735.1, read as the reverse complement.
GCGTGGTACTTAGCCGTTCGAGTCGCTATGCCGAGGATGCGGAGGACCAAGGTCTCTGTGAGAAGCGAGGGCAGTTGTCTTGGCTCGTAGAACCAGTCGAGCTAGGCGACTCCAATGGGCCTCCGGGTTGGCGTTTTTCGTGGACGATGCAAGACCTGAAGTGATTCAGTGCTCTTACACCGCACTACTTAGCCGTGCCAATCGCTGTACCAAAGGTTGACTTCTGCATTTTAGCATACCGTTGTTATTACGAGTGCGAGTGGCACAAGTCGTGGAGAGTAGGCGCAATTTGCGGTAGCCGTTTCATTTATTTCATAGCGACTGGAGAGTACATGTGTGGGGTTCTAGGAGTAGAACTTCCGGAGGAGGTTTACATTCCATGGTCGCTTGACGTCGAGCTCGCCGTCCCCGCGGGCGTCGATGATGTAGTAGGCGTCGTTGTCGAGTACGCGCCCGATAGCGAATGGGCCTTCCCACGGAGGGGAGAGCTTGTGCATGCCCTTCTTGTCCTGGATGAGGCGTAACACCAGGTCGCCTTCCTGGAAGGTGCGAGCTTTCACCCGCCGGCTGTGGTAGCGGCGGAGTCCTTGCTGGTAGATGGCGGTGCGTGACCGAGCGAGGTCGCATGCTTCGTCGAGCTGGTCGACCCCATCTTGGCGGGCCAGCTCGTTTGCAGCCTCCGTATAATGGACGACTCGCGGCGAGTCGTGTTCGAGGTCGGTGGGCATGACTGCTTCGGCGCCGTAGACCACGAAGAAGGGAGTGAATCCCGTCGATCTGTTAACCAAGGTACGGATTCCCCAGATGACGGAGGGCAACTCTTCGACCCAGCACCCGGCGGTGCGCTCGAGTGGTACTTGGAGTCGCGGCTTCAGGCCGTGGAGGATGCTTTGGTTAGCCCGTTCCGCCTGGCCGTTGGATTCCGGGTGGGCGACTGACGCGAGGTCGAGCCGGATGTGGTGCTCTTCGCAGAATTCGGCCATGGCTCCCTTGGCGAAGTTGGTGCCGTTGTCCGTGATGATACTGTTTGGGAACCCGTAGCGATATATGAGCTCGCGTAGGAATTTAGTGGCGGTCTTCCCGTCACATTTCCGGACTGGCTTGGCCTCCACCCACTTAGTGAATTTGTCGACGGCGACTAGCAGGTGGGTGTAGCCGGAGGGGGCTTTCTTGAAGGGGCCTACCATGTCCATGCCCCATACGGCGAATGGCCAGGTAATGGGGATTGTTTTGAGCGCCGAGCTTGGTACGTGCGTCTGATTGGCGTACTTCTGGCACCCGGCGCATCGCTGGACGATGTCGACAGCGTCGGCGTGTGCGGTGGGCCAGTAGAAGCCGTGTCGCATAGCCTTGGCGACCAGGGAGCGAGCGGCGGCGTGGTGGCCGCAGTCACTTGAGTGAATGTCGTGGAGGATTTTGCGTCCTTCAGCCGGTTGGACGCAGCGTTGGAACACGCTGGTGACGCTGCACTTGTGTAGCTCGCCGTCGATGATGGTCTAGGACTTGCATCGGCGAGCGATCATTCGAGCGTCTGTCTCGTCTGCTGGCAGGGTGCCGGCTTCCAGGTAGGCGATGTAGGGCTTGGTCCAATCGTTTGGCTCGGTGATGAGTGCGACCAAGGCTGCCTCTGGTTGGAGTGGGACTCCGATGTCGATCTCCCTCGGGGGAGAGACTGATGGTTTGGAAATTGTGTCGAGGAACACGTCGGCGGGTGGTGCGAGTCGAGCCGACCCGATGCGAGAGAGGGCGTCGGCCTCCTCGTTTTTCCGCCTGTCGATCCACTCGACAGAGTAGCCGGTGAAGTGGCCGCCCAACTTGTCCACCGCTTGGCGGTACGCCGCCATGGTAGGGGAGACGGCGTCGCAGGTGCCGGCAACTTGCCCCGCGACGAGGTCGGAATCTCCGTAGCAGCGGAGGCGATTGACGTTCATCTCCTTGGCGGCTCGCATGCCGTGGAGTAGGGCCTCGTATTCAGCCATGTTGTTGGTGCAGGGCGTGAAGTCGAGGCAGAGGATGTAGCGGAGCTTGTCGCCCTTTGGTGAAGTCAACACTATCCCTTCTCCTGCACCGTCCGCGTTCTTGGAGCCGTCGAAGTGCAGGCTCCAGTAATGGAGGTACGGCAGCTTCTCTGGCTGCTGGGCCTCCTCCCAGTCGGCGATGAAGTCTGCCAGCGCCTGCGACTTAATCGCCTTTAGTGGCTCGTATTTGATGTTGTGGACGCCGATCTCGAGGGCCCACTTGGCGACCCGCCCGGTCGCCTCGCGATTGCGGATGATGTCTTGCAGTGGAGCTGAGGAGACGACCGTGATCGGGTGATCCTGGAAGTAGTGCGGCAGGCGCCGCTGAGCCCTGAAGACCGCGTATACTAGCTTTTGGTACTGTGGGTACCGCTGGCGCGACTCGGTGAGGACCTCGCTGATGTAGTACACCAGCCACTGAACCGGGCGCTCCTTTCTTTCCTCTGGTCGTTCGACGACCATCACAGCGCTGACGACGCGCTCGGACGCCGCGACGTAAACCAGCATAGGTTCTTTGTCGGCAGGGGCGACGAGTAGTGGTGTGGCGAGTAGCACCTTTTTGAGGTCGCGGAGCGCGTCGTCCGCCTCCTTGTCCCACTGGAAGGTGGGGTTCTTGCGCATCAGGCGGTATAGGGGCATCGCCTTTTCGCCCAGGCGGGGGATGAAGCGACTGAGAGCCGCTACTCGCCCGACCTGCTTCTGGACGTCGCGCAGACACTCGGGTTTGCCAAGCCGGGCGATCGTGTCGATATTTTTTGGGTTCGCCTCGATCCCTCGTTTGGAGACGACGTACCCCAGTAGTTGTCCGGCGGGTACACGGAAGGTGCACTTACCTGGGTTGAGCTTTATCTTGTACCTTCGTAGGTTGGCGAAGGTTTCCGCCAGGTCGGCGAGTAGGTCGCCTTGGCGAGCGGACTTCACGACCACGTCGTCGATGTATACGTGGATGTTGCGGCCAATTTGGCTCGCGAGGCATTCTTGCATGCACCGCTGGTAGGTCGCCCCGGCGTTCTTGAGGCCGAAGGTCATGGCGGTGTAGCAGAAGGCTCCGAATGGCGTGATGAACGTCGTCTTCTCCTCGTCTTCGACAGCCATTTTGATCTGGTTGTACCCAGAGTAGGCGTCGAGGAAACATAGCGACTCCGAACCCGCGGTTGAATCGATTATCTGGTCGATCCGCGAGAGGACGAACTGCTCCTTTGGGCAGGCGCTGTTCAGGTTTGTGTAGTCGATACACATTCTCCAGGTCCCGTTTTTCTTCTCGATCAGGACTGGGTTTGCCAGCCACTTGGAGTACTTGATTGGCCGGATGAAGCGGGCAGCGAGTAGACGCTGCACTTCCTCGGCGATTGCTCGACGGCGTTCTTCATTGAAGGGCCGTAGCGACTGCTTGACAGGTCGCACTTTGGGGTCGGCGTTCAGTTTGTGCTCAGCGAGTTCCCTAGGGACACCGGGCATGTCGGAGGGTTTCCATGCGAAGATGTCCCTATTCTCACGAAGGAACTCGATGAGCGCGCCTTCCTATGCTGGGCTCATGCCTGTCCCGATCGCCACCGTCTGGCTGGAGTCGCCTGGGACCAGCTCGACGGTGCGGGTGTGCGTCGTTGCCTCAAAGGTTGAGATGTTTGCGCCCTCTGAGTTGGGCTTCTTGAGTATTGTGGGGTCGTCGTTGTTGACCCCGCTCGCGTATTTGGCGAGCTCGTCGGCGTGGTTGGTCTCTGCCGCGATGACGGCGTCGGCGAGCTCGGCTCCTTTGGCCTCGCACTCGGCGGCCATGTCGGGGTCGTCGTTGATGGTGATGACGCCGCACGGCCCGGGGAGCTTCATCGCGTTGTACGCGTAGTGGGGCGCTGCCATGAATTTAGCGAACGCCTGGCGCCCCAGGACGCAGTGGTAAGGGCTGTCGAAGGGCACCAGCTCGAAGACGATCCGCTCGGTGCGGAAGTTTGCCGGTGTGCCGAAAGTGACTGGCAGCGTGACCTTGCCGATCGGGTATGCCTTCCGACCGGGGACGATGCCGTGGAACGTGGTGTGGGTCGTCTCGATCATCGACTGCGGGAGCCGCAGCCGCCTGAAGGTGTCGAGGTAGAGGATGTTGATGGAACTACCGCCGTCCATCAGTGTCTTGGGGAGCCAGTAGTCGCCAACCTTGGGCTTGACCACCAAGGCGACTCGTCCTGGGTACTCGATGCGCGGCGAGTGATCTTGCCGGCTCCAGGTGATGGGCTGTTCCGACCAGTTCAGGAACTGGGGGACGTCTATTTGGGCCACCGCATTGACAGCGACGGCGCGGGCGATGACCTTCTTCTCGCGCTTCATGTTGAAGCCTGTGAAGGTGTGGAGAGAGCCGGCTACTTTGCCGAATTTTCCGCCATTTGGCGGGTTGTTATTGGGGTCCTCCCGCGCTTGCCGTGCCTTCTCGATTTCCCTGAGGGTGTGGCAGTCGGCGGTGGTTTGCGTTGCGGGCTTCCCTTCCCTGCTATGGAACGCACATGGTTGTTTAAGGAGGGCCGCGGGATCAAACCTTGGCTTGTTCTTGTAGTTGCCGCCATCGCGGTGTTGCCCTCCGTCGCGGCGGTAGCTCTTGGGCTCGCGCTGCGCGTGCCCGGCGTTGGCGACGAAGTCGACTCGCCCGTCACTACGGCGCTTGCCAGTGAGGCGAGTGCTGCTGTAGCGTAGGTCGGTTCGACGTCCGCCGTCGTTGCCGCTCGTGCGGCGTTGCCCTCCTGACTCGTCGTCAGTTTCCTGGTTTGGATCTTCCTCGGCATACCGTTTGGCGATCTCGAGGAGGTCGGGGATGTTGTCGAGTGTGCGGGAGTGTCGTTTGAGCTTGGCGACTAGAGGCTCGTAGCGGCACGAGGTCTTGAAGCAATGGATCGCGGTGTCCGGGTGGATGCCGACCGCGTTGTACCAAATCTCTTGCCACCGTTGGACCCAGTTGCGGGTCGACTCGCGGGGTCCCTGGACGCACCGTTCCAGGTCCTCAATAGTGGTGGCGCGGGTGTAGGAGCACTCGAAGTGCCTGACGAAGGCGTCGCGCATTTCCTCCTAGGAAACGATACTGTCCTGGGGGAGAGTGTTGATCCACTGCCTGCACGTCCCCTCCATCATCAGGGGGAGGTATCGGGCGGCGAGTAGGTCAGTGTGACCCGCGATCCCCATTGCCATGAGGTATGTGTCGAGCCAGACGGCGGGGTCGTACGAGGAGTCGTATTTTTCTATCTCCTTTGGCGCCTTGAAGTTTGGCGGGTACTTCTCGCCTCGGATCATTGGTCCGAAGCACTTGGGCCCGAGTCGACTGAGCGACCCCATGGGCTCGCCGTCACGGCGATTAGTTAGGGTGTGCCGCAAGTCGTCGGGCTGGCGTGCGCGCCAGCTTTGGTTGTTGATGATGTGGGTGCGGGCGTCGATGGGTTGCCCGCTAGCGGCAACGAAGTTGGTCGCCGGCCTGGGGTCGTTGGTGGAGAGTGCCGCGTTCGTGGGTCGGTGTTGGAGCTGTAGTGGCTCTGGTGGCGGGCAGTTGAGGGTGTTTGCCGCCGCTAGGCGGCCGCTGGAGGCCGCTCTGCTTCCCGAGGAACGCGAGTATACTCGACCTTGCGAGTTGGCGCCCGCTTTTTGCTGCTCGACGGCCTTTGCGAGCAGGGCCCTGACGTATTGGATCTGTAGGGCGCCGTCGCCGGTGGCCGTGATGCTGTCGGCTGCTGCTCGGCCTGCCACGAGGTTGTCCATCGGGGTGGAGAACAGTGGGAGGCCGTTTGCGTCTCGCTCCCGTGAGGAGACTACTATCCGCGGCTGGTCCCTGGGAGGGGTGCGGTTGGGTGGAGGTGGGGCGCCCATCGCCGTTGATCCTGGCGGTGGCCGGGCGCTTCCTCCTGGTGGGGCATTCTCGCAGATCGCGCGCTCGGCCACGCGGGCCGGGTCGTTTTCGTCGTCGAAGTTGAGGGCACGCCCTTGAACGGTGGGGTTCAGGCGTGACCTGATCCGCTGCTGGTGGTAGCGTGACAGCTCCTGCGCCGTCACCTGCTCGAGGCGAAATTTTTCGCGCTCGGCTTGCTCCTTGCGCACCGCCTCCGCCAGTTTCAGGCGGAGTTCCTCGACCTCCGTTGCCGTGGCGTTAGGAGGGATTGGGGTGGAGAAGGGATCCTCCGGCGGATCGGCGCCGGTGGCCATGTAGGCCGCGGCGTGGTGACCGGTTCCATCGCGGAGGTCGGCGGAGTTCTCTGACCCGGAGTCGAATTCGAAGATCTCGAGGATGGAGGGGTCCTCGAAGTCTCCCGCGTTGGAGACCTGGGTGATGGAGCCCGCGGACGAGGCCGCGGTGATGGATCCGGCGAGTGATGCCGGAGTCGCCGAGTCGGCGTCGTCGGTGAGGGACGCATCTTCTGCGGCCGCTGAATTCCTGGCCACGTTGCTGTGGGCCGAGTTGTACTCGGAGGCGAGGCGGTGGATCGTGCGGATCTGGCTCTCGGAGAGCCGATCGCGTGGCGGCGACTCGCGGATGCAAGCCGAGTCCTCCGAGACGATGACGTCGGTGAGGCCGACGAAGAGGCTGATCGTGCCGATTGGCAGGATCACGCTGTGCGTGACGGGTCGCGCCGCCGGGACGTAGCTGCTCGGCAAGATCTGGAGCGTCTCGCCGATCGCTATCATGCGGCCGGTGGCGACCGTCTCGTTGATGGGCAGATTGGATCTCGCCGCAGAACACCGGCCAGACCGGCCAGGCCCCACGGTGGGCGCCACTGTCGTGGGAATGGTCACGACAGATGCTGCAATCGGCAGCGAGTAGTAGAACGAGGGGCAAGGGCGGCCAGCCATCTGCGGTGCGAGATGAGGGCAAAGATACAGGGTTTTACCCAGGTTCGGCCCCCCGGAGGGTAAAGACCTACTCCTGCTAGATTGTATTATGGAGGTGTTACAATGGGCGAGCTCGGCGGCTAGGCGGCGAGTCGCTTGGGTGTATGAGGGAACATATCTCTACTCACCCTTTAGGGAGGTTTATATAGGCTCACCTCCCCTAGGGTTTACATATCTCAACCGATTCGGTTACAGCTTTAATAGTCGTTTAACCCAGTCCGACTGGGCCTATCTACTCGCCTGGGCCTTCAGCTTCCAGTCGCTCGGTACCTTGCTGGGCTTCAATCCACTCGCCGTTCCGCAGGCCCACTTGCCAGCTCTCGGGCCAGTCGGAAACGCCCTGCTGGGTATACCCCAGTAGGCATATCCCCATCAACTAGATCGTTGATCAAATGTTGATTAAGATTTCCGAAACAAGGACATGTGTTGTCAATTAATAAAAGGGATTTCTATTTTTATGCCCCTGGTTCGTTAGCTGTACTCACTTTTCCCCAGCCGCTTAGTTTTTCCTCACTTTTGTCCAGCTCTTATTATGGAACTCCCACATCAGTCTGAAACTCGCTCTCCATCAGGTCTCGTTAGTGGACCCTCGCCATTACGTGCTAACAAGTGGGGCCGCATTTAGGTGGGTCCCGTAGTGGACCCTCGTCGTTACATGCTTACAAGTAGCCCCCCCGTTACGTGATGACAGGTGGGGCCACGTTTAGTCGGGTCCCGTAGTAGGACCCCCCATGGTGTGGGCCGGCTTGTTGGGAATGCGTTTTGGGGGATGTGGTGTGGGACCATGTGGGCCGCGTATGGTAGTTACGTGCGCCCTGTCGCCTAAATTGGAAGATTTATTTTTTGTTATTTTTATGATTGGCATTTCTAAGAGCGTCTTTCCCCTTTATGTCGCTAACAGTTGTTATTTTTGCCCCAAAAGGCAGCGAATCTAGATCAGCTTCTCTCTTTATTCATGGTTCCTTTTGGTCCTCGTTATTTTTATGATTGGACTTTTTAAGAGCACCTTTTCCCCTTTATGCCGCTAACAGTTGTTATTTTTGCCCAAAAAGGCAGCAAAGCTGCTCTTCCTTTTGGCCCTCGTATTTTCCCAATCTGGCAGCAAATCTAACCAACACCATAAATATGTAGATAAATAGAGCAGATGTAGATAAAACAGCTAATAAAGGATTATATAGTATGATACTTAAGCCAGGTTCGACAATTAGGCTGCTCAGCAGCATCATCTTACAAGTTCAACACAGAAAACAAAATAAAAGAAGCTGCTTTACAGCAGCAGCATCTGCACAAGATCAGTGGACCCTCCTGGCCTACGCTAGGAGGGCCTCCGCCTCCTCCCTCTGGAGCTTCCTCCACTTCCTGCTGCCTAGTCCCTTGACCTTAGGCGCCTTGGGCTTGATCGGGGGCATGCGACCCTCCTCGATGACCACCTTCTAGAGGTTGCGGAGGTGAAAACCAAGTGCCTTGTGCTGGGCTCTGAAGGCGTTGGCGTTCTTTGACGGGTTGCAGGTCTTCACGTCCTCGACATGCATCACGAGGGAGTTGAAGTCGGTGGCGAGGATCCTAGTGAAGAAAGGGCACCTGTAGACGTTGCTGGCGAATAATCCGTTGAACTGGCCGAAATTCAACTTCCTCAACACCTGACGGGTCTTGGTGTCCGTGGACTCGTCGTTGTTGCATACGTCGCTGCTATCCACCTATTACAAAAACAGTAGCATGCAATAAGGACATGATTGAGATACCGTGATTATCAGGATTGATTACTTGTATAAATTAACCAATTGAGATCCCCTGATTATTCCCCATTCCCCAAATCTCAAACCAAATCAAATACCGATCCCAACTACAGATCAGTGCTAGTATTAATCCCAACTATAGATCAGTGCTAGTACCGATCCCAACTATAGATCGGTGCTAGTACTGATCCCAACTAGGGGCATTATTCGAAATACGATATATAACACAAGAGGATTAGCTACTGTAAAATTACCTAGCATCCAACGATTGAAAGAACGAATAGCCGAGCCCTAATAACACACGATCTAGCATCCAACGATGGGAATGGGGGAAGAACAAAGGAAGGGGATAAAACCCTAGTTACCATCGACCATGGCTTTTCGATGCAGTGAAGAACTCATCTTATTATGGTAACACTTACTCAGCTGCAAAAGTATCAACGAAGCAAGGGTGAGTACAGGGTGTACTCCGCAAGACTTTTGGCTGGTGGAGTTATTTTGCATAAAGCCATCTTTGTTTTGTAAAACAAGAGGAAGAAGAATCTCGACTATTCAGAATATTTTAAAAGAGGACAAGAGAGCGGTATCTCTAGCTTTGATCATCTTTTGATATCCACTGAATCATCATCAGTTGAACCTAACTAGGATCACCCCCTCGTACCCATGAGGAAGCATCCTTAAGCACACGTTGATTTACCAAGTTCTACGATTAGGTTCAAGTTCTCTATGATCTTTGAATATGGTTTCCAAGTCGTCCATAACCATGGACATGGCTTTTCGAAAAGATTTAACCTTGCATGGGTGTACAACTTTACCCACACGTACCAACCGATTCTTAATGCCAAGCTATAAGCCCTCTTGCTTGGAAGGCCGACAAAGAGTGGTTGACCATGACCTTTACCTTGCTTTCGCCGAGACCATGAGTCACGCACTAGGGAGATGCCGTCGTAACGGGTCGAGTCCCGAAGCCGGTCCCTAATGATGCGTGTGGGGTTCAAGATTACGGATGCCGGGCATCTCTTGTTCCCGGCCGTGCTTACCTACCTGTATGAATGCACCTCCTTCACCTCCATTCAAGAACATCCAAGATGCGTATGTCGAATGGAAAGCCCAAACTATGTGACTCATGGAATCTACTCGGCAAGTTAGTTAGTCGAGGGGGTTTCCATGCCCCCGTGTGGCTGTACGCTCTTCTTGGTCCATAGGCAAGAACTCATGTCCTGGTAGTGTCAAGTATGGGACTACAAAAACCACAACCCATTGTGGCCTCCTGTAGGGTTCGCAGCATAGAAAACTAAAAATTTCCTACGATGGGAACATCTATGTACCAAGATCTATCTACTAGATACAAGCAACGGGTGGATATACATCCATAGAATACATACCCTCGAAGACCGAATAGCGTTAACGAGGTTGTACTCGTGGATGATGTAGACGAACGCTTGCCGATCTCAAGATCGTGATGAAGTCCATCTGGTCCAGCCGGTCCAGCACGATCAAGTCCAGCACCTGAAAGCAGTGGTGCATCCGTGATCGCACACACGTACGGGTACCCCGACAACCTCCGCGCCCTCGCTCCAGCGAAGCAGCGGAAGCAACAAATCCTTCCAGAAAATGCCACCGGGAACATGTATCTCGCTGATCCGAGACCATGGGGAAATTCTAAAGGGGGAGAGAGATCCTTCGCGAGGAGGTGTGTTTTGAGAGGAAGAGAGGGGGGCCTTTTATAGGGGAGAGGGGGGCACCCAAGGGGCATGGCGCCCAGCCATGGGGCTGCCCCCACCTCTTCCACATTCATGTGGGTGGAGCTCCCACTCAAAATGAAAATCCTCCACTCCCATTAAAAAGCCTCCACTCAAAAATCCACTCACATGCATTAAATTTCCACCAAATTTAATGCAAGCTCTCATTTAAATAAAACTCTTTTATTTATTTATTCAGAATTTTGTTAATTACTTTAATTAACAAACATTCACATGAAACCCCTTACAACATTTCAATTTCACATGCAGAACCAGTTTCAGCAATTTCAACCGAAATAGTTCCAGTGTCTAGTGAAATAAATTCCTGCGCTTTCCTTTTCTTTTTCTGACATATCATTTGCTCCGAATGGTGTCGTTATCCCTTAAGTGTGTCACCCTACGGTTCGCGAATAATGCGGACATGATCGAGACCCTTCTCCGATCAATAATCAGTAGCGGGACTGGAGATCCATACTGACTCCCACACATTCAACGATGACTTCTGTGATCGTGTGAACCTTTTACGCTAGTATCTTAATCCCTTTGTTTCATGATATATTACATGTCCGAGATTCGATCATCAGTATCTCCATACCTAGTTTGATCTCGTTACCGACATGCACTCTTTTCTCGTTCCCGTGATATAACATTCTAGTGATCAAATCACTTGCTTGCAAGCTAATCAACGTGATATCACCGAGAGGGCCCAGAGCATATCTATCTGTCATCAGGATGAACAAATTCCACTCTCGATCCATGGGTATCAACATAACACTTTAGTAGTTCTGAAGCCATCTTTATAATCACCCAGTTACGGTGTGACGTTTGATGTCACCGAGAAACTCTTCCGGTGTTAGTGATAGACATGATCTCATGGTCTAAGGATTAGGATCACTTAGTAAGTTGTTATAGCAATATAAACTCAATGACTTTGATCGTAATGCTATACTTCGGATGAATGTTCATCACATCATTACACTAATGTTGTGACCTCATTATTAACAACATCCAATGTCCATGATCAGGAAACTTTGATCATCTTGTTAATCAACGAGCTAGTTTATAAGAGAGGCATAACTAGGAACTTACTTTTTGTTTATTAAACACACATGTATTAACGTTTCCCTATTAATACAATTATAGCATGCAAAATAAAGATTTATCATAAATAAGGAATACGATAATAACCACTTTATTATTGCCTCTCGGGCATATTCGCTTCACCTCCCATACAAGCCTTAGCATATTTAACTTTCATCTCTGATCATACCACATCATCCTGTCAAACTAGGTTCATTCTCAGCTTTGATTCATCAACCGGATGGACCAGTGGTAACAGCTAAGCATGGCTAAGCACAACAGATAAAATAGTTCTAGCAACGCTTCACAAGCTCAAACCCTAGTTATACTAGGAGCAGTGGATCAGGGAATATAGTCTTCAAAGGTAACATGCATCAGATAGGATTACTCTATCTATCGATAAAAGACTTTGGAATTGTATGCACATGGCAAGAATTTAAAATGCTTGAAAACATAGGATTATAACATGTGTGGGGCTTCGCGTTCCTTTGCCAGTTGATATCTGGTAAGCAGAGCTTCGGACATCTGGTACTTGACTTGGTTATAGTTGATCAAGTATTTGTCTTCGAGCTTCGACGGTGTTGATCTCGGTCTTCGATCTCAATCCCGATTCCGATATCGTATTCTACTGAGGAAGAACCAAACACCGGAAAGAGAGGGAAACAATCAACACATGGCATCGATGTAATGTTCAATCAAGGATGATGATATGACAAGTTAAAATTTATTGAAATAAACCCTAATACATGCTTGGCCATTTTAATCGGAGTCCGAGGGGTCCAAACTCTAATTCGGAGAAACCCCGGATGTATATGAGAGGGTGCATTTAGTTCTTCTAATTAAACTTGTCATGAAAGTTGATTAACAATGTATGATTATGGACTAAAGATATAGTTCTCATTTTTCTGAACATTTTGATATATTATTTGTATTTTTCTAATTTAAAATGAATTAGTTATGATTTTTCCCAATTTTAATTCATTTTAAATCATTTTTGGAATATTATAAAATAATTTACATTTTAGAATTACTTAAACATTTTTATTAATCAGAAACATTTCTGAAATTACTTATTACACTTATAGGGTGGACCCACCTGTGAGGTATTTCTTAATTATAGAAATGATTTACCAAAAACATTTGAAATAAAATAAAAGGGGATATGACATCAGCATGACATCATGCTGATGTCATTAATGGAGGGGAGCTCCCAGGTGAGGCTCGGGCTTGGTGCTAGGGGCGATGCAGAGCTGCGGGAGCGGGTGCGCTGGACAGAGGGGAGCGAGGCGAGCAGATTAGTGGTGGCGCCGCCAGAGAATGGTCGCCGGAGCGTCGACTTCGACGATGAACAGCGGCGGCGAGTGGTGGTGCTTGTCGGGAAGGAGCTAGGGGCAAGAGGGTGAGTGTGGAGGGGTCCATTAGAACCGTGAGCTCACCAGGAGCGCAGTAGGAAGGCCGGGGAGGCGAGGCGGGGCCGAACGACGGCGAATCGACGGTGGGAATGGCGACGACCGACAAAAGGGCAAGCTCGATTCCGGCGAGCATGAAGCTTCCCAGCTTGCATGGCTTGATGAGGACGACGACGGGGACACCGCGCTTATCCTAGGCTACTCCACTGAGCTCGGGGCGGCCCAGAACGTCGACGGCGAGTGAAACTGGCCGAGCTAGGGTTTAGGTCATTTGGGAAAAAAATCGAAAAAGAAGGCGAGAGGAGCTGAGACTGGTACTGGGAGAGAGAGAGAGAGCACGACGCGGAGGTTATTATCCTCTCCCTCTCAAGCGGCAACGCGCATCGCAGCGCCGGCGAGGATCGACAGCGTGCGCTTGGGCACGCAGGTGCTTGCCGGCCAGGAGGAAGACGACAGGAGATGGGGTCAAGCGGTACCAGGCCAGGGTGGGCTCTAGACGGGCCGAGTGGGCCACGGGGAGGTGCGCTGGATGGCAGAGAGAAAGGAGAGAGGAGTTGGGCTCAGCCCCGTTAGGGTTAGAGACTGTTTTTTTAATTTTCTAAAACTCTTTCCTTTTTCTGTTTTGTATTTCCTATTTTGTATTTTCAAACTAGATCTGTTTTGTATTCTTTAAAATAGTAAACAAATTCAAAATATTTTGAAATACACATGGCCCTCCTTAATATATTAAAAGGTCCATGTAGGCTTATTTGGTGAAGCATTGGTAGCATTTCCCAATGCATTTCTTAGAGAGGGAAAAATACCAAAGTAGGGTTTTAGGGTTTTGTTTTTCCAAACCTTTTTCATTGCATTTTCTCTTAACAAAATATGCATGAATGCTCATGATGCACATTCAAATCCTAATTGCATTTATTAAAACTAGGGGTGTTACAATTCTATCCCCCTTAAAAGAATCTCGACCTGAGATTCCTAGGTACGAAGATAGAAGGAACAGGGTCACACTAAACTTCGACGATCTTCTCGAAGAGGTTGATCCATTCCACCATGACGAGTGGACAAAGCGCTTCATAATCTTCAAGGTGGCTACTCACACTAAGGAAGAGAGGGAATAACACGGAACCACAAACTAAGTATCTCATGGTTAACTCATGGATAGATGTTTCACAAACATCTCTAGAGCCAACAAGCATGAAACATGTCAAAGTAACGGAGGAAACAAAAGGAGATGGTTTTCAAGGTGACAGATAACTGGTCTTCATAAGGATTGAGACCATGGAGCTTGGAGAAGAGTTTTGACTTCTGAGGGAAGGAGTCTTCCAACAGATGAAACATGAACACAAACTTCGAAAAGTGAACCTCTACTAAACAACTTAGGTAGAGATCTCATAGGCTGAAGAAATAGATACCAACAAAACCAAGTTGTTGAACTACTTTTGACACATTAGGGTCATTCTTTGGTTCAACAGAAGGCCAAGACAGAAAGGTGTTTTGCTGGACAGGACTCGTAAGAGTCACAAGGAACATGTAACAAGAGAAACTATTGATTACCAAAATCATAGTGTCTCTTCGAACATGTTTAAGAAAGCGAGAAGGAAACTATTTATTCATCCAGGACTACCAAAATCTTTGCCAACGATCTTGATATCACTTTACACCACCAGGATGAATAGTTTAGAATATTCCTGATGACACGAGAAGAAAGAAACTTCATTCTCAGACTCCAACTGTTTGGCATAACAAGACGCTTGCCATCATAAGAGGGTCTGGAGGATTGACCAAGAGACATTTAGCAAAACTGCTTTAAATGTTCTCCTTGATGTTTCTAACAGTGATGTCAGGCTACTGACAGGCCTTTAACCAGTCATCAAGTAAAGGTCGGACTTCGGATACAAAGGAAACCATAAGCACAACTCCTATATTAAATCATAGAAGATGCCTCATGAAGAGTGGTTGTTACTGGTGATTCAAGATAATGCGACAATAGGTCTTCCGGCTAATTGTGACAAACATTACATCAACCTTGCCAGAATTATAATAGACCTATGTCATAACCTTGAGGAACACCAACCATTATTGCTGCTTGAGATTCAGCTTTGGTTAGATGGGGTGATACTTCAGACTCAGCATATCCGAATAGAAAGTCTGCAACATTTACCAGAGGTAAAGTCAATAGATTCTCAAGACACAGACTTCAATGTCAAGCTCCAAAAGATGAGCTAGATTGCAAAACACATGTGTTAGCAAGTTATCAAAAGGTAGTTGCACCTACATGAATTGTTTGCAACGAACACAACTGAATCATGTTTAGGAAACATTTAGGAGGACATTGAAGTTTTGTTGGACTTCTTATCTTCCGTGAACAAATCAGTCAGTGGCTTGGTGTGCTTGGAGGATCTTATCGAGATATGAAGGTATCAACCTACCATATCAAGAATTCTTTGCACATGCTTGACTAACTTGGAAATGATTCCCGGGAAAACAAAGACAACACTACTCAGATCCACGACGACATCTTTCAACATTTTGTGCATGAATCAGAGAAGGTTACTTCTAACATTCCCGAACACATTCTTCGAGATAACCCGAAGATGGTTCTCAAAAGTTTCCAACATTAATGCCAAATGTTCTGTATGAATCTGGTATAACAAGGAGAGGATAAGGATGTCATTGATGGGCTCAATAACAAACTTATCTATACACTCTAAGATGACGGAGTCACATGTTGTATGAACAATACATAGACATTGGTCAGACCAGAGGACATGAGGATGTACTCCAGTGAAACATCACGAGTAGCAACACCATCAAGATTACTGAGTTTGATTTGACGATTGCCCAAACCAAGTCAAAGGTGGAATGATAAATATCCACAAAGGAGATACTATCTTTCTTCGGCACTAACAAAACTAGACATCCCTTTGAAGAGGAACAGAGTTGGATAGAACTTCCGTATTACAACTCTACAAGTTGTTGTTTAAGTTCAACCAACTAGCTCAGGGGTATCCAGTACGGATCCTTGGAGAAAGGAGCGGTTTAAACAAACAGCTTACTCAAGAACCTGACAACACAGTCATGTGGCAAAATGGCGATACTTCTAGGAAGACGTCTAGAATATCACGAACCACCGATATGTCACTTAATTCAAGAGGAAACTTGCTTTATAAGGCAAGAAGACGTAGTCTCAAAGCTTCGGCACAAGCCTAACTCTTTGACTTAAAAGGGTGCACCGGACGAACAGACTTGGTAGCACAATCATCCTTCGCTTAGTGATAGGATTAACCATCACGCTAAGAATGTTACAAATATCCTTAAAGTTCAAAGCAATAAGAATTGCTAAGAATCTTAGATGACCACATCATTACGCACACACAACATTCCTGAACACAAAAGCTCATAGGAAGGGTGGGTAATATATGTAAGAGCATCACTCCATTAAGAGGGTCATGAAACTCAGCACGACCTCTTAGTATAAAATAAGGTGACACTTTAAGGTAGAACAGAACATAAACTAAGCAATGCTTATTGATCTGCGGATTACAACACTTTGACCTGGTCCGAGATATGACGAGGTACTGGAGTTTATTTCTCCTGACATCCCATAATGGTTTGTCGTGAAGGACCACAAGAGTATGTTACATCGGAAGACACCAATGCACATTTACTACTTGGCTACCAACTGGTAGACAAAGGTTAGAAAACAACAAGGTTGAGGAACATGCTCAGGTTAGAATCCTGAGATGTGGATGCATAAGTCAACAATCTTCCGAAGACCAATGCATAGAAAGGAAGGTGTGGCAGAGTCACGAATACAGATGCGAGACTCACTAATAGAACTCTTGTTGTGATCTATTTGGTTCCATTAAAGAACATCTGCCATAGCATGTGATAGGGAAAGTCCTTTATCGTCACCTGTTCCATAGCGACATTATCCACAAGCTTGAAGGCTATACCAGAAGGTACTAACCATCCTGAAGTAATGTGTGAACATTAACGACTGGGGGCGACAAGGGATATTGGGTTAAAGATCAGCTTCATGTACAATATTCACAACACCAGAATCCGGCACAATCGGGGATGTTAGGTTCAAGTCCGAGGGTTATAACCCAAAGAAAGGAATAACTACTACTTGAGTGACAAAGCGTACACTACAAGATAGTAATCATGAGGTAGCTTCCAAGAGAAGAAATGACTTCTGAAGTACCCAAACAAACAAAAAAGGAGGCACAAGAGGCGAAAGGAAACTTCAAGGCCTAGAACAAAACAATATGGAACCATCAACATGATGATGTGGACCCATAAAATAGAGAGATTATGATAGAAATGAATATCTCAGAAGAAACAGAACAAGGGGATCAAGGAACACACACTACTTACTCTAGAGAACTCATCACTAGGTCAAATGGTTGAGAACCGACATGCCTGAAGAGGCACCTAAGTTTTTGAAAGACTGGACGAGATAGCAAAACTTTTCCAAATCAACACAAGGTAAGATGACCCAGAACTAGAGCGAAACTGGATAAGGAGAAAAAGAAGAATACCATAGTTTTTGCACATAATTTTCATCTTTGAAAATAGTTTTCACAAGTACTAGACTCAACATCGACCAATAGAAAGGTTTCCTACAGTCGGTACTACTCTTATACCAAAACCTGTGACACCCCCGGGATTAGGGCTGGACAAATCCCAGACCTTTGTCTGATATAAGCCTAACCTAAATATTGAAAGCATATAGAGGAATAATTGATAACACAACAGTGACCCTACGACACAAAAATTATTACAACAAGCTCATAACTGAGCGAAGAACCAAAATATTACAAGCAGATGTCACTGACCACAAACATCAAACAACGAAAGGCAAATTATGCTATTAATTATAGCAAACTTAACAAATGGCCTAAGAGGCCTGAAGCATAACGATGAAGTCCAATCCATAGATCCCATACTGCCGACTGGGAACTCCAAACTACTCGTCGATGTCGATGCCATGAAGAACTCGTCTTCTTATGGTAACACTTACTCAGCTGCAAAAGTATCAACGAAGCAAGGGTGAGTACAGGGTGTACTCCGCAAGACTTTTGGCTGGTGGAGTTATTTTGCATAAAGCCATCTTTGTTTTGTAAAACAAGAGGAAGAAGAATCTCGACTATTCAGAATATTTTAAAAGAGGATAAGAGAGCGGTATCTCTAGCTTTGATCATCTTTTGATATCCACCGAATCATCATCAGTTGAACCTAACTAGGATCACTCCCTCGTACCCATGAGGAAGCATCCTTAAGCACACGTTGATTTACCAAGTTTTACGATTAGGTTCAAGTTCTCTATGATCTTTGAATCTGGTTTCCAAGTCGTCCATAACGGTGGACATGGCTTTTCGAAAAGATTTAACCCTGCATGGGTGTACAACTTTACCCACACGTACCAACCGATTCTTAATGCCAAGCTATACACCCTCTTCCTTGGAAGGCCGACAGAGAGTGGTTGACCATGACCTTTACCTTCCTTTCGCCGAGACCATGAGTCACGCACTAGGGATATGCCGTCGTAACGGGTCGAGTCCCGAAGCCGGTCCCTAATGATGTGTGCGGGGTTCAAGATTACGGATGCCGGGCATCTCTTGTTCCCGGCCACGCTTACCTACCTGTATGAATGCACCTCCTTCACCTCCATTCAAGAACATCCAAGATGCGTATGTCGAATGGAAAGCCCAAACTATGTGACTCATGGAATCTACTCGGCAAGTTAGTTAGTCGAGGGGGTTTCGAGGCCCCCGTGTGGCTGTACGCTCGTCTTGGTCCATAGGCAAGAACTCATGTCCTGGTAGTGGCAAGTATGGGACTACAAAAACCACAAGCCATTGTGGCCTCCCATACAAGCGTTAGCATGTTTAACTTTCATCTCTGATCATACCACGTCATCCTGTCAAACTAGGTTCATTCTCAGCTTTGATTCATCAACCGGATGGACCAGTGGTAACAGCTAAGCATGGCTAAGCACAACAGATAAAATAGTTCTAGCAACGCTTCACAAGCTCAAACCCTAGTTATACTAGGAGCAGTGGATCAGGGAATATAGTCTTCAAAGGTAACATGCATCAGATAGGATTACTCTATCTATCGATAAAAGACTTTGGAATCGTATGCACATGGCAAGAATTGAAAATGCTCAAAAACATAGGATTATATCATGTGTGGGGCTTCGCTTGCCTTTGCCAGTTGATATCCGGGAAGCAGAGCTTAGGACATCTGGTACTTGACTTGGTTATAGTTGATCAAGTATTTGTCTTCGAGCTTCGACGGTGTTGATCTCGGTCTTTGATCTCAATCCTGATTCGGATATCGTATTCTACCGAGTAAGAACCAAACACTAGAAAGAGAGGGAAACAATCAACACATGGCATCAATGCAATGATCAATCAAGGATGATGATATGACAAGTTAAAAGTTATTGAAATAAACCCTAATACATGCTTGGTCATTTTAATCGGAGTCTGAGGGGTCCAAACCCTAATTCGGAGAAACCCCGCATGTATATGAGAGGGTGCATTTAGTTCTTCTAATTAAACTTGTCATGAAAGTTTATTAACAATGCATGATTATGGCCTAAATAGATAGGTCTCATTTTTCTGAACATTTTGATATATTATTTGTATTTTTCTGATTTAAAATGAATTAGTTATGATTTTTCCCAATTTTAATTCATTTTAAATCATTTTTGGAATATTATAAAATAATTTACATTTTAGAATTACTTAAACATTTTTATTAATAGGAAAAATTTCTGAAATTACTTATTACACTTATAGGGTGGACCCACCTGTCAGGTATTTCTTAATTACAGAAATGATTTACCAAAAACATTTGAAATAAAAGAAAAGAAAAGGGGATATGACATCAGCATGACATCATGTTGATGTCATCAATGGAGGGGAGCTCCCAGGTGAGGCTGGGGCTTGGTGCTAGGGGCGATGCGGGGCTGCGGGAGTGGGTGCGTTGGACAGAGGGGAGCGAGGCGAGCAGATTAGTGGTGGCGCCGCCAGAGAATGGTCACCGGAGCGTTGGCATCGACGACGAACAACGGCGATGAGTGGTGGTGCTCGTCGGGAAGGAGCTAGGGGGCGACAGGGCGAGTGCGGAGGGGTCCATTAGAACCGTGAGCTCACCAGGAGAGCGGTAGGCAGGCCGGGGAGGCGAGGCGGGGCCGGACGACAGCGAATCAACGGTGGGAATGGCGACGGCCGACAGAAGGGAAAGCTCGATTCCGGTGAGCACGAAGCTTCCCAGCATGCGTGACTTGACGAGGACGACGACGGCGACACCATGCTTCTCCTAGGCTACTCCACTGAGCTCGGGGCGGCCCAGAACATCGACAGAGAAGGCGAGAGGAGCTGAGACTGGTACTGGGAGAGAGAGCACGACGCGGAGGTTCTTATCCTCTCTCTCTCAAGCGGCGGCGCGCATCGTAGTGCCGGCGAGGATCGACGGCGCGCGCTTGGGCACGCATGTGCTTGCCGGCTAGGAGGAAGACGACAGGAGATGGGGTGAAGCGGTACCAAGTCAGGGGTGGGTTGCAGATGGGCCGAGTGGGCCACGGGAAGGTGCGCTGGGCGGCAGAGATAAAGGAGAGAGGAGTTGGGCTCAGCCTAGTTAGGGTTAGAGACTGTTTTTTTATTTTCTAAAATTCTTTTCTATTTCTGTTTTGTTTTTCCTCTTTTGTATTTTCAAAGTAGATCTGTTTTGTATTCTTTAAAATAGTAAATAGATTCAAAATATTTTGAAATACACATGGCCCTCCTTAATATATTAAAAATTCCATGCAGGCTTATTTGGTGAAGCATTGGTAGCATTTCCCAATGCATTACTTAGAGAGGGAAAATACCAAAGTAGGGTTTTAGTGTTTTGTTTCTCCAAACCTTTTTCATTGCATTTTGTCTTAACAAAATATGCATGAATGCTCATGATGCACATTCAAATCCTAATTGCATTTATTAAAACTTGGGGTGTTACAACCAATATGTATTTTATTATATAAAAGAAGCATTTTCCATTTTTTAAAATCTCTTTTTGTTTTCTATTTGAACCCTCTTGTCAGTTTTGCCCTTGGTTTTAAAATTCTACTCAATTTTTCCTTTGGTTTTTAAGTTCTACTCAATTTTCCCCTCCCTCTTAGTGACAAACTCTAACACCTGGGCTCATCTTGGCTGCTACGCTATGATTGGTCGAGATAGTTGTCACGCAGATCGTACCCACCAACTGTTGATCCTCTGATTGATCCTCTGTGATCTAGCGGACATGATAACCCTTGTATCCGTCGGGGGGCACCCTATATCCATGCAAAATAACAAGTTTGCCATCGATGCTTTAACTCCATAAATAAATGATTTTGAATATAATTTGAAGGGAAAGTGTTCAAAGGTGTATAATTTTTGCATTATATTTCACTCCATGTCCTTAGTGCGATTTCAAAGAGTTCAAAGGTGTATAATTTTTGCCATATGCAAGTTTATGCATTACATTCTATGAAAATGATAATCTCTCAAGATTTTCTTAGCACATCATTGTCACGTATTAAGTGCGATTTCATACTGTTTAAATGTTTATAATTTTTGTATACGCAAGTTTAGGGATCACTTTTCACACTATAAAAATGGTAAACACCCTTTTACATTAAGAGTTCTATAATTTTTCAATTTGAAATCGTTCAAGAGTAGTGTCAATTATAAACACTCTTTTACATTAAGAGTTGTATAATTTTTCAATTTGAAAGTGTTCAAGAGTAGTGTCAATTATAAACACTCTTTTACATTAAGAGTTGTATATTTTTTAATTTGAAAGTGTTCAAGAGTAGTGTCAATTATAAACACTCTTTTACATTAAGAGTTGTATAATTTTTTCAATTTGAAAGTGTTCAAGAGTTGTGTCAATTATAAACACTCTTTTACATTAAGAGTTGTATAATTTTTTTAATTTTAAAGTGTTTAAGAGTTGTGTCAATTATAAACAATCTTTTACATTAAGAGTTGTATGATTTTTACATTAAGACGTCAGCCAAGCTCGGCTCAGACCCGGTCAACCAGCCTCAGGCCCCACCTTGCCTAGGTGGCAGTGAGGTGGCCTCGGCCCCACTTGTCAGTCTCTGGGGCAAGGCTCTGCCCTGGTGACAAATACCCCACCCCTATGCTGATGTCATAGTGATGCAATAATTCAATTTAAACTGATTAAATAATTTTAGAAAATGAATAAATATTGTAAATTCAATATCTTTTTATTTATAAGTCAGAAAATACAAATAATATATCAAAATGTTCAGAAAAATGAGAACTGCCTTTCTAAGCTACAATCATGCATTGTTCAACAACTTAAATGACAAGTATAATTAGAAGAACATAGTAACCCCTCTCATATATATCCGGAGTTTCCCCGAGTTAGGGTTTTTACCCCTCGGAACCCCGATTAAATTGTCGAGCATGCCTTAGGGTTACTTTTCAATACAATATAACTTGTCATATCATCATCCTTGCTTGAGCATTGCATCGATGCCATGTGTTGATTGTTTTCCCTTTCTTTCTGGTGATTTGGTTCTTCCCGGTAGAATACGATATCAAGATCGAGATCGAAGACCGAGATCAACACCATCGAAGTTCGAAGAGCGACGAATAATACTTGACCAACTGTAACCAAGTCAAGTACAAGATTCCCGAACATCTGCTTATCTGTTATCAACTGGCAAAGGCAAGCATAGACCCACCATGATATAATCCTATGATTTCAAATGCATTTCAATTCTTGTGATGTTGCATATGATTCTACTGTGGTCTTTTATCGATAGATAGAGTATCCTATCAATTGCATTACTCTCTTTGAGCTTATATTACCTGATCCACTGCTCCTAGCATAACTAGGTTTGGCGTGTGTGCACTGCTAGAGCTTATATCTGTGTCCTGCTTAGCCATGCATAGCAGTTGAGTCTGGTCCATCCAGATGATGTATCAGATGCAGATAATCTAGTATGACAGGAGAACATGATAAGATGAGATCAGAGGTGATATGATATTAAACATGCTAAGGCTTGTATGGAGGCCACGGTGGGATGTGGTTTTTCTAGTCCCAAGCTCGCCACCCTTAGGACCCTAGGTTCTTACCTCTTGAACCAAGACGAGCGTACAACCACACGGCGTAAATGGGGACCCCATGATTGACTAACTTGCCTAGTAGATTCCATGAGTCACATAGTTCGGGCGTTCCATTAGACATACGCATTGATAACGTTTTCAAAAGGAGGAGGTGAAGGAGGTGCATTCATACATGTATGGAAGCGTGGACCGGGTTGCTTGGGGTTGATGGCGCCCCTGGTAAACCAACCTCGCCTCACATCTTTAAGTACCGACTTAGGGATTTGACCCGTTACGGCGGAACCATACTTATTGCGTGACTCATGGTCTTGGCGAAAGCAAGGTAAAGGTCGTGTCCAACCACACCCTCTGCCAGCACACCAAGGAAGTGTGTCAAGTGGCATTAAGAGTCGGTTGGTACGCGTGGGTAAAGTTGTACACCCCTGCAGGGTAATAATCTTTCGGAAAGCCGTTTCCACGGTTATGGACGACTTGGGAATGGACGGGAGATCATAGAGAACATGAACCTAATCATAAAACTTGGCAACTAATGTTTGTTAAGGATGCTTCCTCATGGGTACGAGGGGGTGATCCTAGTTCAGATGATTATGATTCGGTGGATATCAAAAGATGATGATCAATATTTTAAAATACTCTGAATAGACGAGCTTCTTCTCTCTCTTGTTTTATAAACAAGGACGGATTTATGCAAAACAACTCCACCAGCCATAAATCTTGCCGAGTACACCATGTACTCACCCTTGCTTTGTTGATACTTTTGGCAGAGTAAGTGTTCCCTGAAGATCAGTTTGGTACTACATCGGCATCGACGAGTAGCTTGGGGTTCCCGGCCGGCAGCCTGGAATCTATGGGCTGGACGTCATCGTTATGCTTCAGGCCTCTTAGGACATTTGTTAAGTTTGCTATACTTAATAGCATAATTTGCCTTCCGTTGTTTGATGTTTTTGGTCAGTGACCTCTGCTTGTAATAATTTGGTTCTCTGCTCAGTTATGAGCTTGGTGTAATAATTTTTGTGTCGTAGGGTCACTGTCGTGTTACTGATTCTTCACTGGATATTCTCGAGCTCAAGGTTAAGCTTATGTCATACGGAGTTCTGGGATTTGTTTAGCCCTGATCCCGGGGGTTTCACAATTGTTGGTATTAGAGCAGTACCGACCATAGGAAAACCTTGCTATTGGTCGATGTTGAGTCTAGTACTTTGTCAACACCCGGATTTTTCAATCCTAGATGCCTGTTATGCCATACATCGCAATCCCAGGATTACCATTTTTGCGAGACATAACAGAATTGGATACCATAGTACATCATCCATTACAAACGATACATAAGTTCTTACACAAATAGGGATCTCATGATCCAGTTCTTAATACAACATCAAGTAGCGGAATACGTAGCAATAACAGTAGCGTAGGTGAAGCTCCATCTTCGGGGTCACAGGCAATGCTGACGATGGGAGATGATCCTAGTTGTCGTAACCTTCCTAGGGTCCATCTTCCAGGTACTCCTCTTCAGAGTCTGGCCATGGAAATAGCCAGGGAAAAAGCCATGAGTACTCTTTAAGTACTCGCAAACTAATACTAATAGGTAAAGGTTTTTTTTGGATAATAGGACACTAGGCTCTAGGGTTATTTTGCAAAAGCTAGATTTATCTCTACTAAGCTCCAAAGCTAGTCACAATTTTATAAATCCTAAGTGGGAACTTGTATTTCATATCACAACTCTGTTGTGGTCAAGTCAAAGTCTCATTTCATCTCACAGGTCATTTTGAAAAGTCTGACGGGGGAACAGTATGGCCACTCCAACTGTCCATAACCGCGGACGCGGCTATTCGAATAGTTTGACACTCTGCAGAGATTGTACACTTTCACCACAACATTCGATACATCCGTCAGGAACAAATCCTGAATTTACTATACTCAGTATGCGGATAATCAATCCTAACCTTTCGATTACACGCCCTATTACAAGCACCTCTCCCGTGAGTTTGGCCTCCCAACCATGACCAACTGTCATCTTGGGTACTGCACAGGTGGACAATCTTCACAAGTAGCCTCAGCTCAAACCTTGGCCGTGAGGGAACTAATACTAAGGAATATAAGTTTCCAGTCAAGCCCTACCCAATATTCGGGTATTGTGGTTGTACGATAAAATTGGAATGGTATCGCATCCAGACAACCATCAGTTTTATAAAGGGCTAAGGCTCATGCCTCAACATTTTTATCACCAAAATTCTCAAGTGTTTGGAGACACATGTCCAAAACATTTCAATAGAATGATTGTAAGGTTCCCAACCTTTAATAAGGTAGAGATCCCTGTGTTTACAATGCTAGTCCCTGGATCAATAGCTAGCATCCAAAGTTAAGATGTAATATCAAGATACAAAGGTTATAATACAACTTTATAACCAGGAATAACATAATTTATTACATCTTACATAGCACATTTGGCTATTACATTACATTGCAGCATAATATCTATAAGCATGGGGCCCTTCATCTTCAAAGTGCCACAG
Source organism: Avena atlantica (assembly GCA_910589765.1). NCBI lineage: Eukaryota > Viridiplantae > Streptophyta > Magnoliopsida > Poales > Poaceae > Avena > Avena atlantica. The sequence continues at coordinate 434,780,972 of OU342735.1, read as the reverse complement.
GCAGACCTGTTGGTTGTAGACTTGTAATCCTAATCACTTAAACTTCACTAATATCAAACAAACCTGCAACATAACAAGTTACAGCCACAAGGGTCAATACATTTGAATTGTATTGGCAAGTGATACTATGGTAGTATAGTGGAGTCTATCATCTATATGCGTTTGGCAAAGTGGAGTTGAGGCTTGCATTGCTCAAAATAGATTTTTCCTTATCATTTGAAAACACTAAGTTTTTGCTTGACAAAAATCACCCAAGGCATCTACCAATCAAAGATTGAAGATCCTTTAACCCTTGTTCAACCACAAGTTTTTAACTTAGAAATTTGGATGATGAGATTCTTGATAGCTTCCATGCCTTGATGCTCAAGTTGTCCATTGCCATGGACTTGGCTAAGTACTTAGATTTTTCCATCTGCAGAGGTTGTGCACTTTCCCCACCAGACTTGGTTTCACCAAGACAGGACCTTTCAGAAGCCTTCCTTTAGACCAAATGGACGCGCTCCAACCTATCATTCCCACTACCACCAACTTTCCAAATGGCTAAGTTCTAGCAACTTATGTGATCCAGGCAGAGCCCATATTGCCAAGTGGCTACACTAGAAGCTTCTTAACACTTGGCCTCTAAAATCTCTTTGTTCCTGGGTGGCTTACCACAAGTGAGATACACAAGGTAAACCATAGCCATGGGCCTTGTGTAACCACTCAACCAAAACCACCAATCAAGTCCCTTTCCACCCAGGTGATTCATTGACTTAGTTGTTTTATTAAGCAAAACAAGTCCAAGGACTTAGAAATTTTTCCATAGCATGAATATATATTCCACCCTTGTTTTATATTAGCTAAGCTAAGCATGATAGTAGTAGGGATCTTTAACTTAGAAATTTCTAATAAGGTTTCATCTACTAGGATTTCCCATAGCATGGTTTATACTTAGCAAAAATTACATGCAAGTCCTACTTAGAGATATCACTAATGCATAGTGAAAATAATGGGACAAAAGTATGAAGCATCACTTGCATTTTTGGTAGAGTATAAGTTCACTCCTTGATCTTTGCAATGTTCACACACTTCAAGTCACTACAATTCAATCAAGCAAACAACATTTCAATCTACCATTTCAAGCAATTCATCACATAAAATGATAAAGTCAAAGTAATGCATGCAAGCATGCCAAGCTTTGTTTTATTTGAAAAAGTGGTTCCTAATGGGTCATAAACATTTGAAAACACCTAATGGTTATTTTATAAAGTGGCAAAGTCATTTGCAAAAGATTTCACTTCATAAACCATTTTCAAATCAAGGTATCATTTTATGTGGTGTAGAAATGTTTTTTTACTAAGGCATTAATCTATAGGGTTCACAAAATATGTTTTCACACCATAAAATCTTCTGTTTAGGGTCAGAGAGTTTATTTCCAAAACATTTCTCAAAGGTTTTCCTCCAAAACCATTTTTAATAAATAAACCATATTTTATTTGACTAGAATTGATTTAAATCAAAGATTCATTATTTTGTTTCTCCGAATATATTTTTGAATCCACAAAGTGTTTCCTATGGTTAGTAGGTTCAAAACACACCATTTCCAAAAGATTTTATCCTAAAAATCATTTTGGAATAATTTTTATAATCTAAACAAGCATACATAAGTTTTTGCAAAAACAAACATTTTACCAGAAGCTTTTTACTAAACAAAGTGCATGGTTGGATAGTTCTTGCTTTTCTAAATCCATTGATATAAAGTTTGCAAAATTTGGACGTGTAGATTTAAAGTTATGGATTTTTCAAATTTGCATACAAATCAGATTCTAATTCTGTTTTAAATCAAAGGCTGGGCCACGCGGCGGCTTGCTATTGGCTGATACCGATTCGGTTGGATCAACCTCTGTGAGGCGTTGGATCTAAACAGATCGCACGGCTCTGGTTCAACTCATAACCCTTCGCTTAGTTCTATTCTCCGCCATCGGATCAAGATCTAACAGACACGTCTGCTTGGTCAATAACGGGCGGCGCTGCGCGGTGGTGAGCGGCGGCGCACGCTCTGGCTACGGCGGAGCCGGCAATACAGGAAGCAAGGAGGGTAACGAAGATGCTCACCGTGTTCGTAGGGTACTGGTGAAGCTCATGGTGGTGCTGGCTTGGCGAGGGGCGCACCAGAGAGGCGACGATTTCTCGCCGGAGCTTGCAGCGGCGTCGGGTTCGTCTGGTGGTCGTCGGGGGCAAAGTTCGCGGGCGCGCTAAGGCAAACGGAGCACACGGTTAGACGCGTACGACTATAGGGATCATAGGAGTACAAATAGGAAGGCTCGGGGTGGTCGGCTCTTACCAGGAAAACTCGTCGGAGGTGAGACAGACGGTGGCGGCGAGTTGAGGTCGTCCTTGCCGACGCTAGGGATCGCACGCGGGGGAGCTAATGCTACGGGAAGGTGCGCCTAGGTCTGGGGAGTGCGTGAGCTTGGTCGAGGAGGCAAGGGGCGGTGTCTACTGGCCGGAATCGTTTGCGGAACTCGCCGGAGACAGTGGCAAGGCGAGGCGAAGTTGTCGCAGCCTGGAGGTAGAGGGGAGGGGCTGCTTGGGAGAAAAGAGAGAGAGGTCACGGGCGGTTAAATGTGCGCGGTTACTGGGAGGAATCAAGGCCTCCATCAACGCGTATTCAACGCCGGAGTTACTGGCTGCAACGGCAGGGCGACGGAGTCGTGGTTGAAGACGATGAACAGGAGGGGTGGGGCCTTGCAGTCAGCGAGGGAGAGAGATAGGGAGAGGGGCCACCTGTCTGGGACTGCGCGGGTGCGTGTTTGGGTGCAAACGTTTCGTGCGTGGAGGAAAGAAGTTGGCCTGGAATGGGCTGCTGGGCCTGCTTAGTTGGGTCGAGTCCTTTAGCATTTTTTTTTGTACTAAAACTTTTTTCCTTTTTCTAATTGATTTTCTGTTTTGAATTTCAATCAAACAATTCAAACAATCAAATCCAATCAAACTTCCACCACACTTTGTATTGAGTTTAGTTCTATTTAACAACAATAATTCCAAGACCCAAAATAATATTTTTATTTTAGGGTCCATTAATAATTAAATGAATAGACCTTAATCATTTAATTCAAATAGGATTTGTTTTATTAAAATATTTATTTTGAAATCTAAAATAAAACCAAAAACACTTCAGTAGATTTTATTTGAGAATATAAAATACTTGGAAAACTTGTTTAAAATAATTTAACAAGTTTTGATGTTTAATTAAAATGGGAAAAGTCCTTACTTTAATAAAATTGGTTTATTAATAAACTCTTATTATTTTATTTAAATAAACCTTTACTCTTTTAATCAAAGCAAAACATTTATTTCAAAAGCTTGGCCAAGGTTTAATTTTGGCTTTATAAAATAATCCTTATTTATATTTCTACTTTTTCATTTGAAAACCAAATCTTTTTAAAAGATCCAAAAATAGTAATTTCACATATTTAATATTTTCTTTATTAATTGTTTTATCTTTTCAAATCCCTTTAGGATTTGTTTGATCAAATAGGTTTGAAGGTTTCCAATTGGAATCAAAAAGTTTCTTCTCACCCTGAAAATCAACAAAGTTTTATTTTATTTATTTATTTTTCACATAACAAGATTTGAAAAATCTTGGGATGTGACAATGATCCATCATTCCAAGGTTTTCATAACCATTTTTCCACCAAGTATTCCCTTCTAGAGTTTATCAAGTTTTATGCTTAGCACTAGCATCTACAGGTGGGGGTAGTAATGATGAGGGGTGGTAACTAGTGGAGTTTCAACTAAGTACAACCTTATGTCTCAGGCTGATGTCAAGGTTTCTAACTTAGGCCAAATTTTATGCTCTTTATGCAACCTTCAGCATCTTTCCAATATCTACCAGTCACTTAAGTAAACTCTAAGTAAGCTTTGATAAAGAAATAAAGTAAGAAGCTTGCACATAAAACTAGGATTGGTTTATCAAATGGGTATGATCACATATGCTTAAGGCATAGTAACAAGTAGGGGTTTGTTGCATCAGTAGGGTATCCTGCAAGTGTTAGCTTACATCAATGTCGATATAAGCTTGCCTTGTGCAGAGCAGTGGTTAAAGTTCTCCTCAGCTTCTTCTTTGTAGTATCCTCCTTCCTCCTCGTATCCTTGGTCGGTACTAGCGTCTATGAATAAATACGAGGTACACAATCACCAAACAATACTTAACTACTTGCAATCATCACACATAAGGGTCCTATGGATGACATAGCATCATCCCTAACATTACAAGGTTAAGGCTTGGTTTAAATCTTTTTATTTTTAGAAAAGTAATTTCTACTCATTGAAAAACTACTTAAGATTTAATATTCTCCAAACCCAACATGGGATCATGTTGACACATGTCATCACCACATATTGTAGTTCATGGGAATGTGATTTAAAGTGGTGTCACAATTTAATAAGGTTTTACCCTTTTATTTTAATTAATTAAAGTGGCTAGAAATGCTTATGTAGCATTCTTTTATTACTTGAACATTATTTCTGCAAGTAAACCTATATATTTTTATATATTCTGAAAGGTATGGTTAAATGTGATTTTTGAGAGTTGGAATCAACTCAAAAGCTATTATGGTTTAAATTAAAAAAAATGTTTGAGTGCAGAAAAGCTTCTGCCTTGTTATTTTTACCATGGGTGATCTATAGATCCAAATGACTTGAGTCCAACGGGCTTGGATTCAGCATTCACAGACTTTCCAACAAAATTGGTTTCATTCTATTTGGTGCACTGAATCGATCTGGGTTGATTTTTGAAGTTCGGTACAGAAGTGTGTTTGAATTGAAATAGAAAAAGTTTAATTTGAATAACTGGGCTGCGCGGGAAAAATTACTGGGCCGGCCTGCTAAGCGCAGTGATCCCGTGGGCTGCTTAAGTGGGTGTCCCCACTCGTCAGTGACACGGGGCTGGGCGAAGCGGTATGGGGCAACATGGATCGTTCGATCTAGTTCTAATCTAACGGCTGGGAGTCATCGTCGACGCGAGACAACTCGGGCGAGAATGAAACCTAGCGCGGCCAGTGAGGGTCGCTGGGGGCTCACCGGGGTACTGGCGAGGTTCGGCGAGGCGGGCGAACGACGAAGTCGACGACGGCGAACTCATGGGTGGTCGCGGCAGCTCCTGGGGCGGCTCCAATCGCTGGCTCCCTTCTTCTCCGGCAGCGGCAGGCTCCAGTGAAATTATGGCGGGGTGGTGCTCGCCTTGCTCTGAGAATGGCGTGGCACGATCAGTGAGGAGAGGGGAGTGAGATGGTGTGAAGAAATCGTGCGGGTGTGGCCTCTATTTATAGTCGAGCGAGGGGACCGTCGGGGCGCACGCTGAGCTCGTCGGGGGCGATGTTACAGGAGGCTAAAGGCATGGGCAAGGGTAGGGGACGGTGCGGTGTCTCCTGGCGATGCTCAACGACATGGTCTCAAGGCATGGAGCGGCGTGGTTTGGTCTGGAACGAGCGGTGCTCTGCGCGGCAGAGGCGGCGTCTTCGACGGCGGGCGGTGGCTGTGCGGCACGGGACGGCAAGCGGGGATGTCTGGCGGTCTCCTGGGTCAGTGGGGATTGTGTATGCACGCGGCGAGGGTGGCGCGCGGTCTGTGGGTGATGATCGAGGGTGGCGCTCTGGCGCACGCTCGGGAAGGTCTGGGCGCGGCTTGTGCGCGTGGTCCAGGGCTTGGCAACGCTCGCGGCTGGGACAATGAGTGGCAGTGGACGGTGGGCTGCCTCCCAGACATGCTGGCTAGGCTTGCTGCTGCTCCTAGCTTGTTGTCGACTATGGGGTGGCAAGAGGGTGCTCGGCTATTCACCATTGATGACAATGGCAAGCTCACAGTGGTACTAGTGCCTGGCTAATCTTCCTAGATGATCTACTGAGTTGTGTGTGAGCTAAATGGGGAACCAGTTAGGCAAGAATCAATGATCACAATAGTGTTTGATGTTTGTTTGATTTGTGTCTGCAACCTGTTTGATGAAATGGCCGCATGAAATCAAGTTTTGAATTTTGAAATGATTTTTGGTGGGTTTGCTAGATTGGTGCTGTGTGGCATCCCGCAAAACCACTACTAGAAAATCGCGTTGTTTTTGTGCATTGCATCATCATGACCGCATGCTCATGTCATCATGCCACATTGCATTTGAGCATCGTCATCATCTTGCATTTGCTTGCATAAAACTATTTTCGGAAAACCTAATTTGTTTTCTAAACGCCCCGTCTTTATTCAAACGCAAAACCCGGGACACCGGAGTATTTTGTTTTGTTTGCTATCGTTTTGCAAAAATCTATTTGAAATAAATAAATTATTTAATTATTTTAGTGGGGGCAGTCGAACGGGCCGATTCGACCCAGTCGACCACCCCCATGCAAAAACAATCGGTCCACCCAAAATCCTAAAACTACCAGTCCTATTCTACCCACCCCTCCTCCACCTCACCCCCTCCAATCCCCTCTCGCCACCTCAGCCTGGCCCTCTCCCCACCCAATCCCCAACCTCCACCTCCCCACTCCCTCTCCCCAATCCAGCCGCCACCTCAGCCGAGGCCCCACCCCGCCGACAGTTTTCCCGCCCGCGTCCGCACCTGGGCGCGCGCCCCCGCGTGGCTCCCGGTCCAACCCCCCCCCCCCCCACCTGCCGCACCAGATCCCCACGCCCTGGCCCCGCCTGGTCCCACGTGGCCCCACCCAGACAGACCCTCCCCGACCCCGCTCCCTCTCCCCCAGGTTCCCCCGTCCTCTTCCTCCTCGCCCCCCGTCTTCCTCCCCACCAGCGGCCGCCAGGCCCCGTCCTCTCCGCGCCGCCAGTCCCCCCTTCGCCACCGCGACGCCCCTGCTCGCCTCGCCCTCGCCGCGCCTCTCTCGGCCATGTTGCGCCGCTCCCCTACGCCCCTCTCTGTCCTGACCTCCTCGCGTCGCCGGACCGCCCCGCGAGCTCCGGCCTCCTCCGCGCGTCCCCGCCGCCGGAGCTCCCCCGCCTCTGCTCCTTCCCCTCCCGGTGAGCCCGAGCTTCCCCGCCCTCCAGCCGCCGTCCTCGGCCTCGAGCCTCCCCCTCCTGCGTGACGCCGCCGCCGGGCCGCCTCAGCGTGCGACCGCCCGCCTCCACCACCGCGACCCCGACCCCCTGACCCCCACCTCGCCGGACCCTCCCGCCTCGCCGGCCGCCTCGCCTCCTCCGCCACCCGCCGTCCCCGATCCAGCCTTCACCCCGCGGGCAGGACCTCGCTGCCTCGCCTTCAACCGCGTCCGGCGCAGCGGCCGCCGCCCGCCGTCCGCTGCCGGTCCGCCCTGCCTGCACCTCCCTCCGCCTCAGCGCCCCGTCGACCCCGCTCGGCCCCTCCGTCCTTCCTCGCCGCCGTCGGAGGTCCCCTGGGCCCGCCCCCGAGCGCCGCCGCGCCCGGCCGCCCGCGTCTCTCCCTCGCGCGCCGACCCGAGCCGGCCACGTCCTCCCCGCCCTCTGCAAGCGCCTCCGGCCCCACCGCCGGCGGTCTCCCGCGCGTCTGCGGGCGCGTCCCCGGCCGCCGTCCTTCCCCTCCCCGGCGCTGTCCGGCTTGTCGACCTCGCCGACCTGCGTCTGGCCCTTCCAACCCTGGCTCGGCCCTGTCGACGTGCTCCTGTCCCGGTGGTCTGCCTCCACTCGAACATGGTCCCAGCTTTTTGCAAGTATGTTGATGGCGTGGAGATGTTGGTGTTGCTGATCGAGACCTCGGGGTGAACAAGTACCAAGTTTGGGCAATGATAACGATGTTGCTCGGGCCCCCATGCCAAGATCTTCCAAAGAACATGCCATCCGACAAGTTCGTCATCGACCACCATGACGCCAAGGTCGTCTACACGGACCGCAAGACCGTTCCCCGAAGCCGAAGATAGATCCCAAACCCGGTGCCGCGCCAAGATCTCCTTCACAGACGCGGAACCGATGCCCCGTTCACAGAGTCCGAAGACCGATACCGCCGAACCCGAGCGCCAAGGTCGCCTTCCCGGACCCCCGAGGATCGATCCGAAGCGCCAGGACTCGAACCTGAAGAACGCCAAGATCGCCGACGCGGATACGCCAAGTTCATCTACCCCGGACACCGTGCGACAATATCTACCTCACGGACCCGAAGACCACGACGACGATAGGAACGACACCGACCCGGAAGAACCCGATGCGCCCCCGACGCCGAACCAAGTCCTGCTTCCCGGTTGCGACAAGACCCCTTCCCGCACCGATCCCGATCCCGTCGAGCTGTTCCCCGTCGAACCCTGAGTCCGATCCCTGAACCCGAACCCCGGAACCCCAAGATCTTCCGAACCCTAACGTGTGATTCCCTTCCCGAGCCCTATTTTATAAAATGGAATATAAACTGTCGCATATTAATTGATCATGCATGCATACTTGTCTGTGGTTTGGGGGCCTTATGCCGATTCACCTAATAATTAAATATGGGGCCCATATGCGGGCAAATCTAGTCTTATATTGGCCTCATTTAAATTTGTGCATCGAACCGGTACTATCTTTTGCCATGTTCAAACAACATTTAATTTGCGGGGTAGATAAACAACTTGAACCATATAATCATTTTCGGGACCCCTGGTTCCACTTAATATGACCTAATTGCATCGCATCTTTGCCATGTCATACACCATGCATGCATCATGCCGGTCTTCTGTCGTAGTATTAAATATTGCATCCGGTGTTTATTCTAGTGTTTTGCTTCTTCGCGGATAAGGCCGTTGAGTTGATGTGAGCTTCGCCCCGATCTTCGGATGAACCCTTCGACAATGTTTTCAGGCGAGCATCTCCCCCTTTCTACCTATCTTACTTTATAGTATTTATTCCCTCCTGTTGATCTATTGCTATCTGTGTTGCGATGCTCTAGTTTCCGTACCCGTGATATCCCTTGCAGCCATATATTGCCTTGGACACATCCTATTACCTGTTGAATTGGTAGATAGTTGGACTTACGCGTCGTAGTCGCTTGCTCAAGTGCTGTTGCGTGTCGTCAAGTACCACAGTTGTTGGAGTATTGCCGCATGTTCAATGTTGGAGATGATCATGGCTTTAATTGTTGTTCACTTTAATTACTGTTTAACAACTAAAATTGAAGTAGGTAAGCAGAGGCATCGGTGGGTGATAGATAATATCTGGTTCCCGACCGCCCACTTGTGTCCCGTAGGACCCCGACTTCTTGACACCTGTTCCGAGATCGAGAGCGCTAACCACAGGTGGGGAGATATGGGCCCCCCATCGATTAGTACCTGATTTCAAAGTATTGTACTGGGGGCCACAGCTAGTTTGAGGTTTTAATTACTATCATGTACCTATGCCATGCTTTACTGCTTTATTTACGATTGTGTGAGGAGCATGCTGTACTGTTTAGGAAGCGGAGTGTTTTCGCGGTATCGACAGTCCCAGTTTTGGGATTTGCTGTCGTTTACAGCCACTGACGCAAACCCTGAGTCCGTCTCGGAGACCGGCCGACTTCGTTGCGGGTGTACTTAGTGGGGTGCCCCCCCGTGCTTGCTTTGGGTCTGGGAACGTCGTGACTTAGGCCCCGCCGACATACCGATGGGTGTATGTTAACTGATCTGGCAAAAAGGGTCGAAGTGCTTGTGGATACTTTGGTGCACCCCTGCAGGGTTAAATCTTTTCGAGAAGCCGTGTCCGCGGTTATGGACGACTTGGAGCACAGGTCTCGATCATAGACAACTATAACTAAAGTTTATTGTTATAATTTGACTTGTATCCGATATGACTAGTAATCAGCTTCACTACAACGGAAAGGCTAAATAAAAGTACCAACAACTGCTGGGTTTTGGGTTATCTCATGCTAATTGTATTTGACTAGTAAGTGTTGTAACTATCACGGAATGGTTAACTAAAAATGCCCACCGCTTATTTTATCAGGATGATTATCTATACCTGACTAGTAATTACTGCAACGATAACTGAATAAATAAAACTGCCAACTGTGTGAGTTCCTCGGTTGACTTCCTCGTTTGGTCTCGAGGGGGAAACACCAGGATGGGTTTTTTTGATGGTAGCATCAGGTTGGGTCCGAATAGGTCTTTCTTATCCCTCTCTGATAGCCGCCAGTTGTATCGAGTCTCTATAGGTTGTTTAGTGCATGCTGCCGCTGCCGCTTCAGTCCACCATACCTATGTAGGCGAGGACCGCCGAATTCTAGCCTCGCCGTGTACTGGCCTCAGTACTGACGCTCCTCTTTTTCCTTTGCCCTTTGTCGGCACCCCTTTTGTTTAAGCAGGTTTTGAGATTGACGTCGTTAGCAGGGTTACCCTTCCGGCTTGGCCTGGGCAGGGTTATGGACGCCATTGGTTATTCTTCAGGGCTCTTAGCCCCCTTTGCATCTTGTCCGTAGTCGGACGCTCTATCATTTTCAAGGTGATTTGGATCTTTGTATTGTATATCTATATTCTTGACTCTTTGAGTCGCTGTTGTATATATCTGTTTTGTGGGTCCCATCGAGGACTGTTGTGTAATGTTATTACTTCGTTTTCCACCCGCACGAAAGTGCCTGGTGGGCACCTTCGAATCGTTTCTATGCGGGTTTGGCGAGTTGCGCTAAAACTTGCATAGGGCCGATTCTGAGGGTGTTACAGAGTGGTATCAGAACTCGGCAGTTGCGATACCCCACAAGTCCAGCATGTAGGATAACCTAGCTAACGGCCGAAGTAGAGTGTCAAAACTATTTTTGAAAAAATCGGTTGGATAGTTCAGATTAGGTCTGATTTTTATTCCTTACCCCTCTGCTATTCTCCTCTTACCCCTAAGTGTTTTGGATCCACTCTCTTCTCTCTCTTCGAGTCCAGGATTTCTCGTGGTTGGGTTCCGTCGTACCTTCAGGGTTTCGCTTCCTCCTTTGATAACGGTGTTCTACCATCCGGTGTTCATGCTATCTGAGTGATCCTTTATCTGTGGTACCATTCTTTGTTCTTTGTTTGTGCCTTCCGGTGTTTTCCGACGCGACGACATCCTCTACGCCAGATCCTATGCAGAGTCTGCATCACTCCTTTGTTCCTGAACCTTGTTTGTCGAGATATTCAGTCTAAATTCTAAGGGTTGGTTGCATAATCTATCTGTTCGTGTATAGAGTAATGCTTTGAGTGCGGGATGGAGTCGCGACCATACCACTACTCTTATCATTTGCTTTGTATATGGAATGGTTGATCGATGCAATTCTACTCCTTCCACGGAAGTTAGAGGTGGCCTTACCTTTAACTTCGTCCGTTGTTTATCCGGAGTGTTCTCTTGACGAACAGGATCAACGACCCTTTGTTGGTGGTGTCACCGATTTCAAGACGGAGAATGAACCATTGTTGGTGGTGTCGCGAAGATCTACACGAAGCGAGAATATGCAGATCGCCGACCTTCTTTCCGGTATCATGAGGCGGATCTCGAGGGCGAGATCCATTGTTAGTGGTGTCAAATTGTGGCATCCCGCAAAACCACTACTAGAAAATCGCGTTGTTTTTGTGCATTGCATCATCATGACCGCATGCTCATGTCATCATGCCACATTGCATTTGAGCATCGTCATCATCTTGCATTTGCTTGCATAAAACTATTTTCGGAAAACCTAATTTGTTTTCTAAACGCCCCGTCTTTATTCAAACGCAAAACCCAGGACACCGGAGTATTTTGTTTTGTTTGCTATCGGTTTGCAAAAATCTGTTTGAAATAAATAAATTATTTAATTATTTTAGTGGGGGCAGTCGAACGGGCCGATTCGACCAAGTCGACCACCCCCATGCAAAAACAATCGGTCCACCCAAAATCCTAAAACTACCAGTCCTATTCTACCCACCCCTCCTCCACCTCACCCCCTCCAATCCCCTCTCGCCACCTCAGCCTGGCCCTCTCCCCACCCAATCCCCAACCTCCACCTCCCCACTCCCTCTCCCCAATCCAGCCGCCACCTCAGCCGAGGCCCCACCCCGCCGACAGTTTTCCCGCCCGCGTCCGCACCTGGGCGCGCGCCCCCGCGTGGCTCCCGGTCCAACCCCCACCACCTGCCGCACCAGATCCCCACGCCCCGGCCCCGCCTGGTCCCACGTGGCCCCACCCAGACAGACCCTCCCCGACCCCGCTCCCTCTCCCCCAGGTTCCCCCGTCCTCTTCCTCCTCGCCCCCCGTCTTCCTCCCCACCAGCGGCCGCCAGGCCCCGTCCTCTCCGCGCCGCCAGGCCCCCCTTCGCCACCGCGACGCCCCTGCTCGCCTCGCCCTCGCCGCGCCTCTCTCGGCCGCGTTGCGCCGCTCCCCTCCGCCCCTCTCTGTCCCGACCACCTCGCGTCGCCGGACCGCCCCGCGAGCTCCGGCCTCCTCCGCGCGTCCCCGCCGCCGGAGCTCCCCCGCCTCTGCTCCTTCCCCTCCCGGCGAGCCCGAGCTTCCCCGCCCTCCGGCCGCCGTCCTCGGACCCGAGCCTCCCCCTCCTGCGTGACGCCGCCGCCGGGCCGCCTCAGCGTGTGACCGCCCGCCTCCACCACCGCGACCCCGACCCCCTGACCCCCACCTCGCCGGACCCTCCCGACTCGCCGGCCGCCTCGCCTCCTCCGCCACCCGCCGTCCCCGATCCGGCCTTCACCCCGCGGGCAGGACCTCGCTGCCTCGCCTTCAACCGCGTCCGGCGCAGCGGCCGCCGCCCGCCGTCCGCTGCCGGTCCGCCCCGCCTGCACCTCCCTCCGCCTCAGCGCCCCGTCGACCCCGCTCGGCCCCTCCGTCCTTCCTCGCCGCCGTCGGAGGTCCCCTGGGCCCGCCCCGAGCGCCGCCGCGCCCGGCCGCCCGCGTCTCTCCCTCGCACGCCGACCCGAGCCGGCCACGTCCTCCCCGCCCTCTGCAAGCGCCTCCGGCCCCACCGCCGGCGGTCTCCCGCGCGTCTGCGGGCGCGTCCCCGGCCGCCTTCCTTCCCCTCCCCGGCGCTGTCCGGCTTGTCGACCTCGCTGACCTGCGTCTGGCCCTTCCAACCCTGGCTCGGCCCTGTCGACGTGCTCCTGTCCCGGTGGTCTGCCTCCACTCGAACATGGTCCCAGCTTTTTGCAAGTATGTTGATGGCGTGGAGATGTTGGTGTTGCTGATCGAGACCTCGGGGTGAACAAGTACCAAGTTTGGGCAATGATAACGATGCTGCTCGGGCCCCCATGCCAAGATCTTCCGAAGAACATGTGATCCGACAAGTTCGTCATTGACCACCATGACGCCAAGGTCGTCTACACGGACCGCAAGACCGTTCCCCGAAGCCGAAGATAGATCCCGAACCCGGTGCCGTGCCAAGATCTCCTTCACAGACGCGGAACCGATGCCCCGTTCACGGAGTCCGAAGACCGATACCGCCGAACCCGAGCGCCAAGGTCGCCTTCCCGGACCCCCGAAGATCGATCCGAAGCGCCAGGACTCGAACCTGAAGAACGCCAAGATCGCCGACGCGGATATGCCAAGTTCATCTACCCCGGACACCGTGCGACAATATCTACCTCACGGACCCGAAGACCACGGCGACGATAGGAACGACACCGACCCGGAAGAACCCGATGCGCCCCCGACGCCGAACCAAGTCCTGCTTCCCGGTTGCGACAAGACCCCTTCCCGCACCGATCCCGATCCCGTCGAGCCATTCCCCGTCGAACCCTGAGACCTATCCCCGAACCCGAACCCCGGAACCCCAAGATCTGCCGAACCCTAACGTGTGATTCCCTTCCCGAGCCCTATTTTATAAAATGGAATATAAACTGTCGCATATTAATTGATCATGCATGCATACTTGTCTGTGGTTTGGGGGCCTTATGCCGATTCACCTAATAATTAAATATGGGGCCCATATGCGGGCAAATCTAGTCTTATATTGGCCTCATTTAAATTTGTGCATCGAACCGGTACTATATTTTGCCATGTTCAAACAACATTTAATTTGCGGGGTAGATAAACAACTTGAACCATATAATCATTGTCGGGACCCCTGGTTCCACTTAATATGACCTAATTGCATCGCATCTTTGCCATGTCATACACCATGCATGCATCATGCCGGTCTTCTGTCGTAGTATTAAATATTGCATCCGGTGTTTATTCTAGTGTTTTGCTTCTTCGCGGATAAGGCCGTTGAGTTGATGTGAGCTTTGCCCCGATCTTCGGATGAACCCTTCGACAATGTTTTCAGGCGAGCATCTCCCCCTTTCTACCTATCTTACTTTATAGTATTTATTCCCTCCTGTTGATCTATTGCTATCTGTGTTGCGATGCTCTAGTTTCCGTACCCGTGATATCCCTTGCAGCCATATATTGCCTTGGACACATCCTATTACCTGTTGAATTGGTAGATAGTTGGACTTACGCGTCGTAGTCGCTTGCTCAAGTGTTGTTGCGTGTCGTCAAGTACCACAGTTGTTGGAGTATTGCCGCATGTTCAATGTTGGAGATGATCATGGCTTTAATTGTTGTTCACTTTAATTACGGATTAACAACTAAAATTGAAGTAGGTAAGCAGAGGCATCGGTGGGTGATAGATAATATCTGGTTCCCGACCGCCCACTTGTGTCTCGTAGGACCCCGAGTTCTTGACACCTGTTCCGAGATCGAGCGCGCTAACCACAGGTGGGGAGATATGGGCCCCCCATCGATTAGTACCTGATTTCAAAGTATTGTACTGGGGGCCACAGCTAGTTTGAGGTTTTAATTACTATCATGTACCTATGCCATGCTTTACTGCTTTATTTACGATTGTGTGAGGAGCACGCTGTACTGTTTAGGAAGCGAAGTGTTTTCGCGGTATCGACAGTCCCAGTTTTGGGATTTGCTGTCGTTTACAGCCACTGACGCAAACCCTGAGTCCGTCTCGGAGACCGGCCGACTTCGTTGCGGGTGTACTTAGTGGGGTGGCCCCCCGTGCTTGCTTTGGGTCTGGGAACGTCGTGACTTAGGCCCCGCCGACATACCGATGGGTGTATGTTAACTGATCTGGCAAAAAGGGTCGAAGTGCTTGTGGATACTTTGGTGCACCCCTGCAGGGTTAAATCTTTTCGAGAAGCCGTGTCCGCGGTTATGGACGACTTGGAGCACAGGTCTCGATCATAGACAACTATAACTAAAGTTTACTGTTATAATTTGACTTGTATCCGATATGACTAGTAATCAGCTTCACTACAACGGAAAGGCTAAATAAAAGTACCAACAACTGCTGGGTTTTGGGTTATCTCATGCTAATTGTATTTGACTAGTAAGTGTTGTAACTATCACGGAATGGTTAACTAAAAATGCCCACCGCTTATTTTATCAGGATGATTATCTATACCTGACTAGTAATTACTGCAACGATAACTGAATAAATAAAACTGCCAACTGCGTGAGTTCCTCGGTTGACTTCCTCGTTTGGTCTCGAGGGGGAAACACCAGGATGGGTTTGTTTGATGGTAGCATCAGGTTGGGTCCGAATAGGTCTTTCTTATCCCTCTCTGATAGCCGCCAGTTGTATCGAGTCTCTATAGGTTGTTTAGTGCATGTTGCCGCTGCCGCTTCAGTCCACCATACCTATGTAGGCGAGGACCGCCGAATTCTAGCCTCGCCGTGTACTGGCCTCAGTACTGACGCTCCTCTTTTTCCTTTGCCCTTTGTCGGCACCCCTTTTGTTTAAGCAGGTTTTGAGATCGACGTCGTTAGCAGGGTTACCCTTCCGGCTTGGCCTGGGCAGGGTTATGGACGCCATTGGTTATTCTTCAGGGCTCTTAGCCCCCTTTGCATCTTGTCCGTAGTCGGACGCTCTATCATTTTCAAGGTGATTTGGATCTTTGTATTGTATATCTGTATTCTTGACTCTTTGAGTCGCTGTTGTATATATCTGTTCTGTGGGTCCCATCGAGGACTGTTGTGTAATGTTATTACTTCGTTTTCCACCCGCACGAAAGTGCCTGGTGGGCACCTTCGAATCGTTTCTATGCGGGTTTGGCGAGTTGCGCTAAAACTTGCATAGGGCCGATTCTGAGGGTGTTACATGCTGGTGAGTCTGCAGATGCTTGGGTTTTGAAAATTGAGCTTGTTTGAGTAGTTTTTGAAAAAGTGGGATCTTCCCATATGATAAAGATTCAATTTTGAATTGTCATTTAAACTTTGCATTTGAAACTTTCTGGATGATCACAAAGTGGGACTTGATACCTTGTTATGAGTACATTCAAGGGGTGCAAAGATCCAGAAAAGTTTCTGTTAGGTTCTGAAAGTTTGAGACAGCCAAAGTAGGCATGGGAGTTAAATTGGCCAAAATGACCATTCATTTCATATATGTGTTTTGATTTACTTTCCTTTAGGAAAAGTGTGGAAAATGTTTTAGATGATGTTTATTTCACCTAAGAAACATTTTACAAGCAATGGAACAAACAAACAAGGTGGTTTTAAAAGAATTCAAAATCCATGCATACACCTATGCATGCATTCATGATTTCATTTAGAAAAGTTTTTGTTAACCCTAATTTTGATGATTAGAATTTGATGATCCAAGCTTAGTATTTTTGGGATGTTACAAACCTTCCCCCCTTAAACAAAATCTCGTCCCAAGATTTGAAAAAGGACGAAAAGATTACCTAGGATTTGAAGAGATCAGGAAACTCCGTCCTGATGCGATCTTCGCGCTCCCAGGTAGCTTCCTCTTCTGTGTGGTTGCTCCACTGAATCTTGAGAAACTTGATGCTTCGGGTTCGGGTAGTTTGAAAAGCTTCTTCCAAAATGCGGATGGGTACTTCAGGATAGGTCAGGTCATCGTTGATCTCTATGGTCCGGTGGTCGATATTCTTGAACACTTCGGTCTTCTCGGGGACTTAGAGACACTTGCGAAGTAATGAGATATGGAACATATTGTGCACAGCTGACATCTCTTCAGGTAGTTCGAATTGATACGATACTTCTCCTCGACGGTTCAGAATTTTGAAAGGTCCGATATATCTGGGGGCTAACTTTCATTTGAGTTGGAAACGCTGCATTCCCTTCAATGGCGACACTTTCAGATAAACAAAATCTCCTATGTTGAAGGCGAGATCTCGACGTCTCTTGTCGTCGTAACTCTTTTGTCGGGATTGGGCGGTCTTGAGGTGCTCACGAATCTTGTGAACCTTCTCTTCTGCTTCTCGGAGGATGTCGGGTCCGAAAATCTGACTCTCTCCTACTTCCGACCAGTTCAAAGGGGTGCGACACTTTCTTCCGTACATGAATTCAAATGGGACCATTTGCAAACTAGCTTGGTAACTATTGTTGTAGGAAAATTCTGCAAACGGCAGACATTCTTCCCACTTGGATCCATATTCTAGCACACATGCTCTAAGCATATCTTCGAGTATTTGGTTTACTCGCTCCGTTTGTCCATCGGTCTGAGGGTGATACGCGGTACTGAAATCTAGGAGGGTTCCTAAACCTTCTTGGACTTTCTTCCAGAATCTCGAGGTAAACTGAGTTCCTCGATCCGATACTATGTTCTTGGGGACTCCGTGCAAACTGACGATTCTAGCGATGTACAACTCCACTAGCTTCGAACTCTGATATGTGGTTTTGACGGGCAAGAAATGGGCGACTTTGGACAATCTGTCCACTATGACCCAGATAGAGTCATTTCCCCTACTAGAAGTAGGTAGTCCAGTGATAAAGTCCATTCCTACAGAATCCCATTTCCATTCCGGAATTTGCAAGGGTTGCAACAATCCAGCGGGTTTTGATGTCCTGCCTTGACTCGCTGACATATATCACACTTGGCGATATAGCTTCCGATTTCTCTCTTCATCTTATGCCACCAAAATTGCTCTTTCAAATCTTGATACATCTTAGTCCCTCCGGGATGGATAGAGTAAAGAGTATCATGAGCCTCCTTCAAGATAACTTCTTTCAACTCCGAATCTGCTGGTACACAAAGGCGTCCTTTGTACCACAGAACTCCTTCTTCGTCCTCGGTGAATCCGGGTACTTTGTCCGTACCGATATGACGCTTGATTCCGTCGATACTGGCATTTCCCTTCTGCGCCTCTTTAATCTGACTGATCAAAGTGGGCTGAAGTTCTATGGTAGACAAAAATCCTTCACTTACTAATTCCATTCGAAAATCTTCCATCTCCTTGTGCAAACTTGGTTGCTCCTTCAAAATCATGGAGTTCAAGCGGCACGGCAATCTGCTAAGGGAATCTGCTACCACGTTGGCTTTACCAGGGTGATAGTGAATGTCCAGGTCGTAATCTTTCATTAGCTCAATCCATCTTCTCTACCTCATATTCAACTCCTTCTGAGTGAACATATACTTTAGGCTCTTGTGATCCGAATAAATCTCACAACGGTTTCCCATTAGGTAATGTCTCCATGTCTTCAGGGCTAGGACTACTGCTGCGAGTTCGAGGTCATGGGTTGGATAGTTTTGCTCGTGTTGCTTCAATTGTCGAGATAGATAAGATATAACTTTGCCTTCTTGCATTAGCACACATCCGAGACCAATCTTGGATGCGTCACAATACACATCGAAGGGCTTCGTGATATCCTACATGATTAAGATTGGGGCGGATATCAATCTCCTCTTGAGTTCTTGAAAACTCGCTTCACATTTGTCGGTCCATTCAAACTTCTTGTCCTTATTCATCAATTGGGTCATGGGTCTGGCGATACTCGAGAATCCTTCTACGAATTTGCGGTAATATCCCGCCAATCCGAGAAATGCACGAACTTGGGTTTGAGTGGTTGGGGCTTGCCAATCTTCTACATCTTTCACTTTGGCAGGGTCAACGGCAATTCCTCCGGTTGATACAATGTGACCGAGGAATCCTACCTCCTGTAACCAGAATTCACATTTGCTAAACTTTGCATACAGCTGATGCTCTCTAAGGGTTCCAAGAATGGTCCTTAGGTGTAGCTCATGTTCTTCTTCTGATTTGGAATAAATCAGAATGTCATCGATGAAACAACGACAAACTTATCCAAGAAGTCCATAAAAATCTTATTCATGAGGTTCATGAAATAAGCGGGGGCATTGGTTAATCCAAAAGACATGACTGTATACTCGTACAATCCATATCTGGTGGTAAAGGCAGTCTTTGGAATATCCTCTGCACGAATTTTGAGTTGATGATAGCCAGTTCTAAGATCAATCTTAGAAAACACCTGGGCACCGGTCAACTGATCAAACAAATCTTCTATCTTGGGCAAGGGGTACTTGTTCTTGATGGTGACATCATTCAACTTCCGATAATCCGTACAGAAACAGTTACCTCCATCTTTATTGTCCACAAATAAGACAGGTGATATCCATGGTGACTCACTTGGTTGAATCAATCCAATTTCTAGCATGGAATCCAGTTGCTTCTTTAGTTCTGCTAGTTCCGACGGGTTCATACTATAGGGTCTCTGGGCTATGGGTCCTGTTCCGGGGATTAGTTCGATGATAAACTCGATATCCCGATCTGGGGGCATACCGGGCAAAACATCGGGAAATACATCGGGGTATTCACATACTATCCAGACTTGGTCAATGGTAGGTTGGGCTAGACTCTTGTTACACTTGAATTGGCGAGGTAAGGTTTCAGATATATGCTCGACTGATATTCTGGTGGTACTGGTCATGGTGATGGCTTTCTTAGCACAGTCAATCAATCCCTTATGTTTGGACATCCAATCCATTCCTGGTACTACTTCCAAACCTTTAGTTCCGAGTACTATTAGATTAGCATAAAAATCTATGCCATGGATTCGGATAGGGACGGCTTTGCAAATGTTCCTAGCCTTGGTGGTTGATCCGGGAATTTGCACAATCATAACATGCTTCAGTTTGGTTGGTTGAATTTTACTAGTACAGGCAAATTCTTCGGTGACAAATGAATGTGATGCACAAGAGTCAGACAACACTCTTGCAAGTACTGAATTAACAGAAAACATACCCAGCACGACGTTTGGCGCTTCCTGAGCTTCTTCAGCATGCATGAGAAAAAGACGGCCATTGCGGTTGAGTGAATTCCCTGGGGAAAATCTTCTCCCTGGCTCGACACGACGCTGCTGCTGAGCTGGGGTGTTGGCATTGGGGGCTATAGCGTTCTTCTTGTTGGGGCATTCGTTGGAATAGTGGCCTTTATTTCCACAGTCATAACAGGTCACTTGTGACTTGTCCTTGGCTGCGACAGGCACAACATTGCTTCCAGTCCTCGGGGCAGTGTTGGTGTTGGCGGTAGCATTGTTGGTGTTGAACTTGGGTTGGGCACGGGTGAAATTGCTAGAGTTGCCGGGGTTGTTGTGATTTCCTCCGGGTCTAGGGTTTCCACGGTTGGGGTAGGTCGGACGGGTCATAGGGGGTCTGTTGGTTCTTGGGGCAAATCCTGGAGATGGGTTGGGGCGATACTTTGGGGTCTGATGGGTTCCGGGTTGATGCACCATGCGACGCTTGCGGTTCTCATTGGCTTGGTTGATCTTTCCTTCCATCTGGATAGCAGAGTCGACAAGGGCTTCAATATCAGCAAAGGGGATATTGACTAACACCGTCTGCATCTCGTCATGCAGACCATTCAGGAATCTTTGTTTCTTCTTGGCTTCGGTGTCTATCTCGTCCGGGGCATACCTAGATAATGACAAAAATTTGTCACGGTATTCCACTACAGTCATCCTTCCTTGCTTTAGATCCCTCCTTTATAAAGGAAAAGGATCCCTGTGATTGCAATGCTAGTCCCTGGATCAATGCTAGCATCCACAGTTTAAGATGAAGTACATAGAAACAAAGGTCATTATTACAGTCATTCCAGAGACAAACATAGTCTTTTACAACTCCATGGCCACAGGCCTAGTACAAGAGTTTAAATGAGTAAATAGATAAATAAGTCTTCATCTTCATGTGCCACAGGCAAGCATGTTGAGTGTAGACTCATGACTCCTAATCATCATCAGAATAACCTGCAACATCACAAGTTACAGCCATAGTGGGTCAATACATTGGATTAGTATTGGCAA
Source organism: Avena atlantica (assembly GCA_910589765.1). Lineage (NCBI taxonomy): Eukaryota > Viridiplantae > Streptophyta > Magnoliopsida > Poales > Poaceae > Avena > Avena atlantica. Next base: position 434,760,029 of record OU342735.1, on the reverse strand, counting down.
GTGATACCTTAGTAGTATATTGGTGGACTATATTCTATATGCATTTTGGATTTGCTTTGCTCAAAATAGGTTTTGCCTATCAGTTGAAAACACTAAGTTTTTCTTTGTCAAAACTTTTCCCAAGGAACCACCAATAGACATTGGGGTCCTTCACCCTTGTTCAACCACAAGTTTTACTTAGAAATTGGGATGAGGAGATTCTTGATAGATTCCATGTCTTGATGCTCAAGTTGTCCAATACCAGGGACATGGCTAAGTAATTAGATTCCTCCATCTGCAGAGGTTGTGCACTTTCCCCACAAGACTTGATTTTCACCAAGACAGGACCTTTCAGAAGCCTTCCCTTAGACCAAATTGACGCTCTCCAACCTATCAATCCCACTACCACCAACTGTCCAAATGGCTAAGTTATTGCAACCTATATGATCCAGGCAGAGCCCATACTGCCAAGTGGCTGCACTAGAAGCTTCTTAACATATGGCATCTCAAATCCCTTTGTTCCTGGGTGGCTTTCCACAAGTAAGATACACAAGGTAAACCATATAAATGGGCCTTGTGTAACCACTCAACATAACCCATTCACAACCATTCCACCCAGGTGATTCATTCGCTTAGTTGTTTTATTAAGCAAAAACATAGTCCAAAGACTTAGAAATATTTATTCATAGCATGAACATATGGACACCCTTGGTTGCTACTAGCTAGTCTAAGCATGGCATAGATAAGCATCTTAACTTAGAAATTTCTAGCAATTCTACAACTACTAGGATTTCCCAAGAATAGCATATAAGCAAAATATAACCCTGCAAGACTAGCAAAAATATTTCTAATGCATTGTTGAAAAACATAGGGATAAAATCATGAAGCACCACTTGCCTTGGTAGTTTGGAGAGTAGCTACAATCCTCACAATCACAATCACTATTTGCACCAAAATCTACACATAAAATGATAGCACCAAATCACATACAAAATAAATACAAGCAAAAATATATGAATGCATGCAATATGATTATGTGATGATTTTCTAAACTCAACAAGACAAGTGCACAGTACTGGTTCATAAACAAGTTCAAAACTTGCCAAACAATCTTTATTTGAAAACTAATAAATTTCTCAAATTATTAATATACACAAAATAGGCCTACACATGTTTCTCTAAAAATAACCATTTTAACATAAACAAAACATTAAACACATTTCATATATGGAAAGGTCTTTCTCTCCTGATTCCATTGATATAAAATTCATCAAATTTGGACATGGGAATCAAAAGTTATGATTAAAACAAAATCAAACATCTAATAGATTCAAATCAGAAATTTAAAACAAAATCTGTGCCACGCGGCGGCTTCTAACTGGTTGGTACCGCTTCGCGCCGGATCACGCTTCTGAGCCATTGTATCTAACTTAATCGCGTGGCTCTGATTGAAACTTACCGCTTCACCTATGATCTATCGTGACAACTAGATCTAAATCTAACGCCGCTCATCGTTTGACCAACAAGTGGCGGCGCTGGCGGCGGCGACAGGCGGCGGCGTGCTCTTTACAGTGGCGGATCCGGCGATCTAGGTCGCCCGGGGAGGTGGGAGGATGCTCACCAGAACCGCAGTGACGAGGAGAAGCTCGACGTGTCCTTGGTTGACGAAGGGGCGCTCGGAGTCGTCCCGGATTGCTCGTCGGAGTAGTACCTGGCGGCTGTGGCTTCTGTTCGTCGATGTTGGCGACGTTTTGGGCCGCGCTAATACAAGAGGAGGGTACCGTTAGATGCGCAGGACGCTGGGGATCTTACGCGTATCAAACAGAGGGCGAGGGGAGGCTGGGACTTATGGGAAAAGGTCGCCGGAGTTCGAGCAGAAGCGGCGAAGCTCAATCGTTGACGTTGCCGAGGCTACAGACCATGCGTGAACAAACGGAAAGTGTCAGTAGATGCGCACGGAGATGTAAAGCAAGCCAGCATGAACCATAGACAGCGGGGCGTGCGGTGCTCACCGGAATTCGACGATGAACTCATCGGAGCAGCGAGGTTGCGGCGAGGAATTCTCGCAGCCTGGGGGCGCTCTGTGCTCGGGGTTTGGGGGAAAATGGAGAGGGGCAGAGGGGGTTTAAGTAGGCGAGATGGGGGCGTGAATCACTTCGGCATTGAACAGGAATTGACAACGCGAATTAAACAGGAAACGCTCGGCGTGATTTGGGGATGAACTAGTCGCTGTGTGGAGACGACGATAGTCGTGTGGGCCGTGGCTGTCAGCGAGAGGAAAGGAGAGGGAGTGGGTCCAGATAGTCAGCGACTCGGTGGGTGCGGGTGTGTGTGAAAGAAAACGGTTCGCGGGAGAGGCTGCTGGGCTAGCTGGGCTGGGTTGGGCCAGATTGGCTTGCTGCTTATTTTTTTCCTCTTTATTCCTTTTCTTTTTCTGTTTGATTTTCTAAAATGATTTTCAAACTCTATTTCAAATCAGTTTGATTTCAAACTTTCTCTGGACTTTTGTATAGTGAATTTTGTATTCAAATAAGTGTCAAACCTTCTGTTTACTTAAACACTCTTGGTCCTTTGAAGAATAAAATAAAACCAAGCCTTTTATGAGATATAAAATAGGCATAGATTTGGTTTTAAATTTATACTTTGTTTTGAAACTTTGCTCAAGCTTTTGGAAGCATTTAAGTTTGAATACAAAACATTACTGAATACAATAAGTGCCCTTCTCATTAGAAAGTAGCACTATGGCTAGGGTATACTCACATAAAATAATGAGCACATTTGCTCCTGTTTTTGGAATGGTTTAGAAAATGAAACTCTATGTGATCATGGATGCATGGATGATATGCATGAGTTTTAAAACATGATTTTATGGATATTCCAAATCTAACCCCCTTAAGGTGAATCTCGCCCTCGAGATTCGGATTGTCTAGCAAATAGGTGAGGCTGGTCTTTCCGAAGATCATCTTCTCTTTCCCATGTTGCTTCTTCTTCGGAATGATGGTTCCATTGAACTTTGCAGACCTTGATAGTTTTAGTCCGAGTAACTCTTTATGCAGTTTCGAGAATCTTGATTGGTTTCTCTTCATAGGTGAGATCACTTTCCAATTGGACTTCTTCCAAAGGTATAGTATCCTTCAAAGAAGTTTCTTCCATTTCTGGATGACATTTCTTAAGTTGACTCACATGAAACACATTATGAACTGCTGACAGAGACTCTAGCAATTCAATCTCATAGGCTACTTCTCATTTGCGACTCAGAATCTTGAATGCTCCAACATATCTTGGGGCCAACTTTCCTTTGACTCCAAACCTCTTCACTCCACGAAGTGGTGACACTCTAAGATAGGCTCTATCACCAACTTCATAGGTGACTTCCCTACGCTTAGGATCTGCGTAGCTTTTCTGTCGGGACTGTGCTATTTTCAATCTGTCCTTAACCAGCTTGACTTTCTCTTCAGCCTCTTTGATTAGTTCAGGTCCGAACAAACTTCTTTCTCCCACACCATTCCATAGTAATGGGGTGGTACACTTTCTCCCATAGAGAAACTCAAATGGTGCCATCTCAATACTGGCTTGATAGCTGTTATTATAAGAGAATTCTGCGTAAGGCAGACTTTCATCCCAACTGGCTCCATAGTCTAGGGCACATTCCCACAACATATCTTCAAGAATTTTATTAGTCCTTTCAGTCTGTCCGTCAGTCTGAGGATGAAAAGCGGCGCTGAATTCCAACCTCGTTCCCAATGACTCATGTAGCTGCCTCCAAAAATGAGAAGTGAATTGGTTTCCCCTGTCAGACACGATACTCTTGGGTACTCCATGCAGACATACAATTCGGCTCATATAGATCTTGGCTAACTTAGAACTTGTATACGTTGTCTTTACGGGTATGAAATGAGCCACTTTAGTTAGGTGATCCACTACTACCCAAATAGAATCATATCCTGACCTGGTCCTTGGTAATCCGGTAATGAAATCCATACCAATCTTGTCCCACTTCCAATCAGGAATAGGTAATGGTTGTAACAATCCTGCTGGTTTCTGATGTTCCGCTTTCACTCTACTACATACATCACACAAAGCAATATGTTCGGCGATGTCCTTTTTGAGATTATTCCACCAAAATCTTTCCTTCATATCCATGTACATTTTGGTGTTACCCGGATGAATAGAATATGGTGAGTTATGCGCTTCTTGTAAAATCAGTTTCCTAAGCTCCGGATCTTGTGGAACACAGATACGTTTTCCATGCCATAAAGTACCCTATTCGTCTTCATGGAATCCTTTGGCTTTTCCCTTGCCAATCTTTTCCTTAATCTCTTCAATTTCCTTATCAGTCTTCTGGGCTTCTTTGATCTTGTCCAACAAAGTAGGTTGAACATCCAAAGACATGAGATGTCCTTCAGGCACAATCTCCAATCTGAGATCTCTAAATTGGGCACACAGATCATCTGGTAATTCTCCCTTAGTAAGACCATTCACAAAAACCTTACGGCTTAGAGCATCCGCTACAACATTTGCTTTACCAGGGTGGTATTGCAAACTCAAGTCATAGTCCTTGCTGAGTTCTAGCCATCTTCTTTGTCTCATGTTAATTTCCTTCTGGGTGAAGATATACTTCAAACTCTTGTGATCTGTGAACACTTCACATCGCTTTCCCAAAAGATAGTGTCTCCATGTTTTGAGTGCATGGACAACAGAGGCTAACTCCAAATCATGAGTAGGGTAGTTCACCTCATGAGTTTTGAGTTATCTCGAGGCATAAGCCACAACTTTCCCTTCTTGCATAAGTACTGCACCTAATCCATGATGAGATGCATCACAATATACTTGGAAATCCTTCTCCAAATCTGGCAAACACAAGACTGGTGCTATCACAAGTCTGTTCTTCAATTCTTGAAAGCTGAGTTCACAACCTTCAGACCAAGCAAATTTCTTGTCTTTCTTTAGCAATTCTGTCATAGGTTTAGCTACCTTAGAGAAATTCTCAATGAACCTTCTGTAGTAACCTGCTAAGCCAAGGAAACTACGAACCTCTTTCACTGACTTGGGAGATTCCCATTCAGTTACAGCTGAAACTTTAGCAAGATCAACTGCTACACCATCCCCTGACACAACGTGTCCAAGAAATCCAACTTCATTTAACCAAAATTCACACTTGCTGAATTTGGCATATAGCTTATGCTCTCTAAGCTTCTCTAGTATCAATCGTAAATGTCCTTCATGCTCATCCTTGCTCTTGGAGTAGATTAGAATGTCATCGATGAAAACGACAATAAACTTATCAAGGAATTCCATGAACACCTTGTTCATCATATTCATGAAGTATGCTGGTGCATTGGTCAAACCAAATGGCATCACGGTATACTCATACAACCCATACCTTGTGGTGAAAGTTGTCTTAGGTATGTCTTGTTCCCTTATATTAAGCTGGAAATAACATGACCGAAGATCAATCTTTGAGAACACACAAGCTCCTTCTAGCTGATCAAACAAGTCATTGATTCTGGGCAAAGGGTATTTGTTCTTGATAGTCACCTCATTGAGTGAACGGTAATCTATGCATAATCTTTGACTTCTATCTTTCTTTTCTACAAACAAAACTGGTGCTCCCCAAGATGAGGAACTTGGTTGGATAAAACCTTTCTGCAACTGTTCTCCAAGCTGCTTCTTGAGTTCTTTCAACTCATCAACTGACATCTTGTATGGCCTTTTTGCTATTGGTCCAGATCCTGGTAGCAAATCAATAAGAAACTCCACATCTCTATCTGGTGGCATTCCCGGCAATTCTTCCGGAAACACATCTGGATACTCACTCACAATAGGCACGCTGTCTATGCTAACCCCTTAAGAGAATTTAGCTTACTCCCTTTTGATTCAAAGTTAGACCTAAATCTAATCCGTTTCTTTTCCGGGGTTGTGAGTGCAACAGTACGATTAGCACAATCTAGTACTCCTTCATACTTAGCCATCCAATCCATTCCCAATATTACATCCAGTCCTTGAGAATCTAGGATTATCAAACTCACTGGAAACTTATGCTTTCCAAACTCTATCACTAGATCCCGGCATCCAAGACTTACTATCATATCTCCACCTGGAGAACTAACTTTTATTGGACATCCAATGTTTCAGTTGGGAACCCATTTCTATCAACAAATGCTTTTGATATGAATGAATGTGATGCTCCAGTATCAAAAAGAACAAGTGCTGGAATAGAATTGAGTTTGAACTTACCAGCAACAGCATCTGGTTCTTCATAGATTTCCTCCACATTGATGTGGTTCACTTGTCCCTTCTGAAAAGGGTTGGGCTTGTTGGGTCCTTCAACTTTCTTTTCTGGGCATTCATTTTCATAATGCCCCATCTTCTTGCACTTGAAACACTCAACCTGACTAAGATCCTTCTTGTCAGGATGGCTTCCACTGCCACTTCCACTACCACTGTGGTGGCTCTTGTATCCACCCTTGTGATTCTTGTACTTGTCATTGTCATGACTACGGTGACTCTTGTTGTCATGATGACGGTTGTGGTTGTGGTGCTTGTTGAATTTCCCATGCTTGTGGGATCCTGAACTCCCACTATCATCATAATGGGAACGCTTGTGAGACGATCCCGAGCTGTGCTTGTCAGAGTGCTTTCTCTTCCTGCTTTCCACTTGTTTCATTTTGCTCTCCAAAATAGCAGCCTTGTCACAAAGAGACTGGTATGTGGGAACATAGGCCACAGATAATTGTAGGTTCAGTTCATCATTCAACCCTTCAAGGAACTTTTCCTTCCTCTTAGCATCAGTGTCAACTTCATCCGGTGCACAACGCGCCAGATTGTTGAACTCTTCAATATATTCAGCCACGCTGCGGTGGCGCTGCTTCATATTATGGAACTCTTTCTTCTTCAAACTCATCACTCCGGATGAGATATGAGCAGTACGGAAACCATCTTCAAAGATAGCCCATGTCACATCTGCAATGGGAGTGGTGATCTAGAAGTTATCCCACCAAGTGGCTGCTGGTCCTTCCAACAAGTGAGCTGCAAATCTGACTTTCTCTTCATCAGTACAGCCAACCGTTACCAAGTCCTTGTTCATAGAGCGTAGCCAATCATTGGCCACCATAGGATCAGTAGTTCCTGAGAACTTTGCTGGCCTTAGTCTCAAGAACCTGGTAAGCATGTAAAAACCCGGTGGGTTGTTCTGATTGTTGTTGTTGTTATTGTTGTTGTTCTGGTTCTGGATGAACGTAATCATCATTTGCATCAGCTGAGTCTGAGTTGTCATCATTTGTTGCATCTCAGGGGTGATGTTGTTGTTGTTGTTGGGGTTGGGATTGGCACGTAGGGGAGGCATCTATGGTTTGTTCAATAGAGATAAGAATGAAATACCCATATATTCTAACATGCACAATACATCACATCAACATTCATCAAACATGCATCACAATAATAATAGTTCAACAACATAAACGACAAGTTTTGCAAAGTAAACACACCAATAGCAAGCCATCCACATGTTGGATGGTCATTGCGACTCAATAATCAAAGACATGATAAATAAAGGTAAATGAGCAGTCATCACTACTCCTCGGCATCAACCTCCTTCTCAACAAATGTAAGACCTACATTCTCCATAGCGGTCTTGTATTCCTCGACATTGGTGGTCAAGGTCTCTACTTTGGCTTTGAGAGCCCTCTTCTGAGAACGAAGCCTCTCAATCACGGTCTGTTGATGCTCGAGCTCGAAGTCCTTGGCCTCCAGTTCTGCATTCATGTCTCGAATCCTCTTGTTCCTATCTTGGACTCGCTTCTCTTGACTCTTGAACTTTCTGTCCTGACTCTCGAACTTGGCCTCCATCTCCTTGACTATCTCATCCTGCTCTGCGAAGAGCATGTCCTTCTCACGAAGCTGCACCTGGAGTTCGTCATTGCTGAGCATGACGTTGGTCCTATCAGTGTCCACGTGCCTAAGAAGAACCTGTAAGTCCTGGAGGTATAGACGAATCGGCTCTGCTGTCTCCCTCGAAGTGTCCTCGAAGTCAATGGCCTTACCATCCTCATCACGTCTACCGAAGGTGTGGAAGTGAGTACCTCTAACCTATCAAGAGTGTCTCCCTAACAGACGTCCAATCAAGTCCTGCATGACTACCTTTAGGCCTCTCTCCTTGTCATCGTGCATGAGCTTGAAGATGATAGCCTCCGTGGTAGGCTCAGTCTGGCGTCCGGGCTGATTGACCTTGAAGCCCCAAAGGTCTTTCCTCTCAAACTTGGTGAGGGGAAGCACCATGATGGTAGGAAGAGGGAGATTGAGCAAACTAGTGAGCTCAATAATACGAGGGCAAAAACGAGTTCCCTGGAACTCTTCAACAGTGATGATGGTAACATTAGGCATCTATTTAATAAGATAGGAAAAGTTAGAATCAACACAATTTAAGACAAATCACAAGACAAGGCATCACATGCATAACTTTGGAAATCAAACACACAAGTCATGGCATACATGGATCCATTACAAACATCCAAAGTTTAACTTATTTTAAACAACTTTTTGGAAAATAAAATGATAATTGTGGTGGTCCAACTAATGAAGTACGCTTACAATCTCATCTTACTTGCCAAGTTGGCTAACAAGGCATCTCTAGAGGCAATCTGTTTGTCTAGATCACAAGACTCCATTGCTAAGTCTATGATGTCCTTCCTTAGGCTTTGGTTGGTAGCCTCTAACTCTTGGGTATGCTTCTTTTCTTCCTTAAGATCATTCTGAGTGTTAAGCATTCTGCACTTGATTCTATCACCAAGTTCTTTGATGGCCCTCCAAGCTGCATCCCTTGCTGAATCAAAGAATGTGGTGTGCATCATTGTGTTGGTGACCATGCAGAATCCTGAGTCCTTGTGGTTGTCTTCCTTGTTTTTATACAAGTGAAGTTGCACCCACCAGTATTCAACTCCTTCATCCATCACAGGAAAACCATTGTACACAGCTGCACCATGTATTCCCATGGCAACCATGAGGTCCTTGAGAGCCTTGGGGAACTCTGTCTCACATTCCAAAGTCATTGTCATGAGTGGTCCCTTCTTCACGGCTTCGTTGATGGAGTTCATCTACAAATAGAGATGAGAAAGAAGATTAGAAAAGTTTACGAGAAGAAAAGACAAGTGTGGAAGTTGTTGAATTTTTTTTCCTTAGTGGTTTCCAATCCTAGGGTCATAATCCTACAGGCAACACAGTGCTCTGATACCATCTGTAAGATCCCTCCTTTATAAAGGAAAAGGATCCCTGTGATTGCAATGCTAGTCCCTGGATCAATGCTAGCATCCACAGTTTAAGATGAAGTACATATAAACAAAGGTCATTATTATAGTCATTCCAGAGACAAACATAGTCTTTTACAACTCCATGGCCACAGGCCTAGTACAAGAGTTTAAATGAGTAAATAGATAAATAAGTCTTCATCTTCATGTGCCACAGGCAAGCATGTTGAGTGTAGACTCATGACTCCTAATCATCATCAGAATAACCTGCAACATCACAAGTTACAGCCACAGTGGGTCAATACATTGGAATAGTATTGGCAAGTGATACCTTAGTAGTATATTGGTGGACTATTCTATATGCATTTTGGATAAGTGTAGCTTAGGCTTGCTTTGCTCAAAATAGGTTTTGCCTATCAGTTGAAAACACTAAGTTTTTCTTTGTCAAAACTTTTCCCAAGGAACCACCAATAGACATTGGGGTCCTTCACCCTTGTTCAACCACAAGTTTTACTTAGAAATTGGGATGAGAAGATTCTTGATAGCTTCCATGTTTTGATGCTCAAGTTGTCCAATACCAGGGACATGGCTAAGTACTTAGATTCTTCCATCTGCAGAGGTTGTGCACTTTCCCCACAAGACTTGATTTTCACCAAGACAGGACCTTTCAGAAGCCTGCCCTTCGACCAAATGGACGCGCTCCAACCTATCAATCCCACTACCGCCAACTGTCCAAATGGCTAAGTTATTGCAACCTATATGATCCAGTCAGAGCCCATATTGCCAAGTGGCTGCACTAGAAGCTTCTTAACATATGGCATCTCAAATCCCTTTGTTCCTGGGTGGCTTTCCACAAGTGAGATACACAAGGTAAACCATATAAATGGGCCTTGTGTAACCACTCAACATAACCCATTCAAAACCATTCCACCCAGGTGATTCATTCACTTAGTTGTTTTATTAAGCAAAAACATAGTCCAAAGACTTAGAAATATTTATTCATAGCATGAACATATGGCCACCCTTGGTTGCTACTATCTAGGCTAAGCATGGCATAGATAAGCATCTTAACTTAGAAATTTCTAGCAATTCTACAACTACTAGGATTTCCCAAGCATAGCATATAAGCAAAATATAACCATGCAAGACTAGCAAAAATATTTTTAATGCATAGTTGAAATAGGGATAAAATCATGAAGCACCACTTGCCTTGGTAGTTTGGAGAGTAGCTACAATCCTCACAATCACAATCACTATTTGCACCAAAATCTACACATAAAATGATAGCACCAAATCACATACAAAATAAATACAAGCAAAAATATATGAATGCATGCAATATGATTATGTGATGATTTTCTAAACTCAACAAGACAAGTGCACAGTACTGGTTCATAAACAAGTTCAAAACTTTCCAAACAATCTTCATTTGAACACTAATAAATTTCTCAAATAATTAATATACACAAAATAGGCCTACACATGTTTCTGTAAAAATAACCATTTTAACAGAAACAAAACATTAAACACATTGCATATATGGAAAGGGATTTCTCTCCTGATTCCATTCATATAAAATTCATCAAATTTGGACGTGGGAATCAAAAGTTATGATTAAAACAAAATCAAACATCTAATAGATTCAAATCAGAAATTTAAAACGAAATCTCTGCCACGCGGCGACTTCTAACTGGTTGGTACCGCTTCGCGCCGGATCATGCTTCCGAGCCGTTGGATCTAACTAAATCGCGTGGCTCTGATTGAAACTTACCGCTTCACCTACGATCTATCGTGACCACTAGATCTAAATCTAACGGCGCTCAGCGTTTGACCAACAAGTGGCGGCGGCGACAGGTGGCGGCGCGCTCTGACAGTGGCGGATCCGGCAATCTAGGTCACCCGGGGAGGTGGGAGGATGCTCACCAGAACCGCAGTAATGAGGAGAAGCTCGACGTGTCCTTGGTTGACGAAGGGGCGCTCAGAGTCGTCGCGGATTGCTCGTCGGAGGAGTTCCTGGCGGCTGTGGATTCTGTTCGTCGACGTTGGCGACGTTCTGGGCCACGCTAAGACAAGAGGAGGGTACCGTTAGATGCGCAGGACGTTGGGGATCTTACGCGTATCAAACAGAGGGCGAGGGGAGGCTGGGACTTACGGGGAAAAGGTCGCCGGAGTTCGAGCAGAAGCGGCGAAGCTCAGTCGTTGACGTTGCCGAGGCTACAGACCATGCGCGAGCAAACGGAAAGTGTCAGTAGATGCGCACGGAGATGTAAAGCAAGCCATCATGAACCATAGACAGAGGGGCGTGCGGTGCTCACTGGAATTCGACGATGAACTCGTCGGAGCAGCGGGGTTGCGGCGAGGAATTCTCGCAGCCTGGGGGCGCTCTGTGCTCAGGATTTGGGGGAAAATGGAGAGGGGGTAGAGGGGGTTTAAGTAGGCGAGATGGGGGCGTGAATCACTTCGGCATTGAACGGGAATTAACGATGCGAATTAAACAGGAAACGCTCGGCGTGATTTGGGGATGAACCAGTCGTTGGGTAGAGACGACGATAGTCGTGTGGGCCGTGGCTGTCAGCGAGAGGAAAGGAGAGGGAGTGGGTCCAGACAGTCAGCGACTCGGTGGTGCGGGTGTGCGTGAAATAAAACGGTTCGCGGGAGAGGCTGCTGGGCTAGCTGGGCTGGGTTGGGCCAGATTGGCTTGCTGCTTATTTTTTTCCTCTTTATTCCTTTTCTTTTTCTGTTTGATTTTCTAAAATGATTTTCAAACTCTATTTCAAATCAGTTTGATTTCAAACTTTCTCTGGACTTTTGTATAGTGAATTTTGTATTCAAATAAGTGTCAAACCTTCTGTTTACTTAAACACTCTTGGTCCTTTGAAGAATAAAATAAAACCAAGCCTTTTATGAGATATAAAATAGGCATAGATTTGGTTTTAAATTTATACTTTGTTTTGAAACTTTGCTCAAGCTTTTGGAAGCATTTAAGTTTGAATACAAAACATTACTGAATACAATAAGTGCCCTTCTCATTAGAAAGTAGCACTATGGCTAGGGTATACTCACATAAAATAATGAGCACATTTGCTCCTGTTTTTGGAATGGTTTAGAAAATGAAACTCTATATGATCATGGATGCATGGATGATATGAATGAGTTTTAAAACATGATTTTAGGGATGTTACAGTTCTCTTAACTGCTCTTTTCTCTAAGGATCCGTATTGGATACCCTTGAATAAGTTGGTTGAACTTAAACAACAACTTGGAGAGTTGTAAGACAAAAGTTCTATTCGACCTTGTTCCTTCGTAAAGGGATGTCTAGTTTTGTTCGTGTTGAAGAAAGATAGTATTTCCTATGTGGATATATTATTTTCCCCACCTTTGATTTGATTTGGGTTATCGTCAAATTGAACTCAGTTCCAAGGAATATCTTGATGATGTTGCTACTTGTGATGTTTCACTTGATTACATCTTTATGTCTTTTGGTCTAACCAATATGTTTGCCTTGTTCAAGAAACATATGAGTCCATCTTATTGGAGTGTCTTGGTAAGTTTGTTGTTCAACCCATCAATGACATTATTATCTTCTCCGTGCTAGACAAAATTCATATGGAACAATTGGCATTAATGTTGGAAACTTTTGAGATCCATCTTCGTGTCAATTCGAAGTATGTGTTCTGGATGTTAGTAGTAACCTTCTCTGGTTCACGTGCAATTGTTGAAAGATGTCGCTGTGGATTCGAGTAGAGTTATCTCCGTTCCTTAAGGATACATGTGTGTTTTATTGATAGTACTTTGTATGTATGCAGTTGTCTTTCGACAAGATGCTAATACATGGGTATAGCAATCTATCTCAGTCTTTTGAAGCTTTACACTGTAGTCCCTATCTTGAGAATCTAGTAACTTTACCTCTACAGTAAATGTTGCACACTTTCTATTCGGACATGCTGAGTCTCAAATATCACCTCACCTAACCAAAGCTGGATCTCAATCAGCAACGACGTTTGGTGTTCCTCAAGGTTTTGACGTAGGTCTCTTTGTAAATCTGGCATGATTGATGTAATGGTTGACACACTTAGCCGGAAAGACCTTTGGTCATAATCTCTTGATTCAGCAATATCAACCATTCTTCATGAGGCTTCTTTTATAATTTATTATAGGAGTTGTGCTTATGGTTTCCTTTGTATCTAAAGTCCGACCTTTAATTGATGATTGATTTATTGAACATCAAGGAGAACATTTAAAGTAGTGTTGCTAAATGTCTCTCTGTCGATCCTCCAGACCCTTTTATGTTGGCAATCATTTGGTTGTGCCAAGTAACTGAAGTCTGAGAATGAAGTTCCTTTCTTCTTGTGTCATCAGGAATATTCTTAACTATTCAGCTGGTGGTGCAAAGTGATATCATGATCTTTGGCAAAGATCTTGATAAACCTGGATGAATAAAGAGTTCCCTTTGTTTTCTCAACTATGTTTTAAGAGTGACTATGATTTTGGTAATCAACATTTTCTCTTTCTACATGTTCCTTGTGACTCTTATGAGTCCTCTCCACAAAACACCTTTCTGTCTTAGCCTTCTGTTGAATGAAAAAGTGACCCTTCTGTGTCAAAAGTAGTTCAACAGCTTGGTTTTGTTGATCCATATTTCTGCAACCTGAAATCTCTACTTAAGCTGTTTAGTAGAGGTTCTTTATAGAAGTCTATGGTCATGTTGTTTCTGTTGGAACCTTCCTCTTCATAAGCTTAAACCCTTCTGAGTTCCATGGTCTCAATCCTTATGAAGACCATCTATCTCACAATTTGAAAACCTTCTCCTCTTGTTTCCTCTGTTACCTTGGCGTGTTTCATGTTATCATCTCAGAGTTGTTTCTAAACACTCCATCCATGAGTGTACCATGAGATACTCTATGTGTCGTTTAGTGTGTTTCCCTCTTATCCTTAGAAGTGACCTTGTTTCTTTCTCTCTCTGTCTCTTTCCTACCTTTGGAATCTCGGGTCGAGATTCTCGTAAGGGGGATAGAGCTGTAACACCCCAGTTTTAGCTAAACCTACATTAGGGTTTGATTGTGCATCATTAGCATCATTATTAAAAATGCATGCAAAGAGAAATACACAAAACCCTAAACCCTATTTTTTCCTATCTCTCTAAAAGCATTCAAAAGTGATGTGAATTTTGAAAATACAAAAGTTGAGGATCCCAAATTGAATAGGGCTCTGTAATATTTTAGATATTTTACAAACCCTCTGGTATTTTGAATTACTCTAAAACAGATTCAAAATGAAATTGCAAAATAGAAATTTCAAAATAGGAAAAAGAAAAGGAGTTCTGATAAAAAAAGGCAGCAACAGCCAAACAGGCTGGCCCATCCCTCTCATCTCCTCCATGTCGCCAACGCGCAGCAGCGGCCCACTCTGGACCGCGGGTTGCTTATCAATTTTACCTAGGGGAGTTTCTGCAAAGTCGCCATCGTCTTCCAGCTGGAAGCTGCTCCGTGTCTGCACCGCCGTCGTCGATCATCGTCGGCCATTGAGATGCTCGCCGACGTCGCGCCGCTCTCTGGACAAGGATAAGAACGAGCCCTGCATGCCTCTCTTCCTCCCCTTGGTCTTATCCCCTCCTCGCGCCCTCTCTCTCTCGCTCTCTGTGACGAACCCGAAGCCTAGCTCGCCGGAGCTTTGGGGCACCACCATTCTGGACCACCCCGAGTGCCTCTGGCCACACCACGGTGACCGCCTCGCTCGGCTTGTTCGATTGCCCCAACCAACGGACGCTGTAGAATTCCTAGTCGCCAGAATCAAGCTCTTCTTCTTCGACACCGACGCCGCTAGTCATCGCCATTGACGCTGCCGCCGTCCTCCCCAACCCTCCCCGAGGCTAGACACGCATCAAGGGTAATCCGACGGTCCTCCTGGGCCATCTCGTTGCCCCTCTCCCTCCTCGGTTTGCTCCCTCGTCGGTCACAGCCGTTGTGCGCCGCCAGTCGTCGTCGTGGACCTTGCTCCGGTGACCAAAAACCGGTGGTGCCACCGTAGTTAGCCTCCCCGTGACGCTCTGCTTCGACCCATAGCAACAACGCGTCCCAGCACGCCCCAAAACATCGTCCCTGCCGCTGATCTGAGGCCACCGTCGTGCTGGCGTCACGCTGACGTCAGCCGAGCTCAGGTCAGACCCGGTCAACCAGCCTCGGGCCCCACCTTGCCTAGGTGGCAGTGAGGTGGCCTCGGCCCCACTAGTAAGTCTCTGGGGCTACACTCTGCCCTGGTGACAAATACCCCACCCCTATGCTTATGTCACAGTGATGCAATAATTCAATTTAAATTTATTAAATAATTTCAGAAAATGAATAAATCTTGTAAATCAATATCTTTTTATTTATAAGTCAGAAAAATACAAATAATATATCAAAATGTTCAGAAAAATGAGAACTACCTTTCTAAGCTACAATCATACATTATTCAACAACTTAAATGACAAGTATAATTAGAAGAACATAGTAACCCCTCTCATATATATCCGGAGTTTCCCCGAGTTAGGGTTTTACCCCTCGGAACCACGATTAAATTGTTGAGCATGCCTTAGGGTTACTTTTAAATACAATTTAACTTGTCATATCATCATCCTTGCTTGAGCATTCCATCGATGACATGTGTTGATTGTTTTCCCTTTCTTTCCGGTGATTTGGTTCTTCCCGATAGAATATGATATCGAGATTGAGATCGAAGACCGAGATCAACACCGTCGAAGTTCGAAGAGCGACGAACAATACTTGGCCAACTATAACCAAGTCAAGTACAAGATTCCCGAAGATCTGCTTATCTATTATCAACTAGCAAACGCAAGCATAGCCCCACCATGATATAATCCTATGATTTCGAAAGCATTTCAATTCTTGCCATGTTGCATACGATTCTACTGTGGTCTTTTATCGATAGATAGAGTATCCTATCTATTGCATTACTCCCTTTGAGCTTATATTACCTGATCCACTACTCCTAGCATAACTAGGTTTGGCGTGTGTGCACTTCTAGAGCTTATATCTGTGTCCTGCTTAGCCATTCATAGTTGTTGAGTCTGGTCCATCCAGATGATGTATCAGATGCAGATAATCTAGTATGACAGGAGAACATGATAAGATGAGATCAGAGGTGATATGAGATTGAACATGCTAAGGCTTGTATGGGAGGCCACGGTGGGATGCGGTTTTTCTAGTCCCATGCTCGACACCCTTAGGACCCTAGGTTCTTACCTCTTGAACCAAGACGAGCGTACAACCACACGGGGTAAATGGGGACCCCATGATTGACTAACTTGCCTAGTAGATTCCATGAGTCACATAGTTCGGGCGTTCCATTCGACATATGCATTGAAAACGTTTTCGAAAGAAGGAGGTGAAGGAGGTGCATTCATACAGGTAGGGAAGCATGGACCGGGTTGCTTGGGGTTGATGGTGCCCCTGGTAAACCAACCTCGCCTCACATCTTTAAGTACCGGCTTCGGGATTTGACCCGTTACGGCAGAACCATACTTATTGCGTGACTCATGGTCTCAGGGAAAGCAAGGTAAAGGTCGTGACCAACCACACCCTCTCCCAGCACACCAAGGAAGTGTGTCAAGTGGCATTAAGAGTCGGTTGATACGTGTGGGTAAAGTTGTACACCCCTGCAGGGTAATAATCTTTCGGAAAGCCGTGTCCACGGTTATGGACGACTTGGGAATGGACGGGAGATCATAGAGAACATGAACCTAATCGTAAAACTTGGCAACTAATGTTTGTTAAGGATGCTTCCTCATGGGTACGAGCGGGTGATCCTAGTTCAGATGATGATGATTCGGTGGATATCAAAAGATGATGATCAATATTTTAAAATACTCTAAATAGACGAGCTTCTTCTCTCTCTTGTTTTATAAACAAAGACGGCTTTATGCAAAACAAATCCACCAGCCATAAGTTTTGCGGAGTACACCCTGTACTCACCCTTGCTTTGTTGATACTTTTGTCAGTGTAAGTGTTCCCTGAAGATCAGTTTGGTACTACATCGACATTGACGAGTAGCTTGGGGTTCCCGGCCGGCAGCCTGGAATCTATGGGCTAGGACGTCATCATTATGCTTCGGGCCTCTTAGGCCATTTGTTAGGTTTGCTATACTTAATAGCATAATTTGCCTTCAGTTCTTTGATGTTTGTGGTCACTGACCTCTGCTTGTAATAATTTGGTTCTCTGCTCAGTTATGAGCTTGGTGTAATAATTTTTGTGTCGTAGGGTCACTGCCATGTTACCGATTCTTCACTGGATATTCTCGAGCTCAAGGTTAAGCTTATGTCAGACAGAGTTCTGGGATTTGTTTAGCCCTGATCCCGGGGGTGTCACACCCACAAAAGGGAAACGATGCTTACCCAGATGGAATCCATGCGTTGGATCCCTGCGATTCCACCCATTCTTCTCCGTGCTCGACGCGGATGGACGGTGCACCAGCCGGCGTTGCATACTGTTCCGCGAAAGGGGTAGATCTGTTGGAGATATGCCCTAGAGGCAATAATAAAAGAGGTTATTATTATATCTTTGTGTTTATGATAAATGTTTACATTCATGCTATAATAGTATTAACCGGAAACATTAATACTTGTGTGATTTGTAAACCAAATTAGAGTCCCTGGTAAAGCCTCTTTATAATACTAGCTTGTTGGTTGATAGATGGTCGTGGTTTCCCGATCATGAACATTTAGATGTTATTAACAACAAGATCATATCATTAGGATAAAGATGTGATGGACATACTCCTATAGATAAGCGTAGCATTAAGATCAAGTCATTTCAATAGTTTGTTTGCTATAAGCTTTCTGATACATAGTAACCTAATTCCTTCGACCATGAGATCATGTTAATCACCATCACCGGAAGGATGCTTTGATGACATCAAACACCACACCGTAACTGGGTGGCTATAAAGGTGGCATTGAGTGTTCGGAAAGTATGTGTTGAGGCACATGGATCAAGAGTGGGATTTGTCCATCCATATGACGGATAGATATACTCTGGGCCCTCTTGGTGGAATGTCATCCAATTAGCTTGCAAGCATGTGAGTGGCTCACAAGGGATCACATATCACGGGAACGAGAAAAGAGTACTTATCGATAACGAGGTTGAACTAGGTATGCAGAGATACCGACGATCAAACCTTGGATAAGTAAACTATCGCGAGACAAAGGGAAATTGGTATCGTATGTAAGTGGTTTATTCAATCACAAAGTACTCATATAAATATGTCGGAGCCATATGAATTTCCAGATTCCTCTATTGGTTATTGATCGGAGAAGTGTCTCGGTCATGTCCGCATAATTCACGAACCGTAGGGAGACACACTTTAGGATTCGATGTTGTTTAGTAGATATGGAATATAAGTAGGGAGACCGAATGTTGTTCAGAGTCTCAGATGGGATCTGGGATATCACGAGGAGATCCGGAATGGTCCAGCGAATAAGATTCATATAAGGAAAGTCCGATTCCAGAGTTCGGGAATGATTTCGATGTTTTCATCGGAGAGGTTCTAGAAGGGTCTAGAAGGTTCACCAGACCGGAAGGGGAATGGTTCATGAATGTGTCATGGTTAAGTGGAATGATTGGATCATGTCCAAGGTCAGTTGGTTGGGCATTTGCAAGAGAGGAATTAAGCTCCAAATTGCAAGTCAAAAGGCAGGTTTGAAAAGTCAAACTAGAACAATGGTTTCCTAGTGGAAGAAGGAAAGAGTCCTTCTTTCCCTCCAACTTGGACAGGGATTTGGGAAGGATTCAAACTCCTCTCTCCCAAGATGCCCTTCCTCTCATAAATAGAGGGGAGGGGATGCCCCAAGAGGCCACAACCAGCCCTTCCCACCTTGCGCCGCCGCCGCCCAGCGTCGCCGCGCCGCCACCAACTCGTCGCCGTCGCCCTAGCCGCCGCCGACTCCACCTCCTCCTCTCCGGCCCTCTAAACGTAGATCTCCGGAAACCCTAGATCCACCATAACCTACTCCTAACTAGGCGAAGCCCTGCAAGATTTTCCCTCTACTTCCGACACCACGCCGTCGTGCTGCCGGAATCGTGAGGGGAGAACTACAACCTCCGCTGCCTACTGGAACAAGGGAGAGGAAGGTCTTCATCGAGTATCGAACGTGTGACCGACTGTGGAAGTGCTGCCGGAACGCAGCGCTAGAAGGATCGTCTACACGATCTTGAGATCGTCAAGTGTACGACTACATCACCCATGAGAATCTGCTCTCATTAACCTCTTTGGAATCTTCGAGGGTGAGTATTCCAATCGTCTCGTTGCTACAATCTAGTAGATAGATATTGGCTTGTTTGTGTGCATGTGGTAGAATTTTTTGTTTTCCATGCTAGAACCCCTAAAGTGGTATCGGAGCCGTGTCTATATGTAGATATGTTGCACGAGTAGAACAAAATGGTCATTGTGGGCGGTGGTGCTTTTATTATCAATTGCTTTTTGTGTACTTTGCATCTTGCGTTATGATGGGATGAAGCACCCCGGGCTAACCGTACATGACATTGTTCATGAGACTTGCTCCACGCTCAACATGCAACTTGTATTGCATAAGTGGCTTTGCGGGTGTCTGTCTCTCCCATCATAGTATAGATTCAATTTACAACGGGCACTTGATAGTTCAAGCATCAACGTTGTGGTTCTTGTTCGTAAGTTAGAACGAAATTTATTGAAAGTCCCAAACCACGTAAAATATGCAAAGAAAATTAGAGGCGTCTAACTTTGTTTTGCAGGGGTGTGCTGTGATGTGATATGGCCATGATTGTGATTATATATGATGTATGCAATGTTCCTTATTGTAAGTTGGCAACCAGCAGGAGCCCTACGGTTGTCTTTTAATCCCGTTAAGACATGCGTGTCTATTATCCAAAGTAGTTGTAATAGTTGATGCTGGTGGATGTCAACCATGGAGCGGCGCCATTGACCTTGACACAATGCCGGTGATGATGGAGATCATGTTCGTGCTTGAAGATGGAGATCGAAAGCACAAGAAGAAAGGCCATATCATATCACATATTATGAATTGCATGTGATGTTAATCCTTTTATGCATCTTGTATTGCTTAGTTCGCGATGGTAGCATTATAAGATGATCCCTCTCACAAAATTTCAAGTTATAAAGTGTTCATCCTTAGTAGGCACCATTGCTAAAGCCCGTTGTTTCGAAGCACCACGTGATGATCGGGTGTGTTAGATTCTGCGATTGTATACAACGGGAGCAAGCCAGATTTGCCCATGCAGAAGCTAAGGTTTGATCTTGACGAGACTAGCATGTACAGACATGATCTTGGAACATGGATCACGGAAAGGTAAATCATGGGTCATATGGTAGATATGATGAACATGTTGATTGTTCGCCATTGAAGCTACATCATCTCTCATGATGATCTGTTTTGATGTGGTGGATTTGGTTCGTGTGATCACTAAAACAATGTGAGGGATATTGTTTTGAGTGGGAGTTCACCTAGATTAAATTAACTATTAATTAGAACTCATTTTTTCATAAACTTAGTCTAAACTATTGCAAATATGTTGTAGATCAATGGCAGCCCCTACCATCAATTTTAATGTGTTCCTAGAGAAAGAAAAGTTGAAAAACAATGGAAGCAACTTCGCGGATTGGCTCCGCAACTTGAGGATTATCTTGAATGCTGGTAATTTGACCTATGTGCTGGATGCACCGCTGGGTGACCCACCTGCAGCTGATGCTACCGATGAGGTGAAGAATGTTTTCCTCACTCGAAAGAATCAATACTCCACAGTTCAGTGTGCTATCTTGTATGGTTTGAAATCGGAGCTTCAGAAAAGGTTTGAGAACCATGACCCACATGATATTGTCCGTGAACTCAAAATGATATTTGAGGCTCACGCGGCAGTTGAGAGTTATGAGTGTAACACCCACGGATCGGCCCAACGCAAGTTTTAGCGATTCCCGCCAAACCCGCATAGAAACGATTCAAAGGCGCCCACCAGGCACTTTCGTGCGGGTGGAAAATGAAGTAATATCATTAAAAAATAGTCCACGATGGAACCCACAGAACATATATATACAACGACGACTCCATGAGTCAAAAATACAGATATACGGTACAAAAGATCCAAATCACCTTGAAAATGATACAACATCCGACTATGGACAAGATGCAAATTGGGAGAAGAGCCCTGAAGAATAACCAATGGCGTCCATAATCCTGCCCAGTCCAAGCCGGAAGGGTAACCCTGCTAACGATGTCGATCTCAAAACCTGCTCAAACAAAAGGGGTGCCGACAAAGAGAAAAAGGAGAGCGGTCAGTACTAAGGCCAGTACATGACGAGTCTTAGAATTCGGCGGTCCTCGCCTACATAGGTATGGTGGACTGAAGCGGCAGCGCAGCATGCACTAAACAACCTATAGAGACTCAATACAACTGTCGGCTATTAGAGAGGGATAAGAAAGACCTATTCGGATCCATCCTGCTACTAACACCAAACATACCCATCCTAGTGTTTCCCCCTCGAGACCAAACGAGGAAGTCAGACCGAGGAACTCACACAGTTGGCAGTTTTATTCATTCCATTATAGTTGCAGCAATTACTAGTCAGATATAGATAGCATGAGTCATCCTGATATAATAAGTAGTGGGCAGTTTTAGTTAACCTTTCTGTTGTAGTTGCAATACTTACTAGTCAGATACATATACCATGAGACATTCAAAAACCCAACAGTTTTTGGTACTTTTATTTAGCCATTCTGTTGTACTGAAACTGATTACTAGTCATTTTAAAGTCAAATTTATAGCACTACTTTAGTTATAGTTGTCTATGATCGAGATACTATGCTCCAAGTCGTCCATAACCGCGGACACGGCTTTCAGAAAGTTTTACCCTGCAGGGGGGCACAAATAGCAACACACACACGATCAACCTCGTAAAAACCAAATGAAAACCCAACAAGGCATCACGACAAAGAAATCGCAAGATTCATACAATATTCCAGGGGCCACCCCACCAAGCTACCCGCTACGAAGTTGGACGGCTCCGAGAGAGACCTAGAGGTTTGTGACGACGGCTGTAAATGACCGGGAACCCGAAAGTGTGAATGGGCTTGTCGATACCGCGAAAATGTGGCACGGGGTTCCAAAACAGTACAGGCGCTCCATGCGCAATAGTAAATAAAGCAGTAAAGCATGGCATAATCATGGCATAAGTACATGATAGTAATAAAGCCCCAAAATACTTTGTGGCCCTAAGAAATAAGATATGACTCAAGCTCATGCTAAGGGGATTCATGGTCCCACATGCGGATAGTGCGAATAGTCAAGGAACAGGTATCAAGTACTCGGGGTCCTATGAGACACAAGTGGACGGTTAAAAACCAAATAACATCTATTACCCACATGTGCCTCTGCATTATTTACCTACTTTCAATTTTAGTTATTAAATGGTAATAAAAGCCATGATGATCTTCATCATTAAGCATGAGGCAGTTCTCCAACAACGGTGGAACATCGTCGGCGTGAAGCAACACCTGCGCGCAAGGCTGACTATCTACCAAACAACAGGTAATATGATGTGTCCATGGCAATATAGGGCTGCAGGGAAATATAAAGGGGTACGAAATCTATAGCATCGCAACACAGATAGCAATAGATCAACAGGAGGAAGTAAAGATTAGAAACGTAAAATAGGTATAAAGGGGGAGAATGCTCGCCTAGAAAACATTGCCGAAGGTTCATCCGAAGATCAGATCGACACTCGCATCAACTCATCAGCCTAATCCGTGAAGAAGCAAAGCACTAGCAGAAACACCGGATGCACTATTTTAATACTACGGCAGAAGATCGGACATGATGCATCTATGATGTATGACATGACAAAGATGCTATGCAATTAGACAATATTAAGCGGAATCGGAATCCCGACAATTACTTATATAGTTCTAGTTGTTTAGGTATCCACAATTTAAATGCTGGCTTAACAGGGGAAAATTATATCAGCAATTCGCTACACAAATTTAAATAGGGCTAATATAAGGCTAGATTAGCCTACATATGGCCTATATATTTAATTATTAGGTGAATCGACAAAATGCCCCAAACCCACAAAAATATGTATGCAACATGAATGATTTAATGCAACAAGATATATAGTTGGCAATTTATAAAATAGGGGCTCGGAAAAGACCACACATTGGTATCAATGATCTTGGGGTTCGCCGAGGGTTTGGGATAGGTCTTCGGGGTCTCGGCGTCCGAGAACGGGTCTTCGGGGTCGAAGAGATCGGCTTTGGACTCCAGGAAGGATCACTTGACGTTCTGATGGATCGGTCTCTATGTTCGTGTCTTCGTCCGAATGGTAGATCTTATCGATACCATACAATCATCTAGTGTCGTGTTGGTTTTATCTGTACTGGGCTTTAACTGAACTAGATCTTGTTCGTGGAGGACCTGAGCAGCAGCACACTAGACGAGAACCGACAGATACATCGTCAGGCTCCAAAAGCTAGACAAAATAGCCAACATTGCAATAGCAACAGTAGTTACCCAACAGCAATTCAGGCACTTTGGTGGCATCAACGGGGCCGAACAGGGCACGCGGTGCTGGACAGAGGCGATGCAGGGGCAAGGCTCGCAGCAAGCACGCAAGCGGCAGCACTGCGGGGTCGCCGAAGGCAGACGAGGCGACAGCGGAAGCTGCGGACGGCGGGGACTCGCGAGGTCTAGCGGCGGCCGGAGGGGTGCAAGGGCTCGGTGGGGAAGAGGACATCGGGCGGCCGCTGGGGCTGGCGGCACGAGGGTTGCAGGCGGAGGCGTGCCTGCAGGCGGGGAAGAGAGGCGGATGCCGGCCAGAGAAGGAGAGGAGGGAGTCACGACCTTGGAGGAGAGGGCGAGGACGACGAGGCCCTGCCGTCGACGGGGCTTCCCGAGCAGATGGAGAGGCGTGGTAGAGGCGCTGGTTGATGGGGGTGAGGTCGCGAGGAGGGCGACGCGGGGTGACGCCAGGGTGAGCCGATCCGGGGAGAGGCCTACGGCGTCGGGCTCGGAGACATGAGCGGAAGGCGGTGGCCGGGAGAGAGACATGGGGTCGAGGGAGGAGATGTTGGCCGCGTGAGAGAGTTGGGTTGCGGGCGGGGATTGTAAGGTGGCCACGAGGTGGGGTCCACGCGGGCAGGGTGGGCGGTCCCGGGGTGGACCGTGTCGAGCGGGCTATGCAGGGCGGGACGTACGTGCGTGCGTGGGCATCGCATGTGGTGTGTGTGTTCCGTGCGCGCCTGGGTGTGGCGGTGGCGAGATGGGGAATAGCTAGGGTAGATTAGGGTTAGGGTTTGGTTTTTTTAGGGTCTATATATTTAGGGATGAGGTTGGGGTAGTAGGTGGTCTATTCGGTTGGCGGGTGGACTGCCTCCTCCGACAAAATAGCTTTGAAAAATTTATGTAGTTTTATATATTTTTTTGTAATTAGTTTTTATACAAAACAAAAATATTCGGACATACCGGGATTTGTATTTTGAATTAAAGAGAGTGAGTAATGTAGAAACCAAGATAGGGTTTTAGCGAAATGCTTTTATGCAAAGGTATGCATGATAATTTCATGATGATGCACAAGTACAAACAACGATGATTTTCTAGTAGTGGTTTTACCCGGGGTGCTACAATGAGGCTTCTAAAAAGTTCTTCAACTGCAAGATGGAAGAGGGCAACTCCGTTAGTGAGCACGTGCTTAAGATGTCTGGGCATGCAAGCAAGCTTCAAAGCTTGGTTATAGTGAATCCTAATGCTTTGGGGATTCACCGTGTCCTACAATCACTACCACCAAGTTACAAGAACTTTGTGATGAACTATAATATGCAAAACATGGACAAGTCGTTGCCCAAACTCTTCTCCATGTTAAAGTCTGCGGAAGTGAAGATCAAGAAAGAGCACCAAGTATTGATGGTCAATAAGACCACCAAATTCAAGAAGCAAGGCAAGTATAAGAAAAATGGAAACTTCAAGAAGGGCGGTAAGAAAGTTACCGCACCGGCGAAGAAGACCAAGGCTGGGCCTAAGCCTGATACTGAGTGCTTTTATTGCAAGGGAGAAGGTCACTGGAAGCGGAATTGCCCTAAGTACTTGGCGGATTTGAAGAACGGCAACATCAAGAAGAAAGGTATATCCAATATACATATTATTGATGTGTATCTCACTAGTAGTCGTAGTAGTGCCTGGGTATTTGATACTGGTTCAGTTGCTCAAATTTGTAACTCGAAACAGATGCTGCAGAATAGAAGGAAACTAGCGAAGAACAAGGTGACAATGCGCGTTGGAAATGGATCAAAGGTTGATGTGATCGCGATCGGCACGCTACCTCTTCATCTACCATCAGGATTAGTTTTATACTTAAATAATTGTTATTTGGTGCCTGCGTTGAGCATAACATTATATACGGATCATGTTTATTGCGAGACGGTTACTTGTTTAAGTCTGAGAATAATGGTTTTCGATTTATATGAGTAATATGTTTTATGCACATGCACCTTTGATAGATGGTCTATTCTTGTTAAATCTCGACTGTAGTAATACACATATTAATAACATTAAAGCTAAACATTTGAAATTGAACGATAACTCAACCTATATGTGGCACTGTCATCTTGGTCACATTGGAGTGAAGCGTATGAAGAAACTCCATTCTGATGGACTTCTTGAATCACTTGATTTCGAATCACTTGAAAGATGCGAAGCATGTCTGATGGGTAAAATGACTAAGACTCCATTTTCTGGTATGATGGAGCGAGCTACGGACTTATTGGAAATCATACATACCAATGTGTGTGGCCCAATGAGTGTCGCATCGCACGGTGGTTATCGTTATGTTCTTACCTTCACGGATGACTTGAGTAGATATGGGTATATCTATTTCATGAAACATAAGTCCGAAACTTTCGAGAAGTTTAAGGAATTTCAAAGTGAGGTAGAGAATCAACGTAACAAGAAGATTAAATTTCTATGATCTGATCGTGGAGGTGAGTATCTATGTTACGAGTTTGGCGAGCATTTGAAGAAATGCGGAATACTTTCACAATTGACACCGTCAGGAACACCACAACGTAATGGTGTGTACGAACGTTGTAATCGAACTCTCTTAGATATGGTTTGTTCTATGATGTCACTTACAGATTTACCGCTATCCTTTTGGGGTTATGCATTAGAAACAGCCGCATTCACTTTAAATAGGGCACCATCTAAATCCGTTGAAATGACACCGTATGAATTATGGTTTGGGAAGAAACCTAAATTGTCGTTCCTTAAAGTTTGGGGTTGAAAAGCTTATGTAAAGAAGTTACAGTCGGACAAGCTTGAACCCAAAGCGGAAAAATTCATCTTCATAGGATACCCGAAGGAAACTATTGGGTATACCTTCTATCATAGATCCGAGGGCAAAATCTCCGTTGCCAAGAACGGATCCTTTCTAGAGAAGGAGTTTCTCTCGAAAGAAGTGACTGGAAGGAAAGTAGAACTCGACGAGGTTGTTGAACCTTCTCTCGGACTTTAGAGTAGCGCAGCACCGTAATAAGTTCCCATGGCGCCTACACCAATAAGAGAGGAAGCTAATGATGTTGATCATGAAACTTCGGTTGAAGTTACTGCGGAACCTCGCAGGTCAACAAGAACTCGTACCACTCCTGATTGGTATGATCCTGTTATGAGTGTCATGTTGGTGGACAACACCGATGACCCTACGACATATGAGGAAGCGATGATGAGCCCAGATTCCAATAAATGGCAAGAAGCCATGAAATCCGAGATTGGATCCATGTACGAAAACCAAGTATGGACTTTGGTGGACTTACCGGATGGCCGGAAGGCTCTCGAGAACAAATGGATTTTCAAGAAGAAAACAGATGCTGATGGTAATGTTACTGTCTATAAAGCTCGACTTGTCGCAAAAGGTTCTCGACAAATTCAAGGAGTTTACTACGATGAGACTTTCTCACCGGTAGCGAAGCTAAAGTCTGTGAGGATTTTGTTACCAATCGCTGCACATTATGATTATGAGATATGGCAGATGGATCTCAAAACGGCGTTCCTCAATGGAGACATTGATGAAGAGTTGTATATGGTACAACCCAAAGGTTTTGTCGATTCTAAAGATGCTAACAAGGTATGCAAACTTCAACGGTCCATTTATGGACTGAAGCAAGCATCCCGGAGTTGGAATCAATGTTTTGATAAGGTAATCAAAAGTTTTGGTTTATACAAACTTATGGAGAAGCTTGTATTTACAAGAAAGTGGGTGGGAGCTATGTAGCATTCCTATTACTATATGTGGATGACATATTGTTGATTGGGAATGATGTAGACCTTCTTAATAGTGTCAAGCAATATTTGAATAATAGTTTTTCAATGAAAGATCTTGGTGAAGCAGCTTACATATTAGGCATAAAGATTTATAGAGATAGATCAAGACACCTAATATCATTGTCACAAAGTACATATTTGGACAAAGTTCTAAAGAGGTTTGGAATGGAACATAGCAAGAAAGGGTTCTTGCCCATGTTGCCCAATACAACCTTGAGTAAAACTCAAAGTCCTGCAACGGCAGAAGATAGAGAAAAGATGAGTAAGACTCCCTATGCCTCAGCCATAGGATCTATCATGTATGCCATGCTATGTACTAGACCCGACATTGCATATGTTGTTAGTTTGACTAGCAGATATCAAAGTGATCCAGGAGTGGATCATTGGACAGTGGTCAAAAACATCCTTAAGTACTTAAGAAGAACTAAGGATATGGTTCTTTCTTATGGAGGTGATGAACAGTTTGCTAATGGTTACACTGATGCTAGTTGGAACACCGATCCGGATGATTCTAAATCTCAATCTGGATACGTATTTACTTTGAATGGTGCAGCAGTTAGCTGGAGGAGTGCAAAGCAAAGCGTTGTGGCGAGATCTTCAACTGAATCGGAATACATAGCTGCTTCGGAGGCTTCACAAGAGGTGATATGGATGAAGGAGTTCATTACAGAGCTCGGTGCGGTTCCAAGTACGCTGGAACCATTGTCTATCTATTGTGATAACATGGGCGCCATAGCCAATGCGCAAGAACCAAGGTCACACAAGAAGCTGAAGCAAATCAAGCTACGTTTTCACGCTATTCGAGAGCATGTCCAAGATGGTGACATAAATATTTGCAAAGTACACACAGATCTGAATGTGGCAGATCCGTTTACTAAACCTCTCCCGAGGGAAAAACATGACCAGCACCAAACCGGCATGGGTGTTTGGTATATTACCATGTAATCTAGATTAGTTGACTCTAGTGCAAGTGGGCGACTATTGGAGATATGCCCTAGAGGCAATAATAAAAGTGGTTATTATTATATCTTTGTGTTTATGATAAATGTTTACATTCATGCTATAATAGTATTAACCGGAAACATTAATACTTGTGTGATTTGTAAACTAAATTAGAGTCCCTGGTAAAGCCTCTTTATAATACTAGCCTGTTGGTTGATAGATGGTCGTGGTTTCTCGATCATGGACATTGAGATGTTATTGACAACAAGATCATATCATTAGGAGAATGGTATGATGGACATACTCCTATAGATAAGCGTAGCATAAAGATCAAGTCATTTCAATAGTTCATTTGCTATAAGCTTTCTGATACATAGTAACCTAATTCCTTCGACCATGAGATCATGTTAATCACCATCACCGGAAGGATGCTTTGATGACATCAAACACCACACCATAACTGGGTGGCTATAAAGGTGGCATTGAGTGTTCGGAAAGTATGTGTTGAGGCACATGGATCAAGAGTGGGATTTGTCCATCCATATGACGGATATATATACTCTGGGCCCTCTCGGTGGAATGTCATCCAATTAGCTTGCAAGCATGTGACTGGCTCACAAGGGATCACATATCATGGGAACGAGAAAAGAGTACTTATCGGTAATGAGGTTGAACTAGGTATGCAGAGATACCGACGATCAAACCTCGGATAAGTAAACTATCGCGAGACAAAGGGAAATTGGTATCATATGTAAGTGGTTCATTCGATCGCAAAGTAATCATAGAAATATGTGGGATCCATATGAAATTCCTGATTCTTCTATTGGTTATTAATCGGAGAAGTGTCTCGGTCATGTCCGCATAATTCACGAACCGTAGGGAGACACACTTAAGGATTCGATGTTGTTTAGTAGATATGGAATATAAGTAGGGCGACCGAATGTTGTTCGGAGTCTCGGATGGGATCTAGGATATCACGAGGAGATCTAGAATGGTCTAGAGAATAAGATTCATATAAGGAAAGTCCGATTCCGGAGTTCGGGAATGATTTCGATGTTTTCATCGAAGAGGTTCTAGAAAGGTCTAGAAGGTTCACCGGACCAGAAGGGGAATGGTTCATGAATGTGTCATGGTTAAGTGGAATGATTGGATCATGTCCTAGGTCACTTGGTTGGGCATTTTCAAGAGAGGAATTAAGCTCCAAATTGCAAGTCAAAACGCAGGTTTGAAAAGTCAAACTGGAACAATGGTTTCCTAGTGGAAGAAGGAAAGAGTCCTTCTTTCCCTCCAACTTGGACAGGGATTTGGGGAAGGATTCAAACTCCCCTCTCCCAAGCTGCCCTCCCTCTCATAAATAGAGGGGAGGGGCTTCCCCAAGAGTCCACAACCACCCTCCCCACCTTGCGCCGCCGCCGCCGCCCAAGCCGCCGCACGTCGTCGCCGCCGCCGGCGGCTCGTCGCTATCGCCCTAGCCGCCGCCGACTCCACCTCCTCCTCTCTGGCCTTCTAAACCTAGATCGCCAGAAACCCTAGATCCACCATACCCTGCTCCGGCTTAGGTGAATCCCTGCAGGATTTTCCCTCTACTTTCGACAACATGTCGTCGTGCTGCCGGAATCGCGAGGGTAAAACTACAACCTCCGCTGCCTGCTGGAACAAGGGAGAGGAAGGTCTTCATCGAGTACCGAACGTGTGACCGACTATGGAAGCGCTGCCGGAACGCAGCGCCAGAAGCATCGTCTACACGATCTTGAGATCGGCAAGTGTACGACTACATCACCCACGAGAATCTGCTCTCGTTAACCGCTTTGGAATCTTCGAGGGTGAGTACTCCAATCGACTCGTTGCTACAATCTAGTAGATAGATCTTGGCTTGTTTGTGTGCATGCGGTAGAATTTTTTTGTTTTCCATGCTACGAACCCCTACAAGATCTAGCAAGGACGGGAGCAGAACCATAGGTGGAGTGGGCTCCATGGCTAGGGGGTGGCTCTGGCATCCAGGACGACATAAGGTAGGAGGGCACGACGGCGGGGCAGCAGAGGGGCGGTGTGGGAGCTGTTGCAGGCTCGGGGGAAGTGAATGCTTTGGGTGAGCGAGAATGGACGGTCCGACGTGTCTCCATGTGGCCCCACTCTTCACCACGTATGCAAGACCCGTCCCAACGCGGCCCCACCCTTCCCGGCGTATGCAAGACCCGTCCTGACGCGGCCCCACCGGTCAGGCATGTAACGGTCGAGGCCTCATAACGTAACGCTCAATGCCCGACCCGCCCCAACGCGGTCCCACCAGTCAGCATGTAACGGTCAAGCCTTTGACCTGACGGCATCCCTCCGTTCGAGCGCCCGTGAGGGTTTCTTAACATGGCGAGGGGAAAAGTAAGGAAAAACTAAGCGGCTGGGGAAAAGTGAGTACAACTAACGAACCAAGGGCACGAAAATAGAAATCCCTTAATAAAAAGGTCATCTCATTAGGAGAATAATGTGATGGACAAACCCAACCTTATCATAGAAAATTTGATTGTGTCACTAAGTTTCAATTGCTATAGCTTTTTCATGTCAAGTATCATGTTCCTTATGCTATGATATCATGTTACTCTCTAGTACTATAAGAATACTTTGTGAGCATCAAACATCACTTCATAATTGGATGATCATCAAGGTGTTCTTTAGGTATATCAGAAAGTATTTGTTGGGTTGCATGTAGCAAGATAGGGATTTGTCACCCCACGTTACAGAGAGAGATATCTAGGCCCTCTTGGTAACACAACATGGACAACAACTTACAAGAAAGTGACCAATGAGTTTGGTCACGAGGATACTGTATTACGGTATGATTATAAAGAAATTTCTAGGAAAAAATTGAACTAGGTACAGTGATATCAATGATCAGATCTCGGGCAAGTAAAATATCACGAGAGAATGGGAATGGAATACAAGATTGTTGGAATCCTTGACATCGTGGTTCAACCAATAAAATATCTTTGTAGAATATTGGGAATCATTATGGACATCTATGGTCCTACTATTTATTATTGATCGTAGACGTGTCTCGGTCATGTCCACATGTTATCAAACCCGTATGGTCACACTTAACGTTCGATGCCATTAGGGTAGTAATGTGATATTAATATGGTGATATCGTATATTTTATTTAGAGTCTCAGATAGGATCCAGGGCAACATGAGGAGCTTTGGAATGGTCCAGAGATAAAGAATTATATATGAAAAAGTATTTTTAGGGTTATCAAAAAAGTTCAGGAATTTTCAATATTGTACCGAAGTTTCTGAAGGGTACCATAGTGGGTCCCACCTATCCCAGTCATCCCACATAGCCCTGAGGGGTGGTGCACATGCCCACAAGGGCTAGGCGTATGAGTCCCTCAAGGCCCATGCGCATGGGATAAAGGGATAAGGCCAAATCCCTTGAAAATATGGGGCTAACTTGTAGGGAAGACCCCCCTTAGACCCCATTCCTATGGGCTTGGAGGGGGGCCAAGTCAGCCTCCCCCTCACCCCTATATAAATAGGAGGGGGCTAGGCACCGCCTCCAAGCCCTGGCCACCAGCTCCCCCTCTCTCCCTCCTCCTCTCCGCAGAAGCTTGACGAAGCCCTACATGAATTTCACCCCACCTCCACCACCATGCCGTCGTGATGCCAGAGTTGATCTCACCTACCTATCCTTGATCGATCAAGAAGGAGACTTCATCAAGCCGCATGTGTGCACATCTCGGAGGAGGAGGATAATCCTCCATTAATCATGTTTGATTAAAATGTTTCTGCTCGTGCTCTATGTAGATCCATCCGTCCATCTCTCTCTCTCTCCCTCTACTAGCATCACTTAGATGGGATCTTGGTTCTTCTCGCACTCCCATATGATTGTGTTTTTGTGTTTCCATGTTGCAAATCCCATCAAATTTGTTCACACTGAATAGGACCACAATTTTTTCGAAAGTTGGTGCAAAGGCCGGTGACATCTCCAAAGCCCTCAAGAACAATTGCCAAAAAAAATTATGTCTTATTTTATGGGTGCAACAAAAATCGACGTAGAGGGATGTTCTCATAATGTCTCCCTGACCACTAAGCTTACGAAGGAGGCCATGCCTAGTTGCAAATCCAAAATTTGTGCAGCAGGTCGATGGCTAGGACCAAAAGAAGCAGGGATAGAGAGTCTCCTTGTCGAGGCCATACCCATGTAAAACGGGGAGGCCGACAATGCCATTGAGGATGACATGGGATATGACATCGATAGCAAGACCGCGATACATTTTGGAACCAGCTTGGGAATCCCTACGTTGGAGAAGATCGAAAATTGGAGTAAAAGGCTTTACGAATATCAAGCTTGAAAAGAAGTGCGGGCATTTTTCCTTTTATGGAATCTTTTTGCTAGATTTTTGATATAGAGAAAGTTTTCATGGATGCTTCGCTTCTTAATGAAGGAGGGTTGGGTATTGAAGACAAGGTCATTCATAAGCGGCCCAAGTCGAATGGCAAGCATCTTTGCGATGATTTTTGCAATGGCATGGATAGGCCTAAAATCAGATATGTCCTCCAGCTCTTTCCTTTTTTAGTAAAAGAACAATATTTGTGAAGTTAAGCCAATAAAAATTAGTGACTTGGAGGTTTTCAAAAAGAGTGACAACTCACATAATATCTTCCTTGATCGTACTCCAACATTTTTTGAGAAGGCCACGTGAATGCATCCGGACCGAGAGCCTTGTCCCTCAGCATTTTTGCATTTTTCACCTCCTTCCCGGTGAAAATTTCACCAAGGCCTTATAAACCGGGTCTTTAAAGTTTAACTTCTCCTGGTCGAGATCTTGTCTTTGAGTATCCCCTCTACCAGCAACCAAGTTGAAGTGGTTGAAAATGATCTCTTCCTTAGCCTCGTGATCGGTAACCCAATTGAATAATAGAGTTCACTTTAGCGCACATGTTTTTTGAAGTATTAAGGCAGTTGGGCAAGTAGTCAGGAGACTTCCTGCCTCACGCTTACGTGGAGAACCAAACATGGATAGACACCAAACTCGAAGTAAATAATTCATCGAATCGAATCACCCCATATTTATTTCTTAAGGTGCTCTTTTAATTACTTCTAAAAGAAGTACTCAGGCGCAAGAAAACGAACGTGACCCGGCGGCGCTCAACATTTTAATTTTAACAATTCAAAAAAACAGAAAGGAAAAAAGCAGATCATCTCCAATGTCAAAACCAATCAGACAAATCGGAGCGCCTCTGCCTCAAGTGCTCTATCCAGGAACTCTCTCCTTTGTTCGCCGCTCGCTCACTACCTCGAGCTGGTCGTTAGCACGTCTTCCCTATCATTTCCATTTGAAATCTCGTTAGCACGTCACGTTGACGTGGACGCATGAGCTTGAGACCTTGTACCTATCCGGCATCCGCCTACAAAATCATGGGCAAAGAAAGGGGGTACCCCAGATCTGCTCGCATCATCCTCCGTTTAGTTTGGAACCAATCATACAGAGCTCGCGCGTGCGTACCCGCAGAGGAAAGAGGCGAAGCGAAATGCTGGAAGGGAAGGCGACGGTGGAGGACACCGACATGCCGGCGAAGATGCAGCTGCAGGCGACGTCGGCGGCGTCCAGGGCCCTCGACCGCTTCGACGTCCTCGACTGCCGGAGCATCGCCGCTCACATCAAGAAGGTTAGCTGAGCACGCATGCTGATTGATATCCCGGTTAACTGCGCAATTTGCAGGATGCTTACGAGCTCAATGATTTGATTTGATTTGATTTGGTTTGGATGGCTGCAGGAGTTTGACGCGATCCACGGCCCAGGATGGCAATGCGTGGTCGGCTGCAGCTTCGGCTGCTACTTCACGCACAGCAAAGGGAGCTTCATATACTTCAAGCTGGAGTCGCTCAGGTTCCTCGTCTTCAAAGGCGCGGCGGATGAACAGCCACGGCCGTGCTGATTCAGCTGCGGATATTGATGACACGGGGCGGAATGCAGCTATAGTAGCATGAAAGCGAAATGTACCAACCAATATGGGAAAAGATGTAAACCTGGTGGAAGCTTCCGTTGCAATTGGCCAGTGGGCAGGGTGTGTGAATACGTTGATTTGTGGAATTGATTTTCCATGATAATGATGATGATGAACTTTTCTGTACATATGTAGTACAATCTCGATTCAGAATTTAAATTGACTTGCAGAACTTTGATGTGGCCATATGTGCAGTCTCGATTCAGATGGGTAGGGCTAAACTGAATTAATTCAGAATGGACGGGGCTAGCGAGCCTTTGGAGGCTTGTTAGTCTCAGCCAGCCCTCACCCTATAAACGGAAAGCTACAGCCCGCGTGATTCAAAATTGGAAAGGAGCAATAACAGCCTAGCACAAGCGATATTACGTAGGATTTAATTTCATGCTATATAAAATTAAAAAAAAAGCCATAACTTTAAAACCGTGCGTCAAAATTTCAATCAGTTTTTACCGTTAGTCCCCTCATATCGAGATATTCAAAACTAGATCTCATTTGTATATATTTCAACAAACTTTTTTTGAAAAGCAACTTAGTGTCATTCAAAAACAACTTCATACAAATAGTTGCTCCACTATTTACTTTTATTACATTTTGTAGCAAACTTTGTTTTCAAGATACCCACTTAGCATCAACAACTAGGAACTTTATAGTACTGACACCCACTACTTTGTACTACTAGTTGTCTACCGTATTTTCTAGTGCCGTTGGTAACTTGCTTTATGAGTTACACAGCTTAGTTGCAACAAAAAAAACTTTATAACATAACTTAGGTGCAAAAATATGCAACTTAATGAGCATACAAAAGGCAACTAAGATGAATAGATATACAACTTAATAAGCATACAAGAAGGAACTAAGATACCCGATATAATTATATTGGAAAATGGGTGCGACTTAACCCTAGTCTGTATATAACTTAGCAAAAAGTGGGTAACTTAGCACAAGTAAAAAATACAACTTAGCACTAGTGGGTATGCAACTTAGCATAAGTCAAAAATACAAGTTAGCACATGTGTAAAGAAACAACTTGTTGTCTTCTTGGTAGTCGCCATCACGAGTTACAACTCCATCGCAATCAACATGGATGTGGTTGGTACCACAAGCACGACAAAAGGCGCAACATGAGATGCAAGAAGACAAAGAGGATGTTTCTTTGAGATAAGCGATGTCTAGACGAAGGGGAAGCCGAAGCAACAATTTACTAAGTAGGTATATTGGACAACGGGTGCAACTTAACACTAGTTGGTATACAACTTAGCAAATATTGGGTATGCAACTTAGCACTAGTCAAAAATATAAATTACCATTGCGTATACAACCAAACAATAGTATGTGTGCAACTTAGCATTTGTAGGTATACAACTTAGCACCAATAGATATACAACTTATCTTATCACCAGAGGATATACAGCTTAGCATCGATGGATATACAATTAGCACTAAAAATAACAAAATCCGCATCAATCAACATAGATGTGGCTAGACACAATCCAAGGCACAATGCATTCTAGAAGAAGCCGAAGGGGATCCACTTTTAAGACAGTAGTTGGTATGCAACTTAGCAATAGCGGGTATATATATTAACAATAGTATGCAACTCAATTAATTTGGATCGGAGAGAGTACTAAAAACGACAAATCCTAATTTGCTCTGGCTTGGTCGATCTATCCATCCATCCTTCCATACAGTGGTACACGTCTGGTGGTAGCGAGCAAGAGAGTAAATCAGATTTAGGTGTGAGCGAGACCAAATCAAAATGTGTGAAACACAATTTACTATCGACAAAATGCAACTTATCATCTTCAACATCAAGCTTTCTTTGATCTAGCTACAACCTAGTTGGTAAATGGATGCAACTAATTGGGAAAAAACCAATCTTTAGTTGGTAGTGTTTTAGTTGCAACTATACCCCACTTAGTTGCATTTAGTACATGCAGGCTATAGTTGTAGCTACTTGTTAAAGTAAGTTGTTGTCACTCTTGTGCAGAGGGGCAACTGCACAATTAGGTACGCAACTTAGCACTAGTGGTATTCAACTTAGCAGTAATGCATATTCAATTTTGCACATGCGTGAAGCACCAATCTACAATCGTCTACAAACATGACAGAAAATGTGTGAGAGAAAAAATAGTGTGCGAAACACGACTTAGTTCATGCGTGAAATAAATAATATCGCTGACGAAAGTACAACTTAGCACATGTGTGAAGAAACAAATTTTGTCTTCGTGGCAACCGCCACCGCTACGAGATACAACTCCACCTCGATTGCGGATGTGGCCGGTGTCGCGAGCCATGACTCGTGACAAGATGGGCAACCCAAGCTGCAAAAAGCCAAAGGGGACGTCGGTTTGATATGGCGGTGCCCAACCTTCAACAAAGTCATGCTGAATCGTGGCTCGTCGGAGCTCCAAGATGATGTGTAAGGCGGGATGGTGATCGAGTTGAAGAAGGGAAACAAGAGTCGTCAACACCGTTTGGGATGCAAGTTAGCACACCGTGGAGCAACAATTTACTATCACAAATATAACTTTAAAATGTGTGAAAAACAATTTACTATATTGCAAAATACAACTTAACTCATCTGTGAAATTATTAATACCACATTCAAAATATAACTTAGGTCAATCTAACTATTAAGACGAGCCAGCACGTTAAATATGTGCATACGTCCGTGTATAGTATACATAAACATCATATGCCTACAAAGTACATGAATCTATCGATCCAAGCTAGATATCAATCACTAGTGGACAAAATATGTAATCGATAAATATTACTACAAAAGAAGAATTGGAGAAAAAGAGTGTGGAAATCAGATACACACATGCAACAACATCTGATACACACGGAGTGTGGAGAAGACGAGACACTCATTTCTGTCCTAGCCAGCCAAAGCGGCGTCTCACAGCTCCACGGGACATCAGCTTCGATCCATCCCCACAGACAATAGCGGCCACACGCGAGAGAACTAACCAGCAACATCAGCGCGTGGCCATCGATTCGGCCCTGTGGGGGCGCCTCCGCGTGTGCTGGGCTGCAGGATCGTGACGGCCCGCACGGGAGACGGGGAAGCGGGAGGCGTTGTGGCCTTGGTGAGAGGCGGCTACTGGAAGCTGGTGGCGTAGTCGGATATGAGAGATAAAACGGGGTGGAGCCAGGCGTCAACCGGAAAGAATCCGATGGAGGTTGCCTCGAGATTAACCTCAAGCAGCAGGCGGCCTCAAGCTCGATCCCAACGAGAAGGAGGCTGAGCACAAAATCGAGCTCCATGGCTGGTGGCCGCGGAGGTCCCACTTCGGCGGCGGGCAGCAGATGTGGGAGGGCAGCGCCGTCGCGCTCTTGGATCGTGGGAGGGCATCGCGGTGGTCGGCTGGCCCTGGAGAATCCTGCGGTGGAGGCCACAGCACGCCAGCGGAGGGAATCAGGGCGGGGGCACGGCGGCGCGCTGGCGGTGGGAAGTGGGGCGGTGGCCGCGACGGAGCAACGGCGATGGAGTGCGCGGTGAAGGGTGGGGGCTCTCTATGGCGGCATGTGTTGCAGGGATCTGGGCCTCCTCAGACTGTTTTTGTCGAGACGTGGCGCGATGGACATCCACTTGATCGGACGGTCACCAATCGGAGGCTTGGTCGGACTAACCAGCCCCCAAACACTTTTTAGCAATCGGGATTCAGAATTGGTACATGAAGCTAGAGCTCCCTCGTTTGAAGACAAGGAAACGTGCCTTCTACGAATTCCGAGTCCACAAAAATTGAAGCAAAAAATAAATATCCGACCTACCGGATTCGAACCAGTGAGGATTGATCTGCAAGCACTACAGTCCTCCGCTCTACCAACTGAGCTAAGGTCGGTTTTTGTTAAGACAACGTAATCACCGTACTTGATCTATGACTACCCATTGAGTTCAATGGCGTGCTTAGTTGAGCCGTTTAAGAATGCGGCAACTGATTGCATCATCCAAGTATATGGAGCCTTTTTTTTTACCACAATCCAAGTATATGGACCTTGTTGATAGAGAGCACTTTTTTTTCTACAGAAGGAAGGAGGGTATTGATGAAGAGGTTCGTACTTACTACTAGTACCTAATATAGAGGCACTTGAATGGAGCTGTACAATCACAATAAACCTTGACATTAATTAGAATAACCACATGAGCAAGGACATCTACGTTTTAGTTGAGATCCAATTCTAGGCAGGTAGAGCATGAACTTTCTCCCCCTTCCGGTGACACGGAAACGGACTGTTTGGAGTTTCGGAAACCTTTGTACGCCGACAGGTTTCATGTACTTTGGTGCACTCCCACCCTCCTACAACAGGCAAAATACTGTCAGAAACTGCTGATACCATGCTCGATCTGAAGTCTGAACATTGCTGGCGAATTATTCATCTCGCTCTAGCTAGCTGCAGAACACACTTGGCCCAAAGCATGACGAGACATTAATTTGGACTCCGGTTTGCGGCATGCACATCGGCGCGTTGCCCCGCACAGAATGGGGTGGAAGCAGGACGGGAGCGAGAGGTCCGTCTTCTTGTGCTAGCTCCCGGCGGGACCGTTGAATACGGGAAGCTGCAGGGGGAGGGGGGGCTAAGAATGGCAGGGCATGCACTTTCTAATAATAAAGCATGCGGCGCTCCCTAATTATACTCCCAGCCCTCTCCCCACCGTGGTCACCAGGGCCTCTCTTCCTCCCTTCTTACCATGGCAACGCAGCCGCAGGCGACGATGGGTCGAGCCCGGTCCGCGGATCACAGCTGCAGACGCCCACGGGGATCATCATCCCTTGGGAACTGATCATTTCGATCCTGCTTTTTTTGCTCTGCGCGCGCATAATCCATTCCCCCGCCGGCCGTCGCCTTTGCAATCGACGAGCACGTCGCTCGAGGCCGGCCCCGGAAAAGCCGCACGCTTTACAGGTACGCCGGTTATCATAAGAAGACGCCCTTTCTAGTCTCTCTCGCTGTCGAATTCCCTTTCCGTTGTTTGACGGTTGTCACTGGAGCGAGATCATGAAACCTGCATACGCCCGTGCTGTGCTGTGAAGTTACGGTAGGTAGATCAGGTCAGGGCGATGGCGGCCAACGCCGCGTCGCTGGACCGGCGGCGGTCGGGGAGCTCGGTGAAGGAGGAACCGCCCGCCGAGGAACATGCCGCCACCACGGTGCCTACCGGGCCTTCCGGTAAGCTAGCGTCTCTCTACCAATCTACCATGCTGTACAGCAGCAAGTACGTGGTTGTGTCTCTCGGCATTGCGCTTTGGTTTCAATATACAGGCCTTGTTTTGCATGCAGATATGGACATAATGAAGGAGAAGTTCGCCAAGCTGCTGCTCGGGGAGGACATGTCGGGGTCCGGGAAAGGCGTGCCGTCCGCGCTGGCGCTGTCGAACGCCATCACCAATCTTGCAGGTGATCGATCACAAGCTAGCTACCTAGAGTAGTAGTAGTAGTTTCTTGCAAAATATATAAGGATCTTGTAGTAGATCAACAGGAGGATGTCCGTCCGGTTAACGCTAGTTACTACGTACGTGCTATATTATGCTGTGGCAGCTGCTTGTTTCGGAGAGCAACGGAAGCTGGAGCCCATGTCCCCCGACAGAAAGGGAAGGTGGAAGAAAGAAGTCGGGTGGCTCCTGTCCGTGGCGGACCACATCGTCGAGTTCGTCGCCAAGAAACAGCTCTTGGATAACGGCGTCGAAATGGAGGTTCGATCGGTTGCTTACATCTCTCTTCTTTTGCCGGTCCCAGTAGTAATAATAAATAATCTCTTCAATTACTCTGGGCCTCTGCTCCTTGAATTGGTTGCAGGTAATGTGCACGCAGCAGCGAAGGGATCTGCAGTCCAACGTACCGGCTTTGCGCAAGATCGACGCCATGCTTCTCGTAAGCAGTTAACATCATCCCATCCATCTTTGAATTGAAGCAAACGAATTGACTCTCGATTCTTAATTTGCGTTTTGGTGAGCAGGATTACCTGGACAACTTCAAGGATCGCAACGAGTTCTGGTACGTGAAGCGGGACTCGTGCTCCGAGAGCGAGAAGGAGGAGGCCGGATCGGACGAGAAATGGTGGATACCCATGGTGAAGGTCCCTCCCAACGGGCTGCCCCTGGCGTCCAGAGCCTGGATCCAGCACCAGAAGGAGCTGGTGAACCAGGTGCTCAAGGCGGCCATGGCCATCAACGCCAACTGCCTCATGGAGATGGCCATCCCAGAATCATACCTAGAATCGCTGCCCAAGGTACTACGTGCTTTTCTGTACTCTGTAGCGGGTCTTGTGACAGACGATGCACTTACCTCGATTGCTGACGGGAGGGGATTGCTGATGCAGAACGGTCGGGTGAGCCTTGGGGACGCGCTGTACCGGAACATCACGGACGTGGAGTTCGACCCGGACGAGTTCCTGTCGTCGGTGGACCTGACGTCGGAGCACAAGATCTGCGACCTCAAGGACCGCATCGAGGCGTCGGTCATCATCTGGAACAGGAAGGTGCACAACAAGGACAACAAGTCCACCTGGGGATCCGCCGTCAGCCAGGAGAAGAGGGAGCAGTTCGAGGATCGGGCGCAGACGCTGCTGCTCATCATCAAGCACAGGTTCCCCGGAATCCCACAGTCCACACTCGACATCGCAAAGATACAAGAAAACAGGGTAAGTAACAGACAACTGGACGCATGATGCAAATGCTCACTACTGTTCAACCTCATGTTGATCCATCCCTCCCCCTCCTTGGCCACTTCTAGGACGTTGGCTTTGCTATCCTGGAGAGCTACTCCAGAGTACTGGAGAGCCTTGCCTACAACGTCATGTCCAGGATAGAAGACGTCATCGTCGCCGACAACCTCGCCAGGGAGAAGGCCAAGAGGGACATGCCGCCAGGGTCGGAACTGGCACCCATTCCCCAGCAAGCTCCCGACATGGCCGACAGCATGACGCTGCTCGATTTCATGGGCTGGAACGGCGACGCCGATGGCAGGGGCGACTCTCCCTGCGCGGCCGACCAAGACCAAGACCAAGACCAAGAGGACGGGAGGCTCATGAAGCTGCCCAATATCATGACCAACCTTAAGAACACGTACATGGACGTCCTTGGAGGCCACCGGAGCCCGCCTGGTCGCCATTAGAAGAGACATACCAGATTTTGCATTTACTTTTTTTTTTATCATAGTGTACATATATTCTGTTCTGATAAAACTGGGCGGCCGCTTGAGTAGCCCGCAGTTTCCTATTTTGCACCCTCCAAACGAGCCTTGTCTTGTATAATTCTAAAGGATTGACCAATATAACTGATCTAGAGCCATCTATAAATCGAGAGATTTAGACCTATTCTGTTTAAACTGTACTAATCAAGAGATTCCAGCTACTATATATATATATATATATATATATATATATATATATATATATATATATATATATATATGAGCTCAGAAACAAGTAATGAACAATAAACAGACATCCCTATCTGACGAGAACAAGAGCACTATCAAACCGGAAACACATGTAAGCTGACAAACATTAGCTTCCAGAAACTATGAATCGTATGCGCAGGTCAAATACATCAGTTTTCTACTTTGCATACTTCAAACGAGCCCTGTGTTGTATAATTCTAAAGGATTGACCAATACAACTGATCTAGAGCCTTCTATAAATTGAGAGATTTAGAACTATTCTGTTCAAACTGTACTAAACAAGACACTCCAGCTATATCTGAGCCGAAACAAGCAACGAACAATAAACAGACATGCTATCTCACAAGAACAAGAGCACTATCAAACGGAAACACATGTAAGCTGGCAAACATTAAGCTTCCAGAAACTATGGATTATGCAGTGCTGCAGGACAAATACCTCAGTGTTCAAAGGTACAAAGCATCACAAGTGCAGCTTATTAGAAATCACCATCATCTTTTCATCCGTTGTGTACAAAACTGCCTCAGAAAACAAGTCTAGTAAGTCTACAAGGCAAATTCTTGAGTTCAGCCAGTAACACCACTGGTTGAAAACTCGCGATACTGCTGTATGTAACTTTAAGATTTTATTGTAGGAGGGGGTTGCAATGTGATCATTCACTTCAGCTTTGTAACAGCAGCATCTATGGCGTCTGCAAGATGGGGTACAGTCCTGGAGCTCAAACCAGCCATACTGATCCTCCTGCAAGAGAAATATACAGACTTGTCAGTATGAATGAGCCACAAGGGGAGGAAGAAACCCACCAAGAAGAAACCAGCATTAAAATTATCAAGTGTTCATAGAGAATGCTTTGACTGGAAAATAAAAATTATACTCCAATGCAATTGATGACGGGATGTTTAAATGAGTGAAGGGCACAAGGCATTACCCATCAGATGTCATGTAAATGTGGAATTCCTGCCTCATGAAGGCTACTTGATCACTGTTGAGCCCGGTGAAAGTAAACATCCCAATCTGCTTAATGATGTGGCTCCAATCTCCAGGAGTGCCTGCATGATATCATGAATGCTCAGCACTTTGGTAGAGGAATGAAAAAAATTGGATGAAAATATTGAAAACTCGTAACTCATAGGTCACTGAACCGAAATAGTTTAGTGCAGTACAATACCAGGATCTTAACCTCAAGAACCCGGTAATAAACTGTATACAAAAATAGGAAGCTACTCCATCCATTCAGAAATATAAGACATTTTAGCTTTGTGCAGTGAATGTATCTAGACATACACTAAAAGATGTCTAGATACAATCATTGCACAAAGCTAAAATGTCTTAT
Source organism: Avena atlantica (assembly GCA_910589765.1). Lineage (NCBI taxonomy): Eukaryota > Viridiplantae > Streptophyta > Magnoliopsida > Poales > Poaceae > Avena > Avena atlantica. The sequence goes on along the minus strand of OU342735.1, from coordinate 434,716,777 downwards.
ATTTCTGAACGGAGGGAGTATTTTATTTTATCAGATTTTGCTGAGAACCCAAGAAGTTTCTGTTCACAAAAACGCAATATACTACTCCCTCCGTCCTAAAATAGATGTCTCAGATTTTTCAAAATTTGGATGAATCTAGACACTATTTAATATACATGTTCATTCAAATTTTGACGAATCTAAGACATCTATTATGGGACGGAGGGAGTACTTATTTAATATCATAATAACAATTACTCCCTCCGTTTCAAAATATAAGATGTTTTAGCTTTGTGAATCAAATGTATCTAGACTTCTTTTAGTATGTAGGTTCACTCAGGTTTGGAGTGAATCTACACACTAAAAGAAGTCTAGATACATTTTCTTCACAAACCTAAAACATCTTATATTTTGAAACGGTGAGAGTAGTTCAGAGCAATTGTACAAATGCTGTAAAATATAAAGCACACCATCTTGTGATAGATGTTAGGCAAAATGACGAGACTGAAAGGCCATTAGTCAAGCTTCTCGCCAATGAAGATTAACTATGTTGACAGCAAAGAGCAAACAGTGGACTTGACAGAAACCAGTACCTCTGCTTTTCAGCGCATCAAAAAGCTGTTGCCTCATGCTAATGATCCTATCAGCCATGGCCTTCAGCTCCATAGTCCATTCGTCGAACATAGCACTAGTAAATTGAGGAAACATCATCAATAAAAAGAACAAAGCACTACCTATTGTTCCCTAGATTTGTCGATCTGCCAATAAAGTTCATCTCAACATAACTCACTTTCTACAATTAACTAGAATTATGGGAAGAATATTACCTGTCCTTAAGTATGGTAGCCACGATAGAGGCACCATGAAGAGGAGGGTTTGAATACATAGGCCTAATTACAAGCTTGAGTTGACTTTCAACCCTACCAGCTACATCAGCACTGCCGCAAACCTGAAACATTGTTGCAATTATCTCATTAAAACAAGGTTTAAAGAAGCTTCCGTGTGCATACTGAGGGGACAGAAATTCACACGTTAGTTGAGAAAGAACAACCACTTATTTTGATGGGTTCGAATTATATGGTAATTTCCTCCGTCCTGAAATATGTGACTTGGATTTGTCTAGATTCGCATGTATCCACACACTAAAATACGTCTAGATACATGCGAATCTAGACAAATAAGAGTTATTTATTTCTGGAAGGATGGGAGTACAAATTAATCAAACATAGATAAGAACTGTTACAATTGTATATAAGAAATACAACCGCATTTATAATTGTATAGAAAACAACTGAATAACCACAACTGTGTGCACTTTCACAGCTACGAAGGAAATCTGCAAGTTATTATCATTTATAGTGTTTTGCTTTAGCTTTTCAGTTCTTTAGGCTTGGCTAATGTACAGCTGAAGAACTAGGGAGTATTTTACCTGTCTTAGTTCTCTAAGAACTGCATAAGTAACCTGGTACTTAGGTTTTGTGAAACTTCTCATTTTTTAAATTGATGAAACTTCTCTTTAGGGGGGGGTCCTCTTATGGAAAAAGGAACAATAAGATTAATTCAAACTCGACCTCGAGTCTAAGAACCAGGCCACAAGGTGAAATTAACAACAATTAGGGTAATATAACTTACAATGCTTAAAGCGCCGACACGCTCTCCGTACAATCCCATGTTCTTAGCATAGCTTTGAGCCATGAGCAATTCACCACCATCAGCAACAAACATGCGCACTGACTGAGCATCTTTGTCGAGGCTTCCACTTGCAAATCCCTGCACAGGTAAATCATTTGAGGCACAATACTGAATTTGAAAGCTACATGGAAATAAATCTGCCAGGTGAACAAAGAATCAACAAATTCTGTGGCTATTTAGTCATGTACATTCCCTAAGAAGCATCAGTATCAAGCACAACAATTATTTACTTGATAAGCACTGTCAAAGAATGGTAGCAATGCTTTTGATCTCATCAGCTGCCTGATCTGTTCCCACTGCTCCACGGTTGGGTCTACTCCAGTAGGGTTGTGGGCACATGCATGAAGCAGTACAATTGCGCCTGAGGGAGCTGAACTGAGGTCTTCTAAGAGGCCTGTAACACAAAAATATATCCTTGATCAACTAAGACAGGTACGTGAGCCGCCAAACAACAATACAGTGAGAGTACGCAAGCGTGCACTCGTAAAATTACAAACTGAGCACAGCACTTTACATTATTGAGTAGTGTGTATGAAGAATTGAAGTGGGTACCTTGGAAATCCAGTCCGCGGGTTGCAGGATCATAGTAGCGGTAACTCCTAACGGTCAGACCAGCTAAGGTGAAGACTTTCGGGTGATTCCCCCAGGTTGGATTTGGGATGTAGATAGTGCGCTGGAGATGACGTTACGATTTAGCAATCACACTTTGCAATTATGTGAAACAGTCCCAACAAAAAAAGAGACAGGGTTCCCTACTTCATGATAGTGTCTTGCAAGAAATTCACCTCCCACCCGTAAAGAACCAGTCCCTGATAAGCACTGCACAGTAGCCACCCTATTCTCCTGGATAGCAGGACTATTCCAAGAAAGGGGGAAGTACTGTAGTCAGATAAGTTTACTCTTTGGTATGAAGGTTTTGCATGGAAATATCATCAATTAAATGTAGAAGTTTGAACAAACACACCTGTCAGCACCAAAGATGAGCTTGGCACTCAACTTGTTGAACTCTGCCAACCCAGTGATCGGCAAGTACTCCTTAACACGTGACCTAAGCAGAGTAAGCAATTACAGATCAACTAATGCCACCAGACGTTTCCACAGTGAGTACACGATTTTACTCATAGCAGTAAATTTTATGTTTATCCTTACAAGAAACTACCACTACGTCCCTAACAAGAAATATGTACTGTTGCCACTTCTGCAAAGCCTGAATCATCTACTGAGAAATAGTTGACTATGTATGTAGCAAGTTGACAAGGAGAACTCGGATAGCAGTGCCGTCAACTAATCCTACATGACCGTACAACGTAGAGAAACCCCCAAAATGGTCTGAAATATATTATAATCAAACAGGTGGAACGGTAATATATATAAGTAAATAAAAGACCATAAGCCCAAAGTATATTGGAGAATACATTAAGATGACCACAGACCACATGATCTACTAGTAACAAAAGGATGCCAGCGACAGCTCTCCGATACTAAGACGATTATATTATCTAGAGGTCAGATCTAGTAACTAGCTGTCAAATTTTACTCCGGGACGCAAACTCCCAAGTCTGAACTTCCAGTCACTTGAATTGAAAAAAAAGGCACGAACTGAAGCGGATCACCAGGATTTGGGATCAGACTTACTCGTTATGGATGAGCATCGCTTCGGCCCGCCTGACCACATTCAGCACCAGGGGCTTCCCTTCCTGGTTGGGCGAAAACGCAAACCGGGGTCAAATCCAGCTGTAATCCAAAGGAGGAGAGCAGCGATTCAATTTAAACACGTCTCACCTCGGTCCGGTAGGCGCCGACGCCGAGGTTGACCTTGACGGGGCTGGGATCCTTGTTGAACGCGACGGTCACCTGCGGAGACAGCCAGACAAGCACCGATCAGGTCGACGGGACCAAAAAAAACGCGCGATCGCGCCGAAATCCAGCGCGACCAACCGACTGGGGAGGGAAGGGAGGGAGCAGAGTGGGGGATCGGCGGGGGGATCGGAAGAGGGAGGAAGGCTTACCCCGAGGATGGGGTCTTCCGGGCCCTGCTGGATGCCGGCGAAGACGGAGGAGGACGCCATGGTGGGGAAAGCTTGGAGGGAGGAGGAGGAGTCGGCGGAGGTGGCGGTTGCTGCTTCTGCTGCTGGTGATGTTCGTGGGGAGGAAGGCAGCAGGTGGCGCACCAGCGTACTTAACCTTCGGTCGGCGCTAGGTTGCGCCGCGCGCGCGTTAGCCGTGGGCATTCTCTCGGCTCGGCTAGGCTACGGTGCGCCGTCCGCGTGCGTGCGAGCGAGCGTCTCTGGTGCGGTGCGTGGGGAATCGAGGGGCGTACCCGAGTGCGGCCGCCGGGTTTGCGTATAAAACGGCGGGCGCGGACGGGCGGGCGGGGTGGCGCCGCGGCCGGTGACGTGGACGGCTGTTTCGCCTGGAGCCGTGCCACGCGAAAGCGTGCACGCCAAAGTCCTCGCGTCGGGCCTCGTCGCTTGCGCGGTGATCGGTGCCGTCGGGGTGTGGCTTGGCTTGGCGTTGAGAAACCGTGTCAGCGACTCGAGGGGTTTGCTCAGGCAGTTTAATATAGTGGTCCATCAGGGAAAGCGTAACGTGGCGGCAAGCGCAAGCGCTGCTGAGTAGTGAGCACGATCAATTAGCGTGACCTGGAATGTTGAAAAGAAAAAAGCTAGTAGCACAACTTGCAACAAATTATGGGGTTGAGTCGCGCGCAGGTGTGTGAAATTGATAAATGCAGCCTTGGGATATCTTCTTGGGTGAGTGAGACGTATGTCATGCTATCCAGATACTAATTGGATCGGTTGCTCTGTACATATTTTTGCGTTCCTCTATGGATATGATCGGAATGGATGTTGTCAGCTGCCGCGCTATTTGTTGCTTTATTTATAAAGCTGGTCGTAGCCGAGGGCGGATCTAGGCCCAGGGCAACCAGAGCCATGGCCCGGGACGCAGCAAATTTTTTAGCCTATACAAGGAAAAAATTGGCAGGTGGCGCAGCCCAGGTCTGGCCCAACTCCCCGCTGGCCTCCTCTCGCTCGACCGTGAGCGCCTTCTCTCTCGCGTTCCTCTCGTTCGCATCCCCGCAGCCCCGCTCGTTTTCTCGCTGCGACAAGAGCGCGCCGCCACGCCCACTTCGGCAGGCTGCTTGCCGCATCCATCCCCTGATCCCTGGCCTCCCCCGGTTCCCAGACCCCGTACTTCTCGGCGCCCCTGCCTGCCGCTTCCGGCCTCCGCCTGTCTTCCATGCCGGGGGGGCCTGTCGCTGGCTCGCCCTGCCTTGCCGCCGCCTCCGGTTCATACGGGCATGCAGCTCCTGCCCGCTCTCCCCCAATCCTCCGTCGTGCGACCGTCTGCCAGCGCCGCCCGATTTTTTGGCTCGTCCTTCTCTACTCGGCTACTCACAAGGATTCAATTGAACTCAGGATGTGTCTCCCGTAAGCTAGGTAATTTCATCATAGTTTGATTTCATATACGCTATTGTATAGTTGGGTTTATTTGTAAGTGAACTGGCTCCTTGATTAAAAATTGTGTGTAATCAATTTCATGTTTTAGGAACACATAAGATACAGATATTTTATCCATTGATCCCAAAACCGAACCAATCAACAAGTCCAAAAATCTTCAAACCAGAGTATCTCCTGAAATCAGTACACCATACTACTGTTTATAGTTTTTAGTCATCTTTTAATTCTGTTTCTAGTTTTTAGTCATCTCTTATGTACACCAATGAAAAATGGATCTAAAAATATATGTTCACCTTTGCAAGCATACAAATTTTTTTTACTATTACAAGAGGTGTTTATTAGTATTTTTTATGCTTAGCTTTTGGCCCGGGGCTTGCTCCAACCCTAGATCCGCCACTGCGTCAGCCTGTTTCGAGGAGCTGCCGCGCTACCTTAAGTATGAGTATGACGAGCTTATCCACATAAACGGTTTCCATACCGCTTTATAATAAAAATCTAGGCAGAACTGATACAAGGGGATGAAAGAACCCCTTACAAAATCGATCAACATAAATAAAAAATAAAAAGGAAAGACCAAGACTTGCCATCGAGAGCCAACAAGGAGAACCAGTGCTCCACGAGGATGCCCCCAAGAGGATGACGACGCAACGCGCCGCCATCGTCGAGACCGACGGTCAAGGTTTTTTATTCGGAGACTTAGCATGGAGAGGGTAGCCACAACAGCGTCTCCAAGAGGGTAACGACACCCGCACGCATAGCCATCGTTGGTGCTGAGGCACTGAGCTTTCACCCTAAAAAACCTTCTCCCCGCTCTGGTCTCAGACCGCTCGATGTCCCCGAGTCAGGCCTCCAACACGATCTGGGCTTTGTCAGAGTTGAAGCGCCGCCAACACCCAGGAATCCCACACCATCCCCTAATCGCCACCCACATGACCGAAGAGGGAAACCATCACCGCCGCCATGACGCTCATCATAGAGCTGCTCGTGTAGTCCACCTTTGCGGGACCAACGGATCAGACGAGGTACGCCGACAACCAACTAGCCTCAACCGCCAAGGGCGGTCACCGGCCGGATGCAGCAGCTAGGGCATGTCAGGCCCGCCGACCCGACTAGCCCCTACCGTCGTGCTGCAATACCATATTTGTAGCCACCATGCTCATCCAGGTCCCTACCGGAGTCTACCATCGTCATCTCCATCGGTAAACCTCCCATGAGCCGTCGCCGGGTCGCACGCGGTCCAAGGACCAGAGCAAGAGGCAGCTACGGCCAGGGCCTGCTCGGCCCATATGGGACCAAGGGTCCAGATCTCTGGGCTAGCATACCCGCATGCCATGGCCACTGCAAGCTCTGTCTGCAGCCCCACATGTCGCCCGCTTCTGCTGCTGCCGACGCTATCGACTACCCCCGCACGCTGCAGACCTCCTGTTAGCCCCAAGACTCAAAACAGCAGCGCACCGTCGCACGTAGAGTCGATCCCCGTGCCAAGCTCTGCGACCGCGGGTAGAGGAAGACCACCGCCGGTGGCACCGCCCGGGCTTTTCCTGGTGGTGCTCACCGACGACGGCAAGAGAGGGAGATGGTTTTGGGGGCTTGGGAGGCGGGGGTGGTTGGCCACCCTCCCGTCGCCCGCGGGGACGACGGGCCGAAGCGGTTTTTCATGAACCAACCCCTCAGCGGTTGAAAAGGAGCAGCTGGACGTTACACCACATAAAACTCTTTTTGAGCATTGGTTTTCTTTTTTCTTTAATATAAAAAGGATTTCCCCTGCTTCATTAACGAAATATAGTGAGCCGTGAGGCTACATAGTTTATACAGAAAAATAAATTCAGACACATCAGAACGCATGTAATATATTTACTCCTTCCGTCTTGATTTTTTTTAACAAGGATCAAGACCCGGAGGATCTAGAAGCTACTAACATTAAAGCGGTGGGATGAGTATCCGCAAGAGGTACCTTCCCGGAGCTCCCCTCCCTCCCCACCCACCTTCTCCTTGAGAGTCGCCCCAGCTTTACCGGGCCAATCCCGAGCGGTCTCCGGCGGCGTTGCCGGCCGGAGATGGCGAAGGAGAGGCGCCGGAGTAGGAGTTAGGTCTAGGTGTAGTTTTCCCGGCGCTTTGCCGTGTAGTTGGAGTAGGGCATGGGGATTCTTGGACCGATCCCTGTGCAGTTCGAGTGCTTTCCTCGCTGACGGAGCTCTGGTGGTCAGAGCCATCGCCGACGGTGGCTTCCTCGAAGATCTCCGCAATAAGGTCCCCCCCTGCGAGCTCCTATTCAGGTTTGCTGTGTCGTTGCTCCTCCTGTTCCTGGTCGGCCGTGGCGGCGAGGAGGAAGGGAGGTGCGTCTGGCCGGCGATTGTCTCTGGCGCTTCGCGAAGATCCTCCTACAGCTCGGTGCCTTGGTGTAGCGCCGGCTGGAGTCCGCTTTTGCTCTTGTCCCGTCTTCCATGGAGGAAGCGGCTGAGATCCCTGGCGGCGGATCTTCCAAATAATCACCTCTGCCTGCGCTTCATCATCTCCATCGCTCGAAGCATCGTCCCGGCCGGCCAAGGTGGCGAGGGGGAAGTTGATTTGGATGTTGGTCTCGATGTTCTGCGCAGGTTGTTGCTGCACCGAGCTCATCGCCGTGTGGCCATGGCGGCCATAGGCATCTTCGGCCGCAAGAGCGGCAAGTTCGCGCGCCCCTGTGGCGTGCTTGCGACCTCCAGGATGGAGGCTCTCTCGGAGCCCTGCGCCGGCGCTCCCCGTCTTCTTCTCGCCAAGTGGTGCGTCCCCGGCGGGAGCAAGATGGCCGGCGGCGAGGCTTCTTCGTCGGTGGGTTGGTCAAAGGACCCGATTGCTTTGTTCAGGAAAATTTTAGGGTCCTCCATGCATATGTTCAGGACTGCTTTCCTTCTTATTTTCTTTTTAGGTCCTGTTTGTAAAATGTAACCGAATGTAACCGACCGACAGTTATCATAAGGCAGCACTGGGGTCCTTCGAGGCCCTTCTTTGTTCAAAAAAATTAAAGCGGTGGGATTACAAATTGTAGTGGAGTCCATAAAATAAAGAAAATACACACAGGACCAGCACTTTTACACAAAGGAACCCAAACACAAAAGGAAAAACACAGTCGGTGAGGTTGCAAGGAAAACGGCTTATCTGTCTCTTCTCACGATGGCCATGCATGCTGTGCTACAAAATTTTGTTAAGGACCTGATCAGCACGTCTAGACCGATTTTTTTTCCTTTGACCTGAACCATCTTATTCCGTTCCCGAGTCAGACGCCGCTGCACTTAGTGTGCCATTCACTTTGGAAGAAATCAAAAAGGCCCTCTGGACATGGACTGTAACTCAAGCCCGTGCCTAGATGGGTTCGGACCTGCTTTTTACAAAGAAAATTGGGACATGATTAAAAACGACACTTGCTCCCTGATAAATAGATTTTGCAACTCTCATGATAGACTTTCGGCGTCCAAAGTTCATATATCGTCCTAATTCCTAAGCACCCTAGTGCAACTTGCCCTTCTCATTTTAGACCAATCTCTCTTCAAAATTGTTGCGTAAAATTAGCCTCTAAATGTATGACCAACAGACTTCAACCTTTCATCCCGCTCCTACTTAGCCAAGATCAAACTGGCTTCATAAAAGGTCGGTCAGCCGCCGAAAATTTTATTTACAAGCGTAAGGCTCCGGCAATTGTTCTCAAATTGTACTTCCATAAAGCTTTTGATTCCATAAATTAGGATGCCCTCGATTCGATCCTTCTTGCGAAAGAACTTCCACCACTCTGGTGTCTTTGGATCAGGAACCTAAACTCCTTAAGCCAATCTGGTGTTCTTTTAAATGCTAGGCCTGGCAGGTGGATTCAATGCCGCAGGGGCCTTCGCCAAGGAGACCCTCTATCCCCTTACCTTTGCAACATCGTCGTAGATGTCCTTAGGTTGATCTTGAACCAGGCTTCCCTTGATGGCCTACTTTTGCACCATTTGCACCCCCTAGTAGATCATCTTCCTTGCCATGTCCTCCAATATGACGATGACACCATCATCATCCTTCGCGCTTCTAACGATTGCATTATAAACCTTAAGGTTGTCCTAGATGCTTTCTCTCTGGCCATCGGCCTCCAGATAAACTTCCATAAAAGTACGTTCGCCCTATCCATCTTGACCAGACGGTTGCCTCTTCCCTCGCTTTGCCCCTAGGTTGCCCGGTTGCTTCCTTCCCTCAAACCTACCTTGGATTACCTTTGTCCACTCACAAGCCTCGCTTGAGTGCCTTCCATCCTTACAGAAAAATTGAGGCGTAGACTCCCAAGATGGATTGGGAAGGCTCTCACGATTAGTGCTAGAGCTATCTTAGTCAAAGCTTCCCTTCAATCCATGGATTCTCACCCGCTCTCCGCCGTCTTGGTTCCGATTGGCACCATTTAAGAACTCGACAAGCTTTGTAGAGCTTTCTTATGGGCTGGGGAGGATAACATCCATGGTGGACAGTGTCACGTCGCTTAGGAGGAGGTTTGCGCGCCAACGACAAAAGGGGGATTAGGTTTTCGATGCCTGCGATCTCATAACAAAGCTCTCCTTATGAAGTTCCTCTCCATGATTCACTCTGACGTCGATACTCCTTGGGCTCAATGGTTCCGGTACTCCTACGATTGGTCCTCAAACCGTGACCTAGGGGATCCGCGACGTTATGACTCAATCATTTGGAAGGACCTGCTTTCTTGCTTGCCCAATTTCCGTAGTGTCACGTTCGTGATTGTAGGCTCGAGGACCTCAACCTTATTTTGGCATGACCTTTGGATTCAAGACCGCACCCTAGATCAACGGTTCCCTGCTTTGTATTCCCACATTATTAATAAGAATTGTTCAGTCTCTCACACTTGCTCCTCTGGAACTACCACTCTGCACACCCAGCCTCTTCGGAACTGTTAAACTTGCGATCTCCCCTAGACTCATTTAGCTTGGACCCTTTGGTGTCGGACGTTAGACTTGATAGTCTCGGTAGCAGGCCTCTAACCATTAAGATTGCGTATTCGGCAGCTTTTGAACATTTGCAGGTGGTACCCTTTGCAACTGCGACCTAGAAGAACTTCACGGCATCTAGGTGTCATTTCTTCCTATGGCTGGCGGATCATGGACGGCTTTTCACAAATGAGCGCCGGTTCAGGCACGGCATGGCCACTTCCGACGGATGCCCGTTCTGCCACTCTGTTGAGACCACGGCGCACCTAGTCCTGCACTGCCCCGCAATCTCCCAATTCTGGTCGGCTCTTTCGGCATTCCGTGATGATGTTCACGCATGTACCTCGGTGAGGGATCTTTGGGAGGGAGTACCTATGTGCAAAGTTCGATCAACGGTAATCACGAGTGCTCTTTGGAATGTCTGCAAACGTCGAAACGCAAGAATTTTCAGGCAGGAAGTGGAGCCGATTTCGAGCGTCTTCCGCAGATGTGCGGACGATCTATTCCTCTAGTCCCATAAATGTGTAAAGCGTGAACAAAAATCGCTAATGCGTGACTGGGCAATCATGTTTGCTCACTTACATTCTGCTACTTAGACTTATGTACAGTTCACGGCTAGATCCACCGCCCTCTTAGATTTTAGCTCTATAAGTAGGTAGTCCTTTCTTTTTTTTCTCAAGATTTTTTTTGTAACATGATTACCTTTTGGTACTCTTAATGAAAATGGTTTAAAGCGTCTTTATGCCCGCCGTAGACCCCTCAAGAAAAACGATCAAATCCTTGGGGCCCTTCTCCAGCGCAAAGCTGTTACACAACCATCACCTCTATGTCTGAAGAAAAGAAGGAATAGCAATGAATCGGAACTGTTCCACAACCAAAACCCTCTAGATCAAGATCTCGAAGGAACACATGCTTATTTTCGGAGATCTTGATGGCGAAGACCACCTCCGCCTTCGGCTCTGCCCACGAGAGCATCGCAGAGAGGACAGCGAGGATCAGCAGTATCATTGCAACGATGAACTATGTGACTTGATCGTGTCGCAATATTTATATTGGGTAAACATATTCACTAATGTCATAACCTCATTGTCAGCTATCATAAATGCTCCACGATCAGGAAACCTTAATCATCAGTTGTCCAATAACCTAGTTGTATAAAGACTACTAAGAACTTGGTTTGTTTATATTGCACACCTAAATCAAGGTTTTCGCTTGATATAGTTATAGCATGTATAAAACTATTATAAAATAATTAATATATAATAATAAACACATTTATTATTTGTCTCTAGATCATATCTCCATCAATATTTAACCCAAAATGGCAAAGCTGAACGTATCATTCGTTCTATGAACAACATGGTGCATTCATTTCTTTTCCAAGCTAGCATGACTCCGGTCTGTTGTGTTGAAGCTCTTCATACCGCGACATTTCTCTTCAACCTTCATACCACTAAAACCCTTCAGAACCGCACACCTCACGAGGTTCTTCTCGGCCTACCACTCCCTCTCGACCAGCTCCACGATTTTGTTGTCTTTGTTATCCTAATCTCTCACCTACAATACCTTAGAAAGTAACTCCTTCACATGGCCGCATGTGTTTTTCTAGGGTACCCCTCTAATCATCGCGCCTATCATTGCGTTGACCTTTCCACCCATAAAATCACCATCTCTTATCACGTCGTCTTCGATGAAAATTCGTTCTATTTTCCAAAACCTCACTGGCACCTCCTACCGCCACCTATCTCATCTTTCTTTACGACCCGACACCTATCCTTCTCCTTCTTGTTACTCCACCACCACATCAAATTCCTCCACCCGAGCCACCAATCCCTCCTACACCTCCCAGCCCTCGTACTCCACCTTCACATGTGCTCCTGGATCCGGTCGGCCCGTTGATCGCCTCACTCTCGTTGTTGATGTCCTCGATCCAATTCCTAAGATATACCACAGTGCTTTGAAGGACCCTCACTGGCATTCTGTCATGGTTGATTAATTCAGTGCCCTGAAGAACAATCGTACATGGGATCTTGTACCCATACGCCCTCGGCTAACACTGTTTCCGATAAGTAGAAATTTTGACATAAGCTCAAACCCAATGGCTCTCTAGATTACTACAAAGCTTGTTGGGTTCTTCGATGATTCTCCCAACAAGCTGGTGTTCACTATGGTGAGGCGTTCAGTCTAGTGGTGAAGCCGTCTACCATTTGAACTATCATTTATATTGGCATTGCTAATGATAGGCCGAGGTTCATCAGTCGGATGTCAACAATGCTTTTCTTTAAAGACATCTCACGAAAACAATATATTGCAAGCAACCTTTGGAATTTGTTGATCTCGTCGCTCTTTGGCATATGTGCCGTCTAAATAAGTCTCTATATGGCTTTAAACATGCCTCTCGTGTCTTGTTCAGTCGCTCCACCATGCATTTACTCAACATCGGATTTTTTAGCTCCCTGATACCTCCTTATTTATACTTACACGAGACTTAGACACAATTTACTTACTTATCTATGTCAATGGCATTGTGTTGACTGCATCGACGACATCAATTCTACGCACGACCATTGATGCTCTTGAGCATGAGTTCTCCCTAAAGGATCTAGGGATCTCCACTTCTTCATGGGTGTTACAATAACACGCTCCACAACCGACATGCACCTTTCTCAGAGGCAATACATCCTCGACATTCTCGATCGAGCTGGCATGGACCACTCTGGTCAACACACAATCAAAGCTCGGCACCACTGGCACACCCTTTGTGGATCCCACTGGTTATCGCAGCATGGTCGCACTAGTACAAACTTGCTACTTAGAGACCGTGTCTAGAACCGATTTATTCCAAAAATACAATCTATCGGCTGTGTTCATCACCCTCAGACGGTCGTAATTTTTTGACCGTCTCTAACTTTAATCTCGGACGGTTTTTAATCTGCACCGTCTCTAGTACGACTACACCATTAACCGCTTAACAAAATGCCTCTGGATGGAACCTGAGACGACGGTAATTATTGTTCGTCTCCCTAGATCACTCAACCGCAACCGGGACAGAAATATTAAACGCCTTTAGGGGTCTACTGAGGTGGACCATTATGCCGCCCGTCTCGAAAACTCGCGTTGTGCACGTTCCCGAGATACCGTGCGCGTGTTGTTAATGCAAAGTAGAAAGTGAAGATCGTGCTAGCCCCCACACACACGAGTCCACGCTCACACATCTCGGTCCCGCATATATAAATCCACTCGGCCTTTTTCTTTCACGAGCTCGTATCATTTTTCCCCAATCTGTCTAGTCACAATACCCCAGTCTGCATTTTCCGCGTGCGCCGAAGCTTCTTCGCTTGCACCACCACCCTCCTCTTAGCTACGCCATGAAGCGTACGCGTGGAGACTAGCCGGAGGTGAAGCCAGTTGGAGGTGCAGCAGCACATGGCTCGGTCATCGCCGAGCAGGCGGAGACGGCTCCTGGCGCGCACGCCGCTCGTCACCGAGCAGGCGAGGCTTCGGGCTCCATGCAGCCGGTAGTGATCTCTGTCGCCGTCGAGCAGCAGGTGGCCAACAACGTCGTTGTGCCAGCGGCAGATCTAGGGGAGGGGCAGGCGTCGGCAGGCGGAGGCAACCGGGCGGGTGCTCTACATCAATGACCCCATCCTTCACCAAGAACTCCTCGACGCAGTCGCGGAGAATGACAAGTTCGAGGTGGAGGTCTCCAATAGCTTCTCTAGTCGCAGCCGCAGATTTTACTATTCATACGTAGGATTTGATCAATCGTCTATAATTATTCTGCTCTTAATTTAGGGAGTATATATATGGTTTAAACGGTTGATTGTTTTGAAGATTTGATTAGATCTGCTCATCTGTCATCTAGTAAATTCCCTACCAAGTTAATTTTTCTTCGATTACCAAGTTATTCAACTGTTTTTAAAATCCAACTGCAGTTCTCTGTCAGTTCCAGATATTCCATTGGATTCGGCCTGTTTATCAAGATAATCGAGCATTTCAGTCAGACGTTTCTTTTCTTTCCTATAGACGACATCTCCATTTTAAGACCACCCTCAAGTTTTTTCCTAGCCAAAGCCAATTATCTGAGTATTGGTACATTATTATTTAACTAGTACTCCCTCTGTCTTAAAATATAAGATGTTTTAGATTTGTAAATAAAATATATCTAAACTTTTTTAATAATAGGTTCATTCCAAATTTAAGTGAACCAAGTCTATATATATGTTTCATTTATAAAGCTAAAACATATTATATTTTGAAACGAAAGGAGTACTATGATTGAACATTTCGAGAGTACTCCTGTAACACATCCATTCTTAAGGATGACTGAACTTTCAGATTCTACAAGCTCCAACTGTAGCAACCAACACGTTCATGTAGCTGCGCAAACTCTTGCAAACATCCTGTACAGCTGTAAGATGTACTGTACACATTTGAACTTTACTCTAAATGCTGTGCGCTTACCAAATCTCGTGTGCCACGGAACTGTCAGCGATCTTCGCACCCCAAGCATCTCCTGATGTCGCGCAGCGTGCAGGACACCAGGCTCGTCACCGTCTCCTCCGACTCCGGCGAAAGCGCAGCCACCGGCGACGAGCTGGCGAGGACCTGGAACGCCACGGTTACGAGGGACCCCGCCGCCCCCGCCACGCCGTCTTCCTTCCTGGACGTGATCACGGCGGGCCTGGACTCCAGCCCGTCCGGCATGACCGCGAAGCCGCACGGCAGGACGGCCACGCCGCTCGAGTCGTGCCCGCCGATGACGCGCTGCAGGACGGTGGCGTCGACCGGCGCGTACGCGACGATCGACTCGCAGGGGTTGATGCAGACGTCCTGGACGACCCACTTGCCGCCGCTCCGTTCCTCTGCCGTCGATGTGGGAGCCTGGCATGGCATCCACAGAAGCTGTCGTGGCTGAGACTCTGCCGGAACGTTCCGAGCGATCGGGTTGAAACTGGGACGGAGAACTTACGTAGGAGGTGACGCAGTTGCCGCGGTCCTTCCCCTTCGCCACGCTCACGCGTATTTCAACAGAACGTCCGTGCAGCGTGACGTCCCACTGCAACAGCAATTTCATGGTGGTTACTTGCTCAGATCCCTTGCAACAGAAATGCGCAGGACGGAGACGCGTGCAGCTTACCTCGGGCCGCCGTGATTCGTCCCTCAGGAAAGCCAGGAGAGCCGTGGGACTGACGGGGAGCCACGCGGACAGCACGGCGCAGGCGACCAGCCCCTGCGGCTCGCCCGGGTCGCCGGCGTTCCTCCAGGACGTCACCCGGATGTCGCCCGGCGCCCTGCTCCACGCCAGGTCGCGCGACCCGCCGACGACGCGGCAGAGGCTCGATGTCATCCGGTGCGCCAGCTTCAGGACGCTCCTCCTGCCTGCCAGCGTGGGGACCCCTGTGTGCACGGAACGAGCAGATCGTAAATAAAATCAGGACGACCGTCGACCGACAACCGTGCGGCGTACGCTGAGCTGTATGATCGATCGGTTACCGGTGGAGTCCCTCGTCGGAACGTTGGTCGCCACCGAGAAGACCATCCTCTCGCACCGGAGCTGGAGCGTCGCCACCCAGCGCCTCGCGCCGAACGCCAGGCCGCTCGCGGTGACCGCCCTGTACGTCGACGGAACCGCGGCGGACTCGCGGCATCTGGTGTGCTCCACCCACGTCACCTGCCATGCGAGACGACAAAATGGAATCATGGCATTTCACGGGGCAATCTGGCTGAGACGAGCATCACTATTTTCTGCATATTTGCCTAGCTTATGTTCAAGCTCAGGACAGGTACCTTGGAATGCCCGTTTGTCTGCTCCTCGATTATACACCCCGAGGGATACTTCCAGCACCTGGCCAGCGGCGGCGAGGTGCCGACGCCGGACTCAGCCTTGTCAAAGGACAAGTCCACGACGGCCCATTTCTCGACGGCGAGCTTCTTGCAGTATCGGGCGAACCAGAACTCCCTTGTGGGTACCATTGGTGTCAGCGTCTGGACCTCTGCAAACATCTGAAGAATAACCAACAAGACAACCGATCGAAGCAGAGTTTAGTAGTAGTACTACTACCGAGACTGAA
This sequence comes from Avena atlantica, assembly GCA_910589765.1. Lineage (NCBI taxonomy): Eukaryota > Viridiplantae > Streptophyta > Magnoliopsida > Poales > Poaceae > Avena > Avena atlantica. The sequence goes on along the minus strand of OU342735.1, from coordinate 434,700,628 downwards.
TCCATCAGATAACGCGAGGAAACTAATGTCATGGAGTTGGGCTACCAGTTGCACGACGCCGTCGTGGTCATCGGCCTCGCCTGAACGGATCACATCGAGCGTCGACGCCTTTGCGATCATGGAAGAAAATAGCTCTTTCCATTGGTTCTATAGAGAAATTCAGAGACTTTGTCAGAGTACAGCACATGTTCGCGAAAAAGAAAGCCGTAGCTGAACATTTGTAACCATGGAGAAGAATGTTGGTACCACATCCATGAAAGCATGCACGAGCTGCATCGTGTCGAGGTAAACAACCCCGCTGTCCCGAGACGCCTCGACCGACCACGCGCCCCGCTGATCGCCGGCATCACCATCATCGTCACCTCGCCGGAACAAGCGCACGTACTCGTCGTAGTTCAGAATGTCCCGGCCGGTCTCGACGCTCCGCACCCAGAGAGGCTCACCGGAGAAAGACATCGTCGTCAGCTCTTCCAGTGCGCGGCCAACCAGCTCCAGGATGCTCTGCTTCTCGCGGCCCGTTAAGCCTCCGCCGTAAACTTCAAACGGGTTCCGGCTGTCGTTCGTCTTGATGGTGCCCACGCCGAACGGCGGCGAGGCCGGGGTGACCGCTCCATCGGACACCGCTCTTCCTAATGCCCCTCGCAGCTTCTCTATCTGAAACAACCGAGTTCCGCTACCGCGGCATCAGATTTTACGAGTTGCAGCAGACCGAGGCCGGTGGCCGATACGGTATGAAGCGCTGACCTCGGCTTTGAGCCTGGCGTTCTCTAGCTGCAGCTGCTGCTGTTCCTGGTTGGACGCGGCAGCGTCGGCTTCGTGGCTCGAGGCTGCTGCACCTGCGACGCCACAGGTTGCGCAGCGTGATGGTCTCCTGGCGAGCTCTCTCATGGCGCGGTTCTCCCTCTGGAGATTCTCCAGCTCCGACTTGAGCAGCGAGTTCTCGTGCCGCTCCTGGATCGCCTGATCGATCGGATTAAGCCGTGAGACCAAATTACTACAATCGGCACTGGCTAGTGTAAGTGTGGTGTGGCGATGGTGATTAACCTTGATCTGAGTTCGTCGGTTCTGAAACCAGAACTTGACTTGGCGTGGAGAAAGTCCTAGCTGCTTGCTGAGTTGCTGCCGCTGTTTTTCATCAGGATGTGGCGACTCCTTGAATACCCTGTCAGACCGAAAAAGCATCCTCAGCAGCAAAAAAAAAAAAAAAACTAAACTAAACGAAAGAACAACATCGTGTCTGTTCCTTCTAGTTTGCGCAAGTAATGCTTTGACTAGTACCACCACGACTTCACTACTGCTTAGATAATTACTGTTACTCCATTCCGGTTTATAAGGCAATTACTCCCTCCGTTTAGAAATATAAGATGTTTTAGATTTGTGAAGGAAATGTATCTAGACACCTTTTATATATAGGTTCAAATGTAAAATATGTCTAGATACATCTCATTCACAAACCTAAAACATCTTATATTTCTAAACGAAGGGAGTACATATTTTGATAAAAAGTTTGACCATAAATTTTATTAATAAAATATAAATTATATTTAACAAAAATTATACAATTAGATTCATATTTAAAATACGCTTTCAATGGTATAATTTTTGTGATATATGATTCATATATTGTTGATCAAATTTATGGTCAAATTATTTTCTTTAAGTGTGTATTTGCCTTATAAATCGGAATGGAGGTAGTAAGAAACATTTTGTATTGGTGGTTCATTTAGTGTTTTGTTTCTGCAACAATGGTTTGAAGTATTTCTCAGGTAAACAAATGCTGCAAATGTCATGCTTTCTGGGCTCGGCCCTATGGGCCGTTTTTAGTCACCTCTGTCACATGACTGGCTCTATAGGCACACACACCTTCCCTAAAAAACAAATATAGGCACACGCACACACACACACACCTGACAGAAATTCTCGTTCCCTGAATGATCGCTGCAGTGTATGCACTGGCAGGAATTTCTTAAATTGCGTACGTGCTATTTTAGGGAAAAAGAACTTACGCTTCCATGACCGTAACTTGTTCAGCGGTGTGCCTGTGGTAGCTCTTCCTGCTCCTCTTCTTCTTTTTACCCGCATCGTCATGGCCATGGCCTCCTTCTTCCCCGTCGCCAGAATGGCTGCCTGGCCCCGTGTTATCGCTGCTGATCTCCACCTCCTCACCTCTGATCCGGCCATCCCACTCGTCGCCTTCTCCGCTCGCTGCATGCGCATTATTCCTGCCGAACGCACCTGCCTGCATGCATGTGCGCCATCATAGGAAAAACCGAGCTTGATGATCAGTCACTAATTAATTTAACAAGCTATAATTACGCCCATCCTTAATTAAGCTCGTTGATCTGCGACTGAGAGAGAGAGGATTTGACGGACAAGCGAGAGGGAGAGCGTCGGAGCTGCGAAGAAGTCCTTGGTGCGCGGCCGGCCGCTCCCCATGCTACCGATCGACCGACCGACCGATCGATCGATCTCCCTGGAGCTGGAGGTAGCTAAGCTAGCCGGAGAAAGAACTGGTCTTAATTACTTACTGGCTTTCGTTGGGATGAGAAGATCGAATGATCGGTCTGGCATAAGGAGGAAGGGAACAAAAAAAGTTACGCCAGAGATCACGAGGACAACTAACTGCTGCCGTGCTGTGTATATACTTGTGGGGAACAGGCGGTTAGCTGGGGCTTGAATGGTAGTTATGCGCGCAGGGTCGTTTGTGCGCGCAGAGTCGTTCGTTCGTGCAATGCAGACGGTGGTTACTCCATGCGCGCGCGAGTTGATTCTGATGCCACAACTCGTGGCTAAATTGGCAAAGCTTGTGGCGACAGCATACATACTGGTTCTTGGACACGCCCCGCCCCGCCCCTACCCACCCGGAAGAATACCGCGCCTCGGCATCTTGTTTTGACAGAGAGTAGCAGGGTTTTGGCCTTTCCTGGTTTCCTTGCCAGGGACGCTCTTTTGCTCTTCTCCGTTTCTTTCTTTTTCAGTCAATCTACGGCTGGCTTCCTGTACAGAATATATACCACGCCTCATGCTACTCTGATTTGTCGTCATGGTACTCTGCTAGTCAAGAGCATCTCCAACAGATGATGTAAGACAAATATAATTCACTTTTACATCACCAAACGCCAAAAAAAAAGGGACTCCAGCAGATGATCTATCTTATTAATTTGCCGATGTAAATTTTTTGTATCATGCCCTATATCTTGGCAGTTGATGATGCAAATATATATCACCAAAACGGTACCCTATCACAAATCCATTGGCAGTTGATTAAATAATATCAATGCACGGAGTTTCACCAGATAAAATCCAGAACAGAACCTCACTAGAGGTGGAAAACTTACACGTCGTAGCTAGAGTATGTATTGCCTTATTCAGATTAAGCTTCGCATGTATGGAGGGCTTCCTCTCTCGCAGCCCGTGGTGACTGGGCCGCGCCCCATCCTCCTCCCCCTCAGCCCCTCCCTTCTCTCTGCTCTACCACCGTCGCCGGTGCGGGCTGCCGGCCCTAGGCCGTGCGGCGCCGGTGGCGGTGGCCCCATGGCCGCTCCCTTCTCGGTAGTGTGCGACTGCGGGAGGTTCCATCCACAGGAGGTGCTCTTTGGCGGTCCCGCTCGTCAACGGCTGGGTGGTGGTTGGCGCTGGGTGGCCTTTGTTGCTGGCAAGGCAGTGCTGCTGCGTGGTAGGGTGGCGGCAGGGCCCGACCGGCCTAGATCTAGGCCCATATGGGCTGGGGTGGGCCAGCGAGTCCTCTCGTGGTGGTGGTGTATCCTAGAGGTGGAGATGGTGTATTGATGGTGTTGGTTGGTGGCGACGCACGGCGGCTATGCTCTTCAGGGGCTTTGCGGGCCTGATCAGGGTTCGGCTGGGCTCTTCGGGGGCCTGATGTGTCTCTGCCGCGTCCGGTCGGCAACCGCCACGACGGTGGAGGATGTTCCCTCCCGCTCGGTTGCGGTGCTGCCCCCCTACCCCTCCCCCAACTATTTTTGTGTTCCCTGTCTCCGTCTTCTAGGGCTCGTGCCAGTGACCACAGTGAGACAGCAAGGGTGGTCTCAAGACTGTTGAAAGGACAAATGACATCTCCTAGAAGGGTGAATATACTTTTAAAATAATTACGGTTTAGTCTCAAATAAATATAGAATAAAACTAATGTTTAATTTATTGGGCACAAAACCTAAACCAATTAGGTTCAACTAAGTGCACCAACAACATGTGCTAAGCAAGACAAGCAACAAGGTGATAGCAAGATAGATTACTTCAAGCACGATGGCTATCACAATAAAAAGTGTATAAGTAAAGGGCTCGGGTATAGGAATAAATGATCTAAGCGAGACGAAGATTTTATCCCTAAGTTCACTTCCAACGAAGCTACATCTCCGTTGGAGAGGTGCGATGGCGCAATGCTCTTTGAACACCACAAATGGCTCACCTTGAGGTGTGGTGTCCCGATAGTCACCAACGCCACACAAGGCCTCACCTCAAGATGTGAAGGCATGATACCCACCGCCGCCACAAATATCTCACCTTATTCTCCCGAGTGCGCACCATAAAAGGCAGGCACTCGATTCACTACGGTACACTTGAGGGCGGTTACCGAACCCGTACAAGGCTTGGGGTAATCTTCACAACTCAATTGGAGGCTCCCAAAAATTACCACAAAGGCCTCTAGCTTGAGGAATCTCCACAACTCAATTGGAGCCCCCAAGGGTAAAACACTTCAACCATATAGCCGTCTAGGGTTCCAAAAACCCAAAAGTAACAAGCCCACAAGCTTGAACTCGCCGAATCTACGAGAAAAACTCAAACCTATGCACCAAATGAAAGGGCTAGTCCTTCACTCCCAAATTCCACCAAAGCTACAAAAGAATAATAAGTAAGGAAGAATACAAGAGTGAAAGGATACATATGTCGCCTAGAGGGAGGGTGAATAGGCGATTAAAACTTTTCTGAGAGTGGCTCGACAAAGGCAGAATTAAACTGGCGTTTACTTTGTCAAACACCACCTATAACCACTAGGGTTCACCTATGTGCACCAACAACTTATGCTAAGCAATACAAGCAACAATTTAATATCAAGATATAGATTACTTCAAGCACGAAGGCTATCACAATGTAAAGTGCATAACTAAAGAGCTTAGGTATAGAGATAACTGAGGCACGTGTGGACGACGATATTTTACCGCGTTTGGAGAGGGGGTGGTATCAAACCACCAACGCCATAAAAGGCCTCACTTATTCTCCTATGAATCGCACCCCAACGGGATCGATCCACACTTCCACTATCGGTGCACTTGTCGGTGACAATCTAGAACCTCTCACAAGGTTGGGGAACTTCTCCACAACTTAATTGGAGGCTCCCAACAAACGCCACCAAGGCCACAAAACCGTCTAGGGTTCCAAGAACCCAAGATGGACAAGCTTCAATGAGTAACACGAAGCTAATCCTCCGAGGAGAACACAAAATGATGCACCGAATGCAAATGGCAAGAACACCACAAAGGTGCTCCAATCCCTCACTCTCAAGTTCCAACAAAGCTACTAATGCTATTGGGGTAACAAGAGAGGAGGAATCAAAGAGGAACACAAAATCCCCCAGAATCTGGATCTCCAAAGATACACTCACAAAGAGATGTTTTGGTTTGGTCAAAACATGGATCTAGATCACCTCTAACTATTCCTCAAATATAGGCAAGAATTAATGGAGGAATGTGTAGAAATAAAGCTCAAAGAGTAGGGCAAATAATAGACAAAGATTGACAAGATAGAGGAAGAAGAACCAGTCCAAGAGGTAAAAGAAGAAGGCTATTTAAAGGGCTACTAATTTTCTGCCCGTTGGGGCCTTTCAGTCCTGGGTAGGCCGGTAGTACCGGACTGGGCCGGTACTACCGCTCACACCCCAACAACGCCCACAGCAGGTCAACGCGGCGGCGCATGCAGCGAGATGAGCAGGCGGGCGCGCGAGGGAAAAAGGAAACAGAGGACGCGGGGCCAGATGGGCGAGCGAGCAGTGCGGAATCACGCGTGCCAGTGCGTGCGAGACGAGCGAGCCAGCGCGGCAGGCGGGCCCAGCGAGCGCGCGGGAACTGGCGGCAGCGGCGCGCGCGCGAGTCAACGCGGCCCAGGCGTGCAGCGCGCGGGATTAGCTGCGGCAGCAGGGCGGGCCCAGCGCGCAGCAGTGGAAAGAGTGGCCCGCGTGCGCGAGAGACCAGGAAGCACCAGCGGCAGTTGGGTGCGAGGCAAGGTTAAGTGGGCTGGAGCTGGGCGAGATGCTCCTGGGCCGGCCGGTAGTACCGGCCCACCCGGGCGGTACTACCGGGTCGAACAGTAGTGCCGGACCCAGCTACCTAGGGAGGCAGAGAGCGTTGGGGGCGCATAGGGGCGGGCGGTAGTACCGGCCCGCCCGGGCGGTACTACCTCTCGGCCCAGAAAACAGAAACCTTTTCTTTTTCAATTATATGCAGATATTCAAATGGCTATAAATTTTGATTGGTAACTCCGATCGACCCGATTCCAATTGCGTTGGAAAGAGGGCGACATGCGTTGAAAATATTGGATACCACCAAGTGAGAATACTTCATGTATTTTATAGTGATATACCTCACTTGGTGATAATCCGGAAAACCTCCAAGAACAAACTCGCAACAAGATTTAAAGGAAAGATCCGATATTGATGAACAAGAGCTTGTTATGGAGATTACCACAAGATCTATATCCTCACATGGATAAGACCAAATAACGACCAAATACGATGATGCAAGTATGCAGAGGTTTGAGCTCTCTCCAAATGATGTGATCGAGTTACTCATTCGAGACCCCTCTTGATAGTACGGTTATCTATCCTAAACCCGGTCTCCCACACACAACATGAGACCAGCAAAAGGGAAAACCTATCAAGATTATACCTTTGCCTTGAGCATTCCACTTGATCTCGATGTAGATGAACTTGACCTTCTCAAGATGGAACGCCTTTCTTGATTCCTCATCATCGATCCATGATCACCGAGGATGGCAAGCATCAAACATGAGATCTTCTATAGATGGCACATTTTGAGCTTGCATAACATATCTGCTTTGCATTTCATCGACCTTGAAGCCAGCACATGCTCCAAGCGATGCCAATGGAAAAATCCTACAAGTGCAACTTAATACACACATTATTCCATAAAGATTGTCATTAATTACCAAAACCACACATCGGGGCCCACATGTTCTTTCAAAGAGGAGAACACAAAACTCTCGAAGATCTAGATATCAAGGATTCCTTCACAAAGAAGGGATTTGGATAGGTGGGGTTGTATATTTAGATCTCCTCTCACAAATCCCTCAAAAAGATGCAATAATCATAGGAGGGGGAAGGGGAGAGGACAAGCTCTTCAAGGTCAACAATGGAGGAGAGAGAGAGAGTAAAAGACCAACCAAAGAGCTAACCCCGCAAAGGGGAAGAGGATCCCATTTTAAAGGGATCACGAAATCTGACCGTTTGGGCCATTTATATGCTTGGCCGGTAGTACCGGTGAACCACCGGAAGTTCCGGTCAGCCCGACTCCAATGTATCGAAAGCAGTGGAGAAACCCGGTTGTACGGGCCAGAAGTTACACCCGACACGGGCCAGAACTTATGGCCGGTACTACCGGACAAGTACCGATGATAAAACGCGACCAAACAGAGAGATGATTGCGGGGTTTCACGAGCTGAGCGGAAGTGAGCCAGAATTTCTATAGGTACTACATGCAGGAAAATATACCTGGGAAGTACTTCCGGTGGAGCAGCGGTACTTCCGCTTGGTCAGAGCCGGTACTACTGCCTTACTTCCAGTCAACTTCTGGTAAAAAAATGCGACCAAACATAAATGTTACTTCGGGGTGACACGGGATAAGCGGAAGTAGCCCGGTATATCCCTCGGTACTACCAGCGGCAAAAATGCCCTAGCAGTACTACCAGTGGCATGCTGAAACTATCGCCCATGGAAACTTTAGAACCAAAACTATAGTAACTTTCGCATCCGAACTCCAAACAAGATGAAACCAATTATATATATATGTGAGATACCTCCCCGGTGTGGAGCCAGAAAACCTACAAGATCAAATATGCAATAGGATATGCAAGGGAAATATTTTTTTGATGAACTAGAGCATGTTATGAAGATAACCACAAGCTATAGATCCTCACATGGACAAGATCCAAAACCAACAACAACCAAGAAAGATGATGCAAGAATGCAAAGGTTTGAGATCTCTCCGAAAGATGCAATCGAGTCACTCACTTGAGAGCCCCTCTTGATAGTATAGCTATCTAACCTAAACCTTGTCTCCAACTAACAACATGAGATCAACAAAAGAGAAAACCTATCAAGATCATACCTTTACCTTGAACATTCCACTTGAGCTTGATGTAGACCGTCTTGTCCTACTCAAGATGGAACATATTTCTTGATTGCTCTTGATCGCTCTTGCTTGAAGAATACTTGTGAATTGCTCCCCTATACACCAAGGGAGTCTCTTCCGAGAGCTTGTCTTCATTAATCCATGATCACCGAGGATGGCAAGCTTTAAGCATGAGATCTTCTAGGGATGGTGAAACTTGAGCTTGCACTTCATTTCTTCAATCCCCATAAGGATGTCTTGAAGATGCATATGAGAAACTCCATCTTCATTTTCAATACACTCTTGATCTTCTTCTCTTTGTTTCATCTACCTTGAAACAAACAGATGGTCCAAGCGATGCCAATAGTCAAAATCTACAAGTGAAGCTCAATTCACACATTAGTCCATAGAGATTGTCATTAATTACCAAAATTACACATGGGGGAATACATGCCCTTTCAACTGTGGTGGCGCACAGTGGTGGGAAGCAAGTTTAACATCCCAGCATTTAGGAACAAACGAAGGGTAGATTTAGGAAATTGTGCATATGCATGCATTCATCTGCAAAATGTGGGAAAACATTCGCCACATAAAAACTTAAAGTGATCAGAGTTTCTTTCACTCTCTAAGTTTAGGAATAGCTTTGGAGGGTGACCGTTATAAATTTTGACATGATCTTTTTTAATTAGTGTGTTTTGGGGGAAAGAATTTGAATTCAAACTTGAAATTTAAGTTTATATTTTAAAAGCTAGGAATTATGATTTAGTAATATTATTTAATCAGAAAAAATATATAGTAACAAAAACTCTAAATAAGAAATATAATCAAACAAATGAATATGGACGAGCGTGGTCGACAACCTCGCCCTGCACCACGACAACGGCCAGGGAGGACCATGGCAGCGAGCATCGCACGACGGCGGCGCCAGGACCCCACGGGGTCGAGGAGGTGTGGTCGAGAGAGAGAGAGGGATGGGCCAATAGGGCCAGAACCCTTCGAGGTGTCTTTTTGGTCAAAGTCACTTGGACCAAATTGGCCCAATAAGCCCAATAGAACTAGCCCAAAACTTAAAAGAAGTCTTAATAATTAATAAAAGACCAAACTGCCCCTAGAGTTAAATAAAATCCTAGAAAATAAAATAGAAATCTAAAAATTGTAAATAAAATATTTCTGAATTTATAATAATCCAACCTATTTAATTTCTATAAATATTATTTTTAGTCAAGAATATTATAATATATATTCCTTAGGGAATTTTATAAAATTATATAAAGAGGATAAAAATAAATAAAAATCACTTTTATTATATATTATTAATGTAGTATTTTAGAAAAATGCTAAATAAATATTTGAAGTTATAAAAAGAAATTCTTTTATTTAAATATTAATTCTTGACAGAATTATTAAATGAATAAATATAGGAATTGATATTAAATTTAAATTCTAAAAATAAATTATTACCTTACAAAATGGCAAATATAATATTCAATAAATATTAAAGATTTGTTTAAATGAAATCCTTTCTTACTTAAAGGAATTTTTGAAACTAAATAATGGGTAAAACACACAAAGAAAAATAGATGATAAATAATGCATTACATTACTATGCATACTCATTTTGCTTCTTTAAATATTGTCCTTACCGGGCAATAATAATGTTTTGTAGACATAGAAGCTCAAGGTCCAGTGCAAGCATCCAACTTCACTACCTTGCAATAACAAGGCAAGTTCATCACTTGCTCGTGTCCTTTGAAGAGTCTTTATCAAAGGCAAGTTCATCTATGCACCCTTAGGCCCCATGTTTTTGATGTCTAGATTATCTATGAGTGGCTGCCGGGGGTTTAGCCGGACCTATAAGGTACTTGCCTAGGCATCACCAGCTCATAGAGACTTCGGGAACTCATCGGGGTTTTAGCCTGCCCGGAAGGGGGCTTAACGGAGGTGAGCCAGCCCGAAGGATCGTGCAGACATATGGGGTCACGAAAAGGGCAGTGATTGGCTTGGACCAACTACTAGGCCCCACATCATGGAATTGCGGACGGGAAAGTACGCTCGGTTGTGCAACAAGGAGTTGATCTCTCATGGGTAAAGTAACGCACCTCTGCAGAGTGTAAGAATTGTAACTTGTTACTCCATGTTCTGGGAAGGAGTTATGAACGCGGCAGGAAAGGAACTCCATGAAAGTTCTGGTCAACCTGTGAAGGCTGATGGTCATAGATTTTCACAATAAAATCAATCTTTGAAGAAAGGTTTAAGAAAACTGCATAGTGCCAAGTACTTATAGTCCGAGGTGGTAGATAGAGCATCAAACTTCCCACCTTGCATATAATGAACTTGCTGGGTAACATTGTTACTCACCTTCTCCTTTGATCCCCTGCTTAGACTCTGAGGATCCAAAAGAAACCCCAATGTATGCAGCTGAAAATCAAGAGGAGGTCTTTTATGAAGAGCCCAATATGTACGATGTCGTGGAAGGGGTGGACTACGTTGTCGTCTACGGAGGAGAGCACCAGGAGTCGGAATAATTACCATAGTTCTAGGAGCCAATTGAGCCGAGCAACATGAACAATATATAACAATAAGTTGTTGAGCTCAATTTGGAGTTTAAGTTGTCACTTTAAATCTTCCACTGAAATACTTTATATTTGGTTTGTAAGTTGAATCTTTTGAATTCTTGAACTTCTGATATTGTAATAATAATAATGTGTGTATGTTTGTAATTTGGACCCGCAATGTTTCTATTGTACCACTCTGAGGGAGGTGATATTTACGGAACGGTGTTCTGTGGATGTCATTTCAACGACTATAGTGTACTACACATGCAATGGTATGTTGGGTCACCGCAGTTGGTATCAGAGTAAATTGCTTTGACCTTAGGTTGGAAACCTAGTAAAGGGTATTACCTATAGGAGTGTATAGCAACGATAAAGAATTGTCTAAAAAGGGTATAATGGGTATTCAAATGAGAATATTCTGTTATATTTTTTAGTGCGACAATTCTTTGTTATGATGTGATATATTATTTATTACTAATCAAAAAAAATTTGAATATAGAGAGTTATGGCACCAAAGTTTCCAAAACAAACTTTGGTAAGGAAAGAGGAGACTCTTGATGATTACCAAGGATCATTCACGGATCAGCTTCGTCAACTCTTAAAGATTTTTAGTTGTCCAACTAAAATTCCCGTGAATACCATAACCTATTATGATGGTCGGATGTTATCCAAGTATCGTGTTAGTATCCAACTTCTAGAGGATCTTGGATTATATCACGATCTACCTATAGGTGAAGGTAGAGTCATTTAACAGCATATCATGTTGCTGTTGTGGAGGCGATAGCTAATATTCAGGAGCATAAAGCCAAGGAGTTAGAAAGGAGCACATTTCTATGATTCCTCATGACTCTATAGACTCGGAGCCAGTACCGGATCATCTTACTTTGGTAAATGAACATCCTAAGTTAGCTTCCAAGTTTATGGATCGATATCAAACACTTGTTGCGTCTTCTTATAAGACACATCAAGTTATTGTTGAAGATAAAAATGACATGTTAGAGGATCTAACTGATCCGGAAAGAAGGAAGCAGTTATCATTCCAGTTGGAGAAAGAAGCAAGCAGTAGTATGAAACCAATCTTTAAGGATATACCCATAGATCCCGGATCTTTTACACCATATCCTTATTCACCCAGACCTGAACCTACCTATGATCCTACATTAGATATGAGGTATGATGTACCACAGGGTTCAGAGGAAGGGTATGATTCAGAACTTCCTATCGAGAATTCTGATGGTTGGAGAATGGGATCATTTGAAGGAACCCAAAGAAATCAGATGTCCATAGATGGGTCTGACAGAAATGTTGGACAATCCAGTTGGATGGGTGCAAGAATCAATCCTAGCAATAGTAGTAGAAATACCATATTCGTCGAAGATCATGATGAGGAAAAAGATCCTGAGGAGAGAGTGTTTGAATCATCAACATTTTCTCAAAACCTAGGGAATATACATTATCCGGTGTTTAACTATCTTGCCCAACAGAGCACCTGGGGAGCAGCAGAATCTACGTATTCTGTTGATAACTCAAGGCATGAAGCTCAGGAGATGCAAGTGGGTGATAATGTTGAACATGTTTCTGAAGACTTTTTAGCTGAGCTGGAGGGAGTCAAACACTCAGGTTGAGTAATGAATCAAGTCCTGATACTTTAGATACTGAGTATGTTCCTTCTAGAAGATCATTTGTTCCACAAACTGTAAGACGGACGTTACGTCATCACGGTTGGACTTTAGGCATGTATGATGAGCGTCGTGGATACTAGAAACAGGCGGCTTATTAAGAAGCATCGGGTATTGCGTATTGTAATCCGAGAGAGTGATGTAGATAAGTAAGAGAGGCAGTATGCTTATTATACTATAGTACTTGTAGGGTACAAGTGTAATGACTTTGTACTTGGTTAAGAGGCTTGTAATGTATAATATGTAAAATGCATATTTGGATTTTATTTGGATTTACATTGTGTGACTAGTTCTGTGTGTAAAGTTGAGCTTAGAATACATGTGCATGATGTAATTATGAGTATTCGCTTTATGTTGCAGGACTAGGGGGTCATGGACATGGGTGTAGAAACTGAATCTGAGCAGCAGCGCATGGAACGTGAGGCCAAGGAGAAGGCCGATGCAGATGTCGGAAATCAGGGAACATTACCACCACCACCACCAATGAGGCTGTTAATGGAGCAGAATTTTATGCAGTATATACAAATGATGCAATAAAACCAAAACAAGTTCATGGAAGAGTTGTTGGGACGAGCTGGAAACCAGAGAGCACCTGAAGGTGGAGGAGTGAGTCTTTCTGACTTCCAGAATGCAAGGCCGTTACCTTTTGCATCAGCTCCCGAACCAATGGATGTAGAAGATTGGCTAGCAGATACAGAGAGAAAGCTGAAGATTGTAGATTGTAATGATGAGGAAAAACTAAGGTATGCAACTCATCTTCTGACAGGACCTGCAGCATCATGGTGGGAAAATCAGTTAGCCATGCAACAACCAGGAACATAGTATACTTGGGAAGAGTTCAAGCAAAGGTTCCGTGAGTATCATGTTCCTGAAAGTGTGATGGAGTTGAAGCGGAGAGAGTTTGAGGAGCTTCAGCAAGGATATACTAGTGTCATGAAGTATATCCGAGAGTTTAGCCAACTATCTCGTTATGCAGAGGAAGAAGTCAGCACTGAAGAAAAGAGGAAGAAGCGTTTTCTGTGAGGGTTAAATCCATTTGTAAGGATGCAGTTGAGGTTGGCCAATAAATAAACCTATCAATAGTTATTGGATGCAGCCATCACTTTTGAACATGACTACAAGAATGTCCAAGAGGATAGAAGGAAGAGAGCTAAGAAGGAAACTAAGAGGATACATGCAAGTAAACCCAATCCCAATCTAGAATTCAAGTCAAGGAATAGACCCTATAACAGTAATAATTCCAACCGGAGTGCAAATCCAATTGGAAGGAATATTATATGCCATAATTGCAAACTTTCAGGGCATATAAGTAGGGATTGCCAGAAACCAATAATAGTGTGCCATGCTTGTGGTCAGAGGGGTCACATAAATCCAAATTGTCCGAGAAAACCACAAGGTGGTTGGCCTGTTAAAGGTGGAGGACAAACTAGTGGAGGCAATGGGCAACCCAATAAAGAAGGAAATTTTGTCAAGAACAATAATGGCAAGAGGAATAGACCTACCAGGAAGCTGAATTGCGCAACCCTAGAGGAGGTGGATAACTCAGAGCATGTAGTGATAGGTATGCTCAATATCCTTACCAATCCCGGAAAAGTTCTATTTGATACCGGTGCAACTACTTCATTCATTTTTGAAGAATTTTGTGATAAATTCGAGATTAGAAGGGCAACATTAGAAAACCCTATCATCATAGTGACGGCAAGGGGAAATGTAGTTATACGCCACATTAAACAAGATCAGGTTATCTCGATCTATGGTTGTACCTACTTTGCGGACCTTTATGTGATTACTTTGAAGGGAATTACAGTAGTGATGGGTATGGATTGGATGACTGAACATGGGGGCCAGATTAATTGTGAGGATAAAACGATCTCAATCAAGACTCCAAGTGGAGCAAGGATAGTTTATCAAGGAGATAAGCACAGTCATATCATGGTGGATCTTCAGTTGAACTCAATGAAGGAGGTCAAGTTGGAAGATATTCCTATAGTAAACGAGTTTCAAGATGTTTTTCCAGCAGAATTACCAGGAATGCCACCAGATCGGGAGATAGAGTTCACTATTGATCTAATTCCGGGTACCGCACCACTAGCTCAAGCACCATATAAGATGGGTCCAAAAGAATTAAAAGAACTCAAAGAGGAAATTGATGAGTTAGCCAGAAAAGGATTTATTCAAGAAAGTGTATCTCCATGGGGAACACCGGTGATTTTTGTGGATAAAAGAGATGGAGGGAGAAGAACGTGTGGGGACTATAGGAATCTCAATAATGTTACCATCAAGAATAAGTATCCATTACCTAGAATCCAGGATCTGTTTGATCAAGTTAAAGGAGATAGAGTATTTTCTAAAATCGATCTAAGATCCGGATACCATCAGATAAAAATCAAACCGGAAGATGTTCCAAAGATAGCATTTGTCTCAAGCTATGGACACCATGAGTACCTTGTCGTACCGTTTGGTTTGACCAATGCACCAACAATATTCATGAATCTGATGAATAAAATCTTCATGTCGTACTTGGACAAGTTTGTCATAGTGTTCATTGATGACATTCTGATATATTCCAAGGATAATGAAGAGCATGCTGATCACTTGAGAATAGCATTGCAAATCCTAAGAGAACATAAGATTTATGCTAAGTTCAGGAAGTGTGAGTTCTGGCTAGATGACGTAGAATTCCTCGGTCATGTGATCAGTAAAGATGGGATTGTTGTAAATCCATCCAAAGTTCAATCAGTATTAGAATTGACTGCACCAACCAATGTGAAACAAATCCGAGGTTTCTTGGGAATGGCTGGTTATTATCAGAGGTTCATTGAAGGTTTCTCCAAGATAGCTGGACCAATGACCAAATTGTTAAGGAAGAATACACCATTCATCTGGGATGAGAAGTGTGAAGCCAGTTTTCAGGAGTTAAAGACCAGATTAACTACCGCTCCAATCTTAGCAATTCCTAAAACAGGGAAGGACTTTAGAGTATACTGTGATGCACCCAAAGAAGGTTTGGGTTGTGTGTTAATGCAAGTTCGTAAAGTAATTGGTTACCGATCAAGACAACTGAAACCACATGAAGTTAATTATCCAACTCATGATTTGGAGTTAGCAGCAGTAGTCTTTGCTCTGAAAGGATGGAGGCATTTTCTTTATGGAGCCAGATGTGAGTTATACACTAACCTTAAAAGTCTCAAATATTTATTCACTCAAAAGGAATTGAATATGAGACAGAAGCGCTGGTTAGAACTAATCAAAGATTATGATTTGACCATCAATTATACCCCTGGAAAAGCAAATGTTGTAGCAGATGCTTTAAGTCGTAAAAGTGCAGATAATCAGCCAAGCAATAGGGAGCTACCAAAAGAGTTACAGATGGATTTGGAAAGATTAGAGGTTCAATTTATAAGAACAGAGACTCTTGGAGGATTAGCTACTATACAGGTAGTTGCAGAACAGAATAATGATCTTAAGAACGAATTTTTTAGGCATCAAGCAGAAGATCCTTTTATTGTTGAGGAAATTCGGAGGATATCTTAAGGACAAACATCAGTTTTTCTCTTAGGAGATTATGGATCTTTATGGTTCCAAGATCATCTTTGTGTTCCAGATGTGCCTCAGATTCGTGAGGAGATACTTCGAGAGGCACATGAGACACCATATTCCATTCATCCAGGAAGTACTAAGATGTACATGGATTTCAAAGAATTATTCTGGTGGAATAATATGAAGAGAGACATTGCAAAATATGTGTCAGAATGCCATACTTTCTAAAGGGTAAAAGCTGAACATCAAAGTCCAGCAAGACCATTACAACATTTGGAAATTCCCGAGTGGAAATGGGAGTAAATTGGTATGGACTTCATCACAGGATTGTCCATGACACCTAAACGGAAGGATATGATATGGGTAATTGTTGATAGACTCACTTGAAGTGTACATTTTATTCCGGTGAATCAGAAGGATAATGCCGAGAAGTTAGTAGAAATTTACATCAAGGAGATAGTAAGTAAGCATGGAGTGCCCAAGAAGATCGTAACTGATAGAGGATCATTGTTTACTTCGGTATTTTGGAAGCAACTACATGAAGCACTTGGTTCAAAATTGGATTTTAGCACATCCTATCATCCAAAAATAAGGGTCAAACTGAAAGAACCAATCAAATACTGGAAGACATGCTTAGGGCTTGTGCATTAGATTTTAGAGGTTCGTGGGAAGATCATCTACCGCTGGCAGAATTTTCCTACAATAATAGCTATCAGAGTAGTCTGAAGGCAGCTCCATATCAAGTACTTTATGGAAGGAAATGTAGATCACCAATATGTTGGTATGAGCCTGGGAGTAGCAAAGAATTTGCGCCCGACTATATCAAGGAAAGGCAAGATATCATTGATATAATCAAGGATAGATTAAAGATAGCCCAAAGTAGACATAAAAGTTATGCTGATCTAAGTCGAAGATCATGGCATCCTGAAGTAGGATACATGGTATATATAAAAGTAAGCCCAATGAAAGGAGTTAAGAGGTTCGGAGTTAAAGGAAAATTAAGTCCAAGATATATAGGACCATTCAAAATACTGAGTCAGAACAGGACAATAGATTATGCTTTAGAGCTACCCTCAAGATTGGCTCTAGTTCATAATGTTTTCCATGTGTCACAACTCCGGAAATGTCTTAAAGTTCCTGATGATGCAATCACACATCAAGAGATAGAATTACAAGCGGACCTGACTTATGTTGAGAAACCCTGTAAAATTCTTGAAGAAAACTGAAAAAGGTTGAGAAATAGGGCAATCAAATACTGCAAGGTGCAGTGGGAACATCATCCCGAGAGAGAAGCCACATGGGAGAAAGAAGATGACTTAAGAAAAGCCTATCCAGAACTATTCAGGTACACTTCAGCAAACTTCGGGACGAAGTTTAATTTAAGGGGGGGGGAGTCTGTAACATCCCAACATTTAGGAACAAACGAAGGGTAGATTTAGGAAATTGTGCATATGCATGCATTCATCTACAAAATGTGGGTAAATTTTCCGCCAAATAAAAACTTACAGTGATCAGAGTTTCTTTCACTCTCTAAGTTTAGGAATAGCTTTGGAGGGTGATCGTTATAAATTTTGACATGATCTTTATGAATTAGTGTGCTTTGGGGGGGAAGAATTTGAATTCAAACTTGAAATTTAAGTTTATATTTTAAAAGCTAGGAATTATGATTTAGTAATATTATTTAATCAAGAAATAATATATAGTAACAGAAACTCTAAATAAGAAATACAATCAAACAAATGAATATTTATTCCATATATTTATTCCATGAATAAGTTACAAAATGTAACTCATTAAGTCAATAAAAAATCTTTACAGAAATAAAATCACAAAAAGAGAAATATTTACATATTAATGAACTATTACAAAATTCCTTACAAAAGGATGAAATAAAAATTACAAAGGATTACATTTATCCAAAAGAAAACCTATACTAATCTTGAATCTTCAAATCTTGTACCTGTAAAACAAAGATCAAACTGTTGGAATTATGCCCTAGAGGCAATAATAAAGATGTTATTATTATAATTCTTGTTCATGATAAAGTTTATATTCCATGCTAGAATTGTATTAAGCGGAAACTTTAATACTTGTGTGGTTTATGAACGACACCGTGTCCCTAGTATGCCTCTATGGACTAGCTCATTGATTAATGATGGTTAAGGTTTCCTAACCATAGACATGAGTTGCCGATTAATAATGAGATCATATCATTGGGAGAATGATATGATGGACAGACCCAAATTAAGCAGAGCAATTAGATCGTGTCATCGTGTTCATCTTTGCGAAGCTTTTTCCTATGTCAAATATTGTATTCCTTAGACCATGAGATAATGCAACTCCCTGGTATCGGAAGAAAGCTTTGAGGTCATCAAACGTCATCCTATGAGAGGGTGATCATAAAGGTGTCTCTCAGGTGATCGGAAAGTACCTGTTGGGTTGTATGTATCGAGATGGGATTTGTCCCTCCCAAGTCGGAGAGATATACTTCGGGCCCACTCGGTAATCGATATCAACACCGCTTGCAAGCACATGGTTAAGGAGTTAATCATAAAGTGATATCGGATTACGGAACGAGTAAAGTGCTTGATGTGAACGAGATTGAACTAGGTATGCCGATACCGACGATCGAATCTCGGGCAAGTAAAATATCGCGCGACGAAGGGAATATATATATGGGATTGATTGAATCCTGGCATCGTGGTTCATCCGATATGATCATCGATGAATGTGTGGGAGTCAATATGGGTTTCCAGACCCCGCTGTTGATTATTGATAGAAGATCATGTCTGCATATTCTCGAACCCGTAGGGTCACACACTTAACGTGTCTCGACGCTAGGATAGAATGGACAATTGGTTTATGAGTTTTTGTTCGGAGTCTCGGATGAGATCCAGGACGTCACGAGAGGTTCCGGAATGGTCCGGAGAATAAGATTCATATAAAGGAAAGCAATTTTTGGAGTTCGGAATTGTTTCGGATTGTTCGGTATTGTACCGGAAGGTTCTAGAAGCTTCCGGAGTGGGACCAAGAGGCCCCACTTGTCGGGAGGGGGCGTGGGCCTACGAGGGAGTGTCCTGGCCGCATTGGTCCAGGGGCATAAGGCCCCATAGGCCCAGCCATAGGGGAAACCCTAGGGAGAGCTTCTAGAAGGAGGGGGGAAACTTGCCCCCCACTCCTCCCTTGTGGCCGCCGGCCCTAGGCTTGGAGGAGGGGGCAAGGGGCATCCGGCCACCCCTCTATATAAAGTGGGCAGGGGCGCACCCTCCCCCCACACCTCCTGAAGCCCTAGCCGCCTAGCTGCTGCCCTCCTCTCTCCCTCTCTCCCAATTGCGCGTAGGCGAAGCCCTGCCGCAGAAAATCTCCACAGTTTGCACTACGCCGTCGTGTTGTAGATCCAACCTATCTCTCCACCCCACTTGCTGGACCGAGGAAGGAGGAGACGTCGAGGTGTCGTACGTGTTCATCTCTCAGAGGCATCGCCACTTGCGGTGTTGGATCGGATCGGATCGGATCGCGAGGAGGAGAAGGCTAGTACGACTACATCAACCACGTTCCGTCGAACGTTCCGCTGTGCGATTTCTTCAAGGGTATGAAGATCTCATATATTCCCCCTCGTTGTTTGCATCTCCTGGATTAGATCTTGGCTTTTCCCGTTCGCATCCGTAGAAAATTTTGATTTACTATGCTGTGAAACCCTTCACAAATAAAAAGGAAAATAAATGTTAAGTTATTAATTTTTACTCTCAGTAGAGAGCAGTGAGTTGTACTGCTCAATTTAACATCATTGAGTAAATCTATCAGGGGCAAGTTTCACCAATATGAAAGAATCTAATCTTCCATAATAAATAAGCCATAAGTCAAATGATCACAACAAGTAAAGGGGCAAGTTTCACCAAGCAGGTTAATAGTGACAATATCAAAAGGTAGAACACCTCATTGAGCATATCCACAACCATGCAGCAAACACACAAGTAGCTCACTCACCAAAATGCATGGGTGTGCTATCGACACTGCCACAGCTGCTTCAACAAGTAAAAGATACAAGCACAGCCGTGGGCAAGCACTAGTGCACCTCTCCATTGCTCACACCACACAAGAACAAGCAGCTCAGCCAAAGCCAAGCAAACCAGCCAATAAAACTCCACACCAGATCAACCCAAACATCACCAGATGGTGACATAAGGAGGGGGAGAATTAGGTGGATAGCAAGGCCAAGCCACAGGAGCTAGGAGGATCAGGCTAGATCAAGGCCAAGCACAGGAACCAGGGGAAACAAGAACAACAACAGGAGGTGAAGGATAGGATCAAGCCAGCAACCCCACCAGCACAACAAACCACTACAATCATCAGTTTTTGTGGTGAGTGTCATAAACATCCACATGATCTGTTCATCTTATCCAAACAGAAATATGTGTTGTTTCATAAGACAATCTCTCAATGATCACCCAAGTGGGGTGAACCTATCCTAGAGATTTTAAATATAAAGGTCAGAACCAAACTCTATCAAAAACACCAAAATCTCAGACCAGCCTCACAGATTTGGTGATACCAAAGGCAACTTATATATTCCATCATCTGTTCTTATAAAATCTGGGCACATCTCCAAGAAGGATTAGCACCTCAGATCTTATAAGCTGAAACAAATCCATTAACTTAACCAACTAGGATCCAAGATCTAGTAAGCAACTATGATGCCTTAGCCAATTTTGAAAGTGACAGCAACATAGGAACTTAGTTCCTAGAGCCTCAAACCAGCATCATAGGCATGATCAATAAGTGAACTTTTCAACTTAATATTAAGCATTTATCAAGTCTCAAGTACTGACCTTAAGTAAAGCCAACAACCAGATCAACTTGTGTACCATTCTAAGATGGTTTCACAAGAAATGATCTTACAGCTAAGCCAACCAGATAGTCTAGATTTCATAAATAAACTAACAGACCAATATATATCATATCCCTGAGACCATACTCAGAGATCATTCAATATATCCATTCATTTTTAAAGAATCATCAGACTCTATTGAATAAATTTAGTCTATGGATAACATATAAGCCAACAAACACTGATGCAGTGAATCATCACTAACAGTGTTACTGTCAGTATCAAGATACTGACAGAAGATGAACACATTAAGCCACCATATTATCAACCAGAGGCAACACTATGTAACACTAGCATCAGATCAACACTAACATCAGATCAACACTAACATCAGACCAACACTAGCATCAGGTCAACACAATTTTCACTAAGCATCATTACCAGACCATAACATCATTTTACAAGCACCAGGGATGAACCCTAGAATCAGTGCAAACACTAAATATAGATTGGCCACTAGATACACACAGAGGGACTCGAGGTAGCTAGAGGCACTAGTGTTCATAGAGACACAACTCACCGGAGGTCCTCGCTGAAGAATTGAAGAGGAAGCAGAAGGGCCGACGAGCTCGTGGCGGCACGGGGAGCACCCCAGAGGGCGCTGCAACCCGCACCAGCCACGGCGGCGGCCACAGTATCTCACACCACCACGGGAGGATCAGCAGCGGCAGTAGCAGCACCATCCCCAAACCCTAGGGTTGGGGAACGGGGCTAGCCTGGCCACAGGAGGGCTCCAAAATCAAATCGAAGTGGAGAAGATGGATGAGTGTGGTCAACAACCTCACCCTGCACCACAGCAGCGGCCAGGGTGGACCACGGCGGCGAGCATCGCATGGCGGCGGCGCCAGAACCCCACGGGGTCGAGGAGGACGGGGTGTGGTCAAGAGAGAGAGAGAGGGAATGGGCCAATAGGGCCAGAACCCTTCGGGGTGTCTTTTTGGTCAAAGTCACTTGGGCCAAGTTGGCCCAATAAGCCTAATAGAACTAGCCCAAAACTTAAAAGAAGTCTTAATAATTAATAAAAGACCAAACTACCCCTAGAGTTAAATAAAATCCTAGAAAATAAAATAGAAATCTAAAAATTGTAAATAAAATATTTTTGGATTTATAATAATCCAACCTATTTAATTAAATTAAGAAATAATTTCTATATATTATTTTTAGTCAAGAATATTATAATATATGTATTCCTTGGGGAATTTTATAAAATTATAGAAAGAGGATAAAAATAAATAAAAATCACTTTTATTATATATTATTAATGTAGTATTTTAGAAAAATGCTAAATAAATATTTGAAGTTATAAAAATAAATTCTTTTATTTAAATATTAATTCTTAAAAGAATTATTAAATGAATAAATATAGGAATTGATATTAAATTTTAATTCTAAAAATAAATTATTACCTTATAAAATGGAAAATATAATATTCAGTAAATATTAAAGATTATTATTTTTAAATGAAATCCTTTATTACTTAAAGGAATTCTTGAAACTAAAATAATGGGTAAAACACACAAAGAAAAATAAATGATAAATAATGCATTAGATTACTATGCATGCTCATTTTGCTTCTTTAAATATTGTCCTTACCGGGCAATAATGATGTTTTGTACACATAGAAGCTCAAGGTCCAGTGCAAGCATCCAACTTCACTACCTTACAATAACAAGGCAAGTTCATTACTTGCTCATGTCCTTTGAAGAGTCTTTATCAAAGTATTTGTAAATTGTGTGTTATCATCTATGCTTCAAAGAAAGAAAATATTATTTTCTCAAGTAAAGAAATTGTTGATATCATCCTAAGTGATGATATAATGGAGCAATAGAACTTAGGTTATATTTGCAAAAATGATGATCAACTAGGAACTTAACAACCCATGGCATTAGTGATTCTAGCGCCGTATATAACGCGTTAGCCATGAGATTTGGAATGGGACATAGAAGTCAGATGTGTCCTTTTCCTTTCGTATGGAGGCAAGACTATCTTAACGTGATGTTGTGATTCCTTGTGTGGATCCAACATATCGGTGGGCACCCTTAGGCCCCACGTTTTTTATGTCTAGATTATCTATGAGTGGCTGCCGGGGGTTTAGCCGGACCTATAAGGTACTTGCCTGGGCATCACCAGCTCATAGAGACTTCGGGAACTCATCCGGGTTTTAGCCTGTCCGGAAGGAGGCTTAACGGAGGTGAGCCAACCTCGAAGGATCGTGCAGACATATGGGGTCGCGGAAAGGGCAGTAATTGGCTTGGACCAACTACTGGGCCCCACATCATGGAATTGTGGACGAGAAAGTGCACCCGGTTGTGCAACAAGGAGTTGATCTCTCATGGGTAAAGTAACGCACCTCTGCAGAGTGTAAGAATTGTAACTTGTTACTCCCTGTTCCGGGAAGGAGCTACAAACGCGGCAGGAAAGAACTCCATGAAAGTTCTGGTCAACCTGTGAAGGCTAATGGTCATAGATTTTCACAATAAAATCAATCTTTGAAGAAAGGTTTACGAAAACTACATAGTGCCAAGGACTTATAGTCCGAGGTGGTAGATAGAGCATCAAACTTCCCACCTTGCATATAATGAACTTGCTGGATAACGCTGTTACTCACCTTTTCCTTTGATCCCCTGCTTAGACTCTGAGGATCCAGAAGAAACCCCAATGTATGCAACTAAAAGTCAAGAGGAGGTCTTTTATGAAGAACCCAATATGTACGATGTCGTGGAAGGGGTGGACTACGATATCGTCTACGGAGGAGAGCACCAGGAGTCAGAATAATTACCATAGTTCTAGAAGCCAATTGAGACGAGCAACATAAACAATATATAACAATAAGTTGTTGAGCTCAATTTGGAGTTTAAGTTGTCACTTTAAATCTTTCGCTGAAATACTTTATATTTGGTATGTAAGTTGAATCTTTTGAAGTCTTGAACTTCTGGTATTGTAATAATAATAATGTGTGTATGTTTGTAATTTGGACCCACAATGTTTCTGTTGTACCACTCTGAGGGAGGTGATATTTACGGAACGGTGTTCTGTGGATGTCATTTAAACGACTATAGTGTACTACACATGCAGTGGTATGCTGGGTCACCGCAGCAAGTTTGGTAGTGTTCTATGGAGAGTCCCGGGTAGTGGTTTTTTGGGGTCTGGAGAAATCTTGTCGGCTCAGCCGACACCGACGCCGTGACACCTGCGGGTGCCATCATTCCTTACTCAAGGGTGTTGTGGTACCCTTTCCCACTCACCTCAGCGTTACGGGGGAAACCCTAAGACCTGTTTAGGCAACAACGTAGTTATCATCGCACCTCCTTCTTGGAGGTGTTGCTTGGTACGCTGCGGTTCATAGTACGAGGAGCGCGGTGGGACAACTCTAGAGGACGCGGTGGTTGCGGGTCATCCTTATTTTGTCAATCTGCTGGTGTTGGCATTCGTTTCTTTTTTTTGCTCTGTTTTTTCTTTTGGGCTTGCTTATGTTGTTCACCCGAGCAGATCAGTTGTATCGTGTGGTTTTCTATATTAATATAGCGAGGCAAAAACCTATTTCGGGGAGCTTCACATGTATGAACGACACCAATGTGGTTCCTAGGCTCACCACATATGAAACAACATTGCATATGTCTTACTATTTTCTTAGGAGACGAGCTCCACATGCGGTTTGATTAAGATGCGACAAAATCTTATCCATTAGTCTTGGTGATGCCAAAGATGAAGGGAGTCATATTCTTGCACAAGCTTATTGCTAAAAGGCCTAGAGCCAAGATAGGACATAATAGGTTCTAAGTAATGCCATTATGTCCCCCTTTTATTATGCCCAACTCAAAAACCATATATCCCTTTTTTTCTTCCATCAGTTCTTATATGTCAATTTTCTTCACTTCATGGTACTATAATGTGAGCTAAGGTTACATAGATTGTCTCCTTTCTTCGGGAGCGGGATGGCATCTTCGACGTTTAAAGAAGGTACTCCCTCAGTCCTAAAATGGCTTGGATTTACATGTATCTATACCTATATATATAATAATAAAGGACGAAGTGTTTTTTTCGGTTCAACACTTTTTTAGATAATTTAGCCCTTGCAATTTGAGAAAAACTAACTACCATTGCCACCCACGAGTAAAAAACCGATTCACTTCCTCTTCGTCGCATTCTGTTCGGGTTGGTCCAACTGAACTGCGTCCATCAGCGAGGCGCAGCTACCGCTCAGCACAAGCGGAATATGAGTTTCCGTTCATGTTCACGGAGGAGACCGAGGGGTTGCTGCAGGTGGGTCTTCGCTGCCGGCGATGAGAAGCATCCGGGACGGCTCGCGAGGACGAAGCCTGGCGTGGAGGCGCAGTCAAGAAGGACGGAGGCCGGCGCTTAAATTCTCGCTTGTGCTACACGTGAAGGAGCATGTTACACACATAAGCCGCGCGCGCTGGATTCGTTAGGACCAGGAGATCGTGTGCGTACGAGTAGTACGACGCCATGGTGACCATGCCACGGAGTGATGTCGCTGCGTCTGCATGCTCCTCCTCCTCCGTCTTACCTTCTCGCCATGAACACAACGCCATAGACCGTTCATGGCCGGCGCAGCAAGCTAATCCTCTTCTCCTCCCTTCTTGTTCAACTTCGATTTTGGTCTTCTGCGCGTTGGACGGTAGCCTAGGACTGGTCAGAAAAATGCTGAAAGAAGCTTCAATGCATCGCGTCGTTCTTTCCCGTCGTCTCTCTGTCGTATCAATTGATCCGAATTAGATTAACGAGCCATGCCTATACATGGTTGCCTGATTACGTGAGCCTATGTTGGTGGTTGGCTACTGGCTGAGCTGGATTCTGCATTGGATTGTTGATGATTAAAGGACCGACAAGAGAAGCATACGGGTGAGTGAACTGGTTTTGGGGCAAATTTTTGAGTCGCTAATAGGATTCTTAAAACTTGACGAAATATTTAGGTTGGCAAGATGCACACGAAAGGAATTTTGTTTAACTAATAATAATCACTCAATATAACAGTTTTACTCCCGAACAGTGGGCCCTTACAATTTTCACGTGACATAAAAAGTGACAAAAAGGAAATTGCCATCGCCCAGAAAAGGAAGATGATTTAATGTTTTCTTGTGTTTATGGATTTTCTCGTCCGTTGCAACGTTATTTTGGATGGGTATCCCTCCGAGGAGCGCTTTGACCGGCGCAGACACTACATCCAAACCTGTTTGATCACTTCAGTTCTCGTCAGAGGTCTGGCAGCGTTTGTTTTCGCTGTTACCGGCTGACAGAAATATCATACACAACCATATGAGTGCTGCTATGCACATGACGTTGCATGTGAGCCGTCCAAGGATCAGGCCAACCGAAAGAAGTCCGCTTGATATTGGATCGTATGGAAATTGTACAAGGAATTGTCGTGTGCAGATCAGTTCCGGAACCATATCTTCATCAGCTTCTGGCCATCTGGTGATCATGCGTGAACCAACTGAACAACACCAGCAGATCGAAAGCTAACATGCCACAAAAGCATCACTCCAAGCATAAAACCGACTATAATAGAACCACAAGATCAAGCCTTGATGTACCTCAAAGCGAGAAAACTAGTTCAACCAAGTCATACAATACTGCAATACAGGGTGCGCTAAGAACATTTAGCATGTTTTCATATGCCTCAGTTGAACAAAATTTTATTACAGCTAACAAGATCTCCTAGAGTTCCTCAAAATCAGCTGCTGTATTTAGCGGTAGCAGGTACAGAGCTGACAGCCCGTCCATCTTCTCACTTCTTCACCTCCTCGTACTCAGCATCTGGAGCCTGGTCACCTCCCCCCTGCGATCCTCCTTCCTGCGAACCGCCCGTCGCGCCGCCTCCAGACGCGCCACCTCCAGACATGTGCTGCCCGATCTTCGAGACTGCCTTGTTGGCCGCTTCCATCTTGTTCTTGATCTTCTCGATGTCGTCGGAGGCCATCTCCGTGCGGAGATCAGCAACCGCTGTCTCAATCTCGGTGGCAACCTCAGCGGGGATCTTGTCCCTGTACTCTCCCAAGCTCTTCTCGATGCTGTAAATGGTAGTGTCTGCGGTGTTTCTGATGTCAATGAGGGCTTTACGTTCCTGGTCCTTCTGCGCATGCAACTCAGCCTCACGCACCATCTTCTCGATCTCCGAGTCAGAAAGCCCACCAGAGGACCGGATGGTGATCTGCTGCTCCTTCGCGGTGGCCTTATCTTTCGCAGAGACTGTCACGATGCCGTTGGCATCGATATCGAACGTCACCTCAATCTGGGGCAGTCCTCTTGGTGCTGGTGGGATGCCGACAAGATCAAACTCGCCAAGAAGTTTGTTGTCCGTTGCCATCTCACGCTCACCTTGTAGGACACGAATACCCACTTGTGTCTGGTTATCAGCAGCAGTTGAGAACACCTGCAGAGAACACGATAGATTAGTTAGGCCAAAACTATACCAAGACAAATCAGGAGGAGAAACAAACATGAACAGGCAAAGCGAAATCCTCAGGTAGAATCACTAAAAACATGTTCTAAGGTTCCATTGTGCATGGAAGTTAACACCTTGATGAATAAGTAGGTACCATAATTCACAAAAATAGAAGAATAATTAGATACCATGCAGCCATGCAATGCGCATTACCAGATTCTTAACAGGAAGCATCATAAGAACATCCAAGGAAGATGAAGGCTTAACAAAGCACCTAATTTTTCTACTCCATAGAGCCATATTCACTAACCTGGCTTTTCTTTGTGGGGATTGTAGTGTTCCTGCTTATCAGTCTGGTGAAGATACCGCCAAGAGTCTCAATACCAAGTGAAAGGGGGGTTACATCGAGAAGAAGAAGCTCTTTGACATCTCCACGGAGAATGCCACCCTGAAGAGCCGCGCCCATGGCCACAGCTTCATCTGGGTTGACTCCTTTGCTAGGGGCCTTACCGAAGATTTCTGAAACCACTTCCTGCACTTTGGGAACCCTTGTCATTCCACCAACAAGAAGAACCTCATCAACTTCCTTAGCAGTGATACCAGCATCCTTCAAACAATTCTTGCATGGTTCTCTGGTCCTTGCAATTAGACCATTGACCAAACTTTCAAACTTCGATCTTGTCAATGTTATATTCAAATGTTTTGCTCCAGTGGAATCAGCTGTGATAAATGGAAGGTTAATCTCAGTCTGTGCGGTTGATGACAGTTCAATTTTTGCCTTCTCAGCTGCTTCACGCAACCTTTGCAGAGCTAGTCTGTCCTTTGACAGATCAATAGCATCAGTTCTTTTGAATTCACTGACCAAGTACTCCAATAGAGTATTATCAAAGTCTTCTCCACCCAGAAAAGTATCACCATTTGTTGCTTTTACCTGACAGCAACATAATCAACACATCAGGAAAAGGCATGAAATCCGTTATTTAACATTCCTAGCTTAGAAACTTACTACAAGGTAGGAGTACTTAGTTTAGATGTACCAACCTCAAAAACTCCATTGGAGATTTCAAGAACAGAGACATCGAAGGTACCACCTCCAAGGTCAAATACAGCTATCAAACCCTCCTTGTTGTTTGTTCCATAAGAAAGAGCAGCAGCAGTTGGTTCGTTGATGATCCTTTGGACGTCAAGTCCAGCAATTCGACCAGCATCCTTGGTTGCCTGACGCTGAGCATCATTGAAGTAAGCTGGAACTGTGATCACAGCCTTGGAAACAGATTTGCCAAGATAAGATTCAGCAGTCTCCTTCATCTTGGTCAATACAAATGCACCAACTTGACTCGGTGAGAACTGCTTTCCATCTGTTGTTTCAACCCAAGCGTCACCATTTGGAGCCTTCACAATTTTATATGGTACCATTCTCATCTCTTTCTGCGTCTGCGGGTCATCAAAGCGCCGCCCTATCATACGCTTTGTACCAAAGAAGGTATTCTGTGGGTTTGTCACTGATTGACGTTTGGCCGGAGTTCCAACAAGCCGCTCTCCCTTCTGACTGAAGGCAACAACTGATGGTGTCGTTCTGGTGCCTTCAGAATTCTCTATCACTTTCGCACTCTGTAGTCATTGACACGTTTATGTGAACAAATTTTATAAAGAAGCTGAAAAGAAGCATAGCAGAAAGAATATAGCATGTCAGTCACCTTTCCCTCCATAACAGAAACACAGGAATTTGTTGTTCCTAAATCAATTCCAATAACCTCGTTTCCAATTGGTTTTGCACTGTAACCAAAAAAACATGGACAAGTTAGATGCATGATGCAAACATCTTTTTATATTGTGTAAACAAAGATGAAGGAATCACCTGAATGTTCTTGCAAGACTTCCCCATCTTGAACAAATGTTTGCATTGAATGTTGATTGAATAACATTTGTCAACTGAAACGCAAATAAGTTTAAGAGACAGTGAGAAGGTAAAATGGAACAAGATATATGTTACTTTATGATTTAATACATACACAAAGATAAACTTTGAGCATTTTAAGGTAAAAGGCATGATCTGCATAAAATAAAACAGAAGATGGAAAAAAAGAAGGACCAGACACAGCAAAGTAATACTCTTGAATTCCATTAGAAACTGAGAACGCGACAAAGGCAGATTTCAGAATTCAGTTACTGAGGCAGTATATATCACTATATAACTAGTATAGACTTATTGCATAATTCATGCTATGATGATAGTTTAGGGAAATTTTCATGTGATCATCAAGATATACATCGGTTGGTGCCTTCTCAAGGATAGGATATCACGCCCACTCCGTTTGACTATCTGGAAAAAATTAAGTTGATATGGAGACAAGCGGAACACTTGGAAGTAAGGTGTAGGAAGATGGATCTCAAACTTAGTTTTTTTGTAGCAATGCTATGACAACTATGTCAAAGTCCTATATAAGCATGGAACCTCCACCTGGACACATCTGACGTTAGTATATTGTAATGTTGGGGACACTAGCTAAAGCACAGAGGACAAATCCACTTATCGACAAAAAAAATGTAACCACTCTGCTAACAACATTTTTTTCTTTGTTACAGTCATGCACAGAAATAAAGGAACACAGCTAACGCTAATCCAAATAATCAGCTACCAAAAGGAGTAATACAAGTTATGTACATCAATAAAGGCCAGGTGCCCAAATATCACCACTATACACTGTGGGGAAAACTTTAACTGTCTTCCTTGATTTATTATAATCCAGGTGGAAATCCGGACATAGTCAGGTAGTATGGGTGCGCTTTTTTTCAATCTGTTCCCCAGTTTTTTCTGATATTTTCGTTTTTTGGAAAATGACAAACGAACTAATCTGGCAGGTTTTAGGAACCCGAAATTCCGTTGGGTTTCCGGTTAGACGAAGGAAAACCTACAGAGGGAAGGGCGCGTCATGGACAAGCTAAGGGCGTAGGGTACTGGGGTCGGAGGAGGTCTTGGGCGCTCGCCGAAGAGGACGAAGGACCTGAGCGACCGGCCGAGATGACCGGAGGACACAAGGTAGGACGAGAGTCATGGTGGTAAGCAACTCACCGGTGAGTGATGGCCGAAGCACCGGTCCGCCGTCGAGCGAAGCGCCATCGCCGATCGCCGCATCTTCGCACTGCCTAGCTTGTTCCTCAACTCCTGGCGGCTAGGGTTGGGATGTGGTCGCGGCCGCGTGCACTGTGAGTTCTCAGAAAAAGTGAGACTAATTATCGACGAGGAACAAATGGACGCGATGGGCCCTCAATGCCGGGTCTTTAGGAAGTTTGTTAAGGCCCTGTTTCTATTTATTCCGTCAATTCAATTAACCTGGCCCAATACCGGATAAGCTACTAATCCCCACTTCCACTTCTCTTAAGGCCTCTTTGAATTGCACTCCCCACTTGCCATAAATATTGCATATAAGATTTTCAAAAAGTCAAACTTCATCTAGTTTGAATAAGTTTACTGAGAAAATTATCTATACCCGCAACCAAATAGATACTATACGAGAATATAGAGCATGATGAATCTAATGGCATTATTTGATATTCTAGATGTTGTTATTTTTCCTACATATTTGGTCAACACATCGTTTGAGTTCTGAAAAATCATATATGCACTACATTTTGTGAAGGAGGGGGTATGGTTTTAAAAAGCCAGCAAAATCATTTAAAAAACATAGCAATAAAACAAGCATGACTATAATGTCATGCAGTCCCGATGTCATGTCTGCTCCAATTTTGTAGAATTTTATATGCATCCAATTTCTTTTTATTCCATTACATGAAAACAAAAAATTCTAGAAAATGGTTTGAGTGAATGTTGGATTGCCTATGAAACCTAGTGCAAGGATTCCTTAGAAAAAGTTCCTATGAGATACAATGCTACAAATAATACAAGATTTAGAGTGGTTGGCATTTTTAATAACCGTCCACGGGCCTCGATCTAACAGTAAAAAATAGCGAAACAAACCAGACATAAAGATACGGAAAAAATAATGTGGGGCCAAAACAAAATTAAGGTGTATTGGAAAAAACTGTATTATTTTGGTTGATTAGAGGTCGACAGTTTAGGTGCACATGGTCTAAAATCAATATTTCTCCCTGGAAAAACATCAAATAGCAAACCAATCCCTCGCAAGGTCAGCACCGCTCCTCAGTATCTCCACCGATCTCGACACCCTCCGCCCCAACACCACTCGATCACCTCCTGCCAACGACTGTAGTCGTCGTCCCCCTCGATCCGCCATTGTCAGCACATCCCGTCAACGACCAGGGTCGTTGTCGTCGCCGTACCACTCCCCCGCCCCGCTCGGCCGCCGTGTCGCCGCCTCGATCTGCTTCGAAGGTGAGGGGAGCACAATGACGAAAGCGACAAGGCTGGGTATGATTGTCAAATTAGGAACACACGCACATCACCTGTATTCTAAAATTTGAATTAGAGACCAATGGATTCTATGTCAAAGCTTGATAAAAGTAATCAACAGTTTTAATCAATGGTTAGAAAAGATAATAGGCAAGAGAACCAGACGAAACTCGGCTAAACGAAAAGTTCTATCCCAATCACCATAAAACAACTTTTAAATAAAACAAGGCGTCTGATCCACTATAACCCCATCCCCCTAAGCTCGTATAATTTCAAACACAAGCAAGGTCCAAATCGCTTGATACCCCTTAATTATTAGTATAAACATGTATATACATAGTCTTGTACAAAACCCGTATAGCTCAACCTAATTATATGTCTTTCTACCAACATACATGTACTTATATGGCTACACGCCAGATCAACGCCGGCGACGGTGATGATGTGTAGCTCAATTAAGATTACTGTAAAGCTTCGTTAGAAGACCCTAAGACGGAGGTATAATGAGCACAGCAGCAAGTTTTCCCTCAGTAGAAATCAAGGTTATCGAATCAGTAGGAGGAAGGAAACAACCCAAAGGTGTTGCTAGCAATATGGAAAACCTGCACAACACAAACTCAAGACTTTGTCCCAACGAACAGTGAGGTTGTCAATCTCACTGATTTGTTGAAAACAAAGGATTAACTGTATGGTGTGGAAGGTAATGGTGGCTTGCAGAAATTAAACAGTAACAGTGGAAGATGTATCAATGATAAAGAATAGACCGGGGTTCATAATTCACTAGATGTGTTCTTCTTAAAATAAACAACATAACATGCTGGATAAACAAATTACAGCGGGGCAATTGACAGGACATAGCAAGGCATAACAATGCAATACTAGACATTCATGATCTCATGAGATTTGATTGAGCATTACAACAAGATACATAGACCTCCATCCAACTGCATCTATGACTAGTAATCCACCTTCAGGTTATCATCCGAACCCCCTCCCAGTATTAAGTTGCAAGCAACAGATAACTGCTTTAAGCAAGATATGTAAAGTAAACAATCCACTTGTTCCATGAACAAGAGATCGTTATTTTATCCCTAGTAGAAACAACACATCTACAACCTCAGAGATTTCTGTCACTTCCCCAGATTAAATAGAGCATGAACCCACTATCGAGCATAAATACTCCCTCTTGGAGTCACTAGCATCTACTTGACCAAGATAGCTACTAAAAACGGAGAGCATGCAAGATCTCAAACAACACAGATATGATAGAATCAATAATATAGAATCATTAACCAATCTGATATAGTAATCTCAATATCCATCGGATCCCTGTAAACACAACATGCATGATTACAAATAGATGATCTTGATCATGAACGGAGCTCACAAGATCTAAACATGGTAGCACAAAGTAGGAGAAACAACCATCTAGCTACTACATGGACCCGTAGTCCAAGGTGGAACTACTCACGCATCATACGGGAGGCTGGCATGGTGATGAAGAAGGCCTCCAGGATGATCTCTCCCCTCCGGCAGGGTGCCGGGAAGAGCTTCAGATCCTCCTGATCTAGGGACGATGGTGGCGGCGGCTACAGACTGTTTCGTGGAAGATTGATCGGGTCCTTAGGGTTTAGGTATTAGAGGCTTCTTATAGGCGAAGAGGGAAGCCGAGGGGTGCCCGAGGCGGCTGCACCCCCCAGGCACAGGCCAGGCCTGGCCGCGCGGCCAGGGGGTGTGTCCCCCTCGAGGCCCTCCTTCGTATCGTCTTCTGGCTCCGTGTTCCCCATGGTAAAATATTGACTTTGGCTTTTGTCCCGTCCAATTCCAAGAATATTCATTTTCTGACTTTTCTGGAACCAAAAACAATAGAAAACAGACAACTGGCACTATGGCATCTTGTTAATAGGTTAGTCCCAGAAAACATATAAAAATACCTCAAAGTGAAGACAAAGCAAAGCAAAGTAGATACTAAATAAGCATGGAACATAAAAAATTATAGATACGTTTACGACGTATCAAGCATCCCCAAGCTTAACTCTTGCTCTTTCTCGAGTAGGTAAGTGATAAAAAGAATAATTTTTTAGGTGACATGCACCATCAAAATCAAGATCAAACCATTTGCATGCATTGAAAGCTGGGATCAAAGAACTCTAAACATGAGCATGAAAGAACAAGTTTAACGGTAAGACAAAGTAACTATGCTGCAACATGAAAGGATACAAACAAAGATCATGAATAACAATGCATTGAAAGATGTTTGTTTTTTCACATATAGAAAACATAGCATAGTGGCATTCAGCTTGTCCCTCATAGAGTAGCAATAAATGCATAGGACACCTTCAAAGTTCATAAGAGTGATTAGATACAAATAGTTCAAGAACAAGTAATATCAATAATATGAATCAATCAATAAGTTTTGGACAGTGCACATAGAACTAAGAATGACAACTATGCTCTCTTAATTGGTGCCTAAGGATAGAAGGTGGAGACTCAATATAATGGTGGAAGAAAGGCCCTTCATAAAGGGAAGCATGGATTTCAAGTCTCATAAAGAGCTTCCAAAAATTATGGTACTTGTTAGCTTCCAGCTCTCATTGCCCCTATCATAAGCGTCTTGAAGTGATTAAGGTTAAAGTGAACAAACTATGGAGTATATGCTTGACAAAGTATAAGTTGGCAATCTCATGTCCCTTGAGTACGAGGGCCGCTCCTCATGCTACTCAAATTTAGTCACCGGTAAGTTCTTGTCATAGTGAGTACATGTGTATCATAGAGAACTGCCAACGGGGTACCCCTTGCACATGATACAGGAGCTATCCCATATCAAAATGACAAGGAAAGCAGACAATGAGAATATCAACAATCTTCTTATTTACCATGGGAAAATGGTGCTTTTTTCTCTTTCCTCTTTTCAATATGTCTCTTTTTTATAACAAGAAAGCTTTATAGATTGCTCACTTTGGTGATGCTGCAAGTTTCCACCATGATTAGGCATGGCTTAGGCTAGCGGCCCAGACGTTTCTCTAACACATATACATAACTCCTTGGACTTACAAGCTCCCCTTTTATTTCACACCGACGACATCTGCAAACAAAAGAGCATGATATCAACTAGGTACAATGTACAAGTGCAATGTTTAAAGCGTTTCACATGACAGCATGGTTCTGCTAATTCCAACGTATAAGTGCAAGCATATACAACATAGATGACATAATGGTTCAAGTTTATTAGGGGCAAGAAAAATAAGGTGTGACATCAAGTTTGTGAGAGCTTTAATCACTGACTTTCACATAACAAGTTTAATTTGGAAGATAGATAAAACAAGAATATACTTGGAATGGTGTAACACACCATGCATAGGAATTTATAGTGAAAACTTTGAAATAACTTGGTTTCTTGGGAGTTGTATGCATGAGTAGAGCTTACTCATACAAGTGGAGGCTAGCAAAAGACTAGGAGCGACCAACTAAGAGAGCAATAATGGCCATAATCATGCAGAGCGACAAAACATTACTAATCAAAGCATAAAGTGGTATCACAAGTCAAAAACTAAATGATCATAGAGGCTAAGGTGACTGGTTCATAGTCATAACATGGTGTGAGCATGTGCCAAGTCAACCTAAACAAAGCATCAAAGGAGAATACCACAATATTATGCTTTTGTATGCTAACAACGCATGATTCTTGCAAGGCACATTAAGCAATCTCAATTATTTGGAACAAGTCATGCTATAGTAATAATCACTAAGCATAAGGTCAAAAAAATCTACCATGACATGATAAAGTCTAAGTCACAGTCAAAGCAAGCTCCTCTTGTACTACTAAAGCAAGAATTTCTTACTCCTTTCCAACACCAATCAACTTATTAGAAACAACACGGCGAAAACAGGGGTACAACCACTTTATTCAAGCAAAAAAATGAAAACTAAGACACTCCAAGAACAACACAACTTGTGCATGAAACAATAAAAACGAAGTGTGTAGAAAGACTTGAGATTTTTATTGATGAAGAAGGGGATGCCTTGGGCATCCCCAAGTTTTGACGCTTGTACCTCTTTAATATTTCTTAGGGTGACACGGGGTGGCATTGTCACATCCTAAAATTTTCCAAATTTTAAAATGTGAAAAATAAACACACAAAAGAAACAAATGTTGAAATTTAGGGTGAAAAGAAACTTTTGCTACTAAATGGAACATCAAAACCCTACTTGAACAAAATTTGAATGAAAAGGCAACAAACAAATTTTCAAACAAGTCAAATGCATCCCTACATGGAATGTATGTTGAATTTAAAGCACTTGTAAAAGTTAAACTAAAAACTTTAGACCCTAATAAAAGAATTCATCATCAAGATCACCCCAAGACTATGGCTTTGTTCCATATAAAAATTTAGCAACAAACATTTTATAAATAATAAAAAATGATAAAAAAAAGATATTACAAAACCATGGGAATTGGTTTCACACCAATTGGAGCCATGAATAAAAACTTATGACTTTAATAAGATAAAAGAAAACATTCCAAGGTTAATAAAGCTCCTAACAAAAATCAACACTAAATTGTGAGCAAAGTAATCCTAAAAGGATTTAAAAATATAAATAATTATTAAATAAAATTTTACAAAGTGGAATCACTAATTTTGGAACCATAAATAAAAAGATATGAATTTTATAAGACAAAGAAAGAAAGAAAGAAAGAAAGAAAGAAGAAATATTTAAAAGACAATTTAAACCATTGGCCAAATCCCTAAGCAAATGGAATAAAAGTAATTAAAATAAAATAAAATAATAAAAGATTATTTAAATAAAGTTATATGGGTTTATGAACCATATTCAATTTTATTTAAATAAAGACAAAATACCTAATTTAAATGAATATTAAATCATAAGATAATATTTGAAATTTTCCAAAGCGGACAAATTCATCAACTCATAAATGGTATAAAAGCTACTGAAAAGTTTTGGAAAAGATTTGAAATCAAAAAGAAGTTTAAATCAATTGATTCAAATAAAAACAGAAAATAGAAACATAAAAAGGGAAAATAATAAAAAAATAGAAAACAAACCCAACCCACCTACCCTGGCCCAACAGGAGCCCAGCACCAGCCCACTTGGCCACCCCTCTCTCCCCGCAGATCCCTTTCTCACCGCGACCTCCACCCACCCTATCGCTGACGGACTGGACCCACGTCCACGTCACCGTCGTCGTCTTCAAACGCGTGGACCAGTTCTTCCCCTCTCCTCCGTCGTTTATGCTCGAATTTATTCGAATCAATTCCCGTAACTGCGCGCATGAATCACTCCCTCGACCACACCCACTTAACCGCCTCCCCCTCCTCTCCATTTCCCCTAATTCTCCCGCACCTAAGCGCCACCAGGCTGCCTCAATTCGAACCACACCGCTGCTGTCCCCGACAAGCTCCGACGCTGATTCCGGCGAGCACGATACGCCCATGGCCCTCTATATCAAACGATCATGCTAGAAACCCTCTTGCGCGTCTACTGATGCTAGCCGTTTCCTTTCTCATGCCCCAGAGCTTCACCCTAGTCATCGCCTGCACACGACCAACGGAAGCGTGCAACTCCGGCGAGAGATTATCGACGAATCTGCGCGTCCCTTGCCCTCTGGTAGGTTTCCTCGCGACCCTTGTTCCTGTGTGCATATCCCTGACACCTTGGTTTTCTTGCGTGCGACCCAGGAGCTCAACTTATTCTTCATCTGCAAGCCACCGATGCCGATGCAGCTCCGGCGAGGAATCCCTGTCGACCCCGTGCGCCCCTTCGCCAGCCACGACCACCTTGAGAACCGCCTCGACCTCGTGAACGCGGTAATGCCCTGTTCCCTCTCTCTTTCCCCCTGGAATCACCAGAAAGCCATCCACCCGACGCTCCGCCGCCGTGCACCATCGCCAGCGCCGCCCATCTATGGTCAGTGCACCCTGAACCGTTGGATGTAGATCTAGAGGCTGTGATAGGTCAATTAAATGAAGCGGTACGCGTTGATCTGATCCGTGTGATGTTAGTTAGATCCTAAAACTCATGTTGATCAATACACACGAAACGGTACCGACCAACCAGAATAGGCCACGTGTCGGTGAGTTTGTTTTAAAATCTAGAAACTGATTTTAGATGTTTAAACTTGCAAAAATCATAACTTTTGATCTGTATGTCCAAAAATTGCAAACTTTATATCATTGGATTCATAAAAATGTTTACTTTTAAACTATGGCCCGGTTTGGTAATTTGATTCTAAAAAATTAGGTTTTTATGCCGAAACGTTAATAGGACTATTTTGAGTATAAAATTTGTTCTAAAAATTATTTTTGAGTGAAACCTTTTGCAAATGGTTTTTTTTGAACCCTCTGACCATAGACACTAACATTTGAATTTAAAAATATATTTTTTTAACACTAGAAATTATTACTTTGAATAAAAAAAATCTAGTAAAACAAAAATGATTTAGAAGGCCTATTTTGACTAACTTGATTTTAAATGAATTTCCCACTTTTATAAAAGACGAGTAGGTGTTTTGAAATGTTTAGAGCCTTGTTAGAAACCACTTTTTCAATAAAACAACCTTTTGCATGCTTGCATGCATTTCCTTCTTTTTATTATTTTGTGTTGTGAATTGTTTGAGTGCTAGTTTTGAATATGTGCTTTGCTTGATTGAATTGTAGTGAACTTTGAGGAGTGTGACAATTGTAAGATAAAGGATAGTACCTAGATTCTCTACTAAAAAGGCAAGTGATACTTTGGTCATCAAAAGTCCTATCTTTTCAATATTGCATTAGTGATATTTTTGTAGTATGCATGATAGGACTAGTTTATATATTGCTATGTTATAGTAGATCCTATAGAATATATCTTGGTAGGAATCTTCCTAAGTCAAGTGACAAGTTATGCTAGTATGATTAGCCTAGCTATTAGAAATCAAGGGTGTAATATTCATGTTATGGTATGATGCAAAGTCTATGACTATGTTTTTGATTAATAAAACAACTATGTGAATGAATCACCTAGGTGAAATGGGAAGAATGGTTTGTGTTGAGTGGTTACCCAGGGCCCATTTCTATGGTTTACCCTGGTGTATCTCACTTGTCGATGGACACCCAAGAACAAAGAGATTTGAGATGTTTTGTGTTGAGAAGCTTCCAGTGCAACCACATGTCATATGGGCTTTGCCTTGACCAACTAGGTTGCAAGAACTCAGACAGACAGACGGTTGGTGGTAGTGATGATAGGATGGAACGCGTCTGTGGTGATCTGAGGGATTGTTTCTGAAAAGTCTCGTCTCGATGCATGTCGAGTCTTGTGGGAAAAGTGCACCACCTCTCGAGAGGGTATAAACTAAGTACTTAGCCGTGTCCCCGGTAATGGACATTTTGAGCATCAAAGACATTGAAATGATCAAGGATATCCTCATCCCAATTTCTCTAAGTTAAAAACTTGTTGGGTGAACAAGGGAAGCACCTGATGTGTATCCAGTGTGCCATTGTTTGATGAAATATTTTGATAAAGAGAAAAACTATTTTCAAAGGATAGGGAAAGCTTATTTTATGCAAAGGCCGGCCAAAACTCCACTTAGCCAAATATTCATGTAGATGATAGATTTGTTGGAGATATGCCCTAGAGGAAATAATAAATGTAGTTATTATTATATCTTTGTGTTTATGATAAATGTTTACATTCATGCTATAACAGTATTAACCAGGAAACATTAATACTTGTGTGATTTGTAAACTAAATTAGAGACCCTAGTAAAGCCTCTTTATAATACTAGCTTGTTGGTTAATAGATGATTGTGGTTTCCCTATCATGAACATTGAGATGTTATTAACAACAAGATCATATCATTAGGAGAATGGTATGATGGACATACTCCTATAGATAAGAGTAGCATAAAGATCAAGTCATTTTAATAGTTCAATTGCTATAAGATTTCTGATACATAGTAACCTAATTCCTTCGACCATGAGATCATGCTTATCACCATCACCGGAAGGATGCTTTGATGACATAAAACACCACACCGTAACTGGGTGGCTATAAAGGTGGCATTGAGTGTTCGGAAAGTATGGGTTGAGACACATGAATCAAGAGTGGGATTTGTCCATCCATATGACGGATAGATATGAAGGGTTTCGCGGCATAGTAAATCAAAATTTTCTACGGATGCGAACAGAGGGAAAGCCAAGATCTAATCTAGGAGATGCAATCAACGAGAGAGATTGGATTAGATCTTCATACCCTTGAAGATTCGCACAGCGGAACGTTCGTCGGAACGTGGGTGATGTAGTCGTACTCGCTTCTCCTCCTCGCGATCCGATCCGATCTAGCACCACAAGTGGCGGTGCCTCCGTGAGATGCACACGTGCAGCACCTCGACGTCTCCTCCTTCCTCGGACCAGCAAGTATGGTGGAGAGATAGATTGGATCTACAACACGACGGCGTGGTGTATATGGTGGAGAATTTCTGCAGCAGGGCTTCGCCTACAAACAGTCGGGAGGGAGAGAGGAAAGCTAGCAAGGAGGCTAGGGTTTGGAGGAGAGGTGTGTGGGGTTGGTGCGCCCCCACCCCTCTTTATATAGAGGGGGGGGTGCAGCCCTAGCCCCTCCCCCAAGCCCAAAGGATAAGGAGTGGGGGGCATGGACTCTCCCCTCTTCTAGAAACCCTATCTCTAGTTTAAACGATTTAAACTCTCTAGGATCGGCTGGGCCCTATGGGGCCTTGTGCCCCTGGCCCAATGCAGCCAGGACACTCCCTCATAGGCCCATGCCCCCTCCCGGAAGGTGGGGCCATGTTGGTCCCCTTCCGGAAGGTTCTAGAAGCTTCCTGTACAATACCGATTAACCCGGAACAATTCCGAACTCCAAAAACTGCATTGCCTTATATGAATCTTATTCTCCGGACCATTCCGGAACCTCTCGTGATATCCCGGATCCCATCCGAGACTCCGAACAAAAATTCATAAACCAATTATCCAATCTATCCTAGCGTCGAGATACGTTAAGTGTGTGACCCTACGGGTTCGAGAATATGCAGACATGATCTTCTATCAATAATCAACAGCGGGGTCTGGGCACCCATATTGACTCCCACACATTCATCGATGATCATATCGGATGAACCACGATGCCAGGATTCAATCAATCCCATATATATATATTCCCTTCGTCTCGCGATATTTTACTTGCCCGAGATTCGATCGTCGGTACCGTCATACCTAGTTCAATCTCGTTCACAGCAAGTACTTTACTCGTTCCGTAATCCGATATCACTTTGTGATTAACTCCTTAACCATGTGCTTGCAAGCGGTGTTGATATCGATTACCGAGTGGGCCCGAAGTATATCTCTCCGACTTGGGAGGGACAAATTCCATCTCGATACATACAACCCAGCAGATACTTTCCGATCACCTGAGAGACACCTTTATGATCACCCTATCATAGGATGACGTTTGATGACCTCAAAGCTTTCTTCCGGTACCAGGGAGTTGCATTATCTCATGGTCTAAGGAATACAATATTTGAC
Organism: Avena atlantica; assembly: GCA_910589765.1. NCBI lineage: Eukaryota > Viridiplantae > Streptophyta > Magnoliopsida > Poales > Poaceae > Avena > Avena atlantica. The sequence goes on along the minus strand of OU342735.1, from coordinate 434,659,298 downwards.
ATAGGAAAAGCTTCGCAAAGATGAACACGATGAAACGATCTAATTGCTTCGCTTAGTTTGGGTCTGTCCATCATATCATTCTCCCAATGATATGATCTCATTATCAATTGACAACTCATGTCTATGGTTAGGAAACCTTAACCATCATTGATCAATGAGCTAGTCCTTAGAGGCGTACCAGGGACACGGTGTTGTTCACAAACCACACAAGTATTAATGTTTCCGCTTAATACAATTCTAGCATGGAATATAAACTTTATCATGAACAAGAATTATAATAATAACATCTTTATTATTGCCTCTAGGGCATAATTCCAACAGTCTCCCACTTGCACTAGAGTCAATAATCTAGTTTACATCTGGCAACAATCTCACACCCATGGCACTGAGGTGTTGATCATGTTTTACACGTGGAAGAGGTTTAGTCAATGGATCTGCGACATTCAGATCCGTATGTACTTTGCTAATCTTCAGATCTCCATCTGCTATATAATCTCGGATTATATGAAACTTGCGGTTGATATGCTTGGTCTTTGGATGATATCTTGGTTCCTTAGCGAGTGTTATGGCGCCAGTGTTGTCACACAATATCTCCAGTGGGTCCAATGCACTTGGAACCACGCCAAGCTCAGTGATGAAGTTTCTGATCCAAACTCCTTCACTTGACGCTTCTGCAGCAGCCATGTATTCCGCTTCCACTGTAGATCCCGCGATCACGCTTTGCTTGCAGCTTCTCCAGCTCACAGCTCCTCCATTCAAAATATAAACGTATCCTGTCTGAGATTTGGAATCATCCTTGTCGGTGTCGAAACTAGCATCGACGTAACCTTTTACGACAAGCTGTTCGTCACCCCCATAGACTAAGAACATTTCTTTAGTTCTATTTAGGTACTTTAGGATGTTCTTCACGGCTGTCCAGTGTTCCACTCCTGGATCACTTTGATATCTGCTCGTCAAACTAAGAGCATTGGACACATCCGGTCTAGTACACAGCATGGCATACATGATGGAACCTATGGCCGAGGCATAAGGCACTTTGCTCATAGCTTCCCTATCATTTACCGTAGCTGGACACTGAGCCTTGCTCAATATCTTACCTGACAACATAGACACTGAACCTTTCTTTGCCTTATCCATTCTGAACCTTTTCAGAACTTTGTCTAGGTATGTACTCTGGCTTAAAGCTATCAGGCGTCTTTGTCTATCTCTATAGATTTTGATGCCCAATATATAAGCAGCTTCACCTAGGTCTTTCATTGAAAAACACTTGTTCAAATAACTCTTCACATCGTTAAGCATGTTGATGTCATTTCCGATAATCAATATGTCATCCACATACAGTACCAGAAACGTCACCGAGCTCCCACTCACTTTCTTGTAGATACAAGCTTCGTAGCAATTTGGAACAAATCCAAAACTCTTGATCACTTGATCAAAACGAAGGTTCCAACTCCGAGATGCTTGCTTCAGTCCATAAATGGAACGCTGAAGTTTGCATACTTTACTAGCATCCTTAGGATCGACAAAACCTTCGGGTTGCATCATATACAACTCTTCATCAATGTTCCCATTGAGGAAAGCAGTCTTGACATCCATCTGCCATATTTCATAATCATGAAACGCAGCAATTGCTAATAAAATCCGAATGGACTTAAACATCGCTACGGGAGAGAAAGTCTCATCATAGTCAACACCTTGAACTTGTCGAAAACCTTTTGCAACAAGCCGTGCTTTATAGACGGTAACATTACCATCCGCGTCCGTTTTCTTCTTGAATATCCATTTGCACTCAACGGCCTTTCGGTCGCTAGGAGGGTCCACCAAAGTCCATACTTGGTTTTCGCTCATGGATCCCAATTCGGATTTCATGGCTTCTAGCCATTTCTCAGAGTCTGGGCTCATCGTCGCTTCCTCATAGTTCGCAGGTTCACTGTCTTCTACTAACAAGACAGTCAAGACAGGGTTGCCGTACCACTCAGGAGGGGCACGCGACCTTGTCGACCTGCGACGTTCAGTAGCAGCATCGTCCGAAGCTTCATGATCCTTGTCATTAGCTTCCTCTATTGTTGGTGCAGGCGGCACTGGAACAATTTCAGGTGCTGCGCTACTCTCCAATTCAAGAGAAGGTTCAATAACCTCGTCTAGCTCTACTTTCCTCCCACTCACTTCTTTCGAGAGAAACTCCTTCTCAAGAAAGGAACCGTTCTTTGCGACAAACACTTTGCCTTCGGTTCTGTGATAGAAGGTATACCCAATAGTTTCCTTAGGGTATCCTATGAAGACACATTTCTCCGCTTTGGGTTCGAGCTTGTCCGGCATCAACTTCTTGACATAAGCTTCGCATCCCCAAACTTTAAGAAACGACAACTTAGGTTTAGCACCAAACCATAGCTCATACGGTGTCGTCTCAACGGATTTAGACTGAGCCCTATTTAAAGTGAATGCAGCGGTTTCTAATGCATAACCCCAAAATGATAACGGCAAATCAGTAAGAGACATCATTGATCGGACCATATCTAATAGGGTTCGATTCCGGCGTTTAGACACACCATTGCGCTGTGGTGTTCCGGGTGGCGTGAGTTGTGAAACGATTCCACTTGCTTTAAGATGCGTGAGAAAATCATAACTCAAATATTCACCTCCACGATCGGATCGTAGAAACTTAATCTTTCTGTTACGATGGTTCTCCACTTCATTCTGAAATTCCTTGAACTTTTCAAATGTTTCAGATTTATGTTTCATTAAATAGATATACCCATATCTACTTAAGTCATCGGTAAAAGTGAGGAAATAGCGATATCCACCGCGCGTCGAAACACTCATCGGTCCGCATACATCGGTATGTATGATTTCCAACAAGTCCGTTGCTCGCTCCATCATACCGGAGAACGGGGTTTTGATCATCTTGCCCATGAGGCATGGTTCGCATGTGTCAAATGATTCAAAATCAAGAGACTCCAAAAGTCCATCAGAATGGAGTTTCTTCATGCGCTTTACACCAATATGACCCAGACGACAGTGCCACAAATAAGTAGTATTATCACTATCTACTTTGCATCTCTTAGCCTCAATGTTATGGATGTGTGTTTCATCCCTTTCGAGATTTAGAAGAAATAAACCATTTACAAGAGGTGCATGACCATAAAAGATGTTACTCATATAAATAGAACAACCATTATTCTCCGATTTAAATGAATAACCGTCTTGCAATAAACACGATCCAGAAATAATGTTCATGCTCAACGCAGGCACATAATAACACTTATTAAGGTTTAAAACTAATCCCGAAGGTAAAACTAAGGAGAGCGTGTCGACGGCCATCACATCAACTCTTGATCCGTTGCCAACGCGCATCGTCACCTCATCCCTCGCAAGCCGCCGTCTATTCCGTAGCTCCTGGTTCGATTTATAAATATTAGCAACTGAACCGGTATCAAATACCCAGGCACTACAACGAGGGCTAGTAAGGAAAACATCAATAACATGTATATCAAATATACCTTTGATGGTGCCAGCCTTCTTGTCCGCTAAGTACTTCGAACAGTTGCGCTTCCAGTGACCCTTGTCCTTGCAATAGAAGCACTCAGTGTCGGGCTTAGGACCAGACTTGAGCTTCTTCTCAGCAGGGGCATTGCGCTTGCCGCCGCCCTTCTTGAAGGGTTTCTTTGCTCCCTTACCTTTCTTAAAGGAGGGCTTGTTGACCATCAACACATGATTATCCTTCTTGATGTCCACCTCTGCAACCTTCAGCTTTGCGAAGAGCTCAGTGATCGTATCAGTGGAACCAATCTGATTATGAGTCACTACAAAACTTTTGTAGCTGGGAGGGAGTGATTGCAGAACCCTGTCAATCTTGAGCTCCTCTGGAATCGTGCAGTCCAGTTGCTCAAGACGTTGAGTGTAGCCCGACATCTTTATGGCGTGCTCACTAACGGAACTCCCTTCCTCCATCTTGCAGTTAAAGAACTTCTCGGAGATCTCATATCTCTCAGAACGGGCCTGAGTCTGAAACATGGTTTTCAGCTCCTCGAGAATCTCGAAGGGCCCGGGATACTCTTCAAAACGATTTTGAAGCTCCGGTTCCATAGCAAACAACATGGTGCTCTTAATCACACCATAATCATCTTTGCGCGAATGATAGACATCTTTCTCATCAGCCGGCGCAGTTGCAGCAGGGGGGTCACCTAACGCTTTCCCAAGGACATAGTCCTTTTGTCCGCCAGACAGAATGATTCTTAGATTGCGGAACCAATTGGTGAAGTTAGACCCATTGTTTCTAAGCTTTTCCTTCTCAGCAAAAACGTTGAAGTTGAAGTTGGACTTGGCCATGTGATCTACAGTATTTGCAAGTACAAATTAGACTATGTTCATGATAAATAGTTCAACTTAATCAAATTACTAGATGAACTCCCACTAAATTCAACATCCCTCAAGTTGTTTAGTGAACACGATCCAAATTCACCACACCTAATCCGATCATCACGAGAAGAGATGTGGTTTCAATGGTGGACAACAAAGTGTCGATCATATCATTCATATGACTCATGCTTAACCTTTCGGTTCTTGTGTTCCAAGGCCATGTCTGTACATGCTAGGCTCGTCAAGCTAGACCCAAGTATTTCTGCGTGCGCAAAACTGGCTTGCACCCGTTGTATGTGAGCGTAGAGTCTATAGCACCCGATCATCATGTGATGCTTGGACACGACGAACTTTCGCAACGGTGCATACTTGGGGAGAACACAGTTTTTATCTTGATCTTTAAGTGAGGAATCATCTTATAATGCTACCGTCGCGATCTAAGCATAATAAGATACATAAAGGGATAAACATCACATGCATATAACTTTATGTGACATGGTATAGCCAATCCTTGCGCAATGATCTCCATCTTGTGCGTTCCGGCATGATCTCCATCACTCCACCATGATTGCCTCCACCACGAATAACAACTACAACTATTGCTAACTACTTAGCGATAAATTAAAGTTATTACATGGCGTATAAGAAGTTGACTCGCAGGTCATACACAATTATAAAGACAACCATATGGCTCCTGCCGGTTGTGTACTCATCGACATGCAAGTCGTGAAACATACAAAACATGATCATCGCATACAATATACACATCACATCTTGGGCCATACCATATCACAGAAAACCCTCCCTGCAAAAACAAGTTAGACGCCTCTACTTTGTTGTTGCATGTTTTACGTGGCTTATGGGAGTAGATGCTAAGAACGATTCTTACCTACGGAAAGCCACAACGGTGATATTATGGTTGCCAAACTCCGGTGTTAATCCCATGACAACTATAGTGAGAGAAACTGACATCCACCAGCCGCATGTGTGGAACAAGCCACACGTCAAGTGCGGAGCCGGTCTCGCGAACGACGTCGCGTAAGGTTGGCCTGGACCGCTTCAATCTCACTATCCCGCGTCATAAGAAGAACACAAACAAGAGGCTTGCAACAGAAAACATCAACGCCCGCAACAACCATGTTGCGTTCTACTCGTGAAACACATCTACGCATAGATCTAGCTTTGATACCATTGAAGGGTTTCGCGGCATAGTAAATCAAATTTTTCTACGGATGCGAACAGAGGGAAAGCCAAGATCTAATCTAGGAGATGTAATCAACGAGAGAGATTGGATTAGATCTTCATACCCTTGAAGATTCGCACAGCGGAACGTTCGTCGGAACGTGGGTGATGTAGTCGTACTCGCTTCTCCTCCTCGCGATCCGATCCGATCTAGCACCACAAGTGGCGGTGCCTCCGTGAGATGCACACGTGCAGCACCTCGACGTCTCCTCCTTCCTCGGACCAGCAAGTATGGTGGAGAGATAGATTGGATCTACAACACGACGGCGTGGTGTATATGGTGGAGAATTTCTGCAGCAGGGCTTCGCCTACAAACAGTCGGGAGGGAGAGAGGAAAGCTAGCAAGGCGGCTAGGGTTTGGAGGAGAGGTGTGTGGGGTTGGTGCGCCCCCACCCCTCTTTATATAGAGGGGGGGCGCAGCCCTAGCCCCTCCCCCAAGCCCAAAGGATAAGGAGTGGGGGGCATGGACTCTCCCCTCTTATAGAAACCCTATCTCTAGTTTAAACGATTTAAACTTTCTAGGATCGGCTGGGCCCTATGGGGCCTTGTGCCCCTGGCCCAATGCGGCCAGGACACTCCCTCATAGGCCCATGCCCCCTCCCGGAAGGTGGGGCCACGTTGGTCCCCTTCCGGAAGGTTCTAGAAGCTTCCGGTACAATACCGATTAACCCGGAACAATTCCGAACTCCAAAAACTGCATTGCCTTATATGAATCTTATTCTCCGGACCATTCCGGAACCTCTCGTGATATCCCGGATCCCATCCGAGACTCCGAACAAAAATTCATAAACCAATTATCCAATCTATCCTAGTGTCGAGATACGTTAAGTGTGTGACCCTACGGGTTCGAGAATATGCAGACATGATCTTCTATCAATAATCAACAGCGGGGTCTGGGCACCCATATTGACTCCCACACATTCATCGATGATCATATCGGATGAACCACGATGCCAGGATTCAATCAATCCCATATATATATTCCCTTCGTCTCGCGATATTTTACTTGCCCGAGATTCGATCGTCGGTACCGTCATACCTAGTTCAATCTCGTTCACAGCAAGTACTTTACTCGTTCCGTAATCCGATATCACTTTGTGATTAACTCCTTAACCACATGCTTCCAAGCGGTGTTGATATCGATTACCGAGTGGGCCCGAATTATATCTCTCCGACTTGGGAGGGACAAATTCCATCTCGATACATACAACCCAACAGATACTTTCCGATCACCTGAGAGACACCTTTATGATCACCCTCTCATAGGATGACGTTTGATGACCTCAAAGCTTTCTTCCGGTACCAGGGAGTTGCATTATCTCATGGTCTAAGGAATACAATATTTGACATAGGAAAAGCTTCGCAAAGATGAACACGATGAAACGATCTAATTGCTTCGCTTAGTTTGGGTCTGTCCATCATATCATTCTCCCAATGATATGATCTCATTATCAATTGACAACTCATGTCTATGGTTAGGAAACCTTAACCATCATTGATCAATGAGCTAGTCCTTAGAGGCGTACCAGGGACACGGTGTTGTTCACAAACCACACAAGTATTAATGTTTCCGCTTAATACAATTCTAGCATGGAATATAAACTTTATCATGAACAAGAATTATAATAATAACATCTTTATTATTGCCTCTAGGGCATAATTCCAACAAGATATACTCTGGGCCCTCTCGGTGGAATGTCATCCAATTAGCTTGCAAGCATATGATTGATTCACAAGGGATCACATACCATGGGAACGAGAAAAGAGTACTTATCAGTAACAAGGTTGAACTAGGTATGCAGAGATACCGACGATCAAAACCTCGGATAAGTAAACTATCGTGAGACAAAGGGAAATTGGTATCGTATGTAAGTGGTTCATTCGATCGCAAAGAAATCGTAGAAATATGTGGGAGCCATATGAATTTCCATATTCCTCTATTGGTTATTGATCGGAGAAGTGTCTCGATCATGTCCGCATAATTCACGAACCGTAGGGAGACACACTTAAGGATTCGATGTTGTTGAGTAGTTATGGAATGATGAGTAAGAGACCGAATGTTGTTCGGAGTCTCGGATGGGATCCGGGATATCACGAGGAGATCTGGAATGGTCCGGATAAAAAGATTCATATAAGGAAAGTCCTGTTTTGGAGTTGGGGCATGATTCCGATGTTTTCACCGGGAATGTTCTAGAAGGGTTCGGAAGGTCCGGCACTCCGGAGGGGAAGGGTACATGAATGTGTAATGACAATGTGGAATGGTTGAATCATGTACTAGGTCACTTGGCTGGGCAAAATAAAGGAAGAAATCAAATTCTAGTTTGAAAGTCAAACGCCAATTTGAAAAATTCAAACGGCAAGTTTGCTTGGTGGAGGGAGAGTAGGAAACCTACTTGGGGAGGAGTTCTTCTCCCTCCACCCGCCGGCCAAGAAGGCCGACTTGGGGGAGGACTCCCTCCTCCCAAGCCGCGCCCTCCCACCTATATAAGGAGGGGCAGGGCTGCCCCTCTCCCACACACCTCGAACCCTAGCTTTGGCGCCTCCACCTCCAAGTGCAGCTACCACCTAGGGTTTCCCCTCTCCAACTCGCCGAGTTGGGGCTTCCCCAAGACCTAGCCGCCGACCAAGCTTCCCCCCTTGGTGACTCTAAACCCTAGATCACCAAGGCCTCTCTCATAGTCCACCATACTCGCTCCGGCTTAAGGCGAAGCCCTGCGAGATCTCCCCTCTACTTCCGGTACCACGCCGTCGTGCTGCCGGAATCACGAGGAGAGTGCTACAACCTCCGCTGCCTGCTGGAACAAGGGAGAGGAAGGTATTCATCGAGTACCGAACGTGTGACCGACTGCGGAAGCGCTGCCGGAACGCAGCGTCGGAAGGATCTTCTACACGATCTTGAGATCGGCAAGAGTGCGACTACATCACCCACGAGAATCTGCTCTCGTTAACCGCTTTGGAATCTTCGAGGGTGAGTTCATCTATCGACTCGTTGCTACAATCTAGTAGATAGATCTTGGCTTGTTTGTTTGCATGCGGTAGAATTTTTTTTCCATGCTACGAACCCCTACAGTGGTATCAGAGCCGTGTCTATATGTAGATCTGTTGCACGAGTAGAACACAATGGTCATTATGGGCGGTGGTGCTTTTATTATCAATTGCTTCTTGTGTACTTTGCATCTTGCAGTATGATGGGATGAAACGGCCCGGGCTAACCTTACATGACATCGTTCATGAGACTTGCTCCACGCTCAACATGCAACTTGTATTGCATAAGTGGCTTTGCGGGTGCCTATCTCTCCCATCATAGTATAGATCCAATTTACAACAGGCGCTTGATAGTTCAAGCATCAACGTTGTGGTTCTTGTTCGTAAGTTAGAGCGACACTTATTGAAAACCCCAAACCACGTAAAATATGCAAAGAAAATTAGAGGCGTCTAACTTTGTTTTGCAGGGGTGTGCTGTGATGTGATATGACCGTGATTGTGATTATATTTGATGTATGCAATGTTCCTTATTGTAAGTTGGCAACCGGCAGGAGCCATATGATTGTCTTTAAATTTTGTTAAGACCCGTGTGTCTATTCAAAGTAGTTGTAATAGTTGAAGCTGGTGGACGACAACCATGAATCGGCGCCATTGACCTTGACGCTATGCCGGTGATGATGGAGATCATGTTCGTGCTTGAAGATGGAGATCGGAAGCACAAGAAGAAAGGCCATATCATATCACATATTATGAATTGCATGTGATGTTAATCCTTTATGCATCTTGTATTGCTTAGTTAACGACGGTAGCATTATAAGACGATCCCTCAAGCACACAAATTTCAAGTTTTAAAGTGTTCATCCTTAGTAAGCACCGTTGCTAAAGCTCGTTGTTTCGAAGCACCACGTGATGATCGGGTGTGTTAAATTCTGCGAGTGTATACAACGTGAGCAAGTCAGATTTGCTCATGTAGAAGCTAAGGTTTGATCTTGACGAGCCTAGCATGTACATACATGGTCTCGGAACACGGATCACCGAAAGGTAAAGCATGAGTCATATAGTAGATATGATGAACATGTTGATTGTTCGCCATTGAAGCTACATCAACTCTCATGATGATCGGTTTTGATGTAGTGGATTTGGTTCGTGTGATCACTAAAACAATGTGAGGGATATTGTTTTGAGTGGGAGTTGACCTGGATTAATTTAACTATTAATTAGAACTCAATTTGTCCTAAACTTAGTCTAAACTATTGCAAATATGTTGTAGATCAATGGCGTTCCCTACCATCAATTTTAATGCGTTCCTAGAGAAAGAAAAGTTGAAAAACAATGGAAGAAACTTTGCGGATTGGTTCCGCAATTTGAGGATTGTCCTCAATGCTGGTAATTTGACCTATGTGCTGGATGCACCGCTGGGTGACCCGCCTGCAGCTACTGCTACCGATGAAGTAAAGAATGTTTACCTCACTCGGAAGAATCAATACTCCACAGTTCAGTGTGCTATCTTGTATGGTTTGGAATCGGAGCTTCAGAAAAGGTTTGAGAATCATGACCCACGTGATATTGTCCGTGAACTCAAAATGATATTTGAGGCTCACGCGACAGTTGAGAGTTATGAGGCTTCTGAAAAGTTCTTTAACTGCAAGATGCAAGAGGGCAGCTCCGTCAGTGAGCATGTGCTTAAGATGTCTGGGCACGCAAACAAACTCCAAAGTTTGGGTATAGTGATTCCTAATTCTTTGGGGATTCACCGTGTCCTCCAATCACTACCACCAAGTTACAAGAACTTTGTGATGAACTACAATATGCAAAACATGGACAAGACGTTGCCAGAACTCTTCTCCATGTTGAAATCTGCAGAAGTGGAGATCAAGAAAGAGCACCAAGTGTTATTGGTCAATAAGACCACCAAATTCAAGAAAGGCAAGTCTAAGCAAAAGGGAAACTTCAAGAAGGGCGGTAAGAAAGTTGCCGCACTGGCGAAGAAGACCGAGGCTGGGCCTAAACCTGATACTGAGTGCTTTTACTGCAAGGGAGAAGGTCACTGGAAGCGGAATTGCCCAAAGTACTTGGCGGATTTGAAGAACGACAACATCAAGAAGAAAGGTATATCTGATATACATGTTATTGATGTGTATCTCACTAGTACTCGTAGTAGTGCCTGGGTATTTGATACTGGTTCGGTTGCTCATATTTGTAACTCGAAACAGGTGCTGCAGAATAAACGGAAGCTAGCGAAGAACGAGGTGACGATGCGCGTTGGAAATGGATCAAAGGTTGATGTTATCGCGGTCGGCACGCTATCTCTTCATCTACCATTGGGATTAGTTTTATACTTAAATAATTGTTATTTGGTGCCTGCGTTGAGCATGAACATTATATCTGGATCTTGTTTATTGCGAGACGGTTACTTGTTTAAGTCCGAGAATAATGGTTGTTCGATTTATATGAGTAATATGTTTTATGCACATGCACCTTTGATAGATGGTCTATTCTTATTGAATCTCGATTGTAGTAATACACACATAAATAACATTGAGGCTAAACGTTTGAAATTGAGAGATAACTTGACCTATATGTGGCACTGTCGTCTTGGTCACATTGGAGTGAAGCGTATGAAGAAACTCCATTCCGATGGACTTCTTGAATCACTTGATTTCGAATCACTTGAAAGATGCGAAGCATGTATGATGGGTAAAATGACTAAGACTCCATTTTCTGGTATGATGGAGCGAGCTACGGACTTGCTGGAAATCATACATACCGATGTGTGTGGTCCAATGAGTGTAGCATCGCGCGGTGGTTATCGTTATGTTCTTACCTTCACGGATGACTTGAGTAGATATGGGTATATCTATTTCATGAAACATAAGTCCAAAACTTTCGAGAAGTTTAAGGAATTTCAAAGTGAGGTAGAGAATCAACGTAACAAGAAGATTAAATTTCTACGTTCTGATCGTGGAGGTGAATATCTAAGTTACGAGTTTGGCGAGCATTTGAAGAAATGCGGAATACTTTCACAATTGACACCGTCGGGAACACCACGGCGTAATGGTGTGTCCGAACATCGTAATCGAACTCTCTTAGATATGGTTCGTTCTATGATGTCACTAACAGATTTATCGCTATCGTTTTGGGGTTATGCATTAGAAACAGCCGCAATCACTTTAAATAGGGCACCATCTAAATCTGTTGAAACGACACCGTATGAATTATGGTTTGGGAAGAAACCTAAATTGTCGTTCCTTAAAGTTTGGGGTTGCGAAGCTTATGTAAAGAAGTTACAGCCCGACAAGCTTGAACCCAAAGCGTAAAAATGCGTCTTCATAGGATACCCGAAGCAAACTATTGGGTATACCTTCTATCATAGATCCGTGGGCAAAATCTTTGTTGCTAAGAATGGATCCTTTCAAGAGAAGGAATTTCTCTCGAAAGAAGTGACTGGAAGCAAAGTAGAACTCGACGAGGTTGTTGAACCTTCTCTCGAACTTGCGAGTAGCACAGCACCGGAAGTAGTTCCTGTGGCGCCTACACCAATAAGAGAGGAAGCTAATGATGATGATCATGAAACTTCGGTTGAAGTTGCTATAGAGCCTCGCAGGTCAACGAGAACTTGTACTACTCCTGATTGGTATGATCCCGTTATGAGTGTCATGTTGGTGGACAACACCGATGACCCTGTGACATATGAGGAAGCGATGATGAGCCCAGATTCCAATAAATGGCAAGAAGCCATGAAATCCGAGATTGGATCCATGTACGAAAACCAAGTATGGACTTTGGTGGACTTACCGGATGGCCGGAAGGATGTCGAGAACAAATGGATTTTCAAGAAGAAAACAGATGCTGATGGTAATGTTACTGTCTATAAAGCTCGACTTGTCGCAAAAGGGTTTCGACAATTTCAAGGAGTTGACTACGATGAGACTTTCTCACCAATAGCGAAGCTAAAGTCTGTGAGGATTATGTTAGCAATCGCTGCATATTATGATTATGAGATATGGAAGATGGCTATCAAAACGGCGTTCCTCAATGGAGACATTGATGAAGAGTTGTATATGATGCAACCCAAAGGTTTTGTCGATCCTAAAGAAGCTAACAAGGTATGCAAACTTCAACGGTCCATATATGGATTGAAGCAAGCATCCCGAAGTTGGAATCAACGTTTTGATAAGGTGATCAAAAGTTTTGGTTTTATACAAACTTATGGAGAAGCTTGTATTTACAAGAAAGTGAGTGGGAGCTCTGTAGCATTCTTAATACTATATGTAGATGACATATTGTTGATTGGGAATGATGTAGATCTTCTTAATAGTGTCAAGGAATATTTGAATAATAGTTTTTCAATGAAAGATCTTGGCGAAGCAGCTTACATATTAGGCATAAAGATTTATAGAGATAGATCGAGACGCCTAATATCATTGTCACAAAGTACATAGTTGGACAAAGTTCTAAAGAGGTTTGGAATGGAAGATAGCAAGAAAGGGTTCTTGCCCATGTTGCCCAACACGACCTTGAGTAAAACTCAAATTCCAGCAACGACAGAAGATAGAGAAAGGATGAGTAAGACTCCCTATGCCTCAGCCATAGGATCTCTAATGTATGCCATGCTATGTACTAGACCCGACATTGCATATGCTGTTAGTTTGACTAGCAGATATCAAAGTGATCCAGGAGTGGATCATTAGACAACGGTCAAAAATATCCTTAAGTACTTAAGAAGAACTAAGGATATGGTTCTTTCTTATGGAGGTGATGAACAACTCGTTGTTAATGGTTACACCGATGCTAGTTGGAACACCGATCCAGACGATTCTAAATCTCAATCTGGATACGTATTTACTTTGAATGGTGCAGCAGTTAGCTGGAGGAGTGCAAAGCAAAGTGTTGTGGTGAGATCTTCAACCGAATCGGAATACATAGCTGCTTTGGAGGCTTCACAAGAAGCGATATGGAGGAAGGAGTTCATTACAGAGCTCGGTGTGGTTCCAAGTGCGCTGGACCCAATGTCTATCTACTGTGATAACATGGGCGCCATAGCCAATGCGCAAGAACCAAGGTCACACAAGAAGCTGAAGCACATCAAGCTACGTTTTCATGCTATTCGAGAACATGTCCAAGATGGTGACATAAAGATTTTCAAAGTACACACATATCTGAATGTGGCGGATCCGTTGACTAAACCTCTCCCGAGGGCAAAACATGACCAACACCAAACTGCCATGGGTGTTCGGTATATTACCATGTAATGTAGATTAGTTGACTCTAGTGCAAGTGGGAGACTGTTGGAGATATGCCCTAGAGGCAATAATAAATGTAGTTATTATTATATCTTTGTGTTTATGATAAATGTTTACATTCATGCTATAACAGTATTAACCAGGAAACATTAATACTTGTGTGATTTGTAAACTAAATTAGAGTCCCTAGTAAAGCCTCTTTATAATACTAGCTTGTTGGTTAATAGATGATTGTGGTTTCCCTATCATGAACATTGAGATGTTATTAACAACAATATCATATCATTAGGAGAATGGTATGATGGACATACTCCTATAGATAAGCGTAGCATAAAGATCAAGTCATTTTAATAGTTCAATTGCTATAAGATTTCTGATACATAGTAACCTAATTCCTTCGACCATGAGATCATGCATATCACCTTTACCGGATGGATGCTTTGATGACATCAAACACCACACCGTAACTGGGTGGCTATAAAGGTGGCATTGAGTGTTCGGAAAGTATGGGTTGAGACACATGAATCAAGAGTGGGATTTGTCCATCCATATGACGGATAGATATACTCTGGGCCCTCTCGGTGGAATGTCATCCAATTAGCTTGCAAGCATGTGACTGGTTCACAAGGGATCACATACCATGGGAACGAGAAAAGAGTACTTATCAGTGACAAGGTTGAACTAGGTATGCGGAGATACCGACGATCAAAACCTCGGATAAGTAAACTATCGTGAGACAAAGGGAAATTGGTATCGTATGTAAGTGGTTCATTTGATTGCAAAGAAATCGTAGAAATATGTGGGAGCCATATGAATTTCCAGATTCCTCTATTGGTTATTGATCGGAGAAGTGTCTCGATCATGTCCGCATAATTCACGAACCGTAGGGAGACACACTTAAGGATTTGATGTTGTTGAGTAGTTATGGAATGATGAGTAAGAGACCGAATGTTGTTCGGAGTCTCGGATGGGATCCGGGATATCACGAGGAGATCCGGAATGGTCCGGAGAATAAGATTCATATAAGGAAAGTCCTGTTTCGGAGTTGGGGAATGATTCCGATGTTTTCACCGGGAATGTTCTAGAAGGGTCCGGAAGGTCCGGAACTCCGGAGGGGAAGGGTACATGAATGTTTCATGACAATGTGGAATGGTTGCATCATGTACTAGGTCACTTGGCTAGGCAAAATAAAGTAAGAAATCAAATCCTAGTTTGAAAGTCAAACGCCAATTTGAAAAAGTCAAACGGCAAGTTTGCTTGGTGGAGGGAGAGTAGGAAACCTACTTGGGGAGGAGTTCGTCTCCCTCCACCCGCCGGCCAAGGAGGCCAACTTGGGGGAGGACTCCCTCCTCCCAAGCCGCGCCCTCCCACCTATATAAGGAGGGGCAGGGCTCCCCCTCTCCCACACACCTCAAACCCTAGCTTTGGCGCCTCCACCTCCAAGTGCAGCCGCCGCCTAGGGTTTCCCCTCTATAACTCGCCGAGTTGGGGCTTCCCCAAGCCCTAGCCGCCGGACAAGATTCCCCCTTGGTGCCTCTAAACCCTAGATCACCAAGGCCTCTCTCATAGTCCACCATACTCGCTCCAGCTTAAGTCGAAGCCCTGCGAGATCTCCCCTCTACTTCCGGTACCACGCCATCATGCTGCCGGAATCACAAGGAGAGTGCTACAACCTCCGCTGCCTGCTGGAACAAGGGAGAGGAAGGTCTTCATCGAGTACCGAACGTGTGACCGACTGCGGAAGCGCTGCCGGAACGCAGCGCCGGAAGGATTGTCTACGCGATCTTGAGATCGGCAAGAGTACGACTACATCACCCACGAGAATCTGCTCTCGTTAACCGCTTTGGAATCTTCGAGGGTGAGTTCATCTATCGACTCGTTGCTACAATCTAGTAGATAGATCTTGGCTTGTTTGTTTGCATGCGGTAGAATTTTTTTGTTTTCCATGCTACGACCCCCTACAAGATTCTCCATATAAATATGATATCACTTGCCAATACAATTCAAATGTATTGACCCTTGTGGCTATAACTTATTATGTTGCGGTTTTTTTGATGTTAGTGAAGTTTGTTGAGCAGGGATTACAAGTCTACAATCAACATGATTGTCTGTGGCATATGAAGATGAAGGACTCCATGCTTTATAGATGTATCTGCTGCTTTGTAATAAGATAGCCATATGAGCTATGTAAGTTGTAATATGACCTCTGTTTCTTGATATTACATCTTAAACTGTGGGTGCTAGCTATTCGATCCAGGGACTAGCACTGTAAATACAAGGATATCTACCTTATCAGGTTTGGGACCTCTACAGATGGTATCAGAGCACTGTGTTGCCTGTAGGATTGTAACCCTAGGATTGGACAAAACCCCATAGAAAAATAGGAGTTGTATTTGTTCAAACTTATTTACAAACAATTTTGTAAACTCTTTCCTCGACATTTTGTTTTGATTCTACACCTCTTCCTTTTCCAACTTGATGGATAAAGACTTCAACATGAGCAAGGACTTCAACATCTCCAATGACTTCAACTTAAACATCTCAAAGGACTTCAACTTGGACATCAGTAAGGACTAAAAGTGAGATAAGAATAATACTCAAGACTTGGAGACTAAGGAAACAGAACTTAGGAGGAACCCTTATCACCTTTGAACTTTGTGACCAAGATGCAAGAATTTCTTCCAAGGATACCATGATCTTGTTCCTAATGAAATAGATAAGAAGAAGATGGAATAATCTCAGGTGATACCCATAGTTGGACCACCATACTAGTGTTTTATTCGACTTGCTGATCATATATTGATCACACCAACTTATGTGGTGTAGCAAAAATATTTTGTTGCCTAAAATATGCTTGAACCTTTTTGATTGAGTGGAATGCATGATTGTGATTGCTTGTTCATTACTCTATGTGATTTGTTGTGTGTGAGTAGAATTCTTCCTCTAGAAATCTTTTGCCTAATCTAATCCCAATCCAACCCAAGCATATGACTTCTCCAAGAGACCACAATTCCAACATCAAGGATGGTGACAACAACAACCTAGAGATTCACATGACAGAACAACTGCTAGCAACCCAAGCCTAGTTGAATCAAGTGACAACCCAGTTTTTAGCCAACAATTATAACAACATTGAGTTATACCCAACCATGCTAAAGTTCTTGGAATCCCAATCCCAATTGTTGCAAAGGATGACCAATCAGATGATCAACATGAGAAGCAACCCTTCCTAAAGAGATTGTGACAACAATGATATCAAGGATGATATTATGGAAGGAATTCAAGTCTGCAAAATCTGTGGAGACATAGGACACAATTATAAAGATCACATTGACCAATTACCTAATTGTGAAGAGAAACATCTAGCTAGACAATGCCCCACATCTCAAGTTACATGTTTCCTATGTGAAGGAAATGATCATGTCCCTGTTCAGTGCCACATCTATCCTATATTTCAACAGATGAAACATCAAGCTAAAGATGGAATACATCAAGTCTTTGGAAATATCCATGAAGGTACAACTTCCACCAAGAATGATGAAGGCAAAGGCAAATCTTGGTATGCACCTCCATACTTTGTAACCCACTATGGTGGAGAAAAGAGGAAACGTGGACGTTATCCTAGGAACCATTCTAAGAACCGAGGAAGTTTTCCCACATTTGTGGTGAAATATGAAGAACATGAACTAAGAGGCCTCCTAGCTTTGGACAGACCCAAAAATAAGAATGACATCAGCAAACTACAGTGCCACAAATGCAAAGAGCTAGGCCATTATGCATCACATTGTCTAGGAGAGGAGAAGAACAAGACAAGCAAACCTATGAGGGACATCAACCTTGTCACATGTTTCAAATGTGGTAACAAAGGACACTATGCAAACAACTGCCCAGAGAAGTTACATCAAGACACCAAGTAAGTCAAGATGCAATATAGTTAAAATCCTTTTAAGGATGGTAGTACCCTAGTTGTACTGAAACCAACTTGTTGTCTCTAGCCTTCCCGAATCTCGCGACGATTTTCCTTTTAAGGGTGGTAGTCTGTCACATCCCAAAATTTTCCAAATTTTGAATGTGAAAAATAAACAAACAAAAGAAACAAATGTTGAAATTTAGGGTGAAAAGAAACTTTTGCTACTAAATGGAAAAATCAAATACTTGAACAAAATTTTAATGAAAAGGCAATAAACAAATTTTCAAACAAGTCAAATGCATCCCTGCATGGAATGTATCTTGAATTTAAAGCACTTAGAAAAGTTAAACCAAAAACATTAAACCCTAATAAAAGAATTCATCATCAAGATCACCCCAAGACTATGGCTTTGTTCCATATAAAAATTTAGCAACAAACATTTTCTAAATAATGAAAAATGATAAACAAAGATACTAAAAAACCATGGGAGTTGGTTTCACACCATTTGGAGCCATGAATAAAAACTTATAACTTTAATAAGATAAAAGAAAATATTCCAAGGTTAAGAAAGCTCCTAACAAAAATCAACACTAAATTGTGAGCAAAGTAATCCTAAAAGGATTTAAAAATATAAATAATTATTAAATAAAATTTTACAAAGTGGAATCACTAATTTTGGAACCATAAATAAAAATATATGAATTTTATAAGACAAATAAATAAATAAATAAATAAAAATATATAAAAGACAATTTAAACCATTGGCCAAATCCCTAAGCAAATGGAATAAAAGTAATTCAAATAAAATAAAATAATAAAAGATTATTTAAATAAAGTTATACGGGTTTATGAACCATATTCAATTTTATTTAAATAAAGATAATGTCGTGGGAATGACCACGGCAGATGCTGCAATCGGCAGCGAGTAGTAGAACAAAGGGCAAGGGCGGCCAGCCATCTGCGGTGCGAGATGAGGGCAAAGACACAGGGATTTACCCAGGTTCGGCCCCCGGAGGGTAAAGACCTACTCCTGCTAGATTGTATTATGGAGGTGTTTACAATGGGCGTACTCGGCGACTAGGCGGCGAGTAGCTTGGGTGTATGAGGGAACGCGTCTCTACTCACCCCTTAGGGAGGTTTATATAGGCTTACCTCCCCTAGGGTTTACATATCTCAACCGATTCGGTTACAACTTTGGCAATCATTCAACCTAGACCGACTGGGCCTATCCACTCGCCTGGGCCTTCAGCTTCTAGTCGCCTGGTAGCTTACTGGGCCTCGATCCACTCGCCGTTATGCAGGCCCACTCGCCAGCCTTTGGGCCAGTCGGAAACGTCCTGCTGAGTATACCCCAGTAGGCGTATCCCCATCAGTAGTCCCCGAGGCCGTCGTTGATTAGGCGTGGATGGCTGCTGGCAGTCGGAGTATACGGCTTCAAGTTGGCATCCAGTCGAATCGTCGGCGGGCTCCTGCACGAAGGAATAAATCTGGCGAACCGAATTATGTCTTGGGCGAGTCGAGCCAACGGGACGCGGTCCCGGCGAGTAACTCAGCGAGCCGAGTGGTAGGAGGCGGACCGTCGGGCGCGGTCAAACTAGCCGTTAAGGTAACTTAACGGTAACTTCTGGCGTAATCATTGCGCGGTAACGGCCCCCTAATTTGGCGGGCAATCCCCGCTATATAAGAGGAATGGTAGGCTATCGCAAAGCCAACCGCCCACCATCTCTTCCGAGCGCACACATCTTCGTCCCTTCGACTCCGCGATCCGATCAACCCGCAATCTTCCGACCTCCAAACAAATCCTCAGCCATGGCCCTTTCCGAACCCTGGGGTAGATCTAAATGCACCAGGGCGCAGCTGGCTTCCTTCGAGGAGGCCGGAATCCTGCGGGCCGGCTGCTGGCGTATTCCCGCAGCCGGAGAGACGACCCCGAACCCGCGAGAGAGAGAGTTCATTTGTTTCACTAGTCACCTCGAGCGGGGGTTAGGGTTTCCCACATCCTTGTTCTTCCGGCGCTTTTGCGCCTACTACGGGATCCAACCCTCAGATCTGGGTCCCCATAGCATCGAGCAGCTCGCCATCTTCGTGGCGTTCTGCGAGTGCTACTTGGGCTGCCGGCCCTATTTCCCCTTGTGGCAAGATCTGTTCCATGGACGGATCAGCCGCGAGGAGGCGGGCGGCCCAATGCTAGCCGCGGGCGGCTTGACTTTCCAGCTCAAATCCAAAGCCTCCTTCTTCGACCTGATGCTGCCAGCCAAAGCAGCAAGCGACTGGAAAAAGTCATGGTTCTACGTGACCGAGGCGACTCCGGAGGGCGAAGCGGCGATCCCACGGTACTCGGCTAATCGATCCGAGCCACGCCATCTCCAGGTTGGCAAGCTCCCCGACGACCAGCGGATGGTCGTCGACGAGATGCTTCAGACCATCCGCGGTCTGAAGAAGAAGGGGCTCCAGACGGTGAACCTATACAACTGTTGGCTTGGGCGGCGGCTCGTTCCGCTCGCCCAACGCGAGCATTATATGTACCAGTACATGGGCCGAGGAGACTCGACAAAGGCCTGCCTCGCCGAGTGGAAGTTGGAGGACTACCTCTCGGCGCTGAAGAAGATCACCCAAGCGGCGTACACGGATGTGCAGGCCGGGGTCCCTCCTTACACCGCGAAGCGTCCGGCTCCAACGGTAATCCATTTATTTTGTTCGCAGTCGCAGTATGTGCAGTCGCGGCAATTCTAACTTCGTTTCTCGTTTAACACAGCTGTTCCAAGTGGTGGAAGGGTGGCTACCACCCGCCGATGACGAGAGCCCCGGGCCATCCGCCCAGGACACAAGCGAGTCGCCACCCGCCAAGGGCAACGAGGACGACGACGACGAGTCCGAAGAAGAGATTGCCCTGCTGGTCCGAAAGACCCGCGGGCAACGTCAGCGCGATATCGAAGCGAGCAGGAGCCTCGAGCGTCACGACGATGACGAGGAGCTCCCGGAAACCACCTCGCGCCGTCAGGCCACTCCCGCGAAGAAGAAGAAGAAGGAGAAGGAAGCGAGGGCCCCCCTGAAGAGGAGGACGAAGCCGTCGAAGATGGCGTCAGCGCCGCATTCGACGAGCAGCTCCGATGCTCATAGTTCGTCCGGCGACGGTGCGGCCCCGGCGACGACCGCGCTCGATGCGCCTTCCATGGAGGCGCCGCTGGCTTCAATGCCCCCTCCCTTCGCGCCAGTCTCCGGGCTAGGGAAGGCTCCGGCTGCGGCAACTTCGCCTCACAAGGAGGTCCCGAGCTCGGTGGTCTCGCCTCGCAAGGAGGCTCCGGTCGCAGCAGTTCCTCCTTGCGAGGAGGCTCCCGCCGAAGGCGCCCTGGAGGCCCCAACCGCTACCTCGACGTCAAAGAAGCCGTCCGTATCCTGGGCCCCTGGCGTCCTGGAACTGGGGCTTAGTCGCCGATTGGGCCCTGAGCTGGAGAAACCGGCCAGCCTTCGCACAGGGCTGCGTTTCATTCCAGTTGCCAAGTGAGTGCATTTGGCCCTCACCATTCTCTTTTATTGCTTCAATTGTTTTTACTGATTTGTCTTGGCATGCAGGACCGGAGTGAAGAAGATGGGCCACCCGACGGTGGCCAAGGTACCCTCCACCGCTAGCGAGGAGGATCCCTCCCGTAAGAGGAAGGTGGACGAGGTTGCCGCCTCCACGGAAGGCAGCAAGAAGGCCAAGGGCGACGACGTCATCGCTGTCTCTGACGACGCGGCGGCCGCGCCGGCTGGGCCCGCAGTGGAGGCGACCGCGTCCACGAAGGAGGGCACCTTGACTAGACCGGGGGAAGTGAGCTCCTTTGGGGCGGGTGCCTCGATCGCTACCTTCCCCCGGTTCATGACCAAGGCGACCACGGCGAGTGAAGCTGCGGCCCCGAGCCTCACTCCAGGGACCGCCGACGCTGAAGCCGACCAGCGTCGCGGGCACACGCCGGCGCTGCTCGCGTCTGTGGACGCGGTGCAACTTCACGGCATGCTTGGTGCTGCCATCCAGGTACTTCCAGTCCCCGAGGATCAGGTCGGTGCATAGCAGCGGCTTGATTCTTATAGTTACTTATTTTGTACGTTCGAGTCCAGTCCCCGAGTGCGTATGCGCTAAATTTTAGCGGGTATGCACTGAATAATTTTTGCGGTCGCCAGTCCCCGAGTGCGTACGTGCTAGGTTGTAGCGGGTGGGCACTGAGTAATTTTTTGCGGTCGCCAGTCCCCGAGTGCGCACGTGCTAGGTTGTAGCGGGTGGGCACTGAGTAGTTTTCATGTGTGCTGACTTTGGGAATGTACAGGGTCTGCAGCTGGAGTCGGCAGAGCGATTGGCTGCGAAGCAGCGTGCTGAGAAAGAGCTGGCCACTCTCCAAGAAGTAAACAAGGAACTTCAGGCTGTCGCTGCGCAGGCGGAGGTGTCTCGCCAGGAGCTTGTCCCTGCTGGCGAGCTGATGACGGCGAGGTCTGCGTTAAGCACTGCTGAGCAGAGGATCGCCGAGCTCGAGCGCGAACTGCGGGAAGCGAAAGAAGAAGCAAGCTCGGCGAACGGGCGAGCTAAGGCCGCCGTTGCGGCCGCGGAAGAAGACCGCAAGGTGTCGGAAGCCCTCATCGTTGGGCTTCAGGACGATCATTCGTCGCTTCAAAGTTTCATCACGGGACTCGCCCGCCCGTTACTTGGTGAGTGCTTTCTCCCTGTCTTTCACTTGTATTGCTTGTGGTTCTGTGATACTCATAACTGTCTCCTGCTAGCAGGTCGTGTGCTTGGTAGCCACGAAGAAGCGAACTCTCTTGGCGCGAAGGAGTGCGTAAGCATGCTCGTCGACTCGGCAACGTTGTCGGCGACGTGCATCCGTGCCTATCTTCAAGAGATGTCGCCCACGGAGGTTATTCCCAGTGACCTTGTGGAGGTGTGGGAGTACTTGGAAAAGGCGCCCGCGGTTGTGGAGTTCATGACGCGGTCGGCGTTTCGACGTGGAGCGTCGACGGCTCTGAGCCTGGGACTCGCCCACTTCCCCGAAGACTTCGATCTTGATGATGTGACGAGTGGGTATCCCTCGTCGACAGGCTCGGTGGATCTGTCCGAGGTTCTTAAGCTGCAGGAGCGTGCCGCCGCGTACTCGGAACGTGTCTGGGCGATGGGCGATCTTCTTCCCTACCAGGAAACGGTCGTCGCGCCGAACGACCCTGAGCCGCCGCATCGGGACTTCAAGGTTGAACAACCGTTCCGTGCGGCGATGGCGGGTGGTCTAACGACGTATCCGTCGAACCCGTACACCGCGTTCGTCCGGAAGCGCCGGGATTCCGGTGCGTCGTCATCGAAGCCTGCGGAATAGTGTAATATGCCTAGATAAGTTAGTAGCAATTCTGCCGAACAGGCATAGTTTGTAATATTAAGACAATGCGATGTGCGATTGAATTGGATGTTGAGTATATTTTGCTAAATCGTGTTTTGGATTGATTTTGGATGAGTCCCCGAGCGCGTCCGCCCTTTTGTGGGGTTCACCTTGTATATGATGTTTGTTGTTATCATGTGTTTTGTTTAGTTTAGTCGACTCGCCCGAGCTCGAAGAGCCAGTCGCAAGGCGACTCCCTTGAGCGCTCTGTACTTTACCGTTTTCCCGAACGCGAACGGGGTCGGGTGGCCGAGTCCCCGAGCGTGGTACTTGGTATTTCGAGGCGCGACTCGAGGGTGGTTGAGGACTGAGCGCGTTGGTAAAGGCGCGTCACTCCTGCCTGGCCCGGGGGGTCAGTCGCGTGGCGAGTCCTGGGCGTGCTCTCTTACTTGACGTTTTCCCTGACCGATCGCGACGAACTGGTACGCAGTCCCCGAGCGTGGTACTTAGCCGTTCGAGTCGCTACGCCGAGGGTGCGGAGGACCAAGGTCGCTGTGAGAAGCGAGGGCAGTTGTCTTGGTTTGAAAAACCAGTCGAGCTAGGCGACTCCAATGGGGCTCCGGGTTGTCGTTTTTCGTGGACGACGCAGGACCTGAGATGACTCAGTGCTCCTACATCGCACTACTTGGCCGTGCCGGTCGCTGTACCAAAGGTTGACTTCTGCATTTTAGCATGACGCTGTTATTACGAGTGCGAGTGGCACAAGACATGGAGAGTAGACGCAATTTGCGGTAACCGTTTCTTTTATTTCATAGCGACTGGAGAGTACATGTGTGGGGTTCTAGGAGTAGAACTTCCGGAGGAGATTTACATTCCATGGTCGCTTGACGTCGAGTTCGCCGTCCCCGCGGACGTCGATGAGGTAGTAGGCGTCGTTGCCGAGTACGCGCCCGATGGCGAATGGGCCTTCCCACGGAGGGGAGAGCTTGTGCATGCCCTTCTTGTCTTGGATGAGGCGTAACACCAGGTCGCCTTCCTGGAAGGTGCGCGTTTTCACCCGTCGGCTGTGGTAGCGGCGGAGCCCTTGCTGATAAATGGCTGTGCGCGATCGGGCGAGGTCGCGTGCCTCGTCGAGTTGGTCGAGCCCATCTTGGCGGGCCAGCTCGTTTGCGGCCTCCGTATAGTGGACGACCCGCGGAGAATCGTGTTCGAGGTCGGTGGGCATGACTGCTTCGGCGCCGTAGACCATGAAGAAGGGGGTGAATCCCGTCGACCTGTTGACCGAGGTTCGGATTCCCCAGATGACGGATGGTAACTCTTCGACCCAACATCCAGCGGTGCGCTCAAGTGGTACTTGGAGTCGCGGCTTCAGACCGTGGAGGATGCTTTGGTTGGCTCTTTCCGCCTGGCCGTTGGACTCCGGGTGGGCGACTGACGCGAGGTCGAGTCGGATGTGGTGCTCTTCGCAGAATTCGGCCATTGCTCCCTTGGCGAAGTTTGTGCCGTTGTCCGTGATGATGCTGTTGGGGAAACCATAGCGGTATATGAGCTCGCGTAGGAACTTAGTGGCGGTCTTCCCGTCGCATTTCCGGACTGGCTTGGCCTCTACCCACTTTGTGAATTTGTCGACCGCGACCAGCAGGTGGGTGTAGCCGGAGGGGGCCTTCTTGAAGGGGCCTACCATATCCATGCCCCATACGGCGAACGGCCAGGTGATGGGGATTGTTTTGAGCGCCGAACTTGGTACGTGCGTCTGGTTGGCGTACTTCTGGCATCCGGCGCATCGCTGGACGATGTCGACTGCGTCGGCGTGTGCGGTAGGCCAGTAGAAGCCGTGTCGCATAGCCTTGGCGACCAGGGAGCGCGCGGCGGCGTGGTGGCCGCAGTCGCCTGAGTGGATGTCGTGTAAGATTTTGCGTCCTTCGGCCGGTTGGACGCAACGCTGGAACACGCCGGTGACGCTGCGCTTGTGTAGCTCGCCGTTGATGATGGTGAAAGACTTGCATCGGCGAACAATCATTCGAGCGCTTGTCTCGTCTGTGGGCAATGTGCCAGCCTCCAGGTAGGCGATGTAGGGCTTGGTCCAGTCATCTGGTTCGTTGACGAATGCAACCAAGGCTGCCTCTGGTTGGAGTGGGACTCCGATGTCGATCTCCCTCGGGGGAGAGACTGATGGTCTGGAGATTGTGTCGAGGAACACACCGGCGGGTGGTGCGAGTCGAGCCGACCCGATGCGAGAGAGGGCATCGGCCTCTTCGTTTTTCCGCCTGTCGATCCACTCGACGGAGTAGCCGGTGAAGTGGCCGCCCAACTTGTCCACCTCTTGGCGATAAGCCGCCATGGTAGGAGAGACGGCGTCGCAGGTGCCGGCGACCTGTCCCGCGACGAGGTCGGAGTCTCCGTAGCATCGAAGGCGATTGACGCTCATCTCCTTTGCGGCTCGCATGCCGTGGAGTAGGGCCTCGTATTCGGCCATGTTATTGGTGCAGGGCGTGAACTCGAGTCGGAGGATGTAGCGGAGCTTGTCGCCCTTTGGCGAGGTTAGCACTATCCCCGCGCCTGCACCGTCCGCGTTCTTGGACCCGTCGAAGTGCAGGTTCCAGTAGTGGAGGTACGGCGGCTTTTCAGGCTGCTGGGCCTCCTCCCAGTCGGCGATGAAGTCGGCCAGTGCCTGGGACTTGATCGCCCTACGTGGCTCGTATTTAATGTTGTGGACGCCGATCTCGACGGCCCACTTGGCGACCCGCCCAGTCGCCTCGCGATTGCGGATGATGTCTTGTAGTGGAGCTGAGGAGACGACCGTGATCGGGTGCTCCTGAAAGTAGTGCGGCAGGCGCCGCTGAGCCCTGAAGACCGCGTATACCAGCTTCTGGTATTGTGGGTATCGCTGGCGCGACTCTGTGAGGACCTCGCTGATGTAGTACACCGGCCGCTGGACCGGGCGCTCCTTTCCTTCCTCTGGTCGTTCGACGACCATTACGGCGCTGACGACGCGCTCGGACGCCGCGACGTAGACCAGCATGGGCTCTTTGTCAG
This sequence comes from Avena atlantica, assembly GCA_910589765.1. Lineage (NCBI taxonomy): Eukaryota > Viridiplantae > Streptophyta > Magnoliopsida > Poales > Poaceae > Avena > Avena atlantica. Next base: position 434,633,187 of record OU342735.1, on the reverse strand, counting down.
CGGGTGCGGCGAGTAGTGGTGCTGCGAGTAGCACCTTCTTGAGGTCGCGGAGCGCGTCGTCCGCCTCCTTGTCCCACTGAAAGGTGGGATTCTTGCGCATCAGGCGGTATAGGGGCATCGCCTTTTCGCCCAAGCGGGGAATGAAGCGACTGAGGGCCGCTACGCGCCCGGCCAGCCTTTGGACGTCGCGCAGGCACTCGGGTTTGCCGAGCCGGGCGATCGTGTCGATCTTCGTTGGGTTTTCCTCGATCCCTCGTTTGGAGACGACGTACCCTAGTAATTGCCCGGCGGGTACACCGAAGGTGCACTTGCCTGGGTTGAGCTTTATCTTGTACCTCCGCAGGTTGGCGAAGGTCTCCGCTAGGTCGGCGAGTAGGTCTCCTTGGCGAGCGGATTTCACGACTACGTCGTCGATGTAGACGTGGATGTTGCGGCCAATTTGGCTCGCGAGGCATTCTTGCATGCACCGCTGGTAGGTCGCCCCGGCATTCTTGAGGCCGAAGGTCATGGCGGTGTAGCAGAACGCTCCAAATGGCGTGATGAACGCCGTCTTTTCCTCATCCTCGACAGCCATTTTGATCTGGTTGTACCCGGAGTAGGCGTCGAGGAAACACAGCGACTCCGAGCCCGCGGTTGAATCGATTATCTGATCGATCCGTGGGAGGACGAACTGCTCCTTTGGGCAGGCGCTGTTCAGGTTTGTGTAGTCGATACACATTCTCCAGGTCCCGTTTTTCTTCTCGACCAGGACTGGGTTTGCCAGCCACTTGGAGTATTTGATTGGCCGGATGAAGCCGGCAGCGAGCAGGCGCTGCACTTCCTCGGCGATTGCTCGACGGCGCTCTTCGTTGAATGGTCGTAGCGACTGCTTGACTGGTCGCACTTTGGGGTCGGCGTTTAGTTTGTGCTCAGCGAGCTCCCTAGGGACACCAGGCATGTCGGAGGGTTTCCATGCGAAGATGTCCCTATTCTCACGAAGGAACTCGATGAGCGCGCCTTCCTATGCTGGGCTCATGCCTGTCCCGATCGTCACCGTCTGGCTGGGGTCGCCTGGGACCAGCTCGACGGTGCGGGTGTGCGTCGTGGCCTCAAATGTTGAGGTGTTTGCGCCTTCTGAGTTGGGCTTCTTGAGTATTGTGGGGTCGTCACTGTTGACCCCGCTCGCGTATTTGGCGAGCTCGTCGGCGTGATTAGTTTCCGCCGCGATGACGGCGTCGGCGAGTTCGGCTCCTCTGGCCTCGCATTCGGCGGCCATGTCGGGGTCGCCGTTGATGGTGATGACGCCACACGGTCCGGGGAGCTTCATCGCGTTGTACGCGTAGTGGGGTGCCGCCATGAATTTGGCGAACGCCTGGCGCCCCAGGACGCAGTGGTAGGGGCTGTCGAATGGCACCAGCTCGAAGACGATCCGCTCGGTGCGGAAGTTTGCCGGAGTGCCGAACGTGACTGGCAGCGTGACTTTGCCGATCGGGTACACCTTCCGACCGGGGACGATGCCGTGGAACGTAGTGTGGGTTGTCTCGATCATCGACTGCGGGAGCCGCAGCCGCCTGAAGGTGTCGAGGTAGAGGATGTTGATGGAGCTGCCGCCGTCCATCAATGTCTTGGGGAGCCAGAAGTCGCCCACCTTTGGCTTGACCACCAGGGCGACTCGGCCTGGGTACTCGATGCGCGGCGAGTGGTCCTGGCGGCTCCAAGTGATGGGCTGCTCCGACCAGTTGAGGAACTGGGGGACATCCACCTGGGCCACCGCGTTGACGGCGACGGCGCGGGTGATGACCTTCTTCTCGCGCTTCGTGTTGAAGCCTGTGAAGGTATGGAGCGAGCCGGCCACGTTGCCGAACTTTCCGCCGTTTGGCGGGTTGTTGTCGGTGTCCTCCCGCGCGTGCCGTGCCTTCTCGATTTCCCTGAGGGTGTGGCAGTCGGCGGTGGTGTGCGTTGCGGGCTTTCCTTCCCTGCTGTGGAACGCACATGGTTGGTTAAGGAGTGCCGCGGGATCGAACCTTGGCTTGTTCTTGTAATTGCCGCCGTCGCGCCGTTGCCCTCCGTCGCGGCGGTAGCTCTTGGGCTCGCGTTGTGCGTGCCCAGCGTTGGCGACGAAGTCGACTCGCCCGTCGTTGCGGCGCTTGCCTGTGAGGCGGGTGCCGCTGTAGCGCAGGTCGGTTCGTCGTCCGCCGTCGTTGGCGCTCGTGCGGCGTTGTCCTCCTGACTCGTCGTCGATTTCTTGGTTGGGGTCCTCCTCGGCGTATCGTTTGGCAATCTCGAGGAGGTCGGGGATGTTGTCGAGTGTGCGGGCGTGCCGCTTGAGTTTGGCGACTAGGGGCTCGTAACGGCACGAGTTCTTGAAGCAATGGATCGCGGTGTCCGGGTGGATGCCGGCCGCGTTGTACCATAGCTCTTGCCACCGTTGGACCCAATTGCGGGTCGACTCGCGGGGTCCCTGGACGCATCGTTCCAGGTCCTCGATGGTGGTGGCGCGGGTGTAGGAGCACTCGAAGTGCCTGACGAAGGCGTCTCGCATTTCCTCCCAGGAGTCGATGCTGTCCTGGGGGAGCGTGTTGATCCACTGCCTGCACGTCCCCTCCATCATCAGTGGGAGGTAACGGGCGGCGAGTAGGTCAGTGTGACCCGCGATCCCCATTGCCATGAGGTATGTGTCGAGCCAGACCGCGGGGTCGTACGAGGAGTCGTATTTTTCGATCTCCTTTGGCGCCTTGAAGTTGGGTGGGTATTTTTCGCCTCGGATCATTGGTCCGAAGCACTTGGGCCCTAGTCGACTGAGCGATCCCATAGGCTCGCCGTCGCGGCGAGTAGTTAGGGTGTGCCGCAAGTCGTCGGGCTGGCGTGCGCGCCAGTTTTGGTTGTTGATGATGTGAGTGCGGGCGTCGATTGGCTCTCCATTAGCGGCGACGAGGTTGGTCGCCGGCCTGGGATCGTTGGTGGAGAGTGCCGCATTCGCGGGTCGTCGTTGGAGCTGCGGTGGCTCTGGCGGCGGGCAATTGAGGGTGTTTGCCACCGCTGGACGGCCGCTTGAGGCCGCCCTGCTTCCCGAGGAACGCGAGTACACTCGCCCTTGCGAGTCGGTGCCTGCTTTTTGTTGTTCCACGGCCTTCGCGAGTAGGGCCCTGACGTACTGGATCTGTAAGGCGCCGTCGCCGGTCGCCGTGATGCTGTCGGCCGCGGCTCGGCCTGCCACAAGGTTGTCCATCGGGGTGGAGAATAGTGGAAGGCCGTTCGCATCTCGCTCCCGTGAGGAGACGACTATCCGCGGCTGGTCCCTGGGAGGGGTGCGGTTGGGTGGTGGTGGTGCACCCATCGCCGTTGATCCTGGCGGGGGTCGAGCGCTTCCCCCTGGTGGCGCGTTCTCGCAGATCGCGCGCTCGGCTATGCGAGCCGGGTCGTTCTCGTCGTCGAAGTTCAGGGCGCGCCCCTGAACGGTGGGGTTCAGGCGTGACCTGATCCGCTGCTGGTGGTATCGCGACAGTTCCTGCGCTGTCACCTGCTCGAGGCGAAATTTTTCGCGCTCGGCCTGCTCCTTGCGTACTGCCTCCGCCAGTTTCAGGCGGAGTTCTTCGACCTCCGTCGCCGTGGCGTTAGGAGGGATCGGGGTGGAGAAAGGGTCCTCCGGCGGATCGGTGCCGGTGGCCATGTAGGTCGCGGCATGGCGACTGGCACCGTCGTGGAGGTCGGCGGAATTTTCCGACCCGGAGTCAAAGTCGAAGATCCCAAGGATGGAAGGATCCTCGAAATCTCCCGCGTTGGAGACCTGAACGATGGAGCCCGCGGATGAGGCCGCGGTGATGGATCCGACGAGTGACGCCGGGGTCGCCGAGTCGGCGTCGTCGGTGAGGGCCGCATCTGCTGCGGCCGCTGAGTTCTCGGCCACGTTGCTGTGGGCCGAGTTGTACTCGGAGGCGAGGCGGTGGATCGTGCGGACCTGGCTCTCGGAGAGCCGATCGCGTGGTGGCGACTCGCGGATGCGAGCCGAGTCCTCCGAGGTGGTGACGTCGGTGAGGCCGACGAAGAGGCTGATCGTGCCGATCGGCAGGATCATACTGTGCGTGACGGGTCGCGCCGCCGGGACGTAGCTGCTCGGCAAGATCTGGAGCATCTCGCCGATCGCTATCATGCGGCCGGTGGCGACCGTCTCGTTGATGGGCAGATTGGATCTCGCCGCAGAACACCGGCCAGACCGGCCAGGCCCCACGGTGGGCGCCACTGTCGTGGGAATGACCACGGCAGATGCTGCAATCGGCAGCGAGTAGTAGAACGAAGGGCAAGGGCGGCCAGCCATCTGCGGTGCGAGATGAGGGCAAAGACACAGGGATTTACCCAGGTTCGGCCCCCCGGAGGGTAAAGACCTACTCCTGCTAGATTGTATTATGGAGGTGTTTACAATGGGCGTACTCGGCGACTAGGCGGCGAGTAGCTTGGGTGTATGAGGGAACGCGTCTCTACTCACCCCTTAGGGAGGTTTATATAGGCTTACCTCCCCTAGGGTTTACATATCTCAACCGATTCGGTTACAACTTTGGCAATCATTCAACCTAGACCGACTGGGCCTATCCACTCGCCTGGGCCTTCAGCTTCTAGTCGCCTGGTAGCTTACTGGGCCTCGATCCACTCGCCGTTATGCAGGCCCACTCGCCAGCCTTTGGGCCAGTCGGAAACGTCCTGCTGAGTATACCCCAGTAGGCGTATCCCCATCAGATAAAATACCTAATTTAAATGAATATTAAATCATAAGAAAATATTTGAATTTTTCCAAAGTGGACAAATTCATCAACTCATAAATGGTATAAAAGGTACTGAAAAGTTTTGGAAAATATTCAAAATCAAATAGAAGTTTAAATCAATGGATTTAAATAAAAACATAAAATAGATAAAAAAAAGGAAAGAGAATAAAAAATTAAAAAACAAACCCAACCCACCTACCCTGGCCCAATAGGAGCCCAACACCAGCCCACCCGGCCAAACCTCTCTCCCCGCAGATCCTTTTCTCACCGCGACCTCCACCCACCCTCTCCCTGACGGACTGGACCCACGTCCACATCACCGTCGTCGTATTTAAACACGTGGACCATTTCTTTCCCTCTACTCCGCCATTTCTGCTCGAATTTATTCGAATCAATTCCTGTATCTGCGCATGAATCACTCCCTCGACCATGCTCACTTAACCGCCTCCCCCTCCTCTCCATTTCCCCTCATTCTCCCGCACCTGAGCGCCACCAGGCTGCCCCAATTCGAACCACACCGTTGTTGTCCCTGACAAGCTCCGAGGCCGTTCGGCGAGCACGGTATGCCCCTGGCCCTCTCGATCAAACGATCATGCTAGACACCCTCTTGCGCGTCTACTGACTCTAGCCGTTTGCTTTCTCATGCCCCAAAGCTTCGTCCCCGTCATTGCTTGCACACGACCGACGGAGCGCGCAACTCTGACGAGAGATTGTCGACGAATCTGCGCGCCCCTTGACCTCTGGTAGGTTTCCCCGCGACCCTTGTTCTTGTGCGCATCTCCCTGACACCTTGGTTTGCTTGTGTGCGACCCAGGAGCTCGACTTCTTCTTCATCTGCGAGCCACCGATGCCGACGCAGCTCCGACGAGGAATCCACGTCGACCCCGTGCGCCCCTTTGCCAACCACGACCACCTTGAGAACCACCTCTACCTCGCGAACATGGTAATGCCCTGTGCCCTATCTCTTGCCCCATGGAATCACCGGAACACTGTCCACCCGACGCGCCGCCGCCGCGCACCATCGCCAGCGCCGCCCATCTGTGGTCAGTGCACCCTGAACCGTTGGATGTACATCTAGAGGCTATGATAGATCACTTAAACGAAGTGGTACACGTTGATCTGATCGGTGCGATGTTAGTTAGATCCTACGGCTCGCGTTGATTGATACACACGAAACGGTACCGACCAACCAGAACAGACCACGTGTCTGTGAGTTTGTTTTAAAATCTAGAAAATGATTTTAGATGTTTAAACTTGCAAAAATCATAACATTTGATCTGTATGTCCAAAAATTGCAAATTTTATATCATTGGATTCAGAAAAAATTGTACTTTGCAACTATGGCCCTGGTTTGGTCATTTTATTCTGAAAAATTAGATTTTTATACAGAAACATTAATAGGACTATTTTGAGTATAAAATTTGTTCTAAAAATTATTTTTGAGTGAAATCTTTTGCAAATGGTTTTGTTTTGAACCCTCTGACCATAAACACTAACATTTGAATTTAAAAATATATTTTGTTAACACTAGAAATTATTACTTTGAATAAAAGCATTTCTAGTAAAACAAAAATGATTTAAAAGGCCTATTTTCACTAACTTGATTTTAAATGAATTTCCCACTTTTATAAAATACCAATAGGTGTTTTGAAATGTTTAGAGCCTTGTTAGAAACCACTTTTTCAATAAAACAACCTTTTGCATGCTTGCATGCATTTCCTTATTTTTATTATTTTGTGTTGTGAATTGTTTGAGTGCTAGTTTTGAATATGTGCTTTGCTTGATTGAATTGTAGTGAACTTTGAGGAGTGTGACAATTGTAATATCAAGGAGAGTACCTATATTCTCTACTAAAAAGACAAGTGATACTTTTGTCATCAAAGTCCTGTCTTTTCAATATTGCATTAGTGATATTTTTGTAGTATGCATGATAGGACTATTTTGTATATTGCTATGCTATAGTAGATCCTATAGAATATATCTTGGTAGGAATCTTCTAAGTCAAGAGACAATTTATGCTAGTATGCTTAGCCTAGCTATTAGAAATCAAGGGTGGAATATTCATGTTATGGTATTATGCAAAGTCTATGACTATGTTTTTGATTAATAAAAAAACTATGTGAATGAATCACCTGGGTGAAATGGGAAGAATGGTTTGTGTTGAGTGGTTACCCAGGTCCCATTTCTATGGTTTACCCTGGTGTATCTCACTTGTGGATGGCCACCCAGGAACAAAGAGATTTGAAATGTTTTGTGTTAAGAAGCTTCCAGTGCAACCACATGGCATATGGGTTCTGCCTTGACCAACTAGGTTGCAAGAACTCAGACGGACAGACAGTTGGTGGTAGTGATGATAGGATGGAACGCGTATGTGGTGATCTAAGGGATTTTTTCTGAAAAGTCTCGTCTCGATGCATATCGAGTCTTGTGGGAAAAGTGCACCACCTCTCGAGAGGGTATAAACTAAGTACTTAGCCATGTCCCCGGTAATGGACATTTTGAGCATCAAAGACATTGAAATGATCAAGGATCTCCTCATCCCGATTTCTCTAAGTTAAGGGAAGCACCTGATCTGTATCCAATGTACCATTGTTTGATGAAATGTTTTGATAAAGAGAAAAACTATTTTCAAAGGATAGGGAAAGCTTATTTTATGCAAAGGCCAACCAAAACTCCACTTAGCCAAATATTCATGTAGATGATAGATTCTCCATATCAATATGATATCACTTGCCAATACAATTCAAATGTATTGACCCTTGTGGCTGTAACTTATTATGTTGCAGGTTTGTTTGATGTTAGTGAAGTTTGTTGAGTAGGGATTACAAGTCTACAACCAACATGATTGCGTGTGGCATGTGAAGATGAAGGACTCCATGCTTTATATATGTATCTGCTGCTTTGTAATAAGATAGCCATATGAGCTATGTAAGATAACCATATGAGCTATGTAAGTTGTAATATGTCCTTTGTTTCTTGATATTACATCTTAAACTGTGGGTGCTAGCTATTCGATCCAGGGACTAGCACTGTAAACACAGGGATCTCTACCTTATCAGGTTGGGACCTCTACAGATGGTATCAGAGCACTGTGTTGCATGTAGGATTGTAACCCTAGGATTGTACAAAACCCCTTAGAAAAATAGGAGTTGTATTTGTTCAAACTTATTTACAAACAATTTTGTAAACTCTTTCCTCAACATTTTGTTTTGATTCTACATCTCTTCCTTTTCCAACTTGATGGATAAATACTTCAACATGAGCAAGGACTTCAACATCTCCAATGACTTCAGCTTAAACGTCTCAGAGGACTTCAACTTCAGTTTCACCAAGGACTTCAACTTGGACATCACTAAGGACTTCAAGTGAGATAAGAATAATACTCAAGACTTGGAAACTAAGGAAACACTAGTTAGGAGGAACCCTCATCACCTTTGAACTTTGTGACCATTGATACATTTTCCACTGTTACTTTTTACTTGCTGCAAACCATCATTACCTTCCACACCATACGGTTAATCCTTTGTTACATCAACCAGTGAGATTGACAACCTCACTGTTAGTTGGGTGATGACCCACAAGTATAGGGGGTGTATCGCAGCGAGGAGCAGAAGGTGCTGACTAGTGGTATGGAGCAGGAAATCCCTGTGAATACTTAGCAAACGGATTTTTAGTGTTTTTCTGATAAGGCAACAAAAAAAGTGCAATTAATAAAGACAACGAACAAACGCAGCAAGTGGCCCAATCCTTTCTTAGCAAAGGACAAGCCGGTGGAAATACTTATAAGGACCAAACGTTCTCGAGGACACATGGGGATTATGTCAAGTGCTTTCGCTTCAAATAGCTGAGTACCTTTATTTGGTGTTGTAAGTGTTGTGTGGGTGAACCTGTGCTAATGTACTGACCTTACTTGGACTAATACATACTTGTGATTAAACCCCCTGCAAGCATCCGCAACTACAAGAAAGTAATTAAGATATAAACCTAACCACAGCCTTAAACTCTGAGATCCTACGCTCCCTTGCGCAAAGGTGTCCTAACGTGGGTTCAGGTTTCTGTTACTTTGGCAACCCCACAATTAGTAGCCAAATACACAATGCATTCCCCTAGGCCCATAAATGGTGAAGTATCATGTAGTCGACGTTCACATGACACCACTAGAAGAATAGCACCACAACTTAAATACTAAACCATTGAATAATATCTCAACACAAATCCACTACTAACAACATGACTTCTCCCATGTCCTCAAGAACTAAACAAACTACTCACAAGACATCATATGGATCAAAAGATCAAAGATGATATGGTGATGGATAACAATCTGAACATAAACAATAATCCAATGGTTCCACTCACAAGCATCAACTACAATAGTAATCAACACCGGGAAAGTTTCCCCTAAGAACTATGCAAGTATTCAACACGATTGTTATAGCGGGATGGAGTGATGATGATGGTGCTGGTGGAGATGATGATCCCGATAAATCCTAGCTTGGCGATGGTGTTGATGGCAACGATCTCCCCTCTCCGGAAGGAATTTCCCCGGCAGAAATCTTTCTGCCAGAGAGCTCTTTCTCTCTCGGTGTTTTCCGCCCCATAGAGGCGACGGAAATATTTCTGTGGTCGCCCCCTCAGTATTAGGGTTCCGAGAGGAAGTTATAGGCGAGAAGGCGGAGTTGGAGGCCGGCCAGGTGGGCCACACCTGCCCTAGGCGCAGCCCAGGGGGACACGTGCCTAGGGGTGTGTGGGCCCCTTGTGGCCCAGCTACGCCTCCCCTTCTGGCTTCCTTCGTCTTCTGGGAAAATATAATTTTCCAATATTTTTCTGGTATTTTTCTAATCTTCGCGAAATTGCATCAAAACACCTCTTTTTCCGTCAGAATCCAGACTCCGGCAGTTCATCCTCCAAGAATCATCCAACATGCAAAAACAGATGGAAAGACATAAGTAACACCTCATAATAAGACATATATCAATGAATAAAGGCAAATTATGATATAGAATGGTGATGCAAATTGGACGTATCAACTCCCCTCAAGCTTATACCTTCGCTTGTCCCCAAGCGAAAACTGAGCTCAGTAAACATGTCCACAGGTTTATGGAGTGAAGTGTCGATAAAAGAATACAAACAAGAAGCATCACACTTACCATTGTACAACTCATAGAAGAAAGCAACTCACCATTATATAACTTAGCTTGCAACAAGTACAAAAGTCACAATAGAAATGCATAAAGATAAATCATAATTGGAATTGGCAAACTTTGTTCTTGGTCAGAGAACACCTGGCAAACAGTTTCACAAAAAGCTTTTTTTGTAGAATTCGTCAAAACAGGAGCACTCTTTGCTCAAAAAGGTTTTTCACAATGAAGGCTTTCAAAGTAATACTCAATAAATAAGAGTCTTGTGCAAACAAGGAAGATAAAGAACATGATTGAATAAATCACCATATGAATGCTTGAAACACAACAACTCAAATGCTTGCTGGAGATAGAGAGGAAGTAGGTTTACTGACTCAACTTGGAAATAGAAGAAAGGTCCCTTCATAGAGGGAAGCAGGGATTTCAAGTCATAAAGAGCTTCCAAAAGATTATGGTACCTGTAGGGTTCGCAGCATAGAAAACAAAAATTTTCCTACGATGTGAACTATATACCAAGATCCATCTACTAGATACAAACAACGGGCGGATGTATATCCGTAGAGAACATACCCTTGAAGACCGACAAAGCTTAACGAGTTCAACTCGTGGTTGATGTAGACGATCTCTTGCCGATCTCAAGATCGAGAGGAAGTCCTAGCGCCGCAAATCAGCAGCGCATCCGTGCTCGCACACACGTTCGAGGCACCGAGCAACCTCCGCCTCCTCGCTCCAGCGATGCAGCGGAAGCACAACTCTTTCTTGCCGAATAGCCACCGGGAACATGTATCTCGCTAGTCCGAGACCATGGGGGATAAATTCTAGAGGGGGAGAGAGATCCTTCACGAGGAGGTGTGAGAGACAAGTGAGGAGGGGGGCTCCTTTTATAGGAGGAGGGGGGGAACCCCAAGGGGGTGGCCGGCGCATGGGGGCTGCCCCCTTGCCCTCCCCTCTTCATGTGTGTGGACACTCCACTCACAAAATGCCCTTTAAATTTCCTCCACTCAAAAGTCCACTCAAATTCCCATTAAATTTCCACCAAATTTAATGCAAACTCTCATTAAATAAAACTCTTTTATTTTATTCAGAATTTTGTCAATTACTTTAATGACAAACATTCACAAATAACCCCTTGCTAGAATTCTATTTCACATGCATAACTACTTTATGCAATTTCACCCGAAAACCTGTTTCGGTATCTAGTGAAATAAATTCCTGCGCTTGTTCATTCTTTCGGCATGAAACATTTGCTCCAATTGGATGTCGGTGTCTCTTAAGCGTGTCACCCTACGGTTCGTGAATAATGTGGACATGATCGAGACCCCTCTCGGATCAATAATCAGAAGCGGGATCTGGAGACCCATACTGACTCCCACACATTCAACGATGACTTTCTTGTGATCGTCGGAACCTTTTACGCTAGTATCTTAATCCCTTTGTTTCACGATATATTACATGTCCGAGATTCGATCATCGGTATCTCCATACCTAGTTTGATCTCGTTACCGACATGCACTCTTTTCTCGTTCCTGTGATATAACATTCTAGTGATCAAATCACTTGCTTGCAAGCTAATCAATGTGATATCACCGAGAGGGCCCAGAGTATATCTATCCGTCATCGGGATGAACAAATTCCACTCTCGATCCATGAGCCTCAACATAACACTTTATTAGTTCTGAATCCATCTTTATAATCACCCTGTTACGGTGTGACGTTTGATGTTATCAAGAAACTCTTCCGGTGTTAGTGATTGACATGATCTCATGGTCTAAGGATTAGGATCACTTCGTAAGTTGTTATAGCAATATAAACTCAATGACTTTGATCGTAATGCTATACTTCGGATGAATGTTCATCACACCATTACACTAATGTTGTGATCCCGTTATTAACAACATCCAATGTCCATGATCAGGAAACCTTGATCATCTTGTTAATCAACGAGCTAGTTTATGAGAGAGGCATAACTAGGAACTTTCTATTTGTTTATTAAACACACATGTATTAACGTTTCCGTATTAATACAATTATAGCATGCAAAATAAACATCTATCATATACTTGGAATACACATAATAAACACTTTATTATTGCCTCTCAGGGCATATTCCCTTCAGTCTCCCACTTGCACTAGAGACAATAATCTAGTTACATAGTGATAAATCTAACACCCATTGAGTTCTGGTGTTGATCATGTTTTGCTCTAGGGAGAGTTTTAGTCAACGGATCTGCTACATTGAGATCCGTATGTACTTTACAAATCTTTATATCTCCATCCTTGACATGTTCGCGGATGGAGTGAAACCGGCGCTTAATATGTTTGGAATGCTTGTGAGACCTTGGCTCTTTGGCATTGGCAATGGCACCATTGTTGTCACAATAGATCACCATTGGGTCCAATGCGTTTGCCACCACTCCTAGTTCGGATATGAACTCCTTCATCCAAACTGCTTCCTGAGCTGCTTCTGAAGCAGCAACATATTCGGCCTCCGTTGTTGATCCCGCTACCACAGGTTGTTTGGAACTCCTCCAACTAACCGCTCCGCCATTCATGAGAAATACGTATCCGGATTGAGACTTAGAGTCATCCGGATCGGTGTCAAAGCTAGCGTCGACATAACACTTAGCGACGAGCTCTTCTTCACCTCCGTATACAAGAAACATATCCTTAGTTCTTCGTAAGTACTTAAGGATATTCTTGACCGCTATCCAGTGTTCCGAACCTGGATCCGATTGGTACCTACTAGTCAAACTAATAGCATGTGCCACATCCGGTCTTGTACATAGCATGGCGTACATTATAGAGCCTATGGCTGAAGCATAGGGGACTTTGTCCATTATCTCTCTTTCTTCCGCCGAAGCCGGACTTTGAGTCTTACTCAATGTCTTGCCTTGCAACATAGGTAAGAACCCCTTCTTACTTCCGTCCATTTTAAACTTCTTTAAAATCTTATCAAGGTATGTACTTTGCGATAGCCCTATTAGGCGCCTAGATCTATCTCTATAGATCTTTATGCCTAATATGTATGACGCTTCACCTAGATCCTTCATTGAAAATTTGCTGTTTAGATAACTTTTAACACTGTTTAAAAGATCTATATCATTTCCGATCAATAATATGTCATCCACATATAATATCAGAAATGCCACATTGCTCCCACTCACTTTCTTGTAAATACAAGCTTCTCCATAAGTTTGGACAAATCCAAACTCTTTGATCACCTCATCAAAGCGGAGATTCCAACTTCGTGATGCTTGCTTCAATCCATAGATGGATCGCTGAAGCTTGCACACCTTGTTAGCATCCTTAGGATCGACAAAACCCTTTGGTTGTATCATATACAACTCTTCTTCAATATTCCCATTGAGAAACGCGGTTTTGACATCCATCTGCCATATCTCATAATCGAAATATGCAGCAATTGCTAACATAATCCTAACTGACTTTAGCATCGCTACGGGAGAGAAAGTCTCATCGTAGTCAACTCCTTGAATTTGTCGAAACCCCTTTGCGACAAGTCGAGCTTTATAGACGGTCACATTACCATCAGCATCAGTTTTCTTTTTGAAAATCCATTTGTTCTCCACGGCCTTTCGGTCGTGAGGTAGTTCCACCAAGTTCCAAACTTGATTTTCATACATGGATTCCATCTCGGATTTCATGGCTTCTAACCATTTGTTGGAATCCGGGCTCATCATCGCTTCTTCATACGTCACAGGGTCATCATTTTCATCAATCATGAAATTCATGACAGGATTTTCGTACAGCTCGGGAGCTGCACGCGTCCTGTTTGACCTGCGAGGTTCGGTAGTACTCTCTTTCGGAGTTTCATGATCATTATCATTAGTTCCCTCTTCAACAGGTGGAGCCAACTCCGGAACAACTTCCGGCGCTGCGCTACTCGCCATACTTTGAAGAGAAGGTTCCACAACCTCTTCGAGTTCTACCTTCCGACTACTCACACCTTTCGCGAGAAACTCTTTCTCTAGAAAAGATCCATTCTTGGCAACAAAAACCTTGCCCTCGGATTTGTGATAGAAGGAATACCCAATAGTTTCTTTAGGGTATCCTATGAAGACGCATTTTTCCGCTTTGGGTTCGAGTTTATCCGGTTGAAGTTTCTTCACATAAACATCGCATCCCCAAACTTTAAGAAATGACAGCTTAGGTTTGTTTCCAAACCACAATTCATACGGTGTCTTTTCAACGGATTTAGATGGTGCCCGATTTAAAGTGAATGCAGCAGTTTCTAGTGCATATCCCCAAAATGACAACGGCAAGTCCGTCAAAGACATCATAGATCGAACCATATCTAATAAAGTACGATTACGACGTTCCGACACACCATTTCGCTGTGGTGTTCCGGCAGGTGTGAGTTGTGAAACAATTCCACACTCTTTTATGTGAGTGCTAAACTCGTAACTTAGATACTCACCTCCACGGTCGGACCGTAGAAATTTGATCTTTCTATTACGATGATTTTCCACTTCATTCTGAAATTCCTTGAACTTTTCAAAGGTTTCAGACTTGTGTTTCATCAAGTAGATATAACCGTATCTACTCAAATCATCCGTGAAAGTAACAAAATAACGATATCCACCTCGCGCCGACACACTCATTGGACCACATACATCAGAATGTATGATTTCCAATAAATCTGTCGCCCGTTCCATTGAACCGGAAAACGGCGTTCTAGTCATCTTGCCCATAAGGCATGGCTCACATTTATCAAATGATTCATAATCAAGTGATTCCAAAAGTCCATCCGAATGGAGCTTCTTCATGCGTTTAACGCCAATATGACCTAGACGGCAGTGCCACATATATGCGGATATATCATCATTAAGTTTAATCCTTTTAGCATCAACATTATGAATATGTGTAACATTATCATCGAGATCTAATAGAAATAAACCATTCATCATCGGTGCATGACCATAAAAGATTTCATTCATATAAATGGAACAACCATTGTTCTCGGATTTAAATGAATAACCACTTCGCATCAAACACGATCCAGATACAATGTTCATGCTCAGTGCAGGCACCAGATAACATTTATTCAAGTTTATAACTAATCCCGACGGTAAGTGGAGAGGCAGCGTTCCGACGGCGATCACATCAACACTTGATCCATTGCCGACACGCATCTTGACCTCACCCCTTGCTAGCGGTCGCTTGTTCCGCAGCCCCTGATTCGAGTTACAAATATTAGCAACTGAACCGGTATCAAATACCCAGGTGCTACTGCGAGCACTAGTCAAGTACACATCAATAACATGTATATCATATATACCTTTGTTTGCCTTGCCGGCCTTCTTGTCTGCCAGATACTTGGGGCAGTTGCGCTTCCAATGGCCAGTCCCCTTACAATAGTAGCACTCGGAATCAGACTTAGGTCCAACTCGGGGTTTCTTTTCAGGCACGGCAACCGGCTTGCCGCCCTTACTTCCCTTCCGTTTTCCCTTCTTGTCTTTCTTGAAACCAGTGTTCCTATTGATCATCAACACTTGATGTTCCTTTTTGATCTCCACTTCTGCAGTTTTAAGCATTGACAGAAGCTCGGGGAGAGACTTCTTCATGCCTTGCATATTATAGTTCATCACTAAGCTCTTATAGCTAGGTGGCAGAGACTGCAGAACACGATGGATGCCTAAGTCAATGGGAATCGATATTCCCAAGGACACAAGCTTATCGGCGTAACCCGACATCTTGAGTACATGCTCACTAACGGAGCTGTGCTCTTCCATCATGCAGCTAAAGAACTTTTCTGAAGCGTTGTAGCTCTCTACAGCAGCATGTGTGTCGAAAATCATTTTCAACTCACCCATTGTATCAAATGCATTGCCGTTTTCGAAACGCTTTCGAAGTTCTGGCTCTAGCCCATACAATATGCCGCAATGAACTAAGTTGTGGTCCTCCTGACGAGTCTGATAGACATTCTTCTCCTCGTCAGGGGCATCATCAAAAGGTGGGGGGCCTAACGGCGCTTCTAGCACATATTGCTTTTGTGCAGCAGAGAGGAGAATCCTCAAATTCATGGCCCATTCGGTAAAGTTTCTAACGTTCGTTGCTAGTTTCTCTTTCTCCATGAACACATTGAAATTAAAAGCAGGTGGTGCCATCTACAACAGAATTTGTAAAGTTTAGACTAAGTGTATGATAGATTGAGTTCAACTAATCTTTATTACGAATGAACTCCCACTCAAAAATGACATCCCTCGTGCCTTTTTGGTGATTACATGAACCAAATCCACTACACCAAGTCCGATCATCACGTGAGTCGGTATAGCTTCAAACGCGAGCATCAAATGGGCATCATATCAACTATATGACTCATGCTTAACCTTTCGGTCCGTGTTCCGAGGCCATGTCTGTACATGCTAGGCTCGCCAAGTTAGAACCTTAGTATTCGCATGTGTAACTGTTTTACACCCGAAATATGGTCGTGGATCCAAGAACACCCGATCATCACGTGATGTCTTGGAGCGACGAAAACATAATCGGTGCATACTAAAGGAAGAACACATTCTTATCTTGATATTTAAATGAGGGATCATCTTATTATGCTAACAAAGCGCTAAACAAGCAATATAAGATGCTATCAAACATCATATGTTTATCAGTGAAATTATATGGTTCCCGCAGATGATCTCTATCATGTGCATCGTGGTATGATCACTATCATACCTATATGTGTAAATCCAAGGTCTATGGATTTTACACGCTATGTGTGTTGTAAGAGTATCTTCTACTTACAACACTACCATATCATAACACTAGCCCAGCAACAATCTAAACTAGACGCCTCTAATTTATCCATTGCAAGTTTTACGTGGCTTAGGGCTTTCGAGATAGAACCGTTCTTACCTACGAACATGAACCACAACGAGGATAATCAAATTGTTGACAACTCGCTTGCAAAATAGATATTGACTATAGTAGGAGAGACAGACACCCGCTAGCCACTTATGCAAACTAGTTGCATGTCAAGCGTGGAACAGGTCTCATGTGCGAGGACATGTAAAGTTTGTCCGGGCCGCTTCATCCCACTATGCCACCAATATCCAAAATTACAACAAAGGAGCAACAACATGATCATCATCGCCCACATACTCATATGTGTACTACCCGTGTAAAGTATCTACGCATAGATCCGGCTCTGATACCACTGTAGGCTTCGCAGCATAGAAAACAAAATTTTTCCTACGATGTGAACTATATACCAAGATCCATCTACTAGATACAAACAACGGGCGGATGTATATCCGTAGAGAACATACCCTTGAAGACCGACAAAGCTTAACGAGTTCAACTCGTGGTTGATGTAGACGATCTCTTGCCGATCTCAAGATCGAGAGGAAGTCCTAGCGCCGCAAATCAGCAGCGCATCCGTGCTCGCACACACGTTCGAGGCACCGAGCAACCTCCGCCTCCTCGCTCCAGCGATGCAGCGGAAGCACAACTCTTTCTTGCCGAATAGCCACCGGGAACATGTATCTCGCTAGTCCGAGACCATGGGGGATAAATTCTAGAGGGGGAGAGAGATCCTTCACGAGGAGGTGTGAGAGACAAGTGAGGAGGGGGGCTCCTTTTATAGGAGGAGGGGGGGACCCCAAGGGGGTGGCCGGCGCATGGGGGCTGCCCCCTTGCCCTCCCCTCTTCATGTGGGTGGACACTCCACTCACAAAATGCCCTTTAAATTTCCTCCACTCAAAAGTCCACTCAAATTCCCATTAAATTTCCACCAAATTTAATGCAAACTCTCATTAAATAAAACTCTTTTATTTTATTCAGAATTTTGTCAATTACTTTAATGACAAACATTCACAAATAACCCCTTGCTAGAATTCTATCATGCATAACTACTTTATGCAATTTCACCCGAAAACCTGTTTCGGTATCTAGTGAAATAAATTCCTGCGCTTGTTCATTCTTTCGGCATGAAACATTTGCTCCAATTGGATGTCGGTGTCTCTTAAGCGTGTCACCCTACGGTTCGTGAATAATGTGGACATGATCGAGACCCCTCTCGGATCAATAATCAGAAGCGGGATCTGGAGACCCATACTGACTCCCACACATTCAACGATGACTTTCTTGTGATCATCGGAACCTTTTACGCTAGTATCTTAATCCCTTTGTTTCACGATATATTACATGTCCGAGATTCGATCATCGGTATCTCCATACCTAGTTTGATCTCGTTACCGACATGCACTCTTTTCTCGTTCCTGTGATATAACATTCTAGTGATCAAATCACTTGCTTGCAAGCTAATCAATGTGATATCACCGAGAGGGCCCAGAGTATATCTATCCGTCATCGGGATGAACAAATTCCACTCTCGATCCATGAGCCTCAACATAACACTTTATTAGTTCTGAATCCATCTTTATAATCACCCTGTTACGGTGTGACGTTTGATGTTATCAAGAAACTCTTCCGGTGTTAGTGATTGACATGATCTCATGGTCTAAGGATTAGGATCACTTCGTAAGTTGTTATAGCAATATAAACTCAATGACTTTGATCGTAATGCTATACTTCGGATGAATGTTCATCACACCATTACACTAATGTTGTGATCCCGTTATTAACAACATCCAATGTCCATGATCAGGAAACCTTGATCATCTTGTTAATCAACGAGCTAGTTTATGAGAGAGGCATAACTAGGAACTTTCTGTTTGTTTATTAAACACACATGTATTAACGTTTCCGTATTAATACAATTATAGCATGCAAAATAAACATCTATCATATACTTGGAATACACATAATAAACACTTTATTATTGCCTCTCAGGGCATATTCCCTTCAGTACTTACTAGCTTTGAGCCCTCATTGCCCCTATCATAGGAACCTTGAGATGATTAAGGTTAAAGTGAACAAAGATGGAGTATATGCTTGACGAAATATAAGTTGGCAATCTCATGTCCCTTGAATATGAGGGCCACACCTCATGCTACTCAACTTCAGTTACCGGTAAGTTCTTATCATTGTAAGTACATGCATATCATAGAGAACCGCCAACGGGGTACCCCTTGCACATGGTACAGGAGCTATAACATAACCAAAATGACAAGGCAAGCAGACAGTGAGCATCTCAGCGATCTTTTTATTTACTATATGCATAGATTTTTATTGAGGATGCTTCACAGATTGCTCACTATGGTGATGCTGCAAGTTTCCACCATGATTAGGCATGGCTTAGGCTAACGGCCTAGGCGTTTCTCTAACACATAACTCCATGGACTTACAAGCTCCCTTTTTATTTCACACCAGTGACATCCATAGACAAAATAACACGATATAAACTGTGTACATAGTACAAGTGCAATGTTGAAAACGTTCCCCATGATAGCATGGTTCTTCTAATTCCAACGTATAGATGCAAGCATATACAACTTCGATGACACAATGGTTCAAGTCTATTAGGGGCAAGAAAATAAGGTGTGCCATCAAGTTCGTGAGAGCTTTACTAACTAGTTTTCACATAACAAAATACTTTTTAATTCGAAAGATAGATGAAGCTTGAGAATTTGATTGGAATAGCAATAATGCTAATAGGTAGATATGGTGGACACAAATGGCACAGGTTTTGGTTCAAAGGGATTGGAAACATGAGAATTATGCCTTCTCAAAATAGGTTTTTTTTGGCTAGCAAGGCTGGGTAGCAAGCACAAGAGTTGAAGGAAACAAAAAAACATACAAGTAATAGAGCCAAACATGCAATCTTCCTTGAAGACACAAAATATCTTAAATAAAGAATATTGGGCTTATGAGCCAACAAGAAAGAAAATAAATGATACAAAATACATGTAAGCTTTTTCTCTTTTCCTTTCAAACCTCAAAAAGTGTTGCTACTGACCAGAGCTCGGTTTGCCAAAACCAATTTAGATCTACTTGATGCTCCCAAAGTGATGCCAATACTGATCAACAAGATCAATCATATAATAGAGATTGCAAACTAAAATAAGAAGTGCAAAAAGTAAAAGATGAGACTTATCATTAATATTCCATAAAGGCACTCACACCAAGGGATACATAGATAACCAACTAAAGGAGAGATACTTCCACATGCAAACCAACCTATAAAATAACTTCTCTACCAAAGATATGAATCCACTAAAAGGGTAAAAGATAAAAGATGATGGTGTGATACCGCGGCACTCCCCCAAGCTTGGAACAAGCCAAGGGGATGCCAAACCTGATGATGAATTAATCCTTCGGTGGTGGTGGTGTTCTCTTGATAATCTCTTCAATCAGTTTCTTCAAATCCTCAAACTCGAAGGTCAGAGCACGAATCAGCTCCGAGTTTTGCTCAATGCGGTTCATGATCATGTCAGACCGAGAGTTCCAGTCCTTGGTATTCTTTCCCCACTCTTCCTCCTTAGCATGTTCCTTCCCTGTATGGTTAGAACGAGGCAGATCCCAAACAGAGGGCAAACTCCCTTGGGGCACCTTCTGGTAATGTTTCTCATGTGTAAGAGTATGTAAGGGTATCTTGGTACATGGAGGAAGTGACCGTGGAGCGAGGATATGACGCGGTGTTCTCCCTCCTATGGACATCCGTGTTATCCTCCTAAGCTTGGTAGGGTTTGCCACCACTCCAATGCTTGCAACGGTAGCGCGGGTATCCGGATGCTCGTCCTCCTCCATGTATTCTTCATCCCCAACCAAGATCTCCTCCTCCTTGGGGTTTTGAGGATCATATTCCTCGGGATTCTTGCCTTTATCGTTGGCGGAGACCATGGTGCTCTAAACTTGAGAAGATTTCCTAACAAAAATAGATCGAAATGAAAACACGACGAGAACACGATACACGAACCTCGGGGGATCCGGGGGGTTATATATTACGAAGTTTCAATGCATAAGGAAGGTGTTAGTACGAAAACAAGGCGGAGACGGAGCTCGGGGGGCTCACACCCCCTCCAGGCGTGGCCAGCTGGGGCCCGCGCCTAGGGTGGGTTTGGCCACCCCGGCCTCTGTTTCCTCCTCTATTCCATCTCGTAACCTTTCGTATGTATTAAAAATATCAAAAATATGAAAATATTGGGTTTTTCATGAACCTTTTGTTTTCACCACTTTTACCTATTCAAAGACGAACTCTGCAAATTCCTTTTCTCCATCTCCTAAAAATTTCCTTCATACAAGACCTTACACAAACCTCAATGGCAACATTAGTGTAAGCAAAAACAATAAACCTTTAGGTTCACACTTCAACTAAAAACCATCAAATCAAAAGCTACTGTAGCAACTCCTTTCTAAAACCCCAAAAGAAACTGGAAGGGAATCAATAAAAGAGGCAAATGCAAAAGACGACAGAAATCTGTCAAAACAGCGAGCAGGTAAATATTGATTTTTTATAAAACCTTTTGTTGCTCAAATCAAAAAGTGTAAAACTAATTAAAGTTGGGTAACAACCTGGAGAATAAGCACAAAAAAATATAGCTCCATCCGAAGTACTGAGCTCCTTCACGAATTTTTACAATGTAGCACAAAAATCTGTCCCAGGAAAACCACTTTTCACAACTCCTCTACTTCTCAAAAGTAGTTGAACTTGACACAAAAACCAAAGCAAAAAGGATAAGTAGCGGTTATTACTGAGGTAATAACTTCCAACACTCGACAAAACTATTGGGTTATCTCCCAAGAAGTACTTTTCTTTAATGCCTTTAAGTTAGGCTTGATAGTTTCAAAGATGCTCACATAGGAGATAAATATTTGAAGTGAAAGAGAGCATCAAGAAGCAAATAACCAACACATTTGAGGCTAACCCACTTCCTATGCATGGGAGTATCATGAGAAAATGATTTGTTGAAACAGGAAGCCACTAGCATAGGAAGGCAAAACAAATGCAACTTCAAAGCTTTCAACATAAAACGGGGAAACTTAACATTACTGAGATGCATAAAACCATGCTTCCCTCTCTCATAATAACTTTCAGTAGCACTTTGAATAAAGTTGACAATATAACTGTCACCGGCAACAACTTTATAATTAGAATGAGCATACTTACAGTCATCAAAAAGAGGTCCAAGGTCATAAACTGGATCAATAGAAGCAAGTAGTTCCATCCTGAAATCTTTATTAGGCAAGCTATTTTCACAAGGAGCTTTAACAAATTTGGAAAATTTAAACTCATAATAATATCCATCAAACTTAGTTAAAACCTTTTACTTTTTACAATCTATAATAACTCCACAAGTGTTCAAGAAAGGTCTACCAAAAATGATAGGACAAGTTTTGCTAGTTGCTGAATTAAGCACTGGAAAATCAGCAGGATACTTAATCTTACCGCAGAGAACTTCCACATCTCTTACAATATCAATAGGGCAAACGGTTTCCTTATTAGCAAGGTGAATAACCACATCAATGTACTCAAGCTCACATGGACCAATTTCATGCATAATTTCCCTGTAAAGCTCATAAGGAATAGCACTAGAACTAGCACCAATATCGCACAAACCATAATAGCAATGATCTCCAATTTTAACAGAAAGCACAGGGACACTAGCTATTCTAGCTTTACTAGGATGAGAGATAATATTAGAAGCGTCTTCATAGAATAAAATGTGCTCATCCTCTATAGTTCTAGTGCCAGGGTCTTTCACAATAGCTACCACATGTACATCATTCATTTGCTCATCAGGTTCCACAGTTTTCTTTGTACCTTTGTTATTCGCACTAATCATCATAGAATACTCCTTTAACTTAGCTGACTTTCTTCCTTTGTCATTCTCCCAAGCTTCAGTGTTCTCTTGAATATGGTCTAGGATATCCCATTTAGCTTCTTCCTTCATACGTGTGAATGATCCAGCACAAGAAGCATCTAGTAAATATTTATCATGAAGAGAAAGCCTAGCATAAAAGTTATTGATAATAATATTGTTAGGGAGTTCATGAATAGGACATTTAAGCATTAGTAACTTCAATCTCCCCCAATCTTGAGTTGTACTCTCTCCATCACGAGGCCAAAAGTTATAAATCAGATTTCTATCCTTATGAATTTCACTGGGAGGATAAAATTTAGAATAAAAGAGAGATGCAATTTCCTCCCATTCCATGGATTGCCCATTCTTCAGCAACTTATACCATTCTCCAGCTCTCCCTTTCAAGGATATAGAGAGTAATTTCTTCTTCACCTGTTCAGTTGTGATATCTGCACACTTAAACAACACGCATAATTCATGGATAAAAAGAAAATGGTCACCAGGATGGACAGTTCCATCCCTTAAATAATAATTATCCATAACAAGATCAACAATACTTGTAGGTATCTTAAAAGGATCTATCTCAACATGTGGTGGTTCATCTAATACCCTAATAGTGGTAGTAGTTTTCCCAAACAGAAAACCAAGTGGGTTATCCATATTGGAAACAAAGCAACAAACAGAAACAAAAAGCAATACTCACAGTAGAAGCTTCCTTTACCAGTTCCACTCTTCAATAGCGCTTCACTCCCCGACAACGGTGCTAGAAAATAGTCTTGATGACCCACAAGTATAGGGGGTGTATCGCTGTACTTTTGATAAATAGGAGTGTCGATCCCAACGAGGAGCAGAAGGTGCTGACTAATGGTATGGAGCAGGAAATCCCTGTGAATACTTAGCAAACAGATTTTTAGTGGTTTTCTGATAAAGCAACAAAACAAAGTGCAAGTAATAAAGACAACGAACAAACGTAGCAAGTGGCCCAATCCTTTCTTAGCAAAGGACAAGCTGGTGGAAATACTTATAAGGACCAAACGTTCTCGAGGACACATGGGAATTATGCCAAGTGCTTTCGCTTCAAATAGCTAAGTACCTTTCTTTGGTGTTGTAAGTTTTGTGTGGGTGAACCTGTGCTAATACACCGACCTTACTTGGACTAATACATACTTGTGATTAAACCCCCTGCAAGCATCCACAACTACAGGAAAGTAATTAAGATATAAACCTAACCACAGCCTTAAACTCTGAGATCCTATGCTCCCTTGTGCAAATGTGTCCTAACGGGGGTTCAGGTTTCTGTCACTCCGGCAACCCCACAATTAGTATCCAAATACACAATGCATTCCCCTAGGCCCATAAATGGTGAAGTATCATGTAGTCGACGTTCACATGACACAACTAGAAGAATAGCACCACAACTTAAATACTAAACCATTGAATAATATCTCAACACAAATCCACTACTAACAACATGACTTCTCCCATGTCCTCAAGAACTAAACAAACTACTCACAAGACATCATATGGATCAAGATCAAAGATGATATGGTGATGGATAATAATCTGAACATAAACAATAATCCAATGGTTCCACTCGCAAGCATCAACTACAATAGTAATAAACACCGAGAAAGTTTCCCCTAAGAACTATGCAAGTATTCAACACGATTGTTACAGTGGGATGGAGTGATGATGATGGTGCTGGTGGAGATGATGGTGTGGACGATGATGATGATGATCCCGATGAATCCTAGCTTGACGATGGTGTTGATGGCGACGATATCCCCTCTCCGGGAAGGAATTTCCTTGGTAGAAATCTGTCTGCCGGAGAGCTCTTTCTCTCTCGATGTTTTCCACCCCGCAGAGGCGGCATAAATCTTTCGGTGGTTGCCCCCTCAGTATTAGGGTTCTGAGAGGAAGTTATAGGCGAGAGGGCAGAGTCGGAGGTCGGCCAGGTGGGCCACACCTATCTTAGGCGCGGCCCAGGGGGACCCGCGCCTAGGGGGGTTGTGGCCCAGCTACGCCTCCCCTTCTGGCTTCCTTCGTCTTCTGGGAAAATATAATTTTCCAATATTTTTCTGGTATTTTTCTGATCTTTGCGAAATTGCATCAAAACACCCCTTTTTCCATCAAAATCCAGACTCCGGCAGTTCATCCTCCAAGAATCATCCAACATGCAAAAACATATGCAAAGACATAAGTAACACCTCATAATAATACATATATCAATGAATAGAGTCAAATTATGATATAGAATGGTGATGCAAATTAGACGTATCATTGGGGCAAAGTCTTGAGTTTGTGTTGTACAGGTTTCCACGTTGCTTACAACACCAGTGTGACGTTTCCTTCCTCCTACTGGTTCGATAACCTTGGTTTTTACTGAGGGAAAACTTGCTGTTGTGCCGCTTCATACCTTGCTCTTGGGGTTACCCGACGAAGCGTCCACCACGCATCAAGACTTTCTGGCGCCATTACCGGGGAGGCTAAGGACGTCTTCACAAGGGAAGTCCTTCTCAACCTTTCTCTTTACTTTGTTTTTAGTTTTCTTAGTTTCTTTTGCTTGGTTTTGTTTGCCTCTTTTTATCAAAAACTCCAAAAAAATATGTTTAGTTTGGTTTGCTTTCTCTTATCAAAAACACAAAACAATTAGTCCCTGCCCTAGTTGCTACCATGTCTGGTTTTGGTCCAATATCTATGACACCTATGGAAAAGATCTTTACTTTTAAGCAAAAAAGTGAAGAGAGTTTCAAAGAAGCTTGGTCTAGAATCTCTGCTTTACAAAGGAAAACTAAGCCTAAGACGAGTCTTAGCTTGGTTATTAATAGTTTCTACCATGATATTGCTCTTTGTTATAGATATGGTTTGGATGTTGTGGCTGAGAAATATATTTTTCGATGTACTAAGGATGAAGCTTTTGATGCCATAAAGAAATTGATTATAATTTATAATATGTCTGGCAAGTCTGATTCCTCTTTTATAGATATTTTTGCTAGGTTGAACACTCTTGAGTCCAGTACTGCTGCTTTGAACAGTTGCTATCACACACTTAGGGAGTATCATGATCATGTTCCAATAAATTATGAGCCTTCAAAGTGGTTTCCCACAATCAAAATCTCTATAAATAGTGCAACTTTTGATGCTCGTTGTGATATCATGTCTGAATTTTGCCTTATGCCTAAAGATATTTATGAGTCTTTGAGTCTTCGGGGACTTTCTAAAGGAGGAGAAGAAATATCTCTTACTAATAATGCAACTTATTGCCCATTGGAATAGCTGAAGGTGTGTTTACAAAAATCTCAGGGAAAATGGTGTCTACTGATTATCTTGTTATTGAATGTGTAGGAAAAGGACAGATTACACTTAGAAGATCCCTACTGAAACACCTTGGAGCAATAATAGATGCAGGAAAAGGCATTATGCATTTTGCCCCTCCAGTAAGCAATCATATTTTCCCTAAATAAAAGAAGAAAAGTAAGAAAGGTACGAGCAAGAGGTTTGATGTTAATGCTTCTTCATTTGAAAATACTTGATTTCTTGCTTCTTGTGCCTAACTTAAAGGCGTTAAATAAAAGTACTTGTTGGAAGATAACCCAAGAGTTTTCTTGAGTCTTGGAAGTTATTACTTCAGTAATGACCTCTCCTTATCATTTTTGTTTGCTTTTTGTGCCAAGAATGACCTCTATTGATAGGGAAGTAAGATTTGGGGAGTTGCTGTCCCAAAACAGATTTCTGTCCTTCACCATAAAAATTTATGAGGAGTCTCTGTAAGTCGGATTGAGCTGAAACTTTACGAATAAATCCCCTAGTATGTTAGATAACTTTCGTTAGTTAAACACCTTTTGATTTGATCAACAAAAGGTCTTCTAAAAAATCGTTTTCTACCTACTGGTCTGTTTTGACAGATTTTTGTCATTATTTGCATTTGCTTCTTATTGATTTTTTTTGGGTTATTTTTGGGAAATTGAGATTTTTGAAGGAGTTGCTACAGTAGATTGTGTTTTTAGTGAAATTTTTTGCTGTTCTAAAGCTAGGCCCAAGGGTCTATTATCTTTTGAATATACTAATGTTGCTAATGAAGATTGTGTAAAGTTTTGTATGAAGGAAATTTTTTTGGTGTAGAGAGAGAATGATGTAATAAGATGAAGAATGGACAAAATCTCAAGCTTAGGGATGCCACCCCGGTGTCACCCCAAGAAATATACAAGAGGTACGAGCGTCAAAGCTTGGTTCTTTCTAAACACTTCGTTTTTATTGTTTCATGCACTGTTGTGTTGTTCTTGGAGCGTCTTAGTTTTCGTTTTATTTGCTTAGTTTGCTTGAATAAAGTAGTTTGGACCCCCGTTCTCGCTGTGTTGTTTCAAATAAGTTGATTGGTGTTGGAAATCAGTAGAAAGTTCTTGCTTGAAAGTGCAAGAGGAGCTTGCTTCGACTGTGACTTAGACTTTATCATTTCATGCTAGGTGTTGTTTTGACATTATGCTTAGTGATTATTGCTATAGCATGACTTGTTCCAAACAATTGGGATTGCTTAGAGTGTCTTAAAGAAATCATGCGTTGTTTTAGCATACAAAAGCATATTATTGTGGTATTCTCCTTTGATGCTTTGTTTGGGTTGACTTGGCACATGCTCACACCATGTTATGACTATGAACAAGTCACCATAGCCTCTATGATCATTTAGTACTTGACTTGTAGTATCACTCTATGCTTTGATTAGTAATATTTTGTCGCTCTGCATGATTATGACCCTTATTGCTCTCTTAGTTGGTCGCTCCCAGTCTTTTGCTAGCCTCCACTTGTATGAGTAAGTTCAACTCATGCTTTTAATTCCTAAGAAACCAAGTTATTCCAAAGTGTCCACTATAAATTCAAATGCTTGGTGTGTTACACCATTCCAAGTATATTCTTGTTTTCAGCTATCTTCCAATTAAAAAGTATTTTCTTATGTGAAAACTTAGTGATTAAAGATCTCAGGAACTTGATGGCACACTTTATATTCCTTGCCCCTAATAAACTTGAACAATTGTGTCATCTATGTTGTATATGCTTGCACTTATACGTTGGAATTAGCAGAACCATGTTTTCATGGGGAACGCTTTCAACATTGCACTTATACTTTGTACACAGTTGATATCATGCTCTTTTGTCTATGGATGTCGTCGGTGTGAAATTATGGTACTTTTTGAGTCTCCACCTTTCTTGGTGGAAGTTGATATCATGCTCTTTTGTCTATGGATGTCTGCTATTTTTGGTTCCAGAAAAGCTAGTAAGGAAATATTCTCGGAATTGGACGATACAAATGCCGAAGTCAATATTTCACCGAGAATACGGAGTCCAGAGGAGAGACGGAGGGGCGCCACAGGGCGGCCACCCCCCCTAGGCGTGTCCTAGGGTGGGCCCACGCCTGGGCAGGGTGTGGGCCCCCTGGCCGCCTCCTAGCCTCGCCTCTTCGCCTATAAGAAGCCCCCGATGCCTAAACCCTAAGTACCCGATCAATATTCCACGAAACCATCTGTAGCCGCCGCCACCATCATCCCTAGATCGGGGGGGATCTGAAGCTCTTCCCGGCACCCTGCCGGAGGGGATATCATCCCGGAGCTTCTTCATCATGCCAGCCTTCGGTATGAAGCGTGAGTAGTTCCACCTCGGACTACGGGTCCATGTAGTAGCTATATGGTTGTATCTCCTCCTTTGTGCTTTCATGTCTAGATCTTGTGAGCTCCGTTCATGATAAAGATCTCATCTATTTGTAATCATGCATGTTGTGTTTGCGGGGATCCGATGGATATTGAGATTACTATGTCAGATTAATTAATGGTTTTGTCTATTTGATTCTATCATGTCTGTGTTGTTTGTGATCCTGCATGCTCTCCGTTGTTAGTAGCTATCTTGGCCAAGTAGTTGCTAGTGACTCCAAGAGGGGGTATTTATGCTCGATAGTGGGTTCATGCCTCTACTTAATCAAGGGAAGTGACAGAAATCTCTACGGTTGTAGATGTGTTGTTGCCACTAGGGAGAAAACATCGGTCTCTTGTTCATGGAACAAGTGGATTGTTTACCTTACACACTTTGCTTAAAACAGTTGTCTGTTGCTTGCAACTTAATACTGGAGGGTGTTCGGATGATAACCCAAAGGTGGACTTCTAGTCATAAATGAAGTTGGGTGGCGGTCTATGTATATTGTTGTATTGCCCAATCGAATCTCATAGGATCTTTTTGTCTAGTATTGCATTGTTATGCCTTGATCAGTCCTATCAATTGCCTTGCTGTAATTTGTTTAACCAGCATGCCATGTTTGTTTCTAAGGAGAACACCTCTAGTGAACTATGGACCCCGGTCCAATCTTTACCATTGATACATCTTCCATTGTTACTGTTTACTTGATGCAAACCATCATCACCTTCCACACCATACAGTTAATCCTTTGTTATAGCAACCGGTGAGATTGGCAACCTCACTGTTAGTTGGGGCAAAGTCTTGAGTTTGTGTTGTGCAGGTTTCCACGTTGCTTGTAACACCTGTGTGACGTTTCCTTCCTCCTACTGGTTCGATAACCTTGGTTTCTTACTGAGGGAAAACTTGTTGCTGTGCCGCTTCATACCTTGCTCTTGGGGTTTCCCGACGAAGCGTCCACCACGCATAAATAACATGAGCATAACATTCATCCTCCTTTGGTAAGCATGGGGGACAATCAAATAATGTAAGGGATAAAGAGTTACTCTCATTAGAAGGTAGGCATGGGTAGCTAATCCATTCTTCCTCCTTTTTTTCATCACTCTCCTCCTCTTTTTCATATAATGAGCTTCCAGTTTCAGCAATTTCTTCTTCCATAGGCTCCTACAAGGCATTAGTATCTTTCGTTGGTGGGAAGCATCTATTAAAATATTCAAGAATATAGCCATTTTCTTCCTTGTAATTATCAAAGCAAAATTTAAGTATACCATAAACCTCATATTAATAAGGTGAATCATCAGTATTTTCAAGCAAACTAGCAAGTTCAAATGCACCCTCCAAGCAATAAATTCTTCAATTTGTTCCACATCATAAAAGTCATAATTTCCCTTAACATAAGAAGATATGGTAACATTACCATTATACTCACATTGAAAAGGGAGGTGTTTATACCTCTAATAACAGACCAACAACTATAGTAGGAACTAATTTGTTTGTATTTTTTATAAGAAAAAGCAAACCAAACGAAACTATTTTTTTTGTAATTTTTGATAAAAAGAAGCAAGCAAAACAAGGCAAAAGAAACTAAGTAAAACAAGGCAAAATTAAAGAGAAAGGTTGTGAAGGACTCCCCTTGTGAAGCCGTCCTTAGATTCCCCGACAACGGTGCCAGAAATAGCTTGATGATGTGTAGCTCAGATCACTATAGAGCTTCGTTGGGAGACCCCAAGAGGAAGGTATGATGAGCACAACAACAAGTTTTCCCTCAGTAGAAACCAAGGTTATCGAACCAGGAGGAAGGAAACGACCCAAAGGTGTTGCTAGCAACTTGGAAACCTGCACAACACAAACTCAAGACTTTTCCCCAACGAATAGTGAGGTTGTCAATCTCACCGGTTTGCTGAAAACAAAGGATTAACTGTATGGTCTGGAAGGTAATGGTGGCTTGCAGAAAGTAAACAGTAACAGTGGAAGATGTATCAATGATAAATATTAGACCGGGGTCCATAGTTCACTAGATGTGTTCTCCTTAAGATAAACAACATAACATGCTGGGTAAACAAATTACAGCGGGGCAATTGACAGGACACAGCAAGGCATAACAATGCAATACTAGACAAAAATATCCTATAAGATTTCATTGAGCATTACAACAAGATACATAGACCTCCATCCAACTTTCATCTATGACTAGTAATCCACCTTCAGGTTATCATCCAAACCCCCTCTAGTTAAGTTGCAAGCAACGGATAACTGCTTTAAGCAAGGTGTGTAAAGTAAACAATCCACTTGTTCCATGAACAATAGATCGTTGTTTTCTCCCTAGTAGCAATATCACATCTACAACCTTAGAGATTTCTGTCACTTTCCCAGATTAAATAGAGGCATGAACCCACTGTCGAGCATAAATACTCCCTCTTGGAGTCACTAGCATCTACTTGGCCAAGATAGCTACTAGAAACGGAGAGCATGCAAGATCTCAAACAACACAGACATGATAGAATTAATAAGATAGAATCATTAACCAATCTGACATAGTAATCTCAATATCCATCGGATCCCCGCAAACACAACATGCATGATTACAAATAGATGATCTTGATAATGAACGGAGCTCACACGATCTAAACATGGTAGCACAAAGGAGGAGAAACAACCATCTAGCTACTACATGGACCCATAGTCCAAGGTGGAACTACTCACGCATCATACCGGAGGCTGGCATGGTGATGAAGAAGGCCTCCGGGATGATCTCTCCCCTCCGGCAGGGTGCCAGGAAGAGTTTCAGATCCCCCGATCTAGGGACGATAGTGACGGCAGCTACAGACTGTTTCATGGAAGATTGATCGGGTCCTTAGGGTTTAGGTATCGGGGGCTTCTTACAGGCGAAGAGGGAAGCCGAGGGGGTTCCCGAGGCGGCTACACCCCCCAGGCGCGAGCCAGGCCAGGCTGCGTGGCCAGGGGTGTGGCCCCCTCGATGCCCTCCTCCTTCTCGTCTTCTAGATCCGTGTTCCCCATAGTAAAATATTAACTTTGCATTTTGTCCCATCCAATTCCGAGAATATTCATTTTCTAACTTTTCTGAAACCAAAAACAACAGGAAAAAGTCAACTTGCACTGTGGCATCTTGTTAATAGGTTATTCCCAGAAAACATATAAAAATACCTCAAAGTGAAGACAAAGCAAAGCAAAGTAGATACTAAACAAGCATGAAACATCAAAAATTATAGATACGTTTATGACGTATCAAACGGCTATGGCCGGCAAGCTGGTAGTGGTGGCGGTTTGGTCCGCCGAGGTGGTGGCGATGACTCCGCCTGGCCTTGTGGAGGCCACACGGTGGCACGGCCGGCGTTGTAGCGATGGCGTGCGGACTTGGCAGCTGCGCGGAGGCGGCGTGCAAGCATGGTGGTGTCACGACGGACGGTCCAGTGACATGTTTGGGCGTAACGACGGACTGTCTGGTGTATTTTCCGGCGAGTAGTTTCGAACGACGAAATTTTAACAAGAGCAACTGGGTGTCACCGTACATGTTGCCCGAACATGTTGCAGATTGTGCAAGACTGTCCGGCAGATTGTGCAAGTCTGTCCGGTGGAGAAGAATCACGGCGGCGGTGGCGGTTGTGATGATGGTCGCAGGCGATGGCGATTGCGATGATGGCCGGGGCGATGATGATCAGCACGGGGGTGTAAGCGGTCGGGGTCATGTATGACAGTGGTGCACGGGACGGATGCCTATACGTCGCCATCCCTATGCGTATACATGGGTATACTTTGTTTAGATACGGGTTTGGATATGTACGTAGACGGGCTTATGAGTTCAGGAGGGAGGGGGTTGTACTGGAGAAACCTCCATAAAACAATCATCATAGGAAACAACATAAGGATTTGAATCCCCAAAATTCCCATGAAAATCCTTTCAATCAAAGAGGCCCTTAAAAAAGTTGTCCAGGAAGAGTTGTGTCTCTGTCAAATATATGTTCGAGGATCTAAGTGACTCATATGGTTGTTCAAATCCTTCGAGACTCGTATGGTTGTTCAAATCTTTTGAATCTCGTCTAGCTTGCGCAGTTTTCATAGTATCCATTTCCTTGTCAAGAGTCTAGTAACTTTTGTATATTGGGGATGTTTCGATATTCTAGTTTTTAGTGGTACTAGTCCGATGTACTTTATTTGAGTAATTGGAAAAATCAGACTATTTGCTCAAAATAAAAGGAAATAAAGAAAAACAATGCCTTTTTTTTGAATCACAGCAGGTGAGCTGCTGTATTTCATTGCAATAGGAGTAGCGAGATACATGTTAAAAAACGAAGGTTGACTTAGAGAGGAAGCCATACCATGTAAAAAAAACAGCACAAACATCGAAGCCTCGTGTCCACACAACGCTAGACCACCGCTGCACTAAACACACGCCACCAAGTCCGGAGCCGCTGCTCCGACCCCCCCGCTCGATATCGAGCCGCAACGCCGCACGATCTAGATGCCTTGTAGCCCATGCTACACAAGACGACCGCTCGCAGACCACGAACGTTACGCCAAAGGCCCGGTTCCGCCGCACCGACATGCCAGCTAGACCGATCCTCAGAGTTGGATCAAGTCAGCCAGGTCAACGAACTCGCTACCCTTGCAACACCAGCACGCCACCCATGCCTTGCAAGGCCACGACCACGCCTTATATAGTTGTTGCCGCAAAGCCATCCGAGGCTGCCACCTCGGCGCATGTCAACCTCCCGGAGCCACCGCCCCGGTGTCCACTCCCCTCGACCACAAAGCAACCCACACAGCTGCCGCAACCTGTTGCACCACAGGTCAAAGACTCCAAGGCGACGCCTTCAAGAAGGTAGCGTCATAGATGTCGTCGTCGCCCGCTCCAAAGAGCTTGGGTTTTCACCCGGAGATCACATGACAATTGCGGCGGCAGGGATATCTCCACGATGATGCCTTCAGAAAGGAATACGACCCGCGAGGGCACCGCCGCCATCGGCACTAGCCGAAGCCGGAGAAAAGCTTTCGCTTGGAGTAGTATCCCCGCCGCCGGGCCACGCATGGGAGCCCGAAGAACATGAGCGCAACCAGCTGAGCAAGGGACCTTGCAGTCAACACCAAACACACCAGCATGATACAACAGCTATGGCACCTCACGCTATAGCATCAACGCCGTCATGGCCGCTGGCTATCTGCCCGAGATACCGTTTGGTCGAGATGCCGCTTGGTCGCTGGCCATCCGCCCAAGTTGCCGTTTGGCCGAGATGCCGCTTGGCCGTCATCCGCACGACCGCCCGAGTTGCCGTTTGGCCGCCGTCTGCGCCAGGGCAAGGAAGCCACACCGTGGACCACCTGACCTTCACACGATGCGGTCGTCGCCACGACCGGAGCTGTCGCCCCGGCTTCCACCCGCAGCCTCTAGAGCTTGTAGTTGTTGATGCGCCCGCAGCAGCCGCGGCCTGCCAAGCCCATCACAGGCCCAGACCGAACCCTCCTTGCCGCACCACTTCCCTCAGCTCCGCCCTGCTGCGCCCGCAGAAAACAATGGCTTTTCACATACGGCAATAGATTAAGGCACCATTAATAGAAAGTTGTCGTGATTTTTTGTACAGGCCTAGGCGCCTAGCCACTAGCGGGGCTCCAACAAGATAATTGGCGGGCTAACTAAAATTAGCGTCGAAAAGGAGTACTAAACAGAATAAACAACCCAAGTGCTAAAAAGTGCACGGGGGATCGTTAGGTCTTCCGAGCCATCGATTGTTGTCCGTCGGATGAAGCATGATGAAGGCCCGCGATAACGATCCTTCCGACAGCGATTTGGAAAGCGACAGTGGTGGCTGCCTCCTGTAATCCCCATTTCCGTCATCTCTCTCTCTCTCTCGATTACCACCAATAGCACCTCTGTCGCCGGCCTCCACCAGCGCCGCCACCGGCCCTTCTTCCCCAACTCCGTCGCGTTCCCCACCTCAGTTCCTCCCCCTCCAGGCTCCTGCACCCTCCTTACTCTCGCGCCCCGCACTCCCCGACGTCTAACACTTACCCGCAGACAATCCCCTTTCTCATCCCCTCAATCAATTCATCCGAGCATCGCCACCCTAGCCTCGTCGGCAAGCCCCTCTATCGGCTGCGTGAATACTTAGAAGGAAGGGAGCAGCACCAGGGGATTCGAAACCCTAGCATATCACACGCAGGGGCGAGGGCGTGGCACTTAGCGATGCAGATCGAGTTGCATTTATTGATTTGCCGGTTCCTTCATAATTTAGAGCTCTTGTCGTTGCATTCTGCATGATCTGCTGATCCTTATGCTGTTGCATTCTTTTCTCCCACTAAGGTAAGAATTTCTTCCATAATCTGACTCCATTCACACCAATTATAAACTTTGCATAAGAATCCTAACATGGTGCTGGCATTGTGTCTATTACTGGATAACATGCATTTGCTTATGTAGGAATATCACTCGTTTCTTACCTTGGTTCTCGTGATACACTTGATAGGCAAAGTTCACTTTTGTTGCTGATAAAATGAGTGTGGAAGTTATTATGAAAAATGTCGTGTCTCTTGTGTCAGGGAGGAAGCTACCTTCATGCTAGATGTGTGCCTGTGCAGCACGTTATTAAGCATGTCATAGTGAGTGCTTTCTTAAGGTCTTTAATTTGATTGTTTGTTCCTATAAGAAGCATTGGAAGTGAAACATGGGTGTACGGAGAACTCTATTTTGATTATGTAGGAGCACGCTGATAAGGCATTGAAGTACTTCGTCAGTGTTGATCCCGGTAAAGCACTTCCTCTGTTTTTGTTGAGTTGTAGTAAATATTGGTTGTTTATTATTTGCAAAACAAATTAGTTGTTTGTCATGCCAACTACCTTGCTGAATCCAGAGTCATTTTGTCAAACCTTGACACTTCTGCAATTTTGTACAGCCTTATGAATAACCCTTGGTGATCTGGTCATGACTAATACGTTGTTGCAGGGTTATTGACTAGTTAAAATCTATCATTTCATTGCCTTCAACAAGCTTCTTATAACGTACATTGATAGATATGGGAAGAAAACTGATGGAGGGGTTAACCTCTTGGGTGCCCGATCTTCACGGATCTCGTGGTCAAATCGATGGGAAAGCGAGGGGAAAGGGAGAAGGTAGCGGAAGCGAACACACACCTCGCGAAGAACACGATGAACATACGCAAAACTCACACGATACAAGGCCGATTGCTCCCGAACGGCGGCCACCGGTCCGATAGAATCCTCGCAAGGAAAGATCGGTCAACGTGCTCCCTCAAATCCACATCGGAGAGGGAAGAACACCTTGGGGAGGGTCTTGACAACTTAGAGACGAGACGTCGAACTCCAAGGCCTTGTTCAACGATGGTTGCATGATGCAAAGTCCAATCGAGGTTGGTGACGATAGTCGGTCCCCTTGGTAAAGGGGATGAGGCAAAACTAGAGATTCCACAATGGGGGTTTTCTTTAGTCTATCATCTATGCCTAAGGGATACATGAGGGGTGGGGGCTCTATTTATAGGCCAACCACATAAACAAGGGTAGTTTGGGGATAAACTAGGCGAATATGTAAGTAAAGGGGGATACATGGGCTGTGGCCCAACTAGTGCGCGCAGGCACTGACATGACCGGTAGTACCGGACTTGGGACCGGTAGTACCGGTCATCACCGGTAGTACCGCTCATGGTATCCGGTAGTACCGCAAGCCAGTACCGGGGCATCCGGTGGAGATGGCGCAGGCTTCAGTACCGGGCGGTAGCAGAGGGCGGTAGTACCGCTGACCGGTAGTACCGGTTCCGACGACCGGTAGTACCGCTTGGACCTGGCAGCTGCCAACCTGTCTTCTTCCGTCTCCTCTTCCAAGCCTCCGTCTTGACGGGCTTGATGTTCCGGGCTTCCTCCCTTTCCTTCGTACTGGTCGGTGTGAACCTATCATGCATATGTGACGGAGTATGAAGTAGCATACCATTCCATAGGGTAGGAAGGGGGCTCACATAGAGGAACGGATTCACCTTTGGAGTCCATGACGACTTGGCGTAAGTTGGAGACCAAGATGTGGTAACGACCGTAGGTCGGGCTACATCAGCTCCCCCCCTTCAAAAAGAGTCGTCCTCGACTCTACATGCTCATCACAAAGTAGAAGCGGTCGAGAGACCTTCTTGATCCTGGGGTTCACCTTATAGTCGTCCTCGGGAAGATTGACTTAACAACACTTCAATGTTCCTTCACCTTCCTTGAAGCCTACAAAGCTCACAACAAAAGCAAAGCAACACTCAAAGCGTAGCCAATTCATGAAGATTATAACATGAGTCCTCAAGTAGAAGGAAGTCACCTTAGCTTGTAGAGATAGCTCGATGAAGGGTAGCCATAGGTAACTCTCTTCGGTTCTTCTTGTCAACATATAGTCCATAGAGGTTGACGTGTATGCATTTGTACCTTCATACAACAAAGACCAAGCAACATATGTTTGTGTGTGATAGAGGAGCATGTCATTTGTGGCATGTCCATTCTTGTTCACAACATGATTAGCACAACTCAAGTATAGCAAACGGAATGCATATGCATGGTCAATGTGCATGGAAATCGTTTGAACATCATCCAAATGTGGAAACGCAAAAACTCCATATAAGATAGTAGTGGGGCACTCAAAGCAATCGAATAGCAATTTGATCAACATATTTGATGCCAAGTTAGGAGAATTTGGCAAAAACACAAAAGGAATAATATCCAAAGCAACATCATTATGTGTGCAAACCAACCATTGGAAAGAGAAATTGTTCGACATGTTGGATGTCACACACAAATCATCGAAAACAAATATCATGGGAAAATGAGTATCCCAAGCGGAAGCCAAAGTAACGTGTTTGCAAACAAACCAAATGAAAGAGAAAGTGGTCCTTATGTTTGTTGCAACAACAAGACGAGATTCTTGGAAGCTCTCATGACAATACATGTTCTTAAAGGAATTGTGGTTGCACACAAAACATCGGAAAGGTAAATTGTTCAACATTTTTGTTGCAACACACAAAGCATCATTATCTAAAGGCGAAGAAACATGCTTGTCACAAGGGAAGATAATACCATTAACATGCTTGCAAGCAAACCATAGGATAGAACAATTTGTCAACATGAAAGATGCAAAGCATGCAAAAGGTATCAGAGCTGGGTTCGATCTTGAACTCACTTGTTGGATGCTCTCAAGAGCTCTTTTTTTCAACTCGTGCTCAATCGAGGTTGACATTCTCGTGCGGGTACCTACACACATCATATGTAAAAGGAAGAACGTGTGTGCATGGTAGAGATACACATCATCCATCATTACGTATCTCTTCTTGTGCACATCACCATTAGTGTCAATCAAGTATGAAATAGATGCATGGTGAGTATGCAAGTGGGGAACATGCTTATCATGGCAATCATCAAAATCTCCAAAAAATGAGAAAGCTATGGGGGCCATCTCATTAGAACGCATATGATCAATATTGTTGCAAGCAAAACAAGTGAAATAGCAAGCATTCATCTTATCGCAAGCAACGGGAGAAATTGAATGACTAGCATGACAAGGCAAGTCCAAAGCAATTGGAGGATACACACAAGATGCATCGCATGGCATGTTTATGGCAATGATATCGCAATCAAACAATTCCACATGATCAATATTATGCAAAGGCAAAGCATCACATGGGAATGTGGATGAAGCATATGTAACGTCACAAGTATCATCCATAGCATGCATATCCTCACAATTCATCATATCCACTAGTGGGATCATGGCATCATCAACACCCTTATTGGTACATTGGTCATACCTCTCATATGAAGTGGGTGTTGTGGAAGTAGTGGCCTTCTTGTGGACGACTTCATCTTCTTGATGTATCCATGGCGTAGCATCTACCATGTACATATTCTCCATTCGAGGCATCATTGCTTCATAGCATCGGGCGTCTTCCTCCATGGAACCTAGCACAACACAAGAGAACACACTAGAGGTAGAGGGTAAGTTGTTAGAAATCGAAATGGTCTCACTTGACCTATCAACTACCACTCTCAACTCACTAGGAGTATCACTCATGCCCTCCAAGTGGAAGCACTCAATCTCACATAAGGTGGAGTCACTCATCTCACTCTTGTTCTCACTCAAGTGGGCTAAGTGGCTCTCATACTCACATGGGATTGGTACCACATCATCACTCAAGCATATGGGGGTAGAATCGGTTTCCTCAACTCCATGCGCCTCCTTTGGTGAAGGGAAAATCACATGCTCACCATTCTTGACCTTGTCGCCTTCAAGGTTGGATGCCATAAGGTGGGCATAATCGCTCTCCTCCATGGTCGAAGGGAAAATCCCATGCTCGACCGTCTCGTGGCCATCGCGTAGTAGTGGTGGAGGTAGGCTCATGCTATCCAACTTGGCGAAGTAGAGGTCTACATTTTCCTCGTTGGCGAGGTTTTGGAAGTCAAGCGTAGGCATTGAAGCTTGATGGCGTGGAGGAAGGCTTGCTCTTGGTGCCATTGTGGTGGTGGCACGAGTAGTTGAAGGTGCCCTATGATGGTGTCGACGGAGGTCATTGGCGTGCCTTGCCAATGGTTGAAGAAGGTGGCGCACTTGGTTGTCCACATGACACTCGCGACGATGATCACTTGCCTTGGCACTCTTCTTGTGCTTGTGGTGCCTTCTTGAGCTTGCTTGAGCATTATGGTTGGTGCTCATCACGAATTCTTCGTCTTTGTGGCGAAGATGCCTTTGACGATGTCTTGTATCCTCTTTATGGTGGTGATGCTCATGAGAGGATGTTTGTCGATGAAGAGTCTTGTTTCTTGGCGCCTCTTGATGTATATGATGTTTGGACGCCACTCTTGTTTGGATAGGAGTTGGAGCTTGGCGCCTTGGAGGTGATGTAGCTTGGCGCCTTGGAGATGGTGGAGCTTGACGCCTTGGAGGTGATGGAGCTTGGAGCCTTGGAGATGGTGGCGCTTGACGCCATCTAGGTGGTGGCACTTGTCGCCTTGGAGGTGGATCATCGAAGTAGGTGGTGCCCTTTGGTGTGGCACGCTTGGCCTTGAAGGTCATGGAATCTTGATGATGCGCCTCCTCTTGCTTGGCGTAGTAGGCTTCCATATCCACGCGGTGGAGGAATTCTTCATGGCTCGTGGAGGAGCCATCAAACTCGATGAAGTTCTCCGTGTCCTCCATGTTTGGCGAGGCGTCGTCGATGTCGCACTCGAAGTCGTCCATGCTTGGGGAGTAATTGTTGGTGTAGTACTCCATATCACCCAAGCATGTGGAGCCATTGTCGGTGTAGTGCTCCATAGGCTCCATGCATGAGGATCCATTATCGACGTAGAGCTCCATGTCTTCCATGCATGTGGAGTCGTCGTAGGTGTAGTGCTCCGGGTCCTCAAAGCATGCGGAGCCATTGTCGGTGTTGTGCTTCGTCATGTCCTCTATACTTGTGGAGTCGTAGTCATGGTGGCTCATCATGGATTCTTCATAGATATCATCCTTAGTTCCGGAGTCCCTAGACATGATGCACAAGACCAAGCGGTGTATATGGAAGTGGTAGTGGGAGTTAGGGATACAACGTCAAACCTTACTTTACCTTGGAAGGTCGTATCGTACAAGTGGCCACACTTGAGAGTAATAAACCAAGCAAAGTGAAGTTCACGCGGAACACCAAAACCAACTACTAACCAAAACACACACACACACACAAGGCCTATGGTGGATAGGTATGGAAAGTGGCATGTCAAGAAACAATCCAAAATCAAGATATTGTAATGGCAAGTAAAGAACCACAATGATCACAAAGCAAACAAGTCAATCCACAAGATAGGAAATATGTACAAGAAAACACACACGGTGGGATAAATGGGACTTGTGCGACGGAGAAAGTGAGCTAAGAACCAAATGATTACCTAGCGAAGACTATAAGCTCGTGTCACACAAGTATAAGGAGAGACGCTAGTTCGATCGCACAAAATTGGTGGGCTACAAGATATGCACAATAAGTACCACCTATATGATGTTTATCGAGCTTGCGCTTCCTATTCTATCAAGCACATGTATAATTCTTTCTTTTTCTCTTTTCTTTTTTTTCTATTTTTTTTATCACTCTTTTTATTTTTATTTCTTTTTCACTTGCCTCTTCCTTGTGCCAACAACTATACAAGATAACTATAAGAGATAACGCTCACAATGTTTGCTCGGAATTCTACAAGGTATCAAATGTGCATAGCCCAAGCAATCATAAGAGGAACTAGTCTCAATAGGTGTTTGTTGCTCGCAAAGATAGTGGGGTTCACAAAGGAATGCAAGTGGGGAGAAGTCGCGGGATGTTTATACCTTTTGTCGACGATCTTCACCCTTTATTGTTGGATTCCGCCTTGCTCACGGAATTTGGATGGAGTAGATAGCATGAACAACATGGATGATGATGTAGTGCTCCTTCTCCTCTTCGAAACGAGCTAAAGAACACCAAAATCCGAGTTCAAATGCAAAAGTTATGCTCAAAACGGTGAGAGGCTGAAATCTGGGAACCTGCTGTTTTTGATCAGTACCGAGCGGTAATACCGGGTTTTTGAGCGGTAGTACCGGTTGTACGAAGGCCCGGTAGTACCGTTTAGGTACCGGGGAGGTGCGGTAGTACCGGGTTTTGAGCCCGGTAGTACCGGTTGGTCCTGGGACGCCCATATTTGACGCGTTTTCGCGATTTTGGGGTGATTTGGGCGGAAAATCTTGAAGAAAAGCACCAAATCGAAGGGGAAAATCAAGGAATTAGGCCATGGGAACGCAGGGGAAGGTAGATCAACTAGTTTAGCAAGTAATCCACGGATCAAAACCTACCAAAACTCACTCAAATCACAGATCGATCCAAAACACGAATTGGGGCTGTTTTTGGTGAAATTTTCGAATTTATGGGGAAAAGACCAAATCGATGAGAAATCCGTGGCAACCAAAAGCTGCTGATACCAGATGATGGAGGGATTAACCTCTTGGGTGCCCGATCTTCACGGATCTCGTGGTCAAATCGATGGGAAAGCGAGGGGAAAGGGAGAAGGTAGCGGAAGCGAACACACACCTCACGAAGAACACGATGAACACACGCAAAACTCACACGATACAAGGCCGATTGCTCCCGAACGGCGGCCACCGGTCCGATAGAATCCTCGCAAGGAAAGATCGGTCAATGTGCTCCCTCAAATCCACATCGGAGAGGGAAGAACACCTTGGGGAGGGTCTTGACAACTTGGAGACGAGACGTCGAACTCCAAGGCCTTGTTCAACGATGGTTGCATGATGCAAAGTCCAATCGAGGTTGGTGACGATATTCGGTCCCCTTGGTAAAGGGATGAGGCAAAACTAGAGATTCCACAATGGGGGTTTTCTTTAGTCTATCATCTATGCCTAAGGGATACATGAGGGGTGGGGTCTCTATTTATAGGCCAACCACATAAACAATGGTAGTTTGGGGATAAACTAGGCGAATAGGTAAGTAAAGGGGGATACATGGGCTGTGGCCCAACTAGTGCGCGCAGGCACTGACATGACCGGTAGTACCGGACTTGGGACCGGTAGTACCGGTCATCACCGGTAGTACCGCTCATGGTATCCGGTAGTACCACTTGCGGGCGGTAGTACCGCAAGCCAGTACCGGGGTGTGGCATCCCACAAAATCACTACTAGAAAATCGCGTTGTTTTTGTGCATTGCATCGTCATGACCGCATGCTCATGTCATCATGCCGCATTGCATTTGAGCATCGTCATCATCTTGCATTTGCTTGCATAAAACTATTTGTAGAAAAACCTATTTTTGTGTTTTCTAAAACGCCCCATCTTTATTCAAACACCAAAACCCGGGTCTCCGGATTATTTTGTTTTGTCCGCTATCGGTTTGCAGAAGCTTTGTTCTAAACAAATAAAATATTAAATTATTTTAGGGGGCAGTCGAACGGGCCGATTCGACCCGAACGACCACCCCCAGAATAAAACGGTTCGCTGAAATTCCTAAGCTACCCAACCTAATCTAC
The DNA here is from genome assembly GCA_910589765.1 of Avena atlantica. Lineage (NCBI taxonomy): Eukaryota > Viridiplantae > Streptophyta > Magnoliopsida > Poales > Poaceae > Avena > Avena atlantica. The sequence goes on along the minus strand of OU342735.1, from coordinate 434,590,901 downwards.
CCACCCCTCCGGCCACCTCATCCCACCCAATCCTCTCTCGCCACCTCACCTCTATCCCTCCTCCCCACCACTCATATGCTGCCAACTCACCCCCCCAAACACCCCTCTCCTTTTCCCTCTCTCTCTCCACCCCCTAGCCACACTCCCTCCCTGGCCACACACGCACACCTCAGGACCCAACCCCACACCACGCCGACCCCGCCCTGGGCCCACCCCTGGCCCACCTGCTCCCTGCCCCGCGCCTTCCCCCCGAGAGCCCCTTCCCTCCCCCGCAGACGCGCCTCCTCTCTCCTCTCGATCCTCATCCCCGCCGCCGGTCGATCCTCGCCGCCTCCCTCTGCTACCGAGCGCCGCCGGCGTCCCCTCCGCCATCGAGCCCCGCCGCTCCGCGCCCGGTCCTGCTCGTCCCGCCGCCGGCCGGGCCCCCGAGCCCCGTCCTCCGTCCACCGCCGCCCCTGCCCGCGGCCAGGCCGTCTCCCCCGACCGCGCCTCTGCCGCGCCGGTCCCGCGCCGGCCCCGCCTGCACCCCTCCGCCGTTCAAGCTATCCCCGCCGTCCCGCTCATCTCTCCGCCGCCGCTCCATATCTCCTCTCCGGTCGCTGCCCCGAGCTTCCTCCGCAGCGAGCCCCGCGACCGCGCCCCCCCGCCGCCGGTCGCCATCCTCGCCCTCTGACCGCCGCCAGGAGGTCCTCCCCGAGCGCCGCCTCGCCGAGTCTTCCCCCCCCGCTCGCGTCTCACTCCCTCCTTCTCCCCTGCTCGACGCCCGCGGGCCCCTCTCCGGCCGTCCTCCTCCGCCCGCCGCCGGCGGCCTCCCTCTGAGCCGCCGCCTCCTTGTTTCCCCACATGCGTGGTGCCCCTCTGTCCTTGCCCTCGATCCTGCAGTGCCGCATCGTCGTGTCGTCCCTGCTCGCAACAAGATGGTGTAAAGGAGGCATGTTGCAAATGCTTTGGTTTTTGGGATTATGATATAAGCTAAACTACTGAAGATGTTGGTGTTTGACTTCGATAAGACAAGGTGATGCTAATCGATGGATTTTATCTCTTGACAAGATGTCTGGGACATGGATCCGATGATCAAGACCAATGTGCCGATGCGGTGTTTGTGTTGTGGTGCCCTCAACGTTGTCGGGAAGATCATGTGCTACGGCTGCTCTTGGCTCCCGTGTGATGTTTGGTGTACGACCGGCGCCGAAGTCCAAGACTGACACCGTCCATCGACCTACAACCCGAGTACGCCAATATGGAACCGAAGCTGGTGCCCCAAGATCTCCGACATGGATCCCCAAGTTCACCGACACGGCACGCCAAGACCTCCGTCATGGAAACCGCAGGATCCATTCCCGGACCCCGAAGACCGATCCCGGCGAGACCAAAACCGTCGAACCCTCGGAACCCCAAGATCGCCGAGTCCCCTATGTGTGACCCCTTTATCCGAGACCCTATTTTTATAATATTACATTATCATCTTGTTACATCAAAATGTTCATGTTTTGCATGCATATTGTGGGTGTTTGGGGCTATTTCGAAGATTCACCTAAATTAAATATGGGGCCCATATGCGGGCAAATCTAGTCTCATGTCGGCCTCATTTAAATTGATGTAGCGAACCGGTGCTATATTTTGGCCATGTTAATACAACATTTAATTGCGGGGTAGTTAAACAACTTGAACCATTTAATTAATTGTCGGGACCACGGTTCCGCTTAATCTTGCCTAATTGCATCGCACCTTTGCCATGTCATGCATCATACATGCATCATGCCCGATCTTTTGCCGTAGTATTAAATAGTGCATCCGGTGTTTCTTATAGTGTTTTGGTTCTTCGCGGATAAGGCCGTTGAGTTGATGTGAGCTTCGCCCCGATCTTCGGATGAACCTTCGGCAATGTTATCAGGCGAGCACCTCCCCCTTTCTACCTATCTTACTTTTATAGTATTTATTCCCTCCTGTTGATCTATTGCTATCTGTGTTGCGATGCTCTAGTTTCGTACCCGTGTTATCCCTCGCAGCCTTATATTGCCTTGGACACCTCCTATTACCTGTTGTTTGGTAGATAGTTGGACTTGCGCGTCGTAGTCGCTTGCTCAAGTGCTGTTGCGTGTCGTCAAGTGCCACAGTTGTTGGTGTGTGGCCGCATGTTGATGTTGGAGATGATCATGGTTTTACTTATCGTTCACTTTAATTCCTGTTTAACAACTAAAATTGAAGTAAGTAAGCAGAGGCATCTGTGGGTGATAGATAATATTTGGTTTCCGACCGCCCACTTGTGTCCCGTAGGACCCCGAGTACTTGATACCTGTTCCTTGAATATTCGCGCTATCCACATACGGGGAATTATGGGACCCCCCTTAGCCAGAGCTTGATTCATTCTTATTTCTTGGGGCCACAAACTAGTTTGAGGTTTTATTTACTATCCTGTACTTATGCCATGCTTTACTGCTTTATTTACGATTGTGCGAGGAGCACACTGTACTGTTTAGGAATTGTGACCCGTTTACGCGGTATCGACAAGCCCAGTTTTGGGTTCCCAGTCGCTTACAGCCGGCCCCACAAACCTCGGGTCCGTCTCGAAGTCAGCTAACTTCGTTGCGGGTGTACTCCAAGGGGTGGCCCCCTGAAATATTTATGAATCTTGTGATTGCTCTGTCGTGAAAGCCTCGTTGGGTTTTGATTTGGTTTTTCCGAGGTCGATCGTGTGTGTGTTGCTATTTGTGCACCCCGGCCGGGTTAAAACTTTCTGAAAGCCGTGTCCGCGGTTATGGACGACTTGGAGCACAGTATCTCGACCATAGACAACTATAACTAAAGTAGTATTATAAATTTGACTTTATAATGACTAGTAATCAGCTTCACTATGATGGAATGACTAAATAAAACTGTCTACAATTGCTTGCTTGGGTTGTCGCTTGCGACCATTGTATCTGACTAGTAAGTATTGCAACTACAACGGAATGGCTGAATAAAAGTACCAACAACTGCTGGGTTTTTGGGTTATCTCATGCTATTTGTATCTGACTAGTAAGTGCCGCAACTACAACGGAATGGTTAACTAAAATGGCCCACTGCTTATCTTATCAGGATGACTATCTATACCTGACTAGTAATTGCTGCAACGATAACCGAATAAATAAAAATGCCAACTGTGTGAGTTCCTCGGTTGACTTCCTCGATCGGTGTCGAGGGGGAAACGCCAGGATGGGTTTGATTGGTGGTAGTATCAGGTTGGTTCCGAATAGGTCTTTCTTACCCCTCTCTGATTGCCGCCAGTTGTATCGAGTCTCTATAGGTTGTTTAGTGCATGCTGCCGCTGCCGCTTCTGTCCACCATACCTGTGTAGGCGAGGACCGCCGAATTCTAGCCTCGCCGTGTACTGGCCTCAGTACTGACGCTCCTCTTTTTCCTTTGCCCTTTGTCGGCACCCCTTTTGTTTAAGCAGGTTTTGAGATCGACGTCGTTAGCAGGGTTACCCTTCCGGCTTGGCCTGGGCAGGGTTATGGACGCCACTGGTTATTCTTCAGGGCTCTTAGCCCCATTTGCATCTTGTCCGTAGTCGGACGCTCTATCATTTTCAAGGTGATTTGGATCTTGTATATTCTATCTGTATTCTTGACTCATTGAGTCGCTGTTATATATATATCTGTTCTGTGGGTCCCATCGAGGACTGTTGTGTAATGTTATTACTTTGTTTTCCACCCGCACGAAAGTGCCTGGTGGGCACCTTTGAATCGTTTCTATGCGGGTTTGGCGGGTTTCGCTAAAACTTGCATAGGGTCGATTCTGAGGGTGTTACAGAGTGGTATCAGAGCTCAGCAGTTGCGATACCCCACAAGTCCAGCCTGTAGGATAACCTAGCTAACGGCCGAAGTAGAGTGTCAAAACTATTTTGGAAAAATCGGTTGGATAGTTCTGATTAGGTCTGATTTTACTCCTTACCCCTCTGCTGCTCTCCTCTCACCTATGCGTGTTTTGAATCCGCTCTCTTCTCTCTCTTCGAGTCCAGGATTTCTCGTGGTTGGGTTCCGTCGTACCTTCAGGGTTTCGCTTCCTCCTTTGATAACGGTGTTCTACCATCCGGTGTTCATGCTGTCTGAGAATTCCGTCTACTGTGGTACCATTCTTTGTTCCTTGTTTGTGCCTTCCGGTGTTTTCCGACGCGACGACATCATCTACGCCAGATCCGATGCAGAGTCTGCATCACTCCTTTGTTTCCGAACCTCGCTTGTCGAGATCTTCAGTCTGATTCCGAGAATGGTTGCACGCTTTTCCACTGATTGTGCAGAGTAATAGTTTGGGTGCGTGATGGATTGGCCCCCATGCCGACTACCCCTTCTATTCGCTTTTGTACCTTGAAGTGGATGGGGATGCATCGGTTCCCTCTTTCTATCGAAGTTAGGGGTGGCTTTATTTGTTGATACCTCTACCTTTAACCTTTTGCTCCCGGAGTGTTCCCTCGACGATCACGGACAACGACCTCTTGTTAGTGGTGTCGCGAGGATCTACACGAAGCGAGAAGACGCAGATCGCCGATCTTCTTTCCGGTACCATGAGGCGGATCTCGAGGGCGAGATCCATTGTTAGTGGTGTCGAATTGTGGCATCCCGCAAAATCACTACTAGAAAATCGCGTTGTTTTTGTGCATTGCATCGTCATGACCGCATGCTCATGTCATCATGCCGCATTGCATTTGAGCATCGTCATCATCTTGCATTTGCTTGCATAAAACTATTTGCAGAAAAACCTATTTTTGTGTTTTCTAAAACGCCCCATCTTTATTCAAACACCAAAACCCGGGTCTCCGGATTATTTTGTTTTGTCCGCTATCGGTTTGCAGAAGCTTTGTTCTAAACAAATAAAATATTAAATTAATTTAGGGGGCAGTCGAACGGGCCGATTCGACCCGAACGACCACCCCAGAATAAAACGGTTCGCCGAAATTCCTAAGCTACCCAACCTAATCTACCCACCCCTCCGGCCACCTCATCCCACCCAATCCTCTCTCGCCACGTCACCTCTCTCCCTCCTCCCCACCACTCATATGCTGCCAACTCACCCCCCCAAACACCCCCTCTCCTTTTCCCTCTCTCTCTCCACCCCCTAGCCACACTCCCTCCCTGGCCACACACGCACACCTCAGGACCCAACCCCACACCACGCCGACCCCGCCCTGGGCCCACCCCTGGCCCACCTGCTCCCTGCCCCGCGCCTTCCCCCGAGAGCCCCTTCCCTCCCCCGCAGACGCGCCTCCTCTCTCCTCTCGATCCCCATCCCCACCGCTGGTCGATCCTCGCCGCCTCCCTCTGCTACCGAGCGCCGCCGGCGTCCCCTCCGCCATCGAGCCCCGCCGCTCCGCGCCCGGTCCTGCTCGTCCCGCCGCCGGCCGGGCCCCCGAGCCCCGTCCTCCGTCCACCGCCGCCCCTGCCCGCGGCCAGGCCGTCTCCCCTGACCGTGCCTCTACCGCGCCGGTCCCGCGCCGGCCCCGCCTGCACCCCTCCGCCGTTCAAGATATCCCCGCCGTCCCGCTCATCTCTCCGCCGCCGCTCCATATCTCCTCTCCGGCCGCTGCCCCGAGCTTCCTCCGCAGCGAGCCCCGCGACCGCGCCCCCCCCGCCGCCGGTCGCCATCCTCGCCCTCTGACCGCCGCCAGGAGGTCCTCCCCGAGCGCCGCCTCGCCGAGTCTTTCCCCCCCGCTCGCGTCTCTCTCCCTCCTTCTCCCCTGCTCGACGCCCGCGGGCCCCTCTCCGGCCGTCCTCCTCCGCCCGCCGCCGGCGGCCTCCCTCTGAGCCGCCGCCTCCTTGTTTCCCCACATGCGTGGTGCCCCTCTGTCCTTGCCCTCGATCCTGCAGTGCCGCATCGTCGCGTCGTCCCTGCTCGCAACAAGATGGTGTAAAGGAGGCATGTTGCAAATGCTTTGGTTTTTGGGATTATGATATAAGCTAAACTACTGAAGATGTTGGTGTTTGACTTCGATAAGACAAGGTGATGCTAATCGATGGATTTTATCTCTTGACAAGATGTCTGGGACATGGATCCGATGATCAAGACCAATGTGCCGATGCGGTGTTTGTGTTGTGGTGCCCTCAACGTTGTCGGGAAGATCATGTGCTACGGCTGCTCTTGGCTCCCGTGTGATGTTTGGTGTACGACCGGCGCCGAAGTCCAAGACTGACACCGTCCATCGACCTACAACCCGAGTACGCCAATATGGAACCGAAGCTGGTGCCCCAAGATCTCCGACATGGATCCCCAAGTTCACCGACACGGCACGCCAAGACCTCCGTCATGGAAACCGCAGGATCCATTCCCGGACCCCGAAGACCGATCCCGGCGAGACCAAAACCGTCGAACCCTCGGAACCCCAAGATCGCCGAGTCCCCTATGTGTGACCCCTTTATCCGAGACCCTATTTTTATAATATTACATTATCATCTTGTTACATCAAAATGTTCATGTTTTGCATGCATATTGTGGGTGTTTGGGGCTATTTCGAAGATTCACCTAAATTAAATATGGGGCCCATATGCGGGCAAATCTAGTCTCATGTCGGCCTCATTTAAATTGATGTAGCGAACCGGTGCTATATTTTGGCCATGTTAATACAACATTTAATTGCGGGGTAGTTAAACAACTTGAACCATTTAATTAATTGTCGGGACCCCGGTTCCGCTTAATCTTGCCTAATTGCATCGCACCTTTGCCATGTCATGCATCATACATGCATCATGCCCGATCTTTTGCCGTAGTATTAAATAGTGCATCCGGTGTTTCTTATAGTATTTTGGTTCTTCGCGGATAAGGCCGTTGATTTGATGTGAGCTTCGCCCCGATCTTCGGATGAACCTTCGGCAATGTTATCAGGCGAGCACCTCCCCCTTTCTACCTATCTTACTTTTATAGTATTTATTCCCTCCTGTTGATCTATTGCTATCTGTGTTGCGATGCTCTAGTTTCGTACCCGTGTTATCCCTCGCAGCCTTATATTGCCTTGGACACCTCCTATTACCTGTTGTTTGGTAGATAGTTGGACTTGCGCGTCGTAGTCGCTTGCTCAAGTGCTGTTGCGTGTCGTCAAGTGCCACAGTTGTTGGTGTGTGGCCGCATGTTGATGTTGGAGATGATCATGGTTTTACTTATCGTTCACTTTAATTCCTGTTTAACAACTAAAATTGAAGTAAGTAAGCAGAGGCATCGGTGGGTGATAGATAATATTTGGTTTCCGACCGCCCACTTGTGTCCCGTAGGACCCCGAGTACTTGATACCTGTTCCTTGAATATTCGCGCTATCCACATACGGGGAATTATGGGACCCCCCTTAGCCAGAGCTTGATTCATTCTTATTTCTTGGGGCCACAAACTAGTTTGAGGTTTTATTTACTATCATGTACTTATGCCATGCTTTACTGCTTTATTTACGATTGTGCGAGGAGACACTGTACTGTTTAGGAAGTGTGACCCGTTTACGCGGTATCGACAAGCCCAGTTTTGGGTTCCCAGTCGCTTACAGCCGGCCCCACAAACCTCGGGTCAGTCTCGAAGTCAGCTAACTTCGTTGCGGGTGTACTCCAAGGGGTGGCCCCCTGAAATATTTATGAATCTTGTGATTGCTCTGTCGTGAAAGCCTCGTTGGGTTTTGATTTGGTTTTTCCGAGGTCGATCGTGTGTGTGTTGCTATTTGTGCACCCCGGCCGGGTTTAAACTTTCTGAAAGCCGTGTCCGCGGTTATGGACGACTTGGAGCACAGTATCTCGACCATAGACAACTATAACTAAAGTAGTACTATAAATTTGACTTTATAATGACTAGTAATCAGCTTCACTATGATGGAATGACTAAATAAAACTGTCTACAATTGCTTGCTTGGGTTGTCGCTTGCGACCATTGTATCTGACTAGTAAGTATTGCAACTACAATGGAATGGCTGAATAAAAGTACCAACAACTGCTGGGTTTTTGGGTTATCTCATGCTATTTGTATCTGACTAGTAAGTGCCGCAACTACAACGGAATGGTTAACTAAAACGGCCCACTGCTTATCTTATCAGGATGACTATCTATACCTGACTAGTAATTGCTGCAACGATAACCGAATAAATAAAAATGCCAACTGTGTGAGTTCCTCGGTTGACTTCCTCGATCGGTGTCGAGGGGGAAACGCCAGGATGGGTTTGATTGGTGGTAGTATCAGGTTGGTTCCGAATAGGTCTTTCTTACCCCTCTCTGATTGCCGCCAGTTGTATCGAGTCTCTATAGGTTGTTTAGTGCATGCTGCCGCTGTCGCTTCTGTCCACCATACCTGTGTAGGCGAGGACCGCCGAATTCTAGCCTCGCCGTGTACTGGCCTCAGTACTGACGCTCCTCTTTTTCCTTTGCCCTTTGTCGGCACCCCTTTTGTTTAAGCAGGTTTTGAGATCGACGTCGTTAGCAGGGTTACCCTTCCGGCTTGTCCTGGGCAGGGTTATGGACGCCATTGGTTATTCTTCAGGGCTCTTAGCCCCATTTGCATCTTGTCCGTAGTCGGACGCTCTATCATTTTCAAGGTGATTTGGATCTTGTATATTCTATCTGTATTCTTGACTCATTGAGTCGCTGTTATATATATATCTGTTCTGTGGGTCCCATCGAGGACTGTTGTTTAATGTTATTACTTCGTTTTCCACCCGCACGAAAGTGCCTGGTGGGCACCTTTGAATCGTTTCTATGCGGGTTTGGAGGGTTTCGCTAAAACTTGCATAGGGTCGATTCTGAGGGTGTTACACGGGGCATCCAGTGGCGATGGCGCAGGCTTCAGTACCGGGCGGTAGCAGGGGGCGGTAGTACCACTGACCGGTAGTACCGGTTCCGACGACCGGTAGTATCGCTTGGACCTGGCAGCTGCCAACCTGTCTTCTTCCGTCTCCTCTTCCAAGCCTCCGTCTTGACGGGCTTGATGTTCCGGGCTTCCTCCCTTGCCTCCGTACTGGTCGGTGTGAACCTATCATGCATATGTGACAGATTATGAAGTAGCATACCATTCCATAGGGTAGGAAGGGGGCTCACATAGAGGAACGGATTCACCTTTGGAGTCCATGACGACTTGGCGTAAGTTGGAGACCAAGATGTGGTAACGACCGTAGGTCGGGCTACATCAAAAACTCTTATCCATTAGTACTATAAATGCCAGAAGCGTGCCAATTTAGTAAAGTTGCTTATCGCCAAAAATCAAGTTGCTTATACCGTCAACTAAGTTGTTTACTGTTCATGATTAAGTTTGTTTTTTGCATATCCATGGACCATGGTTGCTGTACTGCTTCGCTAGGTAATGATCTAACTAATCAGTTCTAGGTATGGGAAGAAAATCCTCATTCATTACTACTACAATGGCAGGAGCTTGCCACTTTAGTTAAGTTGCTTATACCCATAAATCAAGTTACTTGTACTGTTAAGTAAGTTGTTTATTGTTCATAATTAAGTTTTGTTTTTCCAAATCCATGGACTAGGGTTATTTTTACATTTATTACTTTATTGATTCACGCATAGGATGAGTAGGTTTACCTTGCTAATTAAGTTGCTTATCGTTTATTGATTTGTTTTAGCATACTCGTAAGTGGTTTTATACAACATACTTGGTTATTTCCATCATTTAATGTAAGTTTTTTTGCTTATAGTCAAATGCCCCCAAGTAGTGTATTGATTTAATTAAGTTGCTTCTTTCCATATCACTAAGTTGTTTTTTTATGAAAATTAAGTTGTACACTGACATTTTAAACTTTCTTTTTATCATCCCCTGAGTTGTATACTGATTTTAATAAGTTGTTTTATCTAGCATACTTAAGTTATTTCCATCATTTAATCTCACGGTGGCCAGTTTGTCTTAACGAGCCACCGTTTTCTGGCCGTTCGATCGACTCGATCAAGACCGTGTGTCCCGATGTCACGACAATACACACGATCCCCACCTACCTCACCTCCAGTCCCCATCGCGCGCCGCCCCCACACTCCACTTTCTATGACACTGACGACCTCCTAGAAACCCGCACCTCCGACCCCCTTCCCTCTAGATCTGCCAGCGCTGGCGCATCTCCTCCTTACCCTACCTCGAGCTACACCGGCATCAGCCCTCCTTCCCCGTCGTCAATGTAGCACGGAACGGCCGCCGACAGCACCATACCTACACCTAGCGCCGCCTGGTGCTCCCACCTCCACCTCATGTCATCGGGTGCCCCCACCTCCACATGGCGATGTTGGAGCCCCACCTCCAACCTCCGTCCTGCAGCGCGGGCGCGCAATTCACAGCCCGCCCCTCCCAACCTTCTCTCCTTCTCGCAGATGCGGCCCATCGCGCCTTGTCCTTCTCCTTGGCGCCCCCTCCCCCGTGCCCTCGTCCTGGTCGCAGAAGTTGGACGCTCCACCCCTGTCTTTTCTTGACCACCTGTGGCCCTGCCTAGAATCCACCGCGCCGTCGCCCAGACTCTCTCCTCCACTCCGCGCCACGGGGGACGCCTCCCCTTGGTGGAATCCTACTTGCGGCGCTCTGGACTCCCCCGAGCACCCCTTCTGTCCAGGCCTCTTCGGTGCTTCCACTACAATCCCTAGACACCACCAGCGTCCTCTCAAGCGCTGGCTTGCATGATTGAACTATGCACCATCTCCACTCTCGTGGTTGATCTGCCACCCCTCACAATTCTCCATTGTTGCCTCTTCAGCCACCCTCCCTAGCGGTGGCGGCGAGTTGTGATGTTAGACGGTGTGGCGGTGTGATCATCTAGGGTGCTTTATGTATGCGAGGATGATCATCCTCCAGTCGCTGCAGTGACAGCCATGGCGGTTGTGTGTGCAAGGAGGAGCAGCTTCGTCCACTACATCGATAACCATGCATGGTGGATGATTTGTGACACACGGATCCGTACCCATGGTATGACACAGCGCCTCCTGAGTTCCATCATGCCTCTTGGTTCGGCCACCGTAGACGCAATAGTCACCATCTGCACGGGAGGCCGGAGGGCGAGACAAGCCTATGGGCTGCCACATCGACACCTACGTCATCGACAACCTCTGTTCAGGCTGTCACATCAAGTGCGCCTGCACTGGTCAGCAGACCTTCTGGAATGGCTCCAAAGAGTAAGTTGGGTGTTTCCTGCAGTTTATCTTGGCATGCATCAGGTGTTCGTCGAATTGTCTTGCCTGATAGTCTAAATGCATAAAGTTTGCACCTTGTTGAGTTATTGTGCTAGTGTCCTTTATATATGAAACTGCATACTTAGTTTAGATGATTTGGTGATACTTTATCCCTACTTTATACTCTTGGTGTTGCTATGTTGTGGCCAACTCCACTAAGAGGTGCTTCATGCGGCACTCCTGACCGCATCGAAAATTGCACCCACCAGCATGTGCTTGCACTAGCAGGTCCCTTCCCTTCGTTCTTCCTCCCATCTATGCGCATATGTCCCCTTCTTCCTCCCGGGATCACCATAAATGCATAGGCGCCTTCACACATTGGCGGTTAATTGAGCTAACAGTGATCCCCTCGAAGGAATATGATCAACATGAATAAGTATATATGCTGAATAAAAAAACTAAATTAGAATCAATATACAAATCAAGGGATGAAAAAAGAAACTTATTTTAAAATATTCGGTGCACAACTTAATTTTCCTGTAAAACAACTTAGTGAAATGGGAAAAAGCAACTTAATTAAATCAGTATACTACTTAGGAGGGGATTTGATTAAGTAAAAAACTTAGATTAAATGATGGATACAACTTAAGTATTCTAAATGAAACAACTTAATTGGAATCAGTATACAACTTAAGGGACGACAAAAGCAACTTAGTTTAAAATCATCAGTGTACAACTTAATTTTCATAAAAACAACTTAGTGAGAGGTGAAAAAGCAAATCAATTAAATCAGTATACTACTGACAGGGGGATTTAAATATAATGATGGAAACAACTTAAGTATGCTAGATAAAATAACTTATTAGAATCAGTATACAACTCAGGGGATGGAAAAAAACTTAGTTTAAAATCATAAGTGTACAACTTAATTTCCATGAAAACAACTTAGTGACATGGCAAAAAAGCAACTTCAATAAACCAATACACTACCTGGGTGGCGTTTGACTATAAGCAAGAACTTATGATGGAAACAACTTACGTATACTGGATAAAACAACTTAATTAGAATCAGTATACAACTGAAGGGGTGATAAAAGACGACTTAGTTTAAAATTGTCGGTGTACAACTTAATTTTAATTAAAACAACTTAGTGAGATGGCAAAAAACAACTTAATTTAATCAGCATGGATTTACATAACGTACTAATGGAAAACTTAATGAACTAGTCATATTGTGATCGTCAAGATCGTAAGAAAATCAATTTGCTCACTGCCCTTTTTTGTTGCTCCCGTTCCATGCAACTCTTCAGAATGTTCGCTAAAAAAACCTCCAACGTTGCTCATCGAACAAGCTGGCCACAACATAGCAACACCAACAGTATAAAGTAGGGATAAAGTATCACCAAATCATCTAAACTAAGTATGCAGTTTCATATATAAAGGACACTAGCACAATAACTCAACAAGGTGCAAACTTTATGCATTTAGACTATCAGGCAAGACAATTCGACGAACACCTGATGCATGCCAAGATAAACTGCAGGAAACACCCAACTTACTCTTTGGAGCCATACCAGAAGGTCTGCTGACCAGTGCAGGCGCACTTGATGTGACAGCCTGAACAGAGGTTGTCGATGACGTAGGTGTCGATGTGGCAGCCCATAGGCTTGTCTCGCCCTCCGGCCTCCCGTGCAGATGGTGACTATTGCGTCTACGGTGGCCGAACCAAGAGGCATGATGGAACTCAGGAGGCGTTGTGTCATACCATGGGTACGGATCCGTGTGTCACAAATCATCCACCATGCATGGTTATCGATGTAGTGGACGAAGCTGCTCCTCCTTGCACACACAGCCGCCATGGCTGTCACTGCAGCGACTGGAGGATGATCATCCTCGCATACATAAAGCACCCTAGATGATCACACCGCCACACCGTCTAACACCACAACTCGCCGCCACCGCTAGGGGAGGTGGCTGAAGAGGCAACAATGGAGAATTGTGAGGGGTGGCAGATCAACCACGAGAGTGGAGATGGTGCATAGTTCAATCATGCAAGCCAGCGCTTGAGAGGACGCTGGTGGTGTCTAGGGATTGTAGTGTAAGCACCGAAGAGGCCTGGACAGAAGGGGTGCTCGGGGGAGTCCAGAGCGCCGCAAGTAGGATTCCACCAAGGGGAGGCGTCCCCCGTGGCGCGGAGTGGATGAGAGAGTCTAGGAGACGGCGCGGTGGATTCTAGGCAGGGCCACAGGTGGTCAAGAAAAGACAGGGGTGGAGCGTCCAACTTCTGCGACCAGGACGAGGGCACGGGGGAGGGGGCGCCAAGGAGAAGGACAAGGCGCGATGGGCCGCATCTGCGAGAAGGAGAGAAGGTTGGGAGGGGCGGGTCGTGAATTGCGCGCCCGCGCTGCAGAAGGTTGGAGGTGGGGCTCCAACATCGCCATGTGGAGGTGGGGGCACCCGATGACATGAGGTGGAGGTGGGAGCACCAGACGGCGCTAGGTGTAGGTATGGTGCTGCCGGCGGCGGTTCCGTACTACATTGACGACGGGGAAGGAGGACTGATGCCGGTGTAGCTCGAGGTAGGGTAAGGAGGAGATGCGCCAGCGCTGGCAGATCTAGAGGGAAGGGGGTCGGAGGTGCGGGTTTCTAGGAGGTCGCCGGTGTCAGAGAAAGTGGAGTGTGGGGGCGGCGCGCGATGGGGACTGGAGGTGAGGTAGGTGGGGATTGTGTGTATTGTCATGACATCGGGACACACGGTCATGATCGAGTAGATCGAACGGCCAGAAAACGGTGGCTCGTTAAGACAAACTGGCTACCGTGAGATTAAATGATGGAAATAACTTAAGTATGCTAGATAAAACAACTTATTAGAATCAGTATACAACTCAGGGGATGATAAAAAGAAAGTTTAAAATGTCAGTGTGCAACTTAATTTTCATAAAAAACAACTTAGTGATATGGAAAGAAGCAACTTAATTAAATCAATACACTACTTGGGGGCATTTGACTATAAGCAAAAAAAACTTACATTAAATGATGGAAACAACAAAGTATGCTGTATAAAACCACTTACGAGTATGCTGAAACAAATCAATAAACGATAAGCAACTTAATTAGCAAGGTAAACCTACTCATCCTATGCGTGAATCAACAAAGTAATAAATGTAAAAATAACCCTAGTCCATGGATTTGGAAAAACAAAACTTAATTATAAACAGTAAACAACTTACTTAACAGTACAAGTAACTTGATTTATGGGTATAAGCAACTTAACTAAAGTGGCAAGCTCCTGCCATTGTAGTAGTAACGAATGAGGATTTTCTTCCCGTACCTAGAAATGATTAGTTAGATCATTACCTAGTGAAGTAGTACAACAACCATGGTCCATGGATATGCAAAAAACAAACTTAATCATGAACAGTAAACAACTTAGTCGACGGTATAAGCAACTTGATTTTTGGGATAAGCAACTTTACTAAATTGGCACGCTTCTGGCATTTATAGTACTAATGGATAAGGGTTTTCTTCCCGTATCTATCAATGTACGTTATAAGAAGCTTGTTGAAGACAATGAAATGATAGATTTTAACTAGTCAATAACCCTGCAACAAGTATTAGTCATGACCAGATCGCCAAGGGTTATTCATAAGGCTGTACAAAATTGCAGAAGTGTCAAGGTTTGACAAAATGACTCTGGATTCAGCAAGGTAGTTGGCATGACAAACAACTAATTTGTTTTGCAAATAATAAACAACCAATATTTGCTACAACTCAACAAAAACAGAGGAAGTGCTTTACCGGGCTCAAAACTGACGAAGTACTTCAATGCCTTATCAGCGTGCTCCTACATAATTAAAATAGAGTTCTCCGTACACCCATGTTTCACTTCCAATGCTTCTTATAGAAACAAACAATCAAATTAAAGACCTTAAGAAAGCACTCACTGTGACATGCTTAATAACTTGCTGCACGGGCACGCATCTAGCATGAAGGTAGCTTCCTCCCTAACACAAGAGACACAACATTTTTCAGAATAACTTCCACACTCATTTTATCAGCAACAAAAATGAACTTTGCCCATCAAGTGTATCACGAGAACCAAGGTAAGAAACGAGTGATATTCCTACATAAGCAAATGCATGTTATCAAGTAATAGACACACTGCCAACACCATGTTAGGATTCTTATGCAAAGTTTATAATTGGTGTGAATGGAGTCAGATTATGGAAGAAATTCTTACCTCAGTGGGAGAAAAGAATGCAACAGCATAAGGATCGGCAGATCATGCAGAATGCAACGACAAGAGCTCTAAATTATGAAGGAACCGGCAAATCAATAACTGAAACTCGATCTGCACCGCTCTCCCATCGCCGAGCGCCACGCCCTCTCCCCTGCGCGTGATATGCTAGGGTTTCGAATCCCCTGATGCTGCTCCCTTCCTTCTAAGTATTCACGCAGCCGACGGAGGGGCTTGCCGATGAGGCTAGGGTGGCGGTGCTCGGATGAATTGATTGAGGGGATGAGAAAGGGGATTGTCTGCGGGTAGGTGTTAGACGTCGGGGAGTGCGGGGCGAGAGTGAGGAGGGTGCAGGAGCCTAGAGGGGGGAGGAACTGAGGTGGGGAACGCGTCGGAGTTGGGGAAGAAGGGTCGGTGGTGGCGCTGGTGGAGGCCGGCGACAGAGGTGCTGTTGGTGGTAATCGGGAGAGAGATGACGGAAATAGGGATTACAGGAGACAACCACCGCTGTCGCTTTTCAAATCGATGTCGGAAGGATCGTTATCGCGGGCCTTCATCATGCTTCATCCCACAGACAACAATCGATGGCTTAAAAGACTTAACGAGTCCCCGTGCACTTTTTAGCACTTGGGATGGGCGAGTGCTCGAGTCCGGACTCCCTAGACGCTCCCATAAACAAAGAACATTTTAGACTGCACAACGCGCGATGTACTTCTCTCACAGGTGGGGGCTTTTGCACGACCCCTCTTAAATCCCCCACCCCTCGGCAAATTAGCGCACCACCTCAGTTTCAAAAGCTATTTTCTAGAGAAGTCTCGGGGGCGAATCAGAGCGGTGGAGGGATGTCGGAGCCTGATGCGGAGCGCGGAGGTCCGACGGGGAGGCGGAACGGAAGGGGCCGCGGCGGCGCTTCTTCAGAGCAGGTACTGCCTTGCATTAACTTTGTTCAGCGCGGGTATTTCGAGAAGTCCGCTTGCATCTCCACGAGGTTTGGGCGGTTGAGGCTTACGGCGCGGGATATCAGGAGGGTGTCGGCGAGGTGGTAGAGCGGGGGATGGGGGGAGAAGAAGGGGTAGATGCGGTGGTGGGGGCGAGAGGAAGAGGTCGAGGCTGTGGAGGTCGTGGTGGGGGAAGGCGAAGGGGAAGGGGAGGAAGAGAAGAAGGACGGTGGGGGGAAGGGTAGAGGGGCTCGCCGACGTTGACGAGGCGGAGGTGAGAGGAGCATATAGCGACGGGGATGTTTCTGTTGTAAGTACGTGGGGATTTGTTTCGATGGATTCCAATTTACTCGTTCTGTGCAGCCTCTGTTCCGATTGGGTGTCTAGAACGCGATTTGACGATTGATTCTCAAGCAGTGGATTGATTTAATTGAGTAACACTTTGTCGATCCTGTCTCGTTTCGTAAATACTGTTGCGTGTTTGTCCATCAAATCCAGAGAGCCTGCCCTGCATGAAATCGCTTCGATGTACATGTTGTTTACTGAAAAGAGAAGGACGGTGGGGGGAAGGGTAGAGGGGATCGTCAACGTCGAGGAGGCGGAGGTGAGATGAGCGTATAGCGACGGGGAGGTCGCTGTTGTAAGTACGTGGGGATTTGTTTCTATTCCAATTTGCTCGTCGTGTGCAGGCTCTGTGTTTTGATTTGGTGTCCAGAATTTGGTTTGAGGATTGATTCTCCAGCAGTGGATTGATTTATTTGAGTAACACTTTCGATCCTGTCTCGTTTCGTTAATACTGCTGTGTTGTCCTTCAATCCAAACAGCCTGCCACTGCTCCATTCAGTTTGCATCTACCTCTTGTTTTTTACTGTCGTGATTCGGCACCTGTAGACTGAAATCGCTTCGATATGCATGTAATGAATGTATTGTACTCTAAGCGACTCCAGGGAGTACTCCATTATATCTAATTGCCTCTAATTTTCGTTTGTCGCAGGAGGGGGGTGAGGCTGTGAGGATGCAGTCCCTGGAGGCCCTTGCGCAGGCCATCGCGAAGACTGGGGAGTGCATCCGCTCAGTTTACCCCCTGGTTGCGCACACGGCTGATTTACTTGTTTTGATAGGGAAGTTCGCCCCATCGAAAGACAAAAAGAAAGGAAAGTGCCCAGGACCATTAGTGAGAGTAACCACCACCTGCCGAGGCGCTGGCTCTGCGTTGACCAGTCTTGCCCATTGCATCAATGGTGCTTATGGTCTTTGTGATGCTATCAGCTCAGGGATCCGGTGTGTTAATCATGCTGATGGCCTACGGGCAGGCCTCGATCATGCCTCTCGTCCAGAAATTGTATTGATCACTACCCTACCTCAGGTACGCCGCAGCTGCTTTGTCCAAATACAGTCCATGACAGAACAAATCCCTAGTACTGATACCTGTGTTACTAACCTCCTTCTTTCAATGCCTCATAGTTGGAGAAGGTGCTGAGGCGCTGGGATACTACTGGCGCTCCCACATTGCTAGATGTTGGCCCAGATGTGACCATTGCGTTTGCATATCAAATCTTCAGACATCTCGGCAGGCTCGGGGAAGCTCAGCAAGACCTTATCAGGGACGGTCCGAACATGTGTCTCAGGCTGGCACAACGTGCCCGCTTGATGAACCTTCTACGAGAGCACCCTCTGCCAAGCGCTGTCAACGCAATGCTCTCTACTCAGGAGCAGGAGCAGGGAGAGGCAGCCGGCACGCGGCAGCAGTATCCAGTGCCCGGCAACCACAACAACAACAGGGTACTTCATCGGCGCCAGGTGTCAGCAGCTGCTGCATCGGTGCCACCACCACCAGCCGCCACCGCCCGGGCGCCACCACCAGCAGCAGCCGCCGCCCAGGTTCCACCACCACCACCAGCCGCCGCCCAGGAGTAGATGCCATCGTCACCAGCCCAAGACTCTTATACTCTGTTATGAATTCATGCACATTGATTGATTCATCTCTTTACTGGTGATACTATGTTCTTAGGCTACTATGTAGTCTGTCACTCTATTATCTCGAGTACTAGCTATGTTCTTGTTAATCCTGTGTTCATCAACATGACAAAAGTAATACAGTTTCTAGAACTGCTGAATTTGGTACTACACCAATAAGATAGTGATGAAGCATTTTTCTTCTTCTTAATTCGTCTCTTTTATCTGGTGGGTACTAAGTTGTTAGGCTACCATGCAGTCTATCACTCTATTGTCTCAAGTAGCTCTGTTCTTGTTAATCCTGTGTTGATCAACATGACAAAAGAAGTACAGTTTCTAGAACTACTGAATTTGGTACTACACAAAAAAAATGATACTGATGAAGCATTTGTTTTTCTGATGATTATTTTCCCATTAGACAGGCATTCAAAAATTCATGAACGTGTTCAATAGAGAAAATACAGGTTAATTGTATTAACTAAAGCATTTTTTCTGATGATTATTTTCCCATTAGACAGGCATTCAAAAATTCATGAACAACGACGCATAATCTTAATTCATCAGCCTTTTGAACGTTAATCATGTTATAGCTCATAGCGGCAAGCACGAAAACAGAACAACTATATTAGTGATTAGCCTACATCTTCATCCCAGTATAAATGAACATTCTCGAGAATGCTACACATTGGAAGTCTATAACTTATGAGTTTCGCCTGTCAATAAGATCACCCACATCTTCTGTGAATCGCCCACATTTGCTGATGAAACAAATCCATGTCTTTAAAATCCCAATTGCTGATAAGATGGGGAACTGGACATGTTAAGGTATCAGAGAATTACCAAGAGTATGTATCGCCTGAAAAAGTAAAAACAACTTCGATGTATATACAAGCCCCAGATCAAGCATCACACCAGTTTTATGAAGTGCATATGCAAATAAGAAAGTTCAAGGATTGTCTATATGTGGTAAACTTGTATAGAATAATAGCACATGTATTTCTTGTTGAATGAAGACCCACGCTTGCATTATCTTAGATGTCGGCGGTGTATGGGTTAAAATGTCAACCTTAACTAAAGTAACAAGTATGAACTAATGATGGGACAAAATTGCATGATACGGTTTGCACAATTTGGCACTCTCTGGTGTCTCCCCTGTTTGTGAACAAGTTAGTGAAGCAAGTTAATGAATTATTCTCAATCAATTGCTCCCAATGCCTCGAGTTAATGAAGCAACAAGACTACAAGTGGAACATGAACATGATAAAAGCAGGCCTTCTGGTTGCAAACACATACCGAAAAAAGTTTACTGGTTGCTCCATGATAAGCTGAAAAAATAAAGTATTCTTGTTTTTGTCTCCTCTCCTCTTGCTTTTGCCTTCTCTTCTCTTTCTTTCTAAATCTGCACTCAAATAGGGGTAATCAAAAATCAGGAGAATACAAATAAATAGCTCAGCGAAAAGACGGAGGACAATGGCATCCCAGACCTGCAGATGGACAAGATGAGAAGTGGACGAACAAGTACTCCATGATGAGCAAGATGCAGAAGTAGATGAAGAAATGGATGAACAAGTACTCCATGATGAGCAAGATGCAGGAGTAGCCGAGCAAGATGCAAGAGTAGATGAACATAATTTTACAGTGGACACAATTCAGAAGGAAAATCATACAGTTACGGACAAGCTTATCACTGAATTCGGAGTATATAGTGACAGAAAAAGACAGAAACCGTCACGTAGTTTCAGTATTGTAAGTTGTCCCTGTGTATCATACTCCTTGTCAGTAAAATTTCAGTAGCATAAGGGTTTCTACTCCTCGATACATTAACCTGGCAGCAGAAAAGATTGTTTGGCATGTGTAGAAATTTAACTTGAAAGGCCGTGTATTCTTTTTCGCCAAACCAATCAAATAGTTTCATTTCGTTGAATGCTGGTAAGACAAAAACTCCACCACTAAAGGATAAGCAATTCAAAATCTACTGAAAATGAAACAAAACTGGGCAAAAGGCATGAATATGAAGAGAAACCAGAAATTCACATACCTCAAACCACAGAGACGTTGTTTCACTTCCTGTGAAAAGATATTGATCAATGAAAAGAGTATCACCCTTCTTCACAACCTAAACTCAAGGAAAAGGTTCAGATATGCAATATGTGTTGTTTGAGTATAGAACAAGCTATTGTTACTGCCTTTTAGTGTTGTTTTGTGTTGATTAACATTTATTCTGTACATAGATTGTATAAAGATTCACATTTCTCCTGTACACAAATCATAGTACAAAAATCTGGATAAAGACTAAATCAAACTATCATAACGACACCTGTTGGAGTATATTATGCTTTGCGCCTTTGCTTATTAAAGCATGAATATCTGAAGCTTATTTGAGTATATAGTATTGAGTTATCATCATCACAACCATCCCTGCTTGGGTGACAACAAGATCATGTAACACACACAACATTAATTTAACCAGGGAACCATCTGTAGTGAGAAAATTTAGCTAGGGAATTTTTCAGTTACAAATTTAGCGAGGGAATACACACACATCAAACTGAGCAATGCTTGTATAGGATGTGTTACTGACAAAGTACTATATTTGCTTGACCATATTGTGGACATGAACACACCAAAAGATAGTAGTACAGCAATTGGAGTAAATTTTAGAAGCTACAAACTAATGCATTTAAATAAACAATTCTCTACTTATTGAATGAATGGCTGAACACACATACCTGAAATATGAAAAGAAAGTGAACCATCTTTCGATAATGTACTCCCTCCGGTCCATATTAATGACCTCAATTTTGTCTAGATACGAATGCATCTAGTCTAAATACTTAACTAGATACATACGAATCTAGATAAAATTGAGGCCATTAATATGGACCGGAGGGAGTAGCCATTTTGAGCCTCTGTTTAGACACACAGTCAGAGGGGGCATGAGGTCGTCGCGGTCATCGTGGTCGGGGAAGGATATGGCGGCGACGTACTCGCGGAGCTCAGCTTCTTTGGAGTAACTTAAATTTGCAAAAGCAATACATAGTGTCAGAAAGACCAAGTCGAATTGTACAGCTAAGCAACGATTACAGATGTCACGCATAACAATTAAGCTTCTGAACTTTATGACTGTTACACACCTGTTTCCTTGAGAGCTGATCTGCTGGATGGTGGTACATGCAGTTCATCTGAAACCTACAAGAGCCATGACTAGTGTAGTGGAAACACCGAGGTTCACGAAGCCTTTCAGGATACGGTATCTGTCCTCGTTGCTACACGACGTTAAGGGTGGGTTCAGTCTCGGTTCTATCCAAATACGAGGAGAAACTGAAACATGTTGCATGGGAAACAAACATTGAGTAATTCTTACTGCAGACAACCCAATCAATCAAGAATCATTTCTAGCGGCACACTGGAAAAAGGGATAAGTAGCCAAGTAGAGAGAAGGGGAACGGGTGGATCGATAGAGCTCACCTCGACCATCTTGGCCTGGAAGAGGCGAGGAGGAGGTCGTTGGTTCAATAGCTGTTCCACATGGTATTGCGACCTACCAATTTGGAAAGAGCATACTAAGCAGGATTGTAGGTTTCATCATGATTCGGCTCTCTACCATTGCCGGCCTAAGAACAAAGTGAGAAAAACAGTAGTTCAATAGTTGTCCATATCTTTTGTCTAAGGAAAGCATCGATGATTACTGAAGTGTCACAGCTTCGTTGCCGGTATGATTGCCGGCGTAAGGATCACGGGGTTCGCCTGAATTTGGAATAGAAAGAGAATAGAGAAAGAGAGAGCGAGGAAGACTTGATTTCTATTCCATTGTTCAGGCTTAGTTCTTTTTGATAACATGTCGTGGCTTTGTAGCTCACGCAGCACACAGGCCCACACGCACACGGCACACAGTTAACTCTTTGCGCCACTGGATCATGCCTTTGTCCGGCGGCGCCATCGTTTGGCTAAGGCGTGTCGTTGCCGTCCGTCACACTGCCCCCTGGAGAAGCAATTGCTTGTCCCCAAACAAGTACAAAGGGAAAACGTGATTTCAGTACTTTCCAGTCTTCCCAGGTCGCCGCATCTTCAGGAATGCCTGTCCACTTGACCAGTACTTGCGGAACAGCAGAATTTCCCTTGTTCACCAATCTACGCTTCAAGGCTGCTTCAGGTTCAGTATCAAGAACATCTAGTGTAGGCAGCTTAGGAAGATCAGCAAATACCGGAGTGTAGTCAGCTCTATAGTCCTTGATCTGTGAAATATGGAAGACGTTGTGTATGTGACTGGCTGCAGGGAGCTCTAATCTATAGGCTACCTTGCCAATTTTATCCAGAACTTTGTAAGGCCCAAAGAATTTGTAAGACAGTTTTAGGTATGGTCGATTGACAACCGATGCTTGTGCGTATGGCTGCAGGCGGAGCAATACCTGATCCCCTACCTGGAATTCTCTCTCCATGCGGCGTTTGCCATCCGTAACTGGGCTATCTCCAGATTTTTCTTCAGAATGGCTAGTTGGGTAGCTCGTTCAGTCAGCACACCAGAAACAGGGGAGCTTGAATCTGCTGAAATTTCTGGCATGGCGCCAAAATTGGGCTCATGCCATATAGAGCCATGAAGGGCGAGCAACCAGTTACGATATGGAAGCAAGAATTATACCAAAACATGGCAAGCGGGAGGTAGCGGCGCCATGAACGCGGAGCATCCTGAACAGTACAGCCGCAAGAACATTTCTAGACACTGATTCACGCGCTCGCTTTGGCCGTTCCTCTAGACACTAATTCACGCGCTCGCTTTGGCTTCCTCTGAGGATGGTAGGCACTGGTGGATTTGAGTTTCGTACCTAGCTTTTGGAACAACAATTTCTAGAAGGAGCTAGTGAAGATGCGGTCGCGGTCAGAAATTATTGTCCGAGACATGCCATGTAGCTTTACCACTGTGTCGATAAAATGTCGAGCTACGGATGGAGCCATGTACGGATGGCGAAGAGGCACGTAGTGCGCATATTTGGTGAAACAGTCCACAACAACCATGATCATGTTGTAGCCTTCCGAGAGTGGCAATCCCTTCACAAAATTCCATGGTGATATCTCTCCAGGCGCCAATTGGTGGAGGAAGTGGCTGTAGCACACCTGCTGGTGGCAAGTTATTGTGCTTGGCCTGCTCGATCATGCCGGTGCCGCCGTCTGCCATGACACGGTTCTTCTCGGAGGAAGGTGTAGTTGTGTTCGACATCGACATACACTATGGGAGAGTATATTTTTAGGGGCATTTTGCTTGAGGTGCATCGGAAAATGGTTTTTAGGGGCGTCTTATTTTAAGTGCCTCTAAAAAATAGATTATTTGGGGCATTTTCATGAAGTGCCTATAAAAACATCTTTTTTAGTGGTACTTTCTTCAAAACTGCTCTAGAAAATGATGAATTTTAGGGGTACTTCAGCAATCTGCCTCTAAAAAGGAATTATTTGAGGCACTTTCGCAAACTGCGGCTAAATTTTTTGATTTTTAGAGGCACTTAGAATAAACTGTCCCTAATAATAATATTTTTAGAGGCACTTTAGCAAACTGCCCCTAATAATTGTGTACCTGGTTCAAATCGGTCACTGAATCCACCACCTAGAGCTGCAGCCTCTTTCTCCTTGACGAAACCACCGGCCTCCTTATCCTCACGAAACTGTTCTTCTCCTCCCCGCGAATGACGAAACCACCGGCCGGATTGAGGGAAACCACGAATATTTACCTTCACTCTTTAATGTAAGCATATATTTTTTTATTTTAGACCATATTATGTCACAAATAATACTATTAGGCACTTATGTGGATAGCCAAATTGTGACACTTTGGACGGTCCTAGAACCAAGCATTGAAATCTTTGATCAATGATATTCTTTGAAATGTTTAGATTTTGAACTTGGAGATCACATAAATAACTCTCTCTCTCTCAAGAAGGATTATGATAATACACTTATTTTTGTTATGTATACATCTATTTCGATAGAAAGTATAGACCATTATTTGGTCGTGAATCCTAAATCCCCGAGAACGTTTTCTTTTACCCCTATTGTAGTTTTCATTATTCCCGCTACTCTTTTCTGTTTTATACAATTACTTATTTAGGTTTCGCTCTCAGACACCATTACAAACCAATCGGTGTCGTGACTCTCTTGCTTTAAATATAGGACAAATTGCCAGGCGCCATGTGTCACCATCAACATGAAAAAATGCCATTGTCTCAACTTTTAGCAATTCGGTACACTTACTTCGACATAAGAGCTCTATACTCTTGCACACATGCATACCTATCAGTAGCCTAGTGGTTGGGTCGTAGTTGGCGTATCACAGCGACCGAAGTTTGATCCCTATCAGGAATGAATTTTTAGGATTTTCACGCCGTCCTGCTTCTGCTATGTCAAAAAAAATTAAATGAGTTTGGCAAAAAGTCGCTAAAAAGACGCGCGTGTTAAGTGGCACCCATCTAAATTTCAAGGAACGAGGGAAAAAGGTTGGATCGCATCTGGTTCATCTCGCTGCCATCATGGTCTCGCGCATACCGTACTCCTGGGCCCTCCGCCATTGGCGAAACCGGCAACGTCTTCACCTGATGTGCTAAATATAGCGCGCGCAAAACATCCCTCCAGCAGAAGCTCTATAATACAGCGATGTAAACACCTTTTTTCATATATGTGTGTCAAAACAAGATCAAAGAAGACAAAAAAATAGACTAAAAATCAATCACAAAATTTCAGAGGGTCAACGTAGAGACAACTCAATCGATAGGGATTATGCATCACGCTAGCTAGCTAGCTGAATATATACGCGCGCATAAAAGAATCAATGGCGCAACCTAATTGGAGCGGGACTTGCTTGATCAGGCCGAGCTCTGCACGGGAGCGGCCAGCCACGCACGGCCCGGGAGCCAGCACATGGAACCAACGGCTACCGTGGAGTTGAGCCAGCCATGGAGGTGCTCCTCCATCCAGGTTGAACCCTCGCGTTGCTCTGGACGAGCTCCACATCTCCGGGCGACGACGACGGGCGAGGGGCGGCGGACGAGGGGCGACGCCAAGGTTCTAGCGGGCGGCGACGGCGGCTGACAGGCAAGATTCTGGGCGGCGGACGGCGAGCGGCGGACTGATAGGAACGACTCGGTGTTCCTATAAAGAGACGCGCGCTGAAATTTTCGAACGGCATTTAGGAGTGCGCACGTACGCTAAAGTTTTTCCGCGCACTCTTGAGGTTTGCCACGTGCGTTTGCTAAAGCAGTATATTTGATGTGCCGGATTCAGCATACTGGATAATTTTTTATGCGCTAGTTTACAGCTGCCACTGTAGTCCCAATTTTATTCACGCGTTAAATTGTCAGTTATTTTAGCGCACAGCCTCTTCACGGCGTTTTTCTAAGTTTCTCTAAGCACCCACGGGCACGGCACGACAGGCAAAGCTGCCGTCCCAATCACGCAGTTTATTTTTCTTTCGGAAAGAAAAATATATAAAAGGAAAAAAGGATTTACTTACTCCGCACCGCAGTCCCCACACCACGAGGCGGAGGCGGAGGACGAATCGTCTCGACTCCAGTCACTTCATCATCCATCTCCCTCCCTGTCCCTTGCATCTGCCCCCGATTCATCCAATCCCCTCCAGCCTCACGCCCTAGGGTTCGCGAGATTTTTCCTCGGTCCGCGCCGGAGGAATTCGGCGCCGGGATCGATCTCCGCGCTTCGTGAAGAGGAGGGGGCTCGATTCGGCGAGGCTAGGGCATGGGGCCGGCCGGTCGGGCCACTGGACCTGGCTGCGGGCCATGGCCGGGATCGACAACGACTCCGCGGTCGGGGGCTCGGACGCCCAGCGCCAGCCAGAGTTGACGCCCATGGAGCGCGTCGAGCAGGTTGCGCGTCTTCCCCTCCCTCATCCTCCTCTGCTCTCGTCTGATCTAACCTACCACCCCATGGCGGCGGTTGCCAGCTACTCTGTTCCATTCTCCGCGGCGGTTGCCTGGTCGGTCCTGCCTGTTCCGCGAGCGGACAGGATTTCGCAGGCACCAAGCACGATTTGCTCCTAGTTTCTTCTTTAGAGCTCGCGGTCGGTTCCCCCTTTTGGGAACTGATTGATATTTTTTCACTACAAACCGATGTGTAAAACTGGAACCAATCGTTTGCGATGCTACTAGGAGGACATGGGAATTTGTTTTGCGCCAAGAGCGTTTCTCTCAACCAGCTTGCGGTGATTGCTGGTTTACTTGCCAATTATTCATTAGGATATTCGTACACAATCTTCTAGCTTCTTCGCTAATGTGCTGCCCATTGTCTTGTGAAGGGTCATTCATCTTTCTCGATGCAGTGGCTGGAAATTTACTTGATGATGAAACAGTCTTTACGGTTCAGTAATCAGTGGGTGCTGCTAGCATTTGCAAAAATCTTTCAAGTTTGCTAACACGCCGCTGCCATTGTGTCTCCTCCCTTGCAGAAGATGATCGCCTGCGGGGTCCCAGAGGAGCAGCTGCAGGAGCACCAGGAAGGCCTGCTCATGTACCTGGAGGAGCACAGGGAGAAGCTCCACGAGATCACCACGGCGCGTATGGCGAGAGCCTCTCGTGGCTGCAGTGGATGATGTTCGACAGCGAGGCGGACGCGGTGCTCGACGACATGGAGGCCGGATGCGCGGAGGAGCAGGCCGTCTGCAGCTCCGTATGGGGCCAGAACGACCTCGCGTACCGCTGCCGGGTGCGACATCTGCGTCCCGTGCTTCCAGAACGGGAACCATGAGGACCATGACTACTCCATCATGTACACGGGAGGCGGGTGCTGCGACTGCGGGGACATGACCGCGTGGAAGCGCGAAGGGTTCTGCTCGAGGCACAAGGGGGTCGAACAGATCAAGCCTCTTCCTGAGGAGATCGCGAGCTCTGTAGGGCCCGTGTTGGACGAGCTGTTGCTGTTCTGGAAGGAGAGGATATGCCTGGTGGAAGTTCCACCTTGCGTAAAGACCTCATGCAGGATCATTCCAGAAGAGTTGACGGATTCTATTGATGACATGCTGCTTCGCTTCTGCACGTGCAGTGAGAGCCTTCTGAGTTTTGTGTCCAAGAGGATCCGCGATTTCCCGGATCTCTTAGATGCATTAGCGAGTAATGAAAGGTTGCTGGACAAGAAAGTTGTAAAAAAATTGCATGAGTTGCTGTTGAGGCTCATCATTGAACCAGCTTTGAAGTTTGAGTTTGTCAAAGCCTTCATACGCTACTACCCTGTTACGATTTCTGAAGTTATTAAAGGGATCAATGATTCTCTGCTGGAGGACTATCCACTGATACCAACCTTCTCTGTCCAAATATTACCGTGCCTTCGCTGACTACAAGGCTTGTGTCCCGCTGCACCCACCGGCCCCGCAGCACCTACCGGGTAGGCCTCCTTCTCAACCCTAAGTAGGGTTCCTCCTTTCTTGTTCTATCAGTTAGCCGGTGATAGATTGATGTGGTTGATAGATTGATGTTAGTTTATGTTGGCTTGGTATTGCTCTATGTTAGTTTACACTTGGTACCTTGTGATAGAATGATGCTCTGATCATAATCCATAAAGAATGATAGATTGATGTTGTTGATAGATTGATGCTCTCATACAATGTCAGATCTACTGAAGCTTTGCATTAGTATCCTGTACTCTGAATTTACTTTAAGTGTCAACTATGACAGTGGGTGTTACTCTTATCATAATCTACTGAAGCTTTGCAATGAACTATATAGTTGATTCCTAGCAACTCAAGTTAGGAAGATGATAGAACTATTTTAGTTTATGGAGTGTTTACATCCAACTCAAGTAGCTATCCATTTTAGTGGCTTCTGTGATTGAGCAAATCAATGTGGTGCTCAGCTGAGAATCTGATCCAGGTAGAAGCTAGTGAGAAACTAATGCAGGTGAGTATACATAATCGATGCAGGTAGAAGCTAGTGAGAAACTAATGCAGTTGAGTGTACATACTCGATGCAGGTAGTATTGTTTATTAGTAGCACATTTCTTTCTTGAGATGAACCTTCAAGAATTACCTAATACTAGTATTGTTTATCAGTAGTCAATAGACATGATAATCTAAGCCGTGTACACGTCAAGAATTATCTAATACTATGTTTTATGGCTTCCTTTCTGTTGAAGCAAGCAGCTAGCACATCAGCGAGGGGAGGAAAAGAGAGTCCATCTGTGTCAGGACCGTGTCGCCATCGTGCATGCTACCGCGAGTAGAATCCAACGTTATCAGCTAAATGTTAGTTCACACCGTGCCACATATTTATATATAGCATATGCATCCCTTGGTACTTTCTGAATATTCTCTCGGTTATTCTATGCTTTTTACTCGCATTACGCAGATGCATTGTTCTTGCTGTGAAGTAGTAAATGGGAAAAGTGAAGAACTATATTGTTGTTGTGAACTATGGTTGTTATAAGTTAGAATAGTTGCTGTGAACTACATGAAAAGATATATTGTTGTTGTGAACTATGGTTGTTATACCAAGTTACTGTTGAAAGGCTATATTGTTGTTTTTATTGTTGTGAATGGTGGTTGGTGTGAATAGTTACTGTGAATTCATAACATTATTGTTGCAATATAAACTGCCCCTAAAAAAGATTCACATTGCTAAAGTGCCTCTAAAAATAGTTGAGGCACATTGCTAAAGTGCGGATAAAAATGGTTAGAGGCACAATGCTAAAGTGTCTCTAAAAATAGTTAGAGGCACAGTGCTGAAGTGCGGATAAAAATGGTTAGAGGCGGTTTTAAAGTGCGGCTAAAAATGGGTTGAGGCGGTTTTCAAAATGCGGGTCGAGGCAGTTTCGAAAGTGCGGCTAAAAATAGGTCGAGGCAGTTTCCAAAGTGCGGCTAAAAATCCTTTTCAGGGGCACTTTTTTCAAAGTGTGGCTAACATTTTTAGCGACATGATTAAATTTAACACTTTTAAAAGTGCCACTAAAAATATATAGAGGCGCTTTGATGATTTTTAGGGGCACTTAGATGTGCCCCTAATTAACAACTGTGACGTGGTGGTAACGCTCAGCCGGTCTCGAAGTTTCCGCGTCCGTAACCCGGAGAGCCGGGCCCTGGTGGAGAAGATGAACCGTTCTCGGTCTACAACTTCAACCGAAGGCCGCACGTAGGGGGAGACGACTGTGCACGAGGTGGGCCTCTCTCCGGAGTGCATTCGCTCACTCCTGTTCAGCATGTTCCCTAACGAGGTAAACAATGTCCGGGCCCTCTGCTTCATGAGATCGATGCTTCCTACCCACCAAAGCTGCTGCGCCCAGCCATGAGCATGGGCCCTCCTGTCGTACCTCTAGCCCTTCACCCATCCTCCATGACTCCAGCTCAGCCATACACTTAGTATATCTCCACATCCACTTTCCATCGAGGAAATTGCACAAACCACCAACTATTGCTATTGTCGTTGCGTAAAACACCAAATTCACATGTTTTTTGCACAAACCACCAACTATTGGTGCAATACGCTTGCACGTAGGTTCAAATCACATATTAGATTGATTAATTGCAAATATAACGACCGGGGTCCATGAGGTAGTGATGATGTGGCGGTCAACGTGTCTTTCTCCAATGTGTCGTTTCAAAAAAAATAGAAAATGAATAAGTTTTAGTAATTAAAACAGTATAAACTACCCTATAAACTAACTAATATAGAAATGTTTGAAAGAATTTTCTTTTAATTATTGCAATTTTTTCATATTTCTTGTATAAAGTTTGAAAAACATACTAGATAATGGCACATGGATGCCACATCCTCACACCATGGGGCCCGGTCGTTAGGTTTATAGTTAATTCACTTAATATGATATTTGGAATTGTGTGCAACATTTACACCAATAGTTGGTGGTTTGTGCAAAAAGCATGTAAAGCTGGTGTTTTGCGCAATAACGACAGCAATAGTTGGTGGTTTGTGCAATTTCCTCACTTTCCATCTACCATCCCCACCCTCCTGCACGGGCCCTCCAATTCTGCTGTTTCCTGGACTTTTTTGGAGCGCGGAGTGCCCTAGAAGGGGCGAGAACCTTTCATTAATGTAGCAGTGGAGGTACAAAATTATTACAAAGGATCCATAGAATAAGAAAATAACACATGGATCCCTGGCATTTGTAGAAAGGACCTTGCTAAAGGATTGGGAATTACAATTAGTTCTTCCTCTTCCCCACTGTGGAGCAGAGAGACCAGCATGATGCAGCCATGGACGAAGTAGGGGATAACACCACTTTCCTTTGACCCGACAAAGCCCCCAGCACCTGGGATCGAAAAGGGCCTCCCAATGGAGGTTGAAGGATTGTCGAAGCATACCGACATGGATGAGGCCATCTTGGCCAAGGATTCCGGCGTCTTCCATCTAGACGCAGAGGATGAGCTCCTAGATAAAAAGGTTCTTTGACCCCAAATCCACCCCAGCCGAGCTTCGTCTATGTGAGCAACTTACCCTATCCCCACCATGGATCTCGAGGAGAAGAGGAGAGATAGAGAGGAAGACAGAGCCAAAGCAGAAGCAACACACCAACACCACATAGCGAGAAGTGGCTCACCGTCAGACCCGAAGAACCGTCCACGGACTCGGGGAGGCGGGCATAGAGGATGGCGGCATTGACAAGCCGAAGCAGCCACAATCCACTTATTGAAGAAGGCCCCACCAGGTTCACCGTCGCCGCCCAGATTCCACCTTGGAATCTCGACAGACGGCGTCAATCAGCGACAACCTAGCACCATGGAGGAACGCCAGATCAGAGGACCTCCAGATAAAGGGGAAGACAACCTTATTCTTGGAGATTTCGAGCTTCAGGCTTCGATCTTGCCACCGCCCTTGCAACCGGAACAGTGTCTCGAGGGAGAAGGATCATCGGGCGTGCCATTTCTGGCCGATGGGATCCGGCGTCCTACTCCAGATCCGTGGGACCCCAGATTTGTCCTCCGGAAATCCCTGTTACTGCATACACTACGATCTCGTGATCAGTCTGTCGTGGCACATAACCAAAAAGAATCAAAGTAAACATCCATTACTTAAGCGGATAAAATTCATACCTCAACGCCATTATGGCTAAAACAATCATCATCAACGGAACTTTAATAAAGCGTCGAGTCGATCCATGCTTTAACCTACAAGCAGCTGACCGGGAGAACGTCCTAGCTCGCATAGTCATCAACTTTACCTTCTTATTGATATATGACCAAGTTAATAGCCAGGAACAATGCTAGTGAGTACTTTGAATGTACTCGCAAACCATCTTAAGAGAATAAAAACAATAACAAGAGGATATGCAATATGGCTGTGGTAGTAGGAGGGCTCCAAGAGAGGTTCTTTTCTCAAATAGTTTCTCTTGCAGATATAGCATCTACATATCTTCGTTGAAAACTTTTGTAAACATTTTGGAAACCTTTTTGAAAAGTTCTAAAAACACTAGGATTGGGTCACTCATTTGTTCCTCCTTCCAGTCATCCCATGACCAACATTTCTCCTTCATTTACGACCATCCCATGGTCAAAGCATGTATCCTTTCCGACCATCCCATGGTGAAACATTTCCAAAGCCTTTTCTTTTCTGAAGTCCTTTTTGTAATCAAAACCAGCACCACTCTACAACAACCTTCCCAATCATCCATGACCACGGACACGGTTATTCGAATAGATTTACACTCTGTAGAGGTTGTACACTTTACCCACACCATCCGGGTACCCTGCCCTGATCTACACCGATCGTGGGTCGAGTAATTGATGAAGACTCTCCGGATGCCACTCTAGAATAGGCTCTACCCCATGAATTGTTCCTATCAACACCGGGACATCAGGGATCCACGGACCAACCGGAGTGCATTCCGACTCCTCGAGAGTGGGCACTTTCAATGAGAGGCTCATAGTATCGCCCGATCACTCACATGGGTGATCCCGCTTCCTCTAGGTGACTGTCTAACAATTGACCCTTTCTGTAAAGGAAGCCCGGAATTAGAGGGAACTGTTCCCTTATAAGTATTCATGAGAATTTCCACGCCAGAGTATCAAACATCAAGTCCAGCTCTGTCCCAATCCAGAGTAATGTGGTTGCACGGGTTAATTGTTCTGGCAAAACTGCAAAGAACCGGGTGCTTATTCGTAAACCTTTTCCCACCATCTTTTCTTTAGCATTTTATAAAACAAACCTTTTTCCTTTCTCAAAATTCTCTTGGTAGGTCAAACCTCACCAAGGTTTTGCCATAAAACATTTTTGTAAAGCTTTTTCGGGGTCTTCCCATCCTATAGTTTTGCTTCGGCTAAAACGGGGTCTCCAAAGGGGTATGGTGTTATACACCATGTACCATACTAGGGACAAGTAGGTGTCGGCAAGGATTGTACTTAGTAGTACAAATGTGTAATGGTTGCAGGAGCCAAGACACTACCAGATATAGATCATCATATAACAAAACAATAAAGTTACCATAATAACCAAAATAATACCCATCCTCATCGGTCTTCGATATAATCACAACTATCATCGTGAGGTATCATACATGCAAGCAAACAAGGGCAGAATCAATAGAAGGCATACAAACACCAATTCAATTTAGCAAACAACATACAACATATTACTCACTTTAGTAGGTTGATAGGTTGAGTTCAAAGCAATTGGAATTACTTTGGTGGCATTTGTGGAACTTGTTATATTTGTCAAATACCACTTAATAAATGGGGTTTGAACTAAGGATTGGGTTTGTATGATATCAACGTACAAAAATTATATCGACATACAAGTATTGAAATAACAAGGCCCAAAAAAGTGGTTTCATGATTTTATCAATTTTCTTTGATTTACTATGAATTTCCTAGTGATAAAGGCTCTAGTTTTAGAATTAATTCATCAGAAATGACCTGTGGTTCCAAAAATTATTTACTCTTAGGGTTAGGTAAGGTTTGATGGACCGATTCAATGTAAGTTGGAATCACTTAAAATATTTAACATAATGCCCTTGGGAAAATCCCAAAAACAATTCTAGAAGGTATTTGTCTTTTTAATCGGATTAAATCTACATGGGATTTTGATATGATTCCAAAGGCACAATCTAGGTACTTGGAATACCTTTTTGTAAAAATTGGAATCACTATTTTTAGATATAAATAATTTCTAGAGTGATTTTATTAGTGAATCAACCATGCACAAAATAGTTTAATTCACAATAAATCCTTAAAAGCTTAATAAATTTTGGGCTGCTGGGTTTTGAAGAGTATTAGGATTTGTGATATTTTTGGAATTAAGTCAATACCAATGTCCTATTTTTGTTGTTTTTACTATGATCAAACTATGGCTCCAAAAGGAATGGGACCAAAGAAAAAAGTTAGGAACATTTCATATCTATCCTAGAAAATTGGATTTGCTCCATTTGGACTTGTGAAACTTATTGGGGGATTTATCGGTTGATTAGAACACATGTTTGTAATTTAATTACTAAAAAATAACTAAATTTTATTTTTGGATGGCACTTGCTCTGCATGTTTGGACAAACACACAGGGGCATGTAAAAAATGAGATCTAGACATATTAAGTGGGTTTCCATTTTTTTACTTAATTCAAACTGCTACATATTAGATCTGAAAAAATAGAAAAAGAAAAAATGGAGTAGTGGGCGGGCTATGCTGGGGAGGGAGATGGGCCTAGATGAGCAGATTTGGCCCATGAGGGCAACACGGCGCACGAGAAGCGTGGCTTCAAAACAGCCTAGCCAAGGCTCACCCGTCATAGAAAGGGAAGGGGAGAAGGGGTACCATAAGAGATGTGCCATTGGATTAGAGGTAGAACCGACGGCTCCGGTTCATCCTCTTCCTATGGACACCTACAATGGGAGCGAACCCTAGATGAGGGGTTGGCGAGCTCGATGAGAGCTCACCTGAGGCGCGTGGAGGCGCCGAGAAGGCTGCGGGATGAAGCGGTGTGTCGCGGCGGCCTCAAAGAGGGGCGGGAAGAAGGGGTTTGACTTTAGAGGTCGTCGTGGGAGTGCACGCCGGTGTAGCCTCCTTTGGTACTTGCCGGAGCTGGCTTCTCTAGTGCATGCATGTTGCCGGGGAGAGTTCCGCGCGGAGGAGGAGGTTCTGGGGGACATAGGGATGGCAGTGGCGACGCAGCTGGGTCTCGAGCGTGTGGAGCTCGCGGGAGGTGCTCCTTTTGGACATGCAACCCGTGGGGGTGTCTCCAGTGTTCCTCTAAGGAAAGGAGGGCGGGGGCGAGTAGATCTGGCTGAGGGGAGTGAATGCCAACAGAGAAAAAGAAGGATGTGGCCTGGTTCATTATGTTGGAGATATGCCCTAGTTATTATTATATCTTTGTTTTTATGATAAATGTTTACATTCATGCTATAATAGTATTGACCGGAAACATTAATACTTGTGTGATTTGTAAACTAATTGGAGTCCCTAGTAAAGCCTCTTTATAATACTAGCTTGTTGGTTGATAGATGATCATGGTTTCCTGATCATGAACATTGAGATGTTATTAACAACAAGATCATATCATTAGGATACTGATGTGATGGACATACTCCTATAGATAAGCGTAGCATAAAGATCAAGTCATTTCATTAGTTTGTTTGCTATAAGCTTTCTGATACATAGTAACCTAATTCCTTCGACCATGAGATCGTGCTAATCACCATTACCGGATGGATACTTTGATGACATCAAACACCACACCGTAACTGGGTGGATATAAAGCTGGCATTGAGTGTTCAGAAAGTATGTGTAGAGGCACGTGGATCAAGAGTGGGATTTGTCCATCCATATAACAGATAGATATACCCTGGGACCTCTCGGTGGAATGTCATCAAATTAGCTTGCAAGCATGTGACTGGCTCACAAGAGATCACATATCACGGGAATGAGAAAATAGTACTTATCCGTAACGAGGTTGAACTAGGTATGCAGAGATACCGACAATCATACCCTCGGATAAGTAAAATATCACGAGACAAAGGGAAATTGGTATCGTATGTAAATGGTTCATTCGATCGCAAAGTAATTTTAGAAATATGTGGGAACCATATGAATTTCTAGATTCCTCTATTGGTTATTGATCGGAGAAGAGTTTCTGAGGTGACCCAGCATACCACTGCATGATGTAGTACACTATAGTCGTTTACATAACACCAATGAAACACCGTTCACTAGTATTACATCCCTTAGAGTAGTACAACAGAAACATTGCAGGTCCAAGACATGACTATAGGTTACAACTCAACTCTTTACACAAGATCCAGAGAACACTCTAGGTTAAAGAGAGAGAAAGAAACTTCTTATGAAGAAGAATCAAGAATAAATAACTCATAGCTACCATACTTATAAAACTAGTAGCTGAACTACTGGCTTGCATTGTTGCTATTGCAATACTCTACAGAAGTAGGTTCTATGGTTAGAAATTCTACTCTTATCTAATCAGCAACTTCGTCTTCACTTGAGTTGATGTATATGTTGACTTTCTTGACTTCCTTGAAGAGCTTTAGCTTTTGATGATGATTTCTGGAGCATAGCTTGATGTAGACATCGTCTGTACTGGCTTTAGAACCTAGCAAGGGTTAATAAGATACTTTAGAACCTAGCAATCTTGATGCATACTCAGCAAGTTCACTAGAAAAGGAGTGTTTGATGCACTATAGCTACAACCACAGACCATAGGTCGTAGGCCATGCAAGTTTTCGTAAACATTTCTTCAAAGGTTGCTTTTGTTCTGAAAAACTATGTCCGTCAGCCTTCACGGGTTTACCAGAACTTTCATGGAGTTCCTTTCCCGCCGCGTTCGCAGCTCCTTCCCGGAATAGGGAGTAACAAGTTACAGTTCTTACACTCTGTAGAGGTGCGTCACTTTACCCATGAGAGATCTTAGCTTTGTTGCACATCCGAATTGCAGGTTCGTTCACACTTCCTTGGTGTGAGGCCCAGACTAAGATCCAAGCCAATCACTGCCTTCTCTGTGACCCCGCATGTCTCTTTGGTGTACGGTAGCCCACCTATTGAATTACGGCAATGGCAGTACAGACCATTCAGATGCCGGAACTATCGTGGGACGTTGAGGGCTCCCACCCATATGCTGCATATCGTCTACGAATTACCATAAATAATATGCATGCTACGAGTGATAACAGCCACGACCCGCACATCCAGCTCCATGCGAGAGGGAAAAGATACAGCTGACTTCTCCGTCCCATTCCAAATATCATGGTCAACGCGTAATATACAGCGCAAGAATCACTGGCGACATTGGTTGTTAAGTCCTAGATAATATGTTCCTTTACCACCAGAACTCTTATAGTAGGTTATTACCTCATGGTAAATAACCTATAATCACATTATTAAGAAAATAGTGTTTTCTGACCATTTTTCAAATGCAGGTGATGACAACACTAGATTTGTAAAATACTTTACATAAAATAATCAAAGGACATGAGCAAGTGTGAACTTGACTTTTGTGATTGCAAGATTATGCACTCACGGTCTTCAAGACAATATAAGATCCAATAGCGGAAATCTGCATCATTGGTCTGGTAAGGACTAATGTTTAAAGAAGCAAGATGCTTTTATGCATAAGTAATGTGATGCAAGTTGATAAATGCGAATCCCGAGGATAACGTTGATCTAGGGTTTGGATACTGGAAAGAGTTTCCTTGGAATGTGTTGCCCTTTTAGATTAAGTTTCATACATGTGCTTCTTATTAAGGCTTGTGAGTGTGTGGAAAACATGTATTTATACAACAACAAAATACACAGTATGGAATGCTACTCAAGGTTGCTTACATCTTAATTGTTTATCTTCAAGTTTTTCTTTACAAATAATGTCCTTATAAAGAATTTAAGTATTAACAATCTTATTATACAAGTAAAGTATAAAGTAAGGTGTTTACTATTAATTGTCATATGTTAATTGAAGTGGCAAAATGAATAACTTTTGAAGAAAATCTTACTCAACTAAGTAGAATCATTTAAGCTTTTAAGTTAACCTTATGAGGTGTTCTTTCTAGTTAAAGTCTTTAAGTCAGAAAGAATTGTCTTTACTGGAATACTGGAATTAGTAGTATTTGAGACTTATCTATCTTGGTTTTTAACTGGGTTGGTTTGGTATTAAGATGCTTTATAATTAATTATAACAGACCAAAGTTAACTATAAAGCATATAATAAAGTCTTTAGCATTATACTTAAAGCTTTGCAAACTAAAGGTAACTTTAAGGATGTCGATAGACTTAGGGTGTATTACTTATGATACTTGTATCTTGTTCACTTTATATTATTTCCTTAGAGTTACTTAAGAATGGTATTACTTCTATTGGAGTAGTGATTTATTTATATTATAATGGTATAAAGGGATTTACCTTCTTATATATAGATGTGGTTAAGGTTTATGGATAAGTAAACAATATTATTTATTACTTATGGATTCACTTATAGTGTTTTGATTTGTTTATAAACTTGTGGTTAAAGTAAAAGAATAGGTTTTATCTCTTTACAAATTATTCTTGGAGATTTTATAATGGATAAGAATTCTTTTATAACATAATTTATACTTATGGTTGAAAGATAATTTAATAAAATTGTATTAAAACGTTTTGAAGCATTTTAACTTCATATTCTCAATATTTAAGACTAATAATATTTATTAGACTTAATTAGTTAATTTTTAGAATTATTTACAAGTTTTATTTACCTTAATATGAATTATTAATTAAGGAGATAGGTTTAATTTCAAGTTATAAAAGTGTTTAACTTTTTATTTAACTCAAAATTGGAATATTACATTTTAAACATGTAGGTATTATTTTTGTGATCATTTTGGTATATTACATTTATTTTTGTGATTTAAAAATAATAAGATATGATTTTAATAAGGTTTATTACTTTATAAATACTTAATAAATAATAAATATTGAATTAAGAGGAATAATGATGCATGATTATAGTTTTAAACTCTAATTCTTATTTTTCTAAGATGTTTGGTATTTTATTTATATTTTTAACATTCACCATTATTAAAATATTAATTATCAAAGTATTAAAACTTGATAAAGTATTTATTAAATAATATTTATTTAAATAATTATCATGATAATATTTAATAATAGTTTTAAGTTGTATATTTTATTTTTCTAAACATTTTCATATATTATATGTATTTTTCTGATTTATAAAACAAAAGATATTAAATTTACAAGATTTAATCATTTTATTTTATTTCTGGAATATTTGAAATTTGAATTCATATTGTTTTAGTTATTTTCTAAACAGGCACAGACTTTTTATACCGCAAACCTACCTAGCCCCAGACACTGACCCCTGGGCCCTAGGCCACGTCACATGCCACATGGGCAAATATCAGTCAACAGGGTGGACTTGGTCAAGGATGACGCCAGCAGGACGTCATCATGACGTCACACAGACTATCACCCCTAGATCGAAGCTCGATCGATCGATTGGGTGGATGCGGGCACGCGGGAAGGGTGTTGCTGGACGCGGACGAGCACGCGGAGTTGATTGGTGGCGACGCCGCTCAAGTTTGGTCACTGGAGCTACTCCGGCGACCCTCAACTGCGGTGGTCGGCGGCGGTTCACGATGGAAGAACAAACAAGGAAGCAAAAAGGAGATTGGGGAGGTGCGTGAGCACCGGCAACTTACTGTGAAGCTGAAGAGCGTGACGACGTGACCGGGGGAACCCTGTGGTGGTGGAAATCGTCGATTGAAGAAGATGACCGGAGAGGGAATGATACGTCGATTAGGTCGACTGGGAGCTCTTCGGCTTCCATGATCTGGCCAGGGAGAACGAGGGTGATGAGGCGACCCTCCTGGACACCTCAGATAGACGCGGGGAGGTCTATATCGATGAACTCTGGCGAGGTTTGGGGTGAGTGTGCCGGTCACTGAGAGAGAACGGAGAGGAAGAAGAGGAGCGAGTGGATGAGGATGGGACGGAGCGTCGCGGTGGAGTTCTTATCCCTCAGGATGACGTCAGCGACTGCATGAATCATAACGCAGCGACGGTGTACGGCGGAGCTTGAGCCAGCGAGCTGCTTCGCCGGCGGCGTTCTTCTGGCGAGAGGAGGAAGACAGGAGAAAGAAGGGGCGAATCGGTATGGGCTGAGGAGTTGGGACAGTTGGGCTGGGATCGACTGCTTGCGGCGACGAATAAGCCAGAGAGGAGATGGGCCATGGGCCAGATTGGGTTTTCCCTCTGTTTCTTTCCTAGTTTTATTCTTTTTTACTGTTTTATTTCCAGATTTGAACATTACACCTTTTGATTGAAATTTCTTTATGGAATTTATTTTCTAAATAGTTGCAATAATTTTGTAGTTATTAAGAATCAATTGGTGAACTTTTATTATATATTGTTTAGGGTTTCTTTATTTTCATTATATAGATACCTTTTCTATTATTATTTGTGAGGGTCTATAATATGAATTTAATTGGGCATAAATTCATAAACTTATTATAGAATGTATTACTACTAACTAACTAATGAGATTTTATTATTATTAATACATAATATTAAAGCAACTTTTATGTTTAGTGATCCTTCATAAGTATTTGATACATAAGGTTCTAAGTATTTAATAGGGTTAATATTATTCTCATAATTTAGGAAATGGCAATGTATATTTTTTTTATTACTAACAAAAGAGTTAAAGTTTAAATTGAAAATGCTTACCATAAGTTCTTAGAAGGTTTAATATTCTCATATTTATTTTATTGATGTGATTAAAGATTAATGGTTAATCATATTGTCTTAATGTTTATAATTTTTAATAATATCACCATTTAAAGTAAAATAGTGGAATTGTTTCCTAGGATAACTTATGATAAACCATTAATAAAGATAGTTCCATAAGCACCTATGATAATTATGGTTGAATATAACAAAGATGTGCTCAGGTGATTTGATATAGGAAAATATTCCTCTGAAGCATTGTGGAAACAAAATGATAGATCAATTAGATGAAATGGATAATAGGTTTGGTTATAGATTTAGGTTTTAATGTTTACCAAGAATTCCTATCTTCTATACTTCATAATTCTGGACTTCTGATTAAGGAATTCCTTTCCTAGATATATTCTTTCTCTATGTCCATCATCATGTACTAACATGATGAGCTTTGCTTTATAGAAACTTCTTATTCTCCCTTTATTATTCTAAATCCATTTATAAATACAATATGCTTAACACTAAAGCTTTCATAATCCTTTATATCTATACTTGGCTATATCAACTACTCTATTGCTGATAATCCCCAATTCAATAAGTGGTTACTTCTTATTCCAATCATACTCTTCCTTAATGATCCTTCACTAATATCACTTCAATAGATGTATACATCAAATCCTACTTCACCTCAAGTGCTTAGTATTTACAAAGTGGGAAATACTACTTCTCTAATCCAATGTTGCTCTAACATCATTTTAATCATACTATCTTGTCTCTACTTGACTGCAATATCTAACATTCCAACCTCACATTATATTAATGTGACTGGTAATGACTAATCTAGGATAATAAATCAATATTATGGTTCAATCATGTTTTATCCACCAATGTCATTTATACATGGTATAAGCATTCAATATTGGTGAGTAAGGCATGATCATGATGATCATTTAATCCTTTATGGTTCAGGTTTCTAGTTGACTAAACAAGGCTTCTTCAATACAACACTACAGTTGTATTCTAATTATCTTCTGTTTAGCTCTATTGGATTAAGAGATATAATTCATTGACTATACCTACTTGATCCAATAGGACTACTCCTGGTAACTATCTTCAGACTTCATCCTTGTAATCTTCTTTGCTACCATATTGATTTGATTTCCTCCAATCACTCCCATCCTATAGATAACATCTAAAACTAGCATCACTATTCACCTCTTCTGACTTATTTATTTATAAGCCTTAAGTGAATGGTATAATAAGTATAAGAGTTGATAGGTCAATAATTGATAGGCTAATAATTGGTGAATCAATAGTTGATTACTCAGCATTGATGAACAACAATTATAAGGATAGGATTCAATAGAGATAATAAAGATTGATATGGAAAGAAAGATATATGGTGAATGATCTTAACTTTGGTTTCTTTCTTACTCAATATCACTTAAGAATTAGGGTTAGGTATTACCATGATACTCATGGTATAAGTAGACGAGATTAAGATATAGTTGTTACATTCTTATTATTTGTGTTATATTTATAATTTAGTATTCATGAGTGATTATAATGAATACTATGATATGATCACCTAAGGATCAACTATAAATCATTAAGTAATGAATTAGGGTTTAACTTTTATTACATTTGATCTACCCTTAGATCAAATCTCCCTTACCCAAAATAAGGTGTTAGCAAAGATCATATTGAAACTTATTGGAGTCAACTTGATGATCTACTTCAATTCCATCAAGTTAAGAGAAGCTTCAATCACTTTGACACGTTTTTATTTAAAAGCGCGAAAATTATTCAGATTTTCTATGCATGAATGCAATGCACACATCTGTGTTCAGCTTATTTCTAAGCTCTAATGCTGGGATGTTACAGTTTCGATCATGTCTGCATAATTCACGAACCGTAGGGAGACACACTTAAGGATTCGATGTTGTTTAGTAGATATGGAATTTAAGTAGGGATACCGAATGTTGTTCAGAGTCTCGTATGGGATCTGGGATATCATGAGGAGATCTGGAATGGTTCGGAGAATAAGATTCATATAAGGAAAGTCCAATTCCGGAGTTCGGGAATGATTCTGGTGTTTTCACCGGAATGATCTAGAAGGGTCGAGAAGGTTTGCCGGACCGGAAGGGGAAGGGTGCATGAATGTGTCATGACTAAGTGGAATGGTTCCATCATGTCCTAGGTCAAAGGGCTGTGCAAATATAGAGTTAAATCAACTCCAAAATTGAAAGTCAAAGGGCATGTTTGAAAAGTCAAACGGGGACAATGTTTCCTAGTGGAGGAAGAAGAGAATCCTTATCTCCCTCCACCAAAAGCCTAGAAGGAGAGGGCGTTGGGGAAGGATTCAAACTCCCCTCTCCCTATCTGCCCCTCCCTCTCATAAATAGAGGGGAGGGGCTGCCCCTCCACCACAACACCACCACCACCCAAGCCTACGCCGCCGCCAGCCGCGCCACCGCCGCCGCCAGCCGCCATCGTGCGCTGCCGCCGCGCCACTGCCTCGCGTCGCTATCACCACCCTAGTCCCCGCCGGCTCCACCTCCTCCTCTCCGGCTTCTAAACCCTAGATTCCCTTGCTTGCTTGCCATAGACGTATGTGGTGTTCATATCCTTGCCTGCTTGTCATTAGGGACCTTCAGGTGAGATTCCCGTGGACACTTCGGCTATCTCTGAGCCGCGACCATTGTCGTGGTGGTGGCACGGCAGATGCCATGGGTAGGCTAAAGTATGGGGCCAATGGATGCTAGAGGGATCCAGGGAGGGAAGATGTAGTGATTTCTACACTCAAATGACTAACATGTAGATCTTTATTTCT
The DNA here is from genome assembly GCA_910589765.1 of Avena atlantica. NCBI lineage: Eukaryota > Viridiplantae > Streptophyta > Magnoliopsida > Poales > Poaceae > Avena > Avena atlantica. The sequence continues at coordinate 434,548,201 of OU342735.1, read as the reverse complement.
CCTCTTAAGGAATACAAATACTCCTTGAACTGTTTGCGAGAAGAAGAGAACTACTACACGAGCCTTACAGTGTAGAATGAATCGATCCCCCTCTCAGGAGCCAGCGTCCCCCCTTATAAAGAGGTGCATTGGTTCCTTCTAGGGCTGACGTGGCAAGCATATTCTTGGAATATGCTTGTCCCAATATGGTAACTCGGCGGTCTCCTTTTCGTGTCCCCCTTCTATCGGCGGCAATGTTCCAGAGATCTTCACATGCGCGCCTCGGGCTCCCTCACTGTCACCTCCGTGACCTTCTTCTGCCCTTCTGCTGCTCTGCTCCTTGTCCTTTGTGCTTGGTGTAGGGTTTCGTAGCATGGAAAACAAAAATTTTCTACCGCATACAAACAAACAAGCCAAGATCTATCTACTAGATTGTAGCAACGAGTCGATGGAATAACTCACCCTCGAAGATTCCAAAGTGTTTAACGAGAGCGGATTCTCGTGGGTGATGTAGTCGTACTCTTCCCGATCTCAAGATCGCGTAGACGATTCTTCCGGCGCTGCGTTCCGGCAGCGCTCCCGCAGTCGGTCACACGTTCGGTACTCGACGAAGACCTTCCTCTCCCTTGTTCCAGCAGGCAGCGGAGGTTGTAGCACTCTCCTCGCGATTCCGGCAGCACAACGGCGTGGTACCGGAAGTAGAGGGGAGATCTCGCAGGGCTTCGCCTTAAGCCGGAGCGAGTATGGTGGAGTATGAGAGAGCTATTAGTGGTCTAGGGATTTAGACACACCAATTAGAAGGCTCTAAACTGAAGGCTAGGGCAATTAGAAGCTCTAAACCAAAGCGGCTCTAAACCGGAGTCTAGGGCTAGGATTTAGATTAGAGGATAGGAACTTGTGTGTCTAGAGGAGGAGGCCCTGCCCCTCCTTTTATGGGTGGAAAGGGCCGACGGCCAAGGGGAGGGAGGGGAGTCCCTCCCCAACTCGGCCTAGGGTGGCGCGCCGGCTTGGAGAGGAGGGACTCCTCTCCAAGTCGGTTTCAACCTCCTCTTGCTTGTTTCCCTCACTTTCCTGTTTTAGCCGTTTGACTTTCAAACTGGCCATTTGACTTTTCAGTTTTAGGATTCAATTTAATCCTTTATTTGGAACAGCGAGAACACTTAGTACATGATGCAATCATTCCAACATGTAATGACACATTCATGTACCCCTTCCCCCCCCCCCCCGGAGTGCCGGACATTGCGGAACCTTCTAGAACATTCCCGATGAAAACACCGGAATCATTTCCGAACTCCGAAACGGGACTTTCCTTATATGAATCTTATTCTCCGGACCATTCCGGATCACCTCGTGATATCCCGGATCCCATCCGAGACTCCGAACAACATTCGGTCTCTTTCTCATAATACCATAACTACTCAAACAACGTCGAATCCTTAAGTGTGTCTCCCTACGGTTCGTGAATTATGTGGACATGATCGAGACACTTCTCCGAACAATAACCAATAGAGGAATCTGGAAATTCATATGGCTCCCACATATTTCTACGATTACTTTGTGATCGAATGAACCACTTACATACGATACCAATTTCCCTTTGTATCACGATATGTTACTTATCCGAGGTTATGATCGTCGGTATCTCTGCATACCTAGTTCAACCTCGTTACCGATAAGTACTCTTTTCTCGTTCCCGTGATATGTGATCCCTTGTGAGCCAGTCACATGCTTGCAAGCTAATTGGATGACATTTCACCAAGAGGGCCCAGAGTATATCTATCCGTCATATGGATGGACAAATCCCACTCTTGATCCATGTGTCTCAACCAATACTTTCCGAACACTCAATGCCACCTTTATAGCCACCCAGTTACGGTGTGGTGTTTGATGTCATCAAAGCATCCATCCGGGAAAGGTGATAGGCATGATCTCATGGTCGAAGGAATTAGGTTACTATGTATCAGAAAGCATATAGCAATTGAACTATTGAAATGACTTGATCTTTATGCTACGCTTATCTATAGGAGTATGTCCATCATATCATTCTCCTAACGATATGATCTTGTTGTTGATAACATCTCAATGTTCATGATAGGGAAACCACAATCATTTATCAACCAGCAAGCTAGTGATGTATAGAGGCTATACTAGGGACTTCAAATTAAGTTTACAAATCACACAAGTATCAATGTTTCCTTGTTAATACTATTACAGCATGAATGTAAACATTTATCATAAACACAAAGATATAATAATAACTACATTTATTATTGCCTCTAGGGCATATCTCCAACAGTCTCCCACTTGCACTAGAGTCATCTAATCTAGATTACATGGTAATATACCGAAGACCCATGGCAGTTTGGTGCTGGTCATGTTTTGCCCTCGGGAGAGGTTTAGTCAACGGATCCGCCACATTCAGATCTGTGTGTACTTTGCAAATCTTTATATCTCCATCCTGGATATGTTCTCGAATAGCGTGAAAACGTAGCTTGATATGCTTCAGCTTCTTGTGTGACCTTGGTTCTTGCGCATTGGCTATGGCGCCCATGTTATCACAGTAGATAGACATTGGGTCCAGCGCACTAGGAACCACACCCAGCTCTGTAATGAACTCTTTCATCCATATCGCTTCTTGTGAAGCTTCCGAAGCAGCCATGTATTCCGATTCAGTTGAAGATCTCGCCACAACGCTTTGCTTTGCACTCCTCCAGCTAACTGCTGCACCATTCAAAATAAATATGTATCCAGATTGTGATTTAGAATCATCCGGATCGGTGTTCCAACTAGCATCGGTGTAACCATTAACAACGAGCTGTTCATCACCTCCATAAGAAAGAACCATATCCTTAGTTCTTCTCAAGTACTTAAGGATGTTTTTGACCGCTGTCCAATGATCCACTCCTGGATCACTTTGATATCTGCTAGTTAAACTAACAGCATATGCAATGTCGGGTCTAGTACATAGCATGGCATACATTAGAGATCCTATGGCTGAGGCATAAGGAGTCTTACTCATCCTTTCTCTATCTTCTGCCGATGTCGGACTTTGAGTTTTAGTCAAGGTCGTATTGGGTAACATGGGCAAGAACCCTTTCTTGCTATCTTCCATTCCAAACCTCTTTAGAACTTTGTCCAAATATGTACTCTGTGACAATGATATTTGGCGTTTCGATCTATCTCTATAAATCTTTATGCCTAATATGTAAGCTGCTTCGCCAAGATCCTTCATTGAAAAACTATTATTCAAATATTCCTTGACACTATTAAGAAGGTCTACATCATTCCCAATCAACAATATGTCATCCACATATAGTATTAAGAATGCTACAGAGCTCCCAATCACTTTCTTGTAAATACAAGCTTCTCCATAAGTTTGTATAAAACCAAAACTTTTGATCACCTTATGAAAACGTTGATTCCAACTTCGGGATGCTTGCTTCAATCCATAGATGGACCGTTGAAGTTTGCATACCTTGTTAGCATCTTTAGGATCGACAAAACCTTTGGGTTGCATCATATACAACTCTTCATCAATATCTCCATTGAGGAATGCTGTTTTGACATCCATCTGCCATATCTCATAATCATAATATGAAGTGATTGCTAACATAATCCTCACAGACTTTAGCTTCGCTACCGGTGAGAAAGTCTCATCGTAGTCAACTCCTTGAATTTGTCGAAACCCTTTTGCGACAAGTCGAGCTTTATAGACAGTAACATTACCATCAGCATCTGTTTTCTTCTTGAAAATCCATTTGTTCTCGACAGCCTTCCGGCCATCCGGTAAGTCCACCAAAGTCCATACTTGGTTTTCGTACATGGATCCAATCTCGGATTTCATGGCTTCTTGCCATTTATTGGAATCTGGGCTCATCATTGCTTCCTCATATGTCTCGGGGTCATCGGTGTTATCCACCAACATGACACTCATAACGGGATCATACCAATCTGGAGTGGTACGAGTTCTCGTTGACCTCCGAGGTTCTGTAGCAACTTCAACCGAAGTTTCATGATCATCATCATTAGCTTCCTCTCTAATTGGTGCAGGCACCACAGGAACTTCTTCCGATGCTGCGCTACTCGCAATTTCGAGAGAAGGTTCGACAACCTCGTCGAGTTCTACTTTCCTTCCAGTCACTTCTTTCGAGAGAAATTCCTTCTCTAGAAAGGATCCATTCTTGGCAACGAAGATTTTTCCTTCGGATCTATGATAGAAGGTATACCCAATAGCTTCCTTCGGGTATCCTATGAAGACGCATTTTTCCGCTTTGGGTTCTAGTTTGTCCGGCTGTAACTTCTTTACATAGGCTTCGCATCCCCAAACTTTAAGGAACGACAATCTAGGTTTCTTCCCAAACCATAATTCATACGGTGTCGTTTCAACGGATTTAGACAGTGCCCTATTTAAAGTGAATGCGGCTGTTTCTAATGCATAACCCCAAAATGATAGCGCTAAATCTGTAAGTGACATCATAGAACGAACCATATCTAAGAGAGTTCGATTACGACATTCGGACACACCATTACGCTGTGGTGTTCCCGGCGGTGTCAATTGTGAAAGTATTCCGCATTTCTTCAAATGCTCGCCAAACTCGTAACTTAGATATTCACCTCCACGATTAGAACGTAGAAATTTAATCTTCTTGTTACGTTGATTCTCTACCCCACTTTGAAACTCCTTAAACTTCTCGAAAGTTTCGGACTTATGTTTCATGAAATAGATATACCCATATCTACTCAAATCATCCGTGAAGGTAAGAACATAACGATAACCACCGCGCGATGCTACACTCATCGGACCACACACATCGGTATGTATGATTTCCAACAATTCCGTAGCTCGCTCCATCATACCAGAAAATGGAGTCTTAGTCATTTTTCCCATCAGACATGCTTCGCATCTTTCAAGTGATTCAAAATCAAGTGATTCAAGAAGTCCATCGGAATGGAGTTTCTTCATACGTTTCACTCCAATGTGACCAAGACGACAGTGCCACATATAGGTCGAATTATCGCTTGATTTCAAACGTTTAGCCTCAATGTTATTAATATGTGTATTTCCACTATCGAGATTCAACAAGAATAGACCATCTATCAAAGGTGCATGTGCGTAAAACATATTACTCATATAAATCGAACAACCATTATTCTCGGACTTAAACAAGTAACCGTCTCGCAATAAACAAGATCCCGATATAATGTTCATGCTCAACGCAGGCACCAAATAACAATTATTTAAGTATAAAACTAACCCCGATGGTAGATGAAGGGGTAGCGTTCCGACCGCGATCACATCAACCTTTGATCCGTTTCCCACGCACATCATCACCTCGTTCTTCGCTAGCTTCCGTTTATTCTGCAGCACCTGTTTCGAGTTACAAATATGAGCAACCGAACCAGTATCAAATACCCAGGCACTACTACGAGTACTAGTGAGATACACATCAATAACATGTATATCAGATATACCTTTCTTCTTGATGTTGCCGTTCTTCAGATCCGCCAAGTACTTTGGGCAATTCCGCTTCCAGTGACCTTCTCCCTTGCAGTAAAAGCACTCAGTTTCAGGCTTAGGTCCAGCCTTGGTCTTCTTCGCCGGCGCGGTAACTTTCTTACCACCCTTCTTGAAGTGTCCCTTCTGCTTAGACTTGCCTTTCTTGAATTTGGTGGTCTTATTGACCAACAACACTTGGTGCTCTTTCTTGATCTCCACTTCTGCAGACTTTAACATAGCAAAGAGTTCTGGCAACTCCTTGTTCATGTTCTGCATGTTGTAGTTCATCACAAAGTTCTTGTAACTTGGTGGTAGTGATTGGAGGACACGGTAAATCCCCAAAGCATTAGGAATCACTATACCCAAGCTTTGAAGTTTGTTTGCGTGCCCAGACATCTTAAGCACATGCTCAATGACGGAGCTGCCCTCTTCCATCTTGCAGTTAAAGAACTTTTCAGAAGCCTCATAGCTTTCAATTGCCGCATGAGTCTCAAAAATCAATTTGAGATCCTCGACAATATCATATGGGTCTGAATTCTCAAACCTTTTCTGAAGCTCCGATTCTAAACCATACAAGATAGCACACTGAACTATGGAGTACTGATTCTTCCGAGCGAGGTAAACATTCTTTACTTCATCGGCAGCATCAGCTGCAGGTGGGTCACCTAGCGGTGCATCCAGCACATAGGTCAAATTACCAGCTGTGAGGACAATCCTCAAATTGCGGATCCAATCCACGAAGTTGCTTCCATTGTTTTTCAACTTTTCTTTCTCTAGGAACGCATTAAAATTGATGGTAGGGGCTGCCATTGATCTACAACATATTTGCAATAGTTTAGACTAAGTTTATGACAAATTGAGTTCAAATTAATAATAAAATTAACCTAGGTGAACTCCCACTCAAAACAACATCCCTCACATTGTTTTAGTGATCACACGAACCAAATCCACTACATCAACACCGATCATCACGAGAGTTGACATAGTTTCAATGGCGAACAATCGACATGTTCATCATATCTACTATATGATTCATGCTTTACCTTTCGGTGATCCATGTTCCGAGACCATGTCTGTACATGCTAGGCTCGTCAAGATCAAACCTTAGTTTCCGCATGAGCAAATCTGGCTTGCTCACGTTGTATACACTTGCAGAATCTAACACACCCGATCATCACGTGGTGCTTCAAAACAACAAGCTTTAGCAACGGTGCTAACCAAGGGTGAACACTTTATGATTTGAAATTCATGTGCATGAGGGATCATCTTATAATGCTATCGTCGTCTACTAAGCAATACAAGATGCATAAAGGATTAACATCACATGCAATTCATAATATGTGATATGATATGGCCTTTCTTCTTTGTGCTTCCGATCTCCATCTTCAAGCACGAACATGATCTCCATCATCACCGGCAATGCATCAAGGTCAATGACGCTTCTTCATGGTTGTCGTCCACCGGTTTCAACTATTACAACTACTTTGAATAGACACGCGGGTCTTAACATAAATTAAATACAACCATATGGCTCCTGCCGGTTGCCAACTTACAATAAGGATCATTGCATACATCAAATATAATCACAATCATGGCCATATCACATCACTGCACACTCCTGCAAAACAAAGTTAGACGCCTCTACTTTCTTTGCATGTTTTACGTGGTTTGGGGCTTTCAATAAGTGTCGTTCTAACTTACGAACATGAACCACACCATTGATACTAGTATTGTTAATCACCCGTTGTAAATTGGATCTTAACTATGCTAGGAGAAACAGGCACCCGCAAAGCCACTTATGCAATACAAGTTGCATGTCAAGCGTGGAGCAAGTCTCATGAACGATGTCATGTAAGGTTAGCCCGGGCCGCTTCATCCCAACATACCGCAAGATGCAAAGTACACAAGAAGCAATCGACAATAAAAGCATCAACGCCCACAATGACCATCGTGTTCTACTCGTGCAACAAATCTACATATAGACACGGCTCTGATACCACTGTAGGGTTTCGTAGCATGGAAAACAAAAAATTTCTACCGCATACAAACAAACAAGCCAAGATCTATCTACTAGATTGGAGCAACGACTCGATGGAATAACTCACCCTCGAAGATTCCAAAGTGTTTAACGAGAGCGGATTCTCGTGGGTGATGTAGTCGTACTCTTCCCGATCTCAAGATCGCGTAGACGATCCTTCCGGCGCTGCGTTCCGGCAGCGCTCCCGCAGTCGGTCACACGTTCGGTACTCGACGAAGACCTTCCTCTCCCTTGTTCCAGCAGGCAGCGGAGGTTGTAGCACTCTCCTCGCGATTCCGGCAGCACAACGGCGTGGTACCGGAAGTAGAGGGGAGATCTCGCAGGGCTTCGCCTTAAGCCGGAGCGAGTATGGTGGAGTATGAGAGAGCTATTAGTGGTCTAGGGATTTAGACACACCAATTAGAAGGCTCTAAACCGAAGGCTAGGGCAATTAGAAGCTCTAAACCAAAGCGGCTCTAAACCAAAGTCTAGGGCTAGGATTTAGATTAGAGGATAGGAACTTGTGTGTCTAGAGGAGGAGGCTCTGCCCCTCCTTTTATGGGTGGAGAGGGCCGGCGGCCAAGGGGAAGGAGGGGAGTCCCTCCCCAACTCGGCCTAGGGTGGCGCGCCGGCTTGGAGAGGAGGGACTCCTCTCCAAGTCGGTTTCAACCTCCTCTTGCTTGTTTCCCTCACTTTCCTGTTTTAGCCGTTTGACTTTCAAACTGGCCATTTGACTTTTCAGTTTTAGGATTCAATTTAATCCTTTATTTGGAACAGGGAGAACACTTAGTACATGATGCAATCATTCCAACATGTAATGACACATTCATGTACCCCTTCACCCCCGGAGTGCCGGACATTCCGGAACCTTCTAGAACATTCCTGATGAAAACACCGGAATCATTTCCGAACTCCGAAACGGGACTTTCCTTATATGAATATTATTCTCCGGACCATTCTGGATCACCTCGTGATATCCCGGATCCCATCCGAGACTCCGAACAACATTCGGTCTCTTTCTCATAATACCATAACTACTCAAACAACGTCGAATCCTTAAGTGTGTCTCCCTACGGTTCGTGAATTATGCGGACATGATCGAGACACTTCTCCGAACAATAACCAATAGAGGAATCTGGAAATTCATATGGCTCCCACATATTTCTACGATTACTTTGCGATCGAATGAACCACTTACATACGATACCAATTTCCCTTTGTCTCACGATATGTTACTTATCCGAGGTTATGATCGTCGATATCTCTGCATACCTAGTTCAACCTCGTTACCGATAAGTACTCTTTTCTCGTTCCCGTGATATGTGATCCCTTGTGAGCCAGTCACATGCTTGCAAGCTAATTGGATGACATTTCACCGAGAGGGCCCAGAGTATATCTATCCGTCATATGGATGGACAAATCCCACTCTTGATCCATGTGTCTCAACCAATACTTTCCGAACACTCAATGCCACCTTTATAGCCACCCAGTTACGGTGTGGTGTTTGATGTCATCAAAGCATCCATCCGGTAAAGGTGATAGGCATGATCTCATGGTCGAAGGAATTAGGTTACTATGTATCAGAAAGCATATAGCAATTGAACTATTGAAATGACTTGATCTTTATGCTACGCTTATCTATAGGAGTATGTCCATCATATCATTCTCCTAACGATATGATCTTGTTGTTGATAACATCTCAATGTTCATGATAGGGAAACCACAATCATTTATCAACCAACAAGCTAGTGATGTATAGAGGCTATACTAGGGACTTCAAATTAAGTTTACAAATCACACAAGTATCAATGTTTCCTTGTTAATACTATTACAGCATGAATGTAAACATTTATCATAAACACAAAGATATAATAATAACTACATTTATTATTGCCTCTAGGGCATATCTCCAACACTTGGCCCTGTTCAGATTCCTCCTAGCCAGTGACTAGGGTTTGACTATAGGCACCTCCTTCTCCTGCAAGCTCCGTGTTACTCGGCCTTGTCTCGCATAACTCGGCTCGGCCTTCACCTGCATTCAAGTTAGTCAGACTCGCTCGGCCAACTTAAATCATATGTCGCCCGGATAAGGTGTTACTCCTTCTGTAGCTGTCATGGCCTTGCTTATCTCGGCCGACTCTTACATGACTCGGTCGATACAAACAGTAACTCGGCTCATGACAAGGGAGACTCCTTTCGTCTTTCCCCTGTCTTGACCCTATCCCGGGTCACCTCCCCAACATTAGTCCCCGAAGCTGGTGTGGTCCTGCCTATAACCTCGGCCGGGCCACATCAGTTTCCCAACATACGTCTCTCCTTATCTCCGAGTTACTTATTTCTATTCGAGGTATCCGTGCAGCTTCCTGAGCACGCCTCGTCCTACGTGCACCACTCATCATTATTCTTCTAGTTTTTGTTCCTCTACAGTGCCCACTGACAAGCTACAGTGATTACTGCGCCCGTCGCGTCGGCGCAGTGATGCCTCGAGTAACGCATCGGTCAGGAGGCCCGATCCCCTCCTGCGCCGTGTGGTCTTCGGTGTGGCTCCACTTAGTAGCGAACGGTTCCACCGCACGCGTGATCAACACGGTTATCGTGCGCACCCACGATCCCACTACCGCCAGGACTGCGCGGTTATAAGGAGGGGAGAAGGGCCAGACAGTTTTACTTTCCCCCTTTGTTTGCCCTTCTTCTTCCTTCTCGCGCCCGTGCCTCTGTTCGTGTGCTGGTGGCTGCGCCATTATCGATCTCCTCGACGGTGACACTGCAGTTCTTCTGCTCCGACGACCTCACCGCCGTGCGCTTGCTCCGGCGCCTTCGCCGGTGAGTTTTTATACAGTCCTGCCGTTAGGTTTCCTCCCTAGGCGCCTCTTCTGCTTTTCTAGATTCCTTGCGGCGGTTCTTTTTCGTTCCGCCGCCGTGCTTGCTTAGAATCGAGACGGGGCCCTGCGCCTCTAAGCCTCTCTTTGCCGCTAGATTTTCCTCCATCGATTCCTCCGGCGAGCCCATGTCTAGTTCTGCCAGCGGAGCCCTCGTCGAGGATGATGATTTTGCATCTGGTACGAAACGAGGTTCTTGGCAGGGTTCCACCGTCACTCGCCGTGAGGTAGAGTGGCTAATCAGGACGCGCCAAATCCCTGCCGAGGTAAGATGTCGCTTGCCCGGCAATGAATCCTCTCCCATGCTCAACGAGGGAGAATACGTAGTCTTCATGTCCCATTTCGCTCGCGGGTTCGGCCTCCCCCTTAGCGATTTCGCCAGGGAGTTCCTTGATTACTTTGGCCTCCAGCCGCATCACCTGCCGGCTAATGCTATCGCCTCCTTGTCTGCTTACATCTCGGCCTCGGAGGGGTACTTCGACCTCTGGCCCTCCGTACCCGTTTGGTCTAAATTCTTCCAGATTCGATCTAATGTCGTACCGGACAAATCTCTTCACCCTTACGAGAAGTCTCTTACTCAGTGCGGGGCCGCGTCCATTACACCTCGGAGAAATTCCGAGTTCCCTCATGTCGCCAGCCTCGAGTCTTGCAAGAAATGGCATAGATCATTTTTCTATGTCAAAAACACTAGAAAAGAGGATAAGATTCGGCTTCCCACCTTTTCCATTGGCACCCCTTCCAAGAAGAATTGGAACTACAATCCTAGGAAGATCCATGCATTGGCCGAGGTATTCGAGATTTGGCTCAAGGGGTTGATCCGCGCCGGGCTCCGTGGTGAGGATTTGATGACCACATTCATCAGCAGTCGGATCTGCCCTTTTCAGCTTTGCACTCACAAGCTTTGTTACATGAGTGGTCCTCTTGATCCCAACCGAGTCTCTACGGTTGAGCTCGACGACTATCTCATTTATAAGCGTGTCCGAGCTATCTTTAAAACCGATATGCCGGAGGAGTGGGCATGGGGACTGAAGACATTTACTCGCGGGAATCCCCCTCCTCAGGTAAATTTACGCATTTGTGTTTGCTTCCGGATTGCCTTTGTGACCATTATTTTGCTGATCCTACTTTGTTTCCTTTTCTCGTAGAGGTTTGCAGAGCAAAATACCAAGGATGCCGAGATTCTGGCTCTTCCGTGACTGCTGACCGGAATACCCCGGATAGCGGGGAACCTGACTCGGAAGAGTTTGTCCCTAAGTCGGATGTTGCTCCGGCTCGCGCCCGTGGCAAGACCTCGGCCCACAAGGATGAAGGTGACTCGGATGACGTCCAAATTCTTGAGGTAGTCGCCGCGATGCCTATCTCTTACGCATTTCCAGCTTCTACTTTCCCAGCTAATCAGGCCGGTCAGGTGCACGACGCCGAGCCTCTTGCTCGTCAAGCTCCTGCTACCTCGAAGAAGAGCACCGCTCCGGTAGATCCTTCCGATGCTGCTCCCAAGAAGCGAATGAAGAAGTCTGCCTAGCATATTCCGAGGCGTAAAACCATGCCTGGGGTTACTGGGTGAGTTTATTTTCATTTGTACTTCTTGTTTCTCTCTTTCTGTCTTTTGATTCGACTCTTTGTACTTTGAAGAGCTCCTCTCTCTGCCAAGCCAAGTGGTCCGAGTATGACAAGCCATACAACTCGACAGTCTTCTCCTCCGCCCCGGAAGATACTCGGGCTCCTAGTCCCTCTCGTGTTGACTCTCCTCCTGCGCCGACTCATACATCGCCTCGGCGAGATGTACCCACAGCTCGCACCGTTAACGCCGACATAACTCCGCCAGTAGATCATCCTGTTGAACCTGTTGCCCCTGTTATGACCACCAAGGTTTCCCCCGATATTCCTTTGACCACCACAATTCCAGCTGCTACTCCAACTCCAGCCGAGGATGTCACCATCTCGGCCCCCTTGGAAACCATAGTTCCTTCTTCCTCCAAGGATACTACTCCTAGTGCCGAGGTTGCTGCCCCTGCCGAAACCTCTTCTAAGACTAGGAAGGTTGTTGTTACCAAACCTTCAGCATCTCAGAAGGGGTCGGCTAGCTCTTCTCAACCCAACATAGCTGATGCACTCTGCAAGGGGGCTTCCTCTGCTAAGCCTGTTGTCACCCCGGCCGCTGACACTCAGCTTACTCTTCACAAGAGTCCTGCGATGGCGGTAGTTACCCAACGGGTCCGAGGTAAAGTACTGACCCGTACTGAGAGTGGGAACAGCCTCGGCTCTTTCGTGGAATACGCCAATAACTGGAACGCCGCCGATCAGCTTGAGGGCAATCCGAGTAGCCAGCCATTTCAGCTTTCCGACATCAGCAGTCTTTTCCATATGGCTGCTAAGATTGTTCTTGACGGTGATAAGATGAACGAGGTAAGCGGTTCTGTTGATACTTTGTCTATTATTCAAATAATAGTATATATACACTAGTCCTCGAAGCTTGCAACCGAATAATTCGCTATTCGTTTGGAAGCTTTGTTAGGCTTCAAATGCATTATTTGCTAAGTTAATTTCCTGCATGACTTGGATTGACCATGGTCTATCCATATTCCGAATTAAGTTTTGCTTATTCCGGATCTATTTCGGCTTTGATTATCTAGCCACCGAGATCCGAGTTAAGTTTTGCTTGATTCGGATCTGTTTTAGCTTTGAATATCCAGCCACCTAGATCCGAGTTAAGTTTTGCTTGATTCAGATCTGTTTTAGCTTTGAATATCCAGCCACCTAGATCCGAGTTAAGTTTTGCTTGATTCAGATCTGTTTTAGCTTTGAATATCCAGTTGTGTAATTCACTTTGGTATTTAGGTTGCCATGATCGGCGGATAGCCGAATTTCAAAGGTTGCTCTTTGCACACAAGAAATTGCAAGAGAAATATGAGAAGGTTGTCCCCGTAGTGAAGAAAACTGGTAATTTAATAAATCTTTGTACTGTTCCTTAAGCTCTTAACATTTTTTGGCCTGACGTGCTAATCCACTCTTTGCTGGTATGCAGCTAGTATCAATAATCTTAATACCCGCCTTACCAAGAAAGTTGACGCTCTGGAAGGTTAGTTATCCTTTTCGTCTTGTGACTTGTTAATTTTCGTTCGAGACAAATCCTGGGTTTCTTATAACCTTCCGTCTTTGGTATAGCCGAGTTACAAACACTTGCAGCATCGCATCAAGAATGCATATCCATGCCTGATATGATGCTGCATTTTTTAGAACAAGCCGCCACTCATTCGGCGCAGCTTAAATAAAAGGATGATGAGATAACCCGGTTACGTGCAGTCTCTCAAGCTCTCGCAGAAATCCGAATTGGAAAAAGTTGCCCGGGAGTTTTCTGAAGAAAAGAATCGACTGAGCCTGCAACTGTAGAAAGATAAGGAACTCCTCGAAGCTGCGGAGCTGAAGAACCGGACGATGAGCGAGGAAATCACTCGCTTTGAGAAGAATAAGGCCGACTGGACCGAGGATCTCCAGAAAATGTTGAGTTATATTCATCGTAAGTTTCCGACCGTGGTCGAGTTATTTTTTTCTCTTTCTTATTTTTAACTGATATGTTTTCCTTTCGTGTAGATCATTTTACGGAAGCTAAACCAGTGAGCTCTAAGGCAGTGATTTCTGCTCGTCAGCGTCGAGGTGTCCCCGCAGACTCGAGTCCAGAATACTCAATGGAAGACTTCCTGATTGCCATCGGTGCTGCTATTGGACCAATGAAGATTATGGGAAGAGATCTGGTGCAAGCAGCCAATCGGGCCTACCATGTCCTTTGGCCGAATACCTCGGGAACGCCAGATTTTGACGAAGTCAAAATACTTGTGGAGAGATTAATGGCATCTCAGACCCAGTTAAATCTCTGGAGGGAATCTGCTAGGAGGGCTGGTGCTGATATGGCACTTACAACCGTTTTGTCTTGGTACGAGGATATCTCACTCGATACTCTGATGAATCTGCGCACTGGCTCTCGTTGGGTTGAGGATCCAGAGTTCGTCGCTCGCCGCAAGCTTGTGCCTTCCAGCTTATTGAGTATGCTGACGTGCATAACTGGATTGAAGGACCGAGTTTTCTTTCCAATCTGACGGATGATGTCGAAGTTGAAGATGCCTCGGATGATGATTCAGCCGATCAGGATGAAGAATAGGGTGACTCGGACAACTCTCGTGACTCAACTGCAAGCTCGGATGAGGATGGCGGCGCGCGATCGTCTTATAAAGGGACTGAGAATTCTCGAGCTCAAGCTAATGTTTCTCAGCAGTCGAGGCTTGCCCCCGAGGTTACTATTGCTTCTGTTGAAGGCGAAGTAACTTCGGATGAGGCACCGGCTACCTTGGAGCGCTTAGTTCCTGAAAATACCCCTGCGCAGGAGATCGAGGTCGCCCCGCCATCATCCGAGATACCCATTCCCGATGCTCCTGATCATGCTGCTGCCCCTTGAGGGTGCTCTGGCCCTTTTCGCTATTTAGGTTCAAAAAACTCTTAAGTTATTTTCAGTCCCCGGTATGCCGGGAGTATGATGTCTGTGGAACAATTGTCCGGCTTTTGGTGTGATGTGAACCTTTTTGCCTTTCGCCGCTGAGGCATGGGTGATGGTAATTATTATTACTCTATCTAAACAAATCTCATTGCTTTATATCTTTGCTTTGGCAAACTTTGATTTCGTAAGTTTGGATTGTATTTTTCCATGTGGCTGACCTTAGTTCGACATTTATCTTGCTTGCCCTTCATAAACTCGACAGCGTAGCTGTTGTGTTTTCAACTTCTATCTGAAGTACAATGCCCGAAGCCCATATCTGGTAAAGTGATACAATAAGTTGCATCCCTTATCATACTTCGATTTGCGGGAGCTGTTATTCTTTTTTGCATTATCCTTAGAGATCTTTGTTTGTTTTCTCTTTGCTATTCCTCTGATTACTGAGACAAGTTTATATCATATCTTGCAAGTTATGATCAACAATTTTGGGGAGTCCCCGAGTCTGTAGCTGAGCTATGGAGATTTTATGTGTCTGGCGACAAACAGTGGGTAATACAAGTCAGTCCCCGAGTTATCACTCGGGTTATCGATTTCTTGCGTGTGCTCAAAGAATATCTAGGATCATGCAGCAATCCCCGAGTTACAAACTGGGTTGCCGAAATATAATTCATGGCTCAATGCAGAGAATACTACAGGGTAGTCCCCGAGTCATCGCTCAAGGTGCCGAAGTTTAATACACATTTTTAGAATAAGAAACAATCATGGGGCAGTCCCCGAGTCAATTTTCGAGGTATCGAGGTTTAATGCATAATCCGAAATAAGGGATAATATGGTGCAATCTCCGAGTCGCTGCTCGAGGTGCTGAAATTTAACACATAATTCAAAATAAGAAATAACACGGTGCAGTCCCCGAGTCACTGCTCGAGGTGCTGAAATTTAACACATAATTCAAAATAAGAAATAACATAGTGCAGTCCCCGAGTCACTGCTCGAGGTGCCGAGGTTTAACACATAATTCAAAATAAGAAATAACACGGTGCAGTCCCCGAGCCACTGCTCGAGGTGCCGAGGTTCAGTACACGCTTGATAGTCCAACTTGATGCCTCACATTACGACGTACAACATATGGCTCCTAAGTGTAGAATGGGCGAAGTAAAGCTATGTTCCACGGTCTTTTTGATTCGTCGCCGGCTTTATTTGCCTTGTTCTTTTCTGGTGACGTAGTATCGATTAGGTAATATGCATCATTGTGCAATGCTTTACTCACTATGAATGGTCCTTACCATGGGGGTGATAATTTGTGCATGCCGGCTGTGCGCTGCACTAGCCGAAGAACCAAATCTCCTTCTTTAAAAACTCTTGGATTGACTTTCTTGCTGTGATATCGTCGGAGGTCTTGCTGATAAATAGCTGATCTTGATAATGCCAACTCCCTGGCCTCTTCTAGCAAATCGACATCGTCTTGCCGAGCTACCTCATTTACCTCAACAGTTGTGTACTGGGTCACTCTTGGAGAATCATGTATTATGTCGGCTGGAAGCACAACTTCTGCCCCATATACCAGAAAAAATGGGGTATACCCTGTTGACCTATTTGGTGTAGTTCTGAGGCTCCATAGTACTGCTGGTAGTTCCTCGATCCAGCATCCTGCCGACCTTTGCAGAGGTTCGACAAGCTGAGGTTTTTTTCCGGACAATATCAGCCCATTTGATCTCTCTACCTGCCCATTTGATGCTGGGTGAGCCACCGAGGCAACATCTAGCCTTATGTGTTTCTCTTGGCAGAATCTAGCAAAGGCTCCTTCAGCAAAATTTGTGCCATTGTATGTAATAACACTGTGTGGATAACCATATCTCAAGATAATATCTTTGAGGAATTTTACTGTTGTTGGTCCATCACATTTTCTTATTGATTTTACCTCGATCCACTTTGTGAATTTATCCACCATGACTAGAATGTGAGTCATTCCGCCCCGGGCTGGCTTGAACGGGCCTACCATATCCAAGCACCATACAGAAAATGGCCAAGTAATTGGTATTGTCTTTAATTCAGACGAGGGCATGTGTATCTTGCTGGCGTATCTCTGACAACCGTTACATTTTTCTACTAATTCTTTTGCCTCCTTCAACGCTGTCGGCCAATAAAATCCATGCCTGAATGCTTTGGCCACTAAATCTCTAGACGAGGCGTGATGCCCGTATTCTCCCTGATGTATATCCAGGAGTATTTCCTGGTGTTCTGCCGAGTCAACACATCTTTGCAGCACGCTTGTGACGCTTCTCTTATACAGCTCATTGTTTATGATCGTATAAGCTTTTACTCTTCTTATTGTCTGTCTAGCCAGTATCTCATTACTCGGCAAGATTGCGTCCTTAAGGAAGGAGAATATGGGTTGTGCCCATGCTGGCGTAATTTTCTCTGGGATAATTTCACTATCGGTTTCCATATTTTCTGTCGACATAACAGCTTCAGATTTTTCTGTATTCACTCGTGCGATGGCCGGGTTCACTTTCAGAAAGTCCGGGTTGCATTCTTTGTCGATTTCCATTGGCACACTTCCTTCTTTCAATTCTGCCGAGATATGAATTGACTCGGACTCTGGTGATGGTGTAATCGATGGTTTTCTCAGGTGCTCTAGGGCGATACCTGGGGGAATTGACTGCCTAGTTGATCCGAGTTTTGACAGTGTGTCTGCAGCGTCATTTTCCGCCCGAGGTATATGATGAAACTCGCATCCATCAAAGTATCAACTGATTTTTTGCACATGGAATCTATATAGGACCATATTCGCATCCAATGCGTCCCAATTGCATGATACTTGCTGCACTACTAGGTCTGACCCCCCGTAGCATATGATCTGACGTATACCAATCTCTTTTGCCACCTTTAACCCATGGACAAGTGCTTCATACTCGGCTACATTGTTTGATGCGGTGAAATGTATTTGCAGCACATATTTCAGCTGATCTTTTTTCGGCGAAGTTAACACTATCCCTGCCCCCAAGCCATTTCTCAGCTTGGATCCGTCAAAATGTATTGTCCAATAATTTGGATCTGGTAATGGCGGCTCATATTGTACCTCGGCCCAATCCACAAAGAAGTCGGCCACTGCCTGAGATTTGATTGCATCTCGCCTATCGAATTGCGGAGCATAAGGTGATAACTCGATTGCCCATTTTGCTATTCGGCCACTTGCATCTTTGTTGCTCAATATCTCGGCTATGTGCGCTTCACAAATCACTTATATCGGATGTTCTTCGAAGTAATGTTTAAGTTTTTTCGCCGACATGTATACTCCATAAGCCATCTTTTGGTAGTGCGGGTAGTTCTGTTTTGAGGTCGATAGTACCCCGCTTAGGTAATATACCGGCCTTTGTATTGATTTATCACCTTCATTCCGTTCCACGACAACCACCGCACTTACCACTCTGTTAGTGGCAGCTACATAAAGTAACATAGGTTCTTTTGACAATGGAGAGGCCAAGATTGGTGCTGTGACCAACATCTTTTTTAACTCATGAAACACATTATCTGCTTGCGGTGTCCAAATGAACTTATCAGACTTTTTCATCAGTTGATATAGAGGTAATGCCTTTTCCCCCAGCCGACATACAAATCAACTCAGCGAGGCCAGGCAGCCCGTGAATTTTTGTACATCATTTAGACACCTCGGCAATTCCATTTTTTCAACTGCTCGGATTTTAGTTGGATTTGCCTCTATACCTCGGCTGGATACGAGGAAACCGAGTAATTTTCCAGCCGGCACACCGAAGGTACATTTTTCCGGGTTAAGCTTCATTCGGAACCTTCTCAAGTTTGCGAACGTCTGCCGAATATCATCCAGTAGCGTTTTGCTCTCTTTGTTTTTTATAACCACATCTTCTACATATACTTGTACATTTTTTCCTAACTGGTCATGTAGACACTTTTGCATGCATCTCTGGTATGTTGCTCCTGCATTACGCAGGCCGAATGGCATGGTGAGATAGCAATAAGACCCGTACGGGGTAATAAACGCAGTCTTTATTTGATCGGCCGGATTTAACGGTATCTGGTGGAAACCAGAATACGCGTCTACAAATGACAACAGCTCACAACCAGCAGTCGAATCAATGACTTGGTCTATCCTAGGTAAAGGAAAAGGATCTTTGGGACACGCCTTGTTCAGGTTCGTGTAATCTATACACATTCGCCATACGACGGCTACATTTGGGTCATCCTTTTTCTTTTCCACTAACACCGGATTTGATAACCAATCCGGATGAAGCACTTCCATGATGAACCCGGCCGCAAGGAGCCGAGCTATCTCATCCCCTATTATTTTTCTCTTGTCTTCGGCGAAGCGGCAGAGAGGTTGCTTCACCGGCCTTGCTCCTGGCCTTACATGCAAAGAGTGCTCAGCCAACTCCCTCGGCACACCTTGCAGGTCTTGAGTTGACCACGCAAAGATATCCCGATTCTCACGGAGGAAGTTGGTGAGCTCGCCTTCCTATTTGGCATCTAGGCCGGCACCAATCGTGATGGTGCGCTCTAGGAACTGCTCATATATCTGGATCTTTTTTTCTCTTTAGTCGGCTGGAAAGAAACACTTCCATGTGGGTTGGCTAATGCCGGCATATTCAGCTGTGCCGACTGAGCGAGAGCCGCTACCTCCTGAATCCTTCTTTTTTCTCTTTCAATCACCAATGACTCGGCCAGGTTTGATCCGGCAGAAGCACACTCCATCGATTTTCTGTAATCTCCGGCTACTGTTATCACCCCTTGTGGTCCGGGTAACTTCATTTTCAAATAAGTAATGTGGCAACTACTCATGAATTTTGCCAATGCTGGCTGTCCGAGTAAAGCATGATAGCAGCTTTCTAAGTCCACCACTTCAAATTCCAAATTTTCTGCTTTGCAATTTTCTCTTGTGCCGAATAATACATCTACTCTGACTTTCCCAATGGGTTCACACGAAAGTCCCGGGACTATTCCATGGAACGTGGTTCTCGTGGATTGCAGCATATTCTGTGCTATTCCAAGTTTGTGCATTGTATCTTTGTACATGATGTTGATACTACTGCCATTGTCAATGAGTACTTTTGAGAATTTTACATTGATGCTGGGCCCGACAAATGTCGGATCTAGTACGTGTGCGTACGACCCTGGATTCGGCATTATCTTCGGGTGATCCTTTATGCTCCAGGTTATTTCCTGATCGGACCAAGGCACGTATCTTGGTACCGCCGGCATAAAAGCATTTACTTCCATGTGCCGGCGTTGTACACTTTGCATGTCTTGCTGTTCTGTTGTGAACACACAATATGATTGATGATGCTCCCTGTAATCATTACGTCCGTTGTTTCCGGGGTTTGTCCTTCCATCCTGACCTTGATTTACCACTTGATGCACTGCATCTCTCCGGTCCGTGTTGTCATACCTCGGCGGAGGTGGTGGTAACATTAACTACTGCGCTTTTGATCCAGTTAGCTGTGGTTGCTGCTGATGCGCTTGATGAGGGGGCGCTTGCATGCCCGCCGGGTTCCCCATTGCATTTTTCATCCAAGCACATTGACGAGTTGTATGATTAGCCGGCTTTGCCGGGTTTGGAGTGTGAATGTTACACGGTTGATCCAACATGGACTCAAACGTGTACTTCGGCCTTTCCTGCCACTGCTTCTTCCATTCTGGTGTCCACTGTCTCTTCCCTTCATTCCTCAGTGTCCACTGCTGAGGACCATTTTTCTGTCGCTGACTGTTTCCGTGACTCGGCTGATCTTGTACTACTGCTGCCACCTGATTGGAAGCATATCTGTAATCCGGTCTTTCCTCCCTTCTTCTACCTCGGAACTCATTGCGCCTAGATGATCTGGCTACATCTCTTGCGTATTGATCCTGGTGCTCCCGATGCTCTGCCGACATTAATTCTGGTTGCGTCGGATCCCCTAAGGCGTACGAATCTGCTATCCTGATAGTCTCTGCCAATGTAGTCGGCATATCTCTTTGCAGCCTTTGCCATAACACACTTCCATATCGGCAGTCTTGAGCAAACCAAGCTATCGCTTGAGACTCTATGACTCCTTCGCATGAGTTTCTGAGGTTACACCACCGAGTCAAGAATTCTCTATCTGTTTCATTCGGCCTCTGCTTGCACATAGCGAGCTGCTGTGGCCTGTTTGGCCTTTTATCGGTACTGGTGAAGTTGCTGACAAACATCTCTTCAAAATCTAGCCAATAGTTGATACTGCCTGCTGGCAGATTGTTCAGCCACACTCTGGCTGGTCCTTCCAACATCTGTGGGACGTATCTCACCGCCCATCGTAAGTTTCCACTAGCAATTTTCACTGCAGTGGCATAGTCAATCAACCAATCCTGTGGTTTTGTGCTCCCATTTTATGTTTTCGTGCCCCTTGCCAGTTGAAAGTTTGGCACTGGTGGTTAGCCCATGATCCGAGGTACGAAACACGCCGGACCAGGCGGGCCCTGTTCCTCCAATAACTCGGACCGATATAACCTGTCGAGTTTTAACCTTGCATCATTTGATGGCAAGTTTCTGTAAATGATTCTCTCCTGTATTCCATAATGGTTATTCCCACCATCCATATCCGAGTAACCATCATTGTACCTCTTGTTTGCCTGATTATGGTGAGCTGGTCTTATTTCTCGCTCTTGCCGAGGCTCATACCTCGGCTAAGGTTCGGGCGGTGGGTCCCTCCTTCCCTCTGCCGGGTTATTGTTCTCATGATTTCCTCTTCCGAGGTCTCCATTACCTCGGCTTCCGTTGCCTTTGTTGGCACGGTCATTGACCTTTCTGGCTACTGCCAGATCATACGGAACAATTTGCTTGTTTCCTTTTCCTGAAGTTACTGCTCTATCTTTTCGCGCGTTGTTTCCGGGTGAGGATGCTGCTTCCACTAATAGTGCAGGCGCTGCTCCAGCCGAATGAACCATACGCGAGGCTCCCGGTCTTGCCGGGTCAGCCCTAAGCATTTCTTCATTCTGCTGGTTCGCAATGCGTACCCACTCATTCACTCTTTCTTGCTGTTTCTGCCGGGCTTCGCCGGTTAATCCTTCTAACTCCAATGCAGCGGCATTTGCCACCCTTAGGTTCTTTGCCGGGGTGCTATACCTCGGCAAGCCTAGATCAACTGAATCAGCCTTATGAGTCTCGTGCTCTTTGTTAATATCATTCATGAGGTTTTTTCCTCTCAATCTCAATTCATCTACCCGTTCGGGGGCAACATCTAGTTTGTTTGCCTTAGCATATTCCCGCAGGGTCCTGTTCAAGGACTCCCGCAAGGCCGACACCTTTTTTGCCTCTACCAACACTTTTTGCCTAGTCTCTTCTAACTCCGCCTGAGCGTTAGCCGGATCAAGTATCGGCGCCACAGGAGTGGTTAGATTATCTATAGTTGCCTGGATAATATTATCTGGTCTTTCCAGAGGTGGCCATCTTACCCTTGCTGCCTTTGGGGTTGTCTCCTGCACCTCGGCTGACTTGGCTGCCGACGGATCCACCTCGGTGGGCTATGGAGGTGCTTGCTTCGTGGTCACCTGTGCTCCTGCCACCGGGTCCTTGCTCGATCCGGCGCCTGCTCCTGCCGCCTGTACCGCGGCTGCGACCATCACCTCGACGCTGCCGACGGGGCGTGCTCTAGGCGGACCGTTTGCGGTGCTGAGGGGAGGCTCTCCTGCATCAATAACTCGGTGAGGATAAATGCAAGAGGTGTCGACGCCGACGTAGACCTTGTGCATGCCCAAGTTGATGAAGACGCCGTTGAGCGGAGGTGCTTTCCTCCTGAAGCTACCTGCGTTATCGCTGACATAGT
Source organism: Avena atlantica (assembly GCA_910589765.1). Taxonomy (NCBI): domain Eukaryota; kingdom Viridiplantae; phylum Streptophyta; class Magnoliopsida; order Poales; family Poaceae; genus Avena; species Avena atlantica. Next base: position 434,525,535 of record OU342735.1, on the reverse strand, counting down.
CCCAGAGATCAAATCTCTGGACTACGCCAGAGACAACACGCTCGCCGGTGTGGATGAAGTTTCCCGTCCGGATCTTGACTCCAGCTAGCACCGCTGCTGGCCCCACGGTGGGCGCCAACTGTCGTGGTGGTGGCATGGCAGATGCCATGTTAGGCTAAAGTATGGGGCCAATGGATGCTAGAGGGATCCGAGGAGGGAATATGTAGTGATTTCTACACTCAAATGACTAACATGTAGATCTTTATTTCTCCTCTTAAGGACTACAAATACTCCTTGAACTGTTTGCGAGAAGAGGAGAGCTACTACACGAGCCTTACGGCGTAGAATGAATCGATCCCCCTCTCAGGAGCCAGCGTCCCCCCTTATAAAGAGGTGCATTGGTTCCTTCTAGGGCTGACGTGGCAAGCATATTATTGGAATATGCTTGTCCCAATATGGTAACTCGGCGGCCTCCTTTCCGTGTCCCCCTTCTATCGGCGGCAATGTTCTAGAGAGCTTCACATGCGCGCCTCGGGCTCCCTCACTGTCACCTCCGTGACCTTCTTCTGCCCTTCTGCTGCTCTGCTCCTTGTCCTTTGTGCTTGGCCCTGCTCAGATTCCTCCTAGCCAGTGACTAGGGTTTGACTATAGGCACCTCCTTCTCCTGCAAGCTTCGTGTTACTCGGCCTTGTCTCGCATAACTCGGCTCGGCCTTCACCTGCATTCAAGTTAGTCAGACTCGCTCGGCCGACTTAACTCATATGTCAGCCGGATAAGGTGTTACTCCTTCTGTAGCTGTCATGGCCTTGCTTATCTCGGCCGACTCTTACATGACTCGGCCGATACAAACAGTAACTCGGCTCATGACAAGGGAGACTCCTTTCGTCTTTCCCCTGTCTTGACCCTATCCGGGGTCACCTCCCCAACAACCATCTTTGGATGACGCATCACAGCTTGTTTTTCTTCGTGACCACGTCCGTATCTTATAGAAAGAGATCCTTGGCGTTCGAGGCCAGGCGGACGTGTGGAAGTCGAAGGCCGAGGGAGCTATCGCCAGGGAGGAGTTTTTGATGGGGGAACTACGACAATTGAGTGAGCAACTGCAATGTGAGTTTTCTTGAGCTGCTGCTCGTTTTCAGATGCTCCTTGTTTGCGAGGCCTCTTATTCTGTCTTTGTTGCAGGTGTCAATCTTGTTCCGAGGGAAGAGAAAGAGCGCGTTGTAGTTCCGATGAATTGCCTGACCTAGCAAGACTTAGAGGCTCGTGGCTTCTTCTGGATGGCCATGATCGCGCCGTCGTCCTTGCGACAGTGCAGGATCGTGTGCATCAGGTGTCTCGGGTGCTGACGCAGGCGAGGACTTCACTAGCGTCCATCTTCGTCATGTTCGCCCTAGACGAGGCACCTCCCACCCTTTGGGGTCTTCTATCGAAGTTTCGGGACGTAGGTCACGTTAGGGAGTTGATGCGACACCAACTGGTTGCCGGGGTGAAGGCTGCTCTTTCACTTGTTCGGCTGCATCGCCGTGATGTTGATCTTGCGGCGGTGGTGACTGGGCCGCCCCTTCAACCAGATGGTAGTCTTTGGGATATGCGCCCGCATTATGTGGTTGTGAGGCAGTATGCCAAAGAGATCTTATATCTCTTTGAGCATCGGGCACGCGTGATTCTTCAGAATAGATAGACCCTGTAAAGAGATAGATTATTGTAAAACTTGTATATATTCGAGTGGGCTTGTTATGCCCTTTTGTAAAGTTTATTTGTGTTAGCACGTAGTGCTTTTGTTATGTGCATGTCCTTTTCGTTAGCCTAACGTGGTTAACTACTCAGGTTGGATGCGTTATTCTCAGTCGACGAAGTCGTGAGGTGAGGCATAGCCCCCGAGCGTGTTATAGCCAAAAGTAATGCGAGGTAAAAGAAAATTTGAACGAGGAACTTAGCTTTTATTCATATCGTAACGAGGAGGTACATTTGTTCGGCTGAGTAGCCTTATTGAAAGTAAAGAGGTAGCTAGGGGTAGAAGCATCACAGCTGTGCGATGTTCTAGGGGTTGGAGTATTCGACTCCTGATGCGACGTCCATGCGACGATAGGCACCACCTAGGATGACTTCGGTGACGATGTAGGGTCCTTCCTAGGGTGACTCAATCTTCTTCGGCCGCTCTTGCTTAAGTCGCATGACGAGGTCTCCTTCGACGAAGGACCTTGGGCGCAGCCGACGGCTGTGGTAGTTGTGTAGGCTCTGCTGGTATACCGCTAAGCGAGCTGCGGCGATGTCGCGTGCTTCGTCGAGTGTGTCAACGGCGTCTTCGAGTGCGGTCGATGATTCGGCTTCGCTGTAGGCAACGACCCGTGGGGCCTTGTGGCGTACTTATGCAGGTAACACGGCTTCGGATCCGTGGACCATGAAGAAAGGCGTGAAGCCTGTTGAGCTGTTTGGCGTTGTACGCAAGCTCCATAGGACGGAGGGTAGCTCTTCTGCCCAGGCTCCCGCAAGCCTTTCGAGTGGGAACAGTAGGCGTTTCTTGATTCCGTTGCCTATGAGGCCGTTGGCCTTTTCGACCTGTCCATTGGTCTGCGGGTGCGCCACAGAGGCGTATGATATGTTTATTCTGAGGCCTTCGCAGAAGTCTTGGAATTATTTCGAGATGAAGTTCGAGACGTTGTTCATAATAATGCTGTGTGTGTAGGGGTTCGTAGCATGGAAAACAAAAAATTTCTACCGCATGCACACAAACAAGCCAAGATCTATCTACTAGATTGTAGCAACGAGTCGATTAGAGTACTCACCCTCGAAGATTCCAAAACGGTTAACGAGAGCATATTCTCGTGGGTGATGTAGTCGTACACTTGCCAATCTCAAGATCACGTAGACGATCCTTCAGGCGCTGCGTTCTGGCAGAGCTTCCGCAGTCGGTCACACGTTCAGTACTCGATGAATACCTTCCTCTCCCTTGTTCCAACAGGCATCAGAGGTTGTAGTTCTCTCCTCGCAATTCCGGCAGCACGACGGCGTGGTGTCAGAAGTAGAGGGAAGATCCCGCAGGGCTTCGCCTAAGCCGGTGCTGGTTATGGTGGATCTAGGGTTTCCAGCGATCTAGGTTTAGAAGGCCGGAGAAGAGGAGGTGGAGTCGGCGGTGGCTAGCGCGATGGCGACGAGCCGACGGTGGCTGACGGCGTGCGGTGGCGGCAGCACAAGGTGGGGAGGGCTGGTTGTGTGCTCTTGGGGCAGATCCTCCCCTCTATTTATGAGAGGGAGGGCAGCTTGGGAGAGGGGAGTTTGAATCCTTCCTCAAACCCAAGTTGGAGAGAAAGAAGGACTCTTTCCTTCTTCCACTAGGAAACCATTGTTCCAGTTTGACTTTTCAAACCTGCCTTTTGACTTTCAATTTAGAGCTTTATTTCTCTCTCGCGAATGCCCAACCAAGTGACCTAGGACATGATCCAATCATTCCATTAACCCATGACACATTTATGAACCATTCCCCTTCCGGTCCGGTGAACCTTCTAGACCCTTCTAGAACCTCTCCAATGAAAACATCGAATCATTCCCGAACTCCAGAATCGGACTTTCCTTATATGAATCTTATTCTCCAGACCATTCCGGATCTCCTCGTATTATCCCGGATCCCATCCGAGACTCCGAACAACATTCGGTCTCCCTACTTACATTCCATATCTACTAAACAACATCGAATCCTTAAGTGTGTCTCCCTACGGTTCGTGAATTACGCGGACATGACCGAGACACTTCTCCGATCAATAACCAATAGAGAAATCTGGAAATTCATATGGCTCCCACATATTTCTACGATTACTTTGCGATCGAATGAACCACTTACATATGATACCAATTTCCCTTTGTCTCACGATAGTTTACTTATCCAAGATCTGATCGTCGGTATCTCTGCATACCTAGTTCAACCTCGTTACCGATAAGTATTCTTTTCTCGTTCCCGTGATATGTGTTCCCTTGTGAGCCAGTCACATGCTTGCAAGCTAATTGGATGACAATCTACCGAGAGGGCCCAGAGTATATCTATCCGTCATATGGATGGACAAATCCCACTCTTGATCCATGTGCCTCAACACATACTTTCCGAACACTCAATGCCACCTTTATAGCCACCCAGTTACGGTGTGGTGTTTGATGTCATCAAAGCATCCTTCCGGTGATTGTGATTAGCATGATCTCATGGTCGAAGGAATTAGGTTACTATGTATCAGTAAGCTTATAGAAAATGAACTATTGAAATGACTTGATCTTTATGCTATGCTTATCTATAGGAGTATGTCCATCACACCATTCTCCTAATGATATGATCTTGTTGTTAATAACATCTCAATGTTCATGATCGGGAAACCACGATCATCTATCAACCAACAAGCTAGTATTACAAAGAGGCTTTACTAGGGACTCTAATTTAGTTTACAAATCACACAAGTATTAATGTTTCCGGCTAATACTATTATAGCATGAATGTAAACATTTATCATAAACACAAAGATATAATAATAAACACTTTTATTATTGCCTCTAGGGCATATCTCCAGCAGTCTCCCACTCGCACTAGAGTCAACTAATCTAGATTACATGGTAATATACCGAACACCCATGGCGGTTTGGTGCTGGTCATGTTTTGCCCTCGGGAGAGGTTTAGTCAACGGAGCCGCCACATTCAGATCTCTGTGTACTTTGCAAATCTTTATGTCACCATGTTGGACAAGCTCTCGAATAGCGTGAAAATGTAGCTTGCTATGCTTCAGCTTCTTGTGTGACCTTGGTGCTTGCGCATTGGCTATGGCGCCCATGTTATCACATTAGATAGACATTGCGTCCAGCGCACTTGGAACCACACCGAGCTTTGTAATGAACTCCTTCATCCATATCTCCTCTTGTGTAGCCTCCGAAGCAGCTATGTATTTCGATGCAGTTGAAGATCTCGCCGCAACGCTTTGCTTTGCACTCCTCCAGCCAACTGCTGCACCATTCAAAGTAAATACGTATCCAGATTGAGATTTAGAATCATCCGGACCGGTGTTCCAACTAGCATCGGTGTAACCATTAACAATGAGTTGTTCATCACCTCCATAAGAAAGAACCATATCCTTAGTTCTTCTCAAGTACTTAAGGATGTTTTTGACCGCTGTCCAATGATCCACTCCTCGATCACTTTGATATCTTCTAGTCAAACTAACAGCATATGAAATGTAGGGTCTAGTACATAGCATGGAATACATGATAGATTCTATGGCTGAAGCATAGGGAGTCTTACTCATATTTTCTCTATCTCCTGCCATTGCAGGACTTTGAGTTTTACTCAAGGTCGTATTGGGCAACATAGGCAAGAACCCTTTCTTGCTATCTTCCATTCCAAACCTCTTTAGAACTTTGTCCAAATATGTACTCTGTGACAATGATAGTAGGCGTCTCGATCTATCTCTATAAATCTTTATGCCTAATATGTAAGCTGCTTCGCCAAGATCTTTCATTGAAAAACTATTATCCAAATAATCCTTGACACTATTAAGAAGGTCTACATCATTCCCAATTAACAATATGTCATCTACATATAGTAATAGGAATGCTACAGAGCTCCCACTCACTTTCTTGTAAATACAAGCTTCTCCATAAGTTTGTATAAAACCAAAACTTTTGATTACCTAATCAAAACATTGATTCCAACTTCAGGATGCTTGCTTCAATCCATAAATGGACCGTTGAAGTTTGCATACCTTGTTAGCATCTTTAGGATCGACAAAACCTTTGGGTTGTACCATATACAACTCTTCATCAATGTCTCCATTGAGGAACGCCGTTTTGACATCCATCTGCCATATCTCATAATCATAATATGCAGCGATTGCTAACAAAATCCTCATAGAATTTAGCTTCGCTACCGGTGAGAAAGTCTCATCATAGTCAACTCCTTGAATTTGTCGAAACCCTTTTGCGACAAGTCGAGCTTTATAGACAGTAACATTACCATCAGCATCTGTTTTCTTATTGAAAATCCATTTGTTCTCGACAACCTTCCGGCCATCCGGTAAGTCCACCAAAGTCCATACTATGTTTTCGAACATGGATCCAATCTCGGATTTCATGACTTCTTGCCATTTATTGGAATCTGGGCTCATCATCGCTTCCACATATGTCGCAGGGTCATTGGTGTTGTCCACCAACATGACACTCATAACGGGATCATACCAATCAGGAGTGGTATGAGTTCTCGTTGACCTGCGAGGTTCCGTAGTGACTTCAACCAAAGTTTGATGATCAACATCATTAGCTTCCTCTCTTATTGGTGTAGGCGCCACAAGAACTACTTCCGGTGCTGCGCTACTCTCAAGTCCGAGAGAAGGTTCAACAACCTCATCGAGTTCTACTTTCCTTCCAGTCACTTCTTTCGAGAGAAACTCCTTCTCTAGAAAGAATCCATTCTTGGCAAGGAAGATATTGCCCTAGGATCTATGATAGACGGTATACCCAATAGTTTCCTTCGGGTATCCTATGAAGACACATTTTTCCGCTATGGGTTCAAGCTTGTCAGGCTGTAACTCTTTACATAAGCTTCGCAACCCCAAACTTTAAGGAACGACAATTCAGGTTTCTTCCCAAACCATAATTCACACGGTGTCGTTTCAACGGATTTAGATGGTGCCCTATTTAAAGTGAATGCGGCTGTGTCTAATGCATAACCCCAAAACGATAGCGGTAAATATGTAAGTGACATCATAGAACGAACCATATCTAAGAGAGTTCGATTATGATGTTCGGACACACCATTACGTTGTGGTGTTCCCGGCGGTGTCAATTGTGAAAGTATTCCGCATTTCTTAAAATGCACGCCAAACTCGTAACTTAGATACTCACCTCCACGATCAGATCGTAGAAATTTAATCTTCTTGTTACGTTGATTCTCTACTTCACTTTAAAATTCCTTAAACTTCTTGAAAGTTTCGGACTTATGTTTCATGAAATATATATACCCATATCCACTCAAGTCATCCGTGATGGTAAGAGCATAACGATAACCACCGCGCGATGATACACTCATTGGGCCACATACATCAGTATGTATGATTTCCAATAAGTCCGTAGCTCGCTCCATCATACCAAAAAATGGAGTTTTAGTCATTTTTCCCATCAGACATGCTTCACATCTTTCAAGTGATTCGAACTCAAGTGATTCAAGAATTCCATCGGAATGGAGTTTCTTCATACGCTTCACTCCAATGTAACCAAGAGGACAGTACCACATATAGGTCGAGTTATCGCTCAATTTCAAACGTTTAGCTTCAATGTTATTAATATGTGTACTACTACAATCGAGATTAAATAAGAATAGACCATCTATCAAAGGTGCATGTGCATAAAACATATTAATCATATAAATCAAACAACCATTATTCTCGGACTTATACAAGTAACCGTATCACAATAAACATGATCCAGATATAATGTTCATGCTCAACGCAGGCACCAAATAATAATTATTTAAGTATAAAACTAATCCCGATGGTAGATGAAGAGGTAGCGTGCCGACCGCGATCACATCAACCTTTGATCCATTTCCAACGCGCATCGTCACCTTGTTCTTTGCTAGTTTCCGTCTATTCTGCAGCACCTGTTTCGAGTTACAAATATGAGCAACCGAACCAGTATCAAATACCCAGGCACTACTACGAGTACTAGTGAGATACACATCAATAACATGTATATCGGATATACCTTTCATCTTGATGTTGCCATTCTTCAAATCCGCCAAGTACTTAGGGAAATTCCGCTTCCAGTGACCTTCTCCCTTGCAGTAAAAGCACTCAGTATCAGGCTTAGGCCCAGCCTTGGTCTTCTTTGCTGGTGCGGTAACTTTCTTATAGCCCTTCTTGAAGTTTCCCTTTTTCTTAGACTTGCCTTGCTTCTTGAATTTGGTGGTATTATTGACCATCAACACTTGGTGCTCTTTCTTGGTCTCCACTTTCGCAGACTTTAACAAGAAGAAGAGTTTGGGCAACGACTTGTCCATGTTTTGCATATTGTAGTTCATCACAAAGTTCTTGTAACTTGGTGGTAGTGATTGGAGGACACGGTGAATCCCCAAAGCATTAGTAATCACTATACCCAAGATTTGAAGCTTGCTTGCGTGCCCAGACATCTTAAGCACGTGCTTACTAACGGAGTTGCCCTCTTCCATCTTGCAGTTAAAGAACTTTTCAGAAGCCTCATAACTCTCAACTGCCGAGTGATCCTCAAATATCATTTTGATTTCACGGACAATATCATGTGGGTCATGGTTCTCAAACCTTTTATGAAGCTCTGATTCCAAACCATACAAGATAGCACACAAAACTATGGAGTACTGATTCTTCCGAGTGAGGAAAACATTCTTCACCTCATCGGTAGCATTAGCTGCAGGTGGGTCACCCAGCGGTGCATCCAGCACATAGGTCAAATTACTAGCATTAAGGACAATACTCAAATTGCGGAGCCAATCCGTGAAGTTTCTTCCATTGTTTTTCCACTTTTCTTTCTCTAGGAACGCATTAAAATTGATGGTAGGGGCCGCCATTGATCTACGAACATATTTTCAATAGTTTAGACTAAGTTTATGACAAATTGAGTTCTAATTAATAGTTAAATTGATCTATGTGAAATCCCACTCAAAACAATATCCCTCACATTGTTTTAGTGATCACACGAACCAAATCCACTACATCAAAACCGATCATCACGGGAGTTGATGTAGCTTCAATGGCGAACAATCAACATGTTCATCATATCTACTATATGACTCATGCTTTACCTTTCGGTGATCCATGTTCCAAGACCATGTTTGTACATGCTAGGCTCGTCAAGATCAAACCTTAGCTTCCACATGAGCAAATCTAGCTTGCTCCCGTTGTATACACTCGCAAAATCTAACACACCCGATCATCACGTGGTGCTTCGAAACAACGAGATTTAGCAACGGTGCCTACTAAGGATGAACACTTTATAACTTGAAATTTTGTGAGAGGGATCATCTTATAATGCTACCATAGTGAACTAAGAAATACAAGATGCATAAAAGGATTAACATCACATGCAATTCATAATATGTGATATGATATGGCCTTTGTTCTTGTGCTTCCGATCTCCACCTTGAAGCACGAACATGATCTCCATCATCACCAGCATTGCGTCAAGGTCAATGGCGCCACTCCATGGTTGTCGTCCACCAGCATCAACTATTACAACTACTTTGAATAATAGACACACAGGTCTTAATGAAATTAAAAGACAACCATATGGATCCTGCCGGTTGCCAACTTACAATAAGGAACATTGCATACATCATATATAATCACAATCATGGCCATATCACATCAGAGCACACCCCTGCAAAACAAAGTTAGACGCCTCTAATTTTCTTTGCATATTTTACGTGGTTTGGGGCTTTCAATAAGTGTCGTTCTAACTTACGAACAAGAACCACAATGTTGATGCTTGAACTATCAAGTGCCCGTTGTAAATTGAATCTATACTATGATGGGAGAGACAGACACCCGCAAAGCCACTTATGCAATACAAGTTGCATGTTGAGCGTGGAGCAAGTCTCATGAACGATGTCATGTAAGCTTAGCCCAGGCCGCTTCATCCCATCATACCGCAAGATGCAAAGTACACAAAAAGCAATTGATAATAAAAGCACCACCACCCACAATGACCATTGTGTTCTACTCGTGCAACAGATCTACATATAGACACGGCTCTGATACCACTGTAGGGTTCGTAGCATGGAAAACAAAAAAATTCTACCGCATGCACACAAACAAGCCAAGATCTATCTACTAGATTGTAGCAACGAGTCGATTAGAGTACTCACCCTTGAAGATTACAAAGCGGTTAACAAGAGCAAATTCTCGTGGGTGATGTAGTCGTACACTTGCCGATCTCAAGATCGCGTAGACGATCCTTCCGGCGCTACATTCCGGTAGCGCTTCCGCAGTCGGTCACACGTTCAGTACTCGATGGATACCTTCCTCTCCCTTGTTCCAGCAGGCAGCGGAGGTTGTAGTTCTCTCCTCGTGATTCCGACAGCACGACGGCGTGGTGTCAGAAGTAGAGGGAAGATCCCGCAGGGCTTCGCCTAAGCCAATGCAGGTTATGGTGGATCTAGGGTTTCCGGTTATCTAGGTTTAGAAGGCCAGAGAGGAGGAGGTGGAGTCGGCGGCGGCTAGGGCGACGGCGACGAGCCGACGGCTGACAGCGTGCAGCAACAGTGCAAGGTGGGGAGGGATGGTTGTGGTATCTTGGGGCAGCCCCTCCCCTCTATTTATGAGAGGGAGGGCAGCTTGGGAGAGGGGAGTTTGAATCCTTCCCCAAACCCAAGTTGGAGAGAAAGAAGGACTCTTTCCTTCTTCCACTAGGAAACCATTGTTCCAGTTTGACTTTTCAAACCTGCCTTTTGACTTTCAATTTAGAGCTTTATTTCTCTCTCGCCAATGCCCAACCAAGTGACCTAGGAAATGATCCAATCATTCCATTTACCCATGACACATTCATGAACCATTCCCCTTCCGATCCGGTGAACCTTCTAGACCCTTCTAGAACCTCTCCGATGAAAACATCGGAATCATTCTCGAACTCCGGAATCAGACTTTCCTTATATGAATCTTATTCTCCAGACCATTCCGGATCTCCTCGTGATATCCCGGATCCCATCTAAGACTCCGAACAACATTCGGTCTCCCAACTTACATTCCATATCTACTAAACAACATCAAATCCTTAAGTGTGTCTCCCTACGGTTCGTGAATTACGCGGACATGACCGAGACACTTCTCCGATCAATAAATAATAGAGGAATCCAGAAATTCATATGTCTCCCACATATTTATATGATTACTTTGGGATCAAATGAACCACTTACATATGATACCAATTTCCCTTTGTCTCGCGATAGTTTACTTATCCGAGGTCTTATCGTCGGTATCTCTGCATACCTAGTTCAACCTCGTTACCGATAAGTATTCTTTTCTCGTTCCCGTGATATGTGATCCCTTGTGAGCCAGTCACATGCTTGCAAGCTAATTGGATGACATTCCACCGAGAGGGCCCAGAGTATATCTTTCCGTCATATGGATGGACAAATCCCACTCTTGATCCATGTGCCTCAACACATACTTTCCGAACACCCAATGCCACCTTTATATCGACCCAGTTACAATGTGGTGTTTGATGTCATCAAAGCATCCTTCCGGTGATGGTGATTAGCATGATCTCATGGTTGAAGGAATTAGGTTACTATGTATCAGAAAGCTTATAGCAAATGAACTATTGAAATGACTTGATCTTTATGCTACTCTTATCTATAGGAGTATTTCCATCACACCATTCTACTAATGATATGATCTTGTTGTTAATAACATCTCAATGTTCATGATCGAGAAACCACGATCATGTATCAACCAACAAGCAAGTATTACAAAGAGGCTTTACTAGGGACTCTAATTTAGTTCACAAATCACACAAGTATTAATGTTTCTGGTTAATACTATTATAGCATGAATGTAAACATTTATCATAAACACAAAGATATAATAACAACCACTTTTATTATTGCCTCTAGGGCATATCTCCAACAGTGTGGTACGCCAAACCTGAAAAATATGGACTCAAAGAATTTGACGGCAATTTTGCTACTTTGGTTGGTGACGGGAATCGCCTCTATCCACTTGGTGAACTTGTCGACTGCGACCAAGAGGTAGACGTGGCCTCCTTTCGAGGACTTGGGCAGTTTGCCGATCATGTCGAGGCCCCATTGGGCGAAGGGCCAGGCCAACGGTATGGGCCTTAGCTTGGATCTGGGTGTGTGTTGTGACACCCCCGGGATTAGGGCTAAACAAATCCCAGACCTCCGTCTGACATACGATTAACCTTGAGCTCCAGGATATCCAGTGAAGAATCGATAGCAGAGCAGTGACCCTACGACACAAAATTATTACAGCAAGCTCATAACTGAGCAGAGAACCAAAATATTACAAGCCGAGGTCACTGACCACAAACATCAAACAATGGAAGGAAAATTATGCTATTAAGTATAGCAAACTTAACAAATGGCCTAAGAGGCCTAAAGCATAACGATGACGTCCCAGCCCATAGATTCCAGGCTGCCGGCCGGGAACCCCAAGCTACTCATCGATGTCGATGTAGTACGAAACTGATCTTCAGGGAACACTTACTCTGCCAAAAGTATCAACAAAGCAAGGGTGAGTACAAGGTGTACTCCGCAAGTCTTCTGGATGGTGGAGTTGTTTTGCATAAAGCCATCTTTTGTTTATAAAACAAGGGAGAGAAGAAGCTCGTCTAGTCAGAGTATTTTTAAAAGGGGATAAGATAGCGACATATCCAAAGTATTGATCATCATCTTTTTATCCACCAAGTCATCATCATCTACCAACTACGATCACCACTTCGTACCCATGAGGAAGCATCCTTAAGCACATGTTCATCTACCAAGTTTTACGATTAGGTTATAGTTCTCTATGATCTCCCGTCCATTCCCAAGTCGTCCATAACCATGGACACGACTTTCTGAAAGATTATTACCCTGCAGGGGTGTACAACTTTACCCACACGCACCAACCAACTCTTAGCACCACTTGACACACTTCCTTGGTGTTCTGGCAGAGGGTGTGGTTGGACACGGCCGTTTTACCTTGCTTTCGCCTAATCCATGAGTCTCCAAGAAAGGGTTCCATCGGCCCATATATCTATGTACAAGGATCGGGAGTACTCCCGAAGCATCCTTCCTCCTTGGTCACGCCCTGTATGATGCACCATCTTCAACCCATCCAAATATGCAGATGCCAAATAGCTAACTGCGGACTCATGGACTAGCCTAGGCAAGTTAGTTAATCGAGGGGTCCCCATTTACCCCGTGTGGTTGTACGCTCGTCTTGGTTCAAGAGGCAATAACCTAGGATCCTAAGGGTGGTGAGCATGGGACTAGAAAAACCACATCCCACCGTGGCCTCCCATACAAGCCTTAACATGTTTAATCTCATATCACCTCTGATATCATCTCATCATGTTCTCCTGTCATACTAGATTATCTGCATCTGATACATCATCTGGATGGACCAGACTCAACAGCTATGCATGGCTAAGCAGGACACAGATATAAGATCTAGTAGTGCACACAAGCCAAACCTAGTTATGCTAGGAGCAGTGGATCAGGTAATATAAGCTCAAAGGGAGTAATGCAACAGATATGATACTATATCTATCGATAAAAGACCATAGTAGAATCGTATGCATCATGGCAGGAATTGAAATGCTTTCAAAATCATAGGATTATATCATGGTGGGGCTATGCTTGCCTTTGCCAGTTGATAACCAATAAGCAGATCTTCGAAAGCCTTGTACTTGACTTGGTTACAGTTGGTCAAGTATTGTTCGTCGATCTCCGAACTTCGACGGTCTTGATCTCGGTCTTCGATCTCGATCTCGATATATTATTCTACCGGAAGAACCAAACACCGGAAATAAAGGGAAACAATCAACACATGGCATCGATGCAATGCTCAAGCAAGGATGATGATATGAAAAGTTGAATTGTATTGAAAAGTAACCCTAAGGCATGCTCGACAATTTAATCGGGGTTCCGAGGGGTGAAAAACCTAACTCGGGAAACTCCGGATGTAGGTTGGTTTTGTTATCTAATTAAACTTGTTATGAAAGTTGTTGAACAATGCATGATTATATCTCTAATAGATATTTCTCATTTTTCTGAACATTTTGGTATATTATACACATTTTTCTGAATTGTAAATAATTAGTTATTGAATTTACAAGATTATAACATTTTCTAGAATTATTAAACAAGTTAATTGATTTACTGCGTCATTATGACGTCGGCATAGGGTCAAGGTATTTCCTCACCGGGGCAGAGTCTAGCCCCAGAGGCTGACGGGTGGGGCATGGGACACGTCAGCGAGCCACATCGTCAAGGTGGGGCCCGCCACGGGTTGACTTGGTATGCCTCGCGTGGTGGACGGTGGCCGACGCCGGCGCCCATCCCGCGGCGGCGCTAAGGCATGCGCGCGGACGCGATTTTGTGCATACTAGAAGCGCCTCTACGTGGGATACCTAACTAGGGTGGCGCGAGGCCCTGGGGTGGCCGGGAGCCTCGCCGGCGACGAGCCTGCACAGCAGCAGACGGCGGAGCACGACGTGAGGGCAAAGCAAAGCAAGAGAGAGAAGGGGGGAAGGGTCCATGACGACCAGTAGCTCACCACTAAACAGACTGAAGCGACGGAGAGGCACGGGGTGGACCAAAGCGGCAGCAATGGCGACGTCAGCGCTCGTCGGTGTCGGGGAATACGGCGAGGATGGCAATGATTGGGGGCCCCTCGTCTCGATTCCTTCGGCGAGGGGATTCAGCACAACATGGTGGAGATCGCAGGCGCCTCAGTTGGGCGAGGTGAGGCCAGGGTCGGCGAGGCACCGACGAGGTTTGGCTAGGGTTTTGGTTCCGTGCGGAAGAGAAGAGAGAGAGAGGGGTCTCTGGGAGAGCGGGAGTGGATGAGAGCGAGAGAGACGTGCTCACGCGGGTCTTATCCTCCACCGGGGGCGACGGGACGCATCACAGCGCTTGAAGGCGATCAACGACGGCGGAGCGGACAGCCAGCTGCTCGGCGTCGGGGATGAAGGCGACAGAACGTCGAAGGGGTATGCGGGCCATGGTTGGGCCACTGTGGGCTGTGCTGGGCTGCGGGGCTGCTGCGCGCGGGCGGGAGAGAAGGAGAAGAGAAAACTGGGCCGGCTTGTTGGCTGCTTCTAGCTCTATTTTTTTAACAAAGGCTTTTTATTTTTTGCTTTCCCTTTTCCACTTATAAAACCATTTCAAATTTGTTTTAGATTATTTCAAAAATACCAGAAGGTTTATAAAAATATATAGAAGATATTGCAAGGCCCTTTTATTCAGATTGGGCTCCACACACTTTGGTACTTTTCAAATTCAAAACATTTTGAATTGATTTCAAATAGAGGGAGAGAGTAGGGTTTAGGGTTTTGAATATTGCTTGCATGCATTTTTAGAGGATGATGCTTATGAATGCACAATCAAACCTAAATATTGATTAATTAAAACCGGGGTGTTACACGTGTGGCTTGTTCGCATACCTCTGGCAAGCGTTGCACTTTGTGACGATGTCTTTGGCATCGTTCATGGCCGTTGGCCAGTAGAATCCAGCTCACAGAGCTTTGGCGACTAGAGCGCGGCTGCCTGCGTGATGACCGCAGATGCCCTCGTGGATGTCTTGGAGGATGGTTTTTCCGTCACCGATGGTGACGCACCTTTGGAGCACACCCAAAATGCTACGCTTGTACAGTTCGCCATTGATTATGGTGAAGGCCTTGGACCGGCGAGATATGCGCCGGGCGTCTGTCGGGTCATCATGCAGTTCTCTGTTTATCAGGTACCATAGGTACGGCTGTGTCCATGTCTCTTCAATCGCCATGACCTGCATCAGGCTGACCAGCTTGACCTCGGTGTCGAGATTTTCGGGTCCTTCTTGTCCTTCGGGTGGCGCAGCCCCCGAGTGCTCCGCTTTTTCGGGCGATCCCTTGGGGAATTTCCTTTTAATGGAGGTTACACAGATTTGTTCTAGGAACACACCTGGTGGTACCCTTTAGCAGGTGGAGCCGATGTTGGCGAGTCTATCGGCTTCTTCATTGCTTTCTCTCCCAACATGCCGAAGTTCGCAGCCGTCAAAGTCTCCTTCGAGTGAGTTGTAGAGCGCGCGGTACATGATCATGTTGGCACTGTGAGCATCGCACTCGTTCATCGTCTGCTGTATGACGAGGTTCGAGTCACCGTAGATGACTAGGCGCGTTGCACCATAGATCTTGGCCATCCTCATGACGTGGATGAGGGCCTTGTATTCGGCCTCGTTGTTGGAGGCGCAAAATTTCATCCAAAGGACGTATTTCATCTTGTCGCCTTGAGGGGATGTCAGTATGACGCCAGCCCCTGCTCCGGCCTAGCGCATTGTCTGTTATCTCTTGAAGCCTCGTGAGATCCTCCTGCATACCGAACGACTAGGAGATTCTATTGAAGTCTTTGTCGCAGTGGTCAGATCAGGTGAAGCTGCCTTGGACGGTAATGACGCCCCTAGGTCCTAGCATCTTGAGTAGCAAGTACGCATAGTGTGGTACTGCTAGGAATCTTGCAAATGCCACACGCCCGAGGATGGCGTGATACTGTGATGTCCAGTCGACCACTTCGAATTCTAGCCGCTCGCACTTGAAGTTTTCGGGCTTGCCGAAGATGGCGTCGAGCTATATCTTTCCCAGTGGATATGTGCCCTTCCCTGGGTCTATGCTGTGGAACATCATGTCGGATTGTTCCAGGCTGCACAGCAGGATCCACATTGCTGCTAGGGTGCTTGCGAACATCAGGTTGATGCCGCTGCCGCCGTCCATGAAGACGTGGCTCATCTCGAACCCTCTGATCTGCGCCTCGAGCACCAAGGCGACATGACCTGGGCGAGGGATCTGGCGGGGGTGATCCGAACGATAAAACGTGATGCAGGACTCCGAGCCACTGAGGTACTCAGGGATGGCGGGTGGAGCGGTCACGGCCAGGCTAACTTGGCGGGTGATATTCTTTTGCACCCTGTTTTTTTGGGCGCCCCTTATGGATCATCAGGGACCCCTTTGGCGCCGGGTACCCTGCTATGCCGTTGTTTGGTGCGGGTGTGATTTCTGGATTCGAAGGTCCAACAGGTGGAGGTGGAGGAGCTCCATGGGCGATGTCACCTGGTGGAGGTGCGGTTCCAAACCCAGGGTTTACGATCTGGCGTCTCATCTGGGTGAGGCCCTCGCTAGGCTTCTGGAACTCGCGGCAGTCCTTTAGCATGTGGCTGGCTTTCTTTTTGCCATCCTGCTTGTCGATGTAGAAGTGGATGGTGCAAGGACCCGCCAACTTTTCGTATGCCGAGGGCTTGTCGTCGCGGCTGCGACGTTGCCACGTCTGTGTGGTCCGTCGTCCGTCGCGGAAGTTGCCACCGCAGTATCCGCTGCTGCGGTTGCCATCGTTGCGTCGGTCGACGTAGCCAGCCGTAACCATGTCGACTCCGTCACGATCATCGTAGACGCGTGATCTTTGCTTGTTGCGGCATTCTCGCCTGCGGACATAGTCATCCTCGTCATCCGAATGTGTTTGGTGGAGGGAATCTTGGCCGTCCGCCCATCGGTTGGCGATGTCCATGATGTGATTGAGCGTTTTCGGCTTGATACGCCCAAGCTCTTCCTAGAAGTCCGGGCGCTTGACGCCATCTTTGAAGGCATCGATTGTTCTCTCCTCAGAGATGTGCGCGGTGGAGTTCTTGATGTTGGACCAACTCAAGATGTACGAGCGAATGGACTCGCCCGTTCTTTGGGTGCAGGCCCACAGTTCGTCGATCGAGACTGGCCTCTTGCTGGTGCCCTTGAAGTTTCGGATGAAACTGTATGCCAGTTCCACCCAGCTCCGGATGGAGCCTGATGATAGGCTGATGAGGCAGATCCGAGGTCCGCCTGTCAGCTGCAGTTGAAGGCATTATAGGGCGGTATTCCTGTTACCACCGTGCAGCTTGACAGATGAAAGGTGGTCGCTGAGCCAGGCCTTCGGGTCCTGCGTGCCATCAAACTTTGGATGTTCCGAGGGGAGCATGAAATTTTTTGGCATCCGCGTTCGCCGAACGGATCTGCTGAAGCATCTGGCTCCGCATAGCTCTCTGTCGTCTTCCTTCTCGGATTCAGTCGAACACGCGTGCTTGGCGCGTGCCTTGTCCATCTTGCACTGAGTGAGGTTGTTGTGAGCATCGTAGTCGTTACTGCAGTGACGTGGACTCTTGTGACATCGTAGCAGGTCGTGCTCATTTTCTTCAGATGAGGGAGTGGGGCTACGGTTGAATCTGACCGTAGTTTTCTTCGTCGGCTCCGCAGGAGCTTCATTGTGGAGCGCAGCTCCGACAAGCCCGAGGCCTGCTAGCGCGGATTTGTGCATGGAACTCTTAGGGTCATCCACCGGAGGCGAATGGGATGTGAGATAGGTTGTTGCTGCCATGATTCCAGCTTGCGGTGTTTTCGGTGTGACGTTTCCATTAGAATCCATCGCCATGAAAGACATGTTGAGAGTCTTGGTGACCTCGCGTCACACAGCCGGGTCCATGTTCTCTGTGCGAGAGCGATGCTTGTTGGCGTGGTTTCCATGTGAGCTGGAGCCGCTAGCGGCGGAGAGCGCAGCTCGCCGTGCGCTAGACTCCGAAGCCGCCTTCTTGCATTTGTCGAGGTCCTCCCGCAGTTTTACCTGCCGGTTGTGCTCGCTGATTTGGAGGAGATGGTATGCCATTAGCAGATCCCGTGAAGCATTCACAGGTAGGATCCTATTGCCCGCCACGGCTTTGCGTGCCTGGCGCCATCCGTTCTCTTCAAGGTTGATCTTTTGGTAGGCGTTAGCGTCGCCTTCATTAGGCTGGCGGGATGGGTTTCCTCCGTTTCCTCTATTCCCAACCTGCGGGTTAGGCGGTGGATTGGGCGGTGGTACGTGGGCACTCGAACCTGGTGGTAGTACTGGTTCGCCCTGGATGACTACGTCACATTGGTAACACCCGCGGATTGAGTCGCTGCTGCCGCAGCTTTCGGATCCGGAACCGTAGGTTCCTTTGTCCGATGGAGGGCCGCACAGATCTGAGTTGCAACAGCTGCTGTCGTATGACTCCTCTATCAACATCGGCGTGCGTAGCACGCTAGGGTGTGGGGCCCATGAAGCGGGCCTAACTGACGGTGGCGGCACCTGCTCTGGGAGGCGGAGAGTGCCGGTTTGCCGCACCTGGAAACAGAAGCTTCCGAACAGAATCTCGAGTCCATCACCGACGGCCTCGAAATCCCTCATGGTGGCTGGCGAGTGCGCGGTGAAGTCAAAAGTGCCAAAGAGGAGATGGCTCTACATTGCTGAGGAGTTTTAGATTTATTTGGGTGGGACCATCACGATCGCACAATTAGCGCCCCCGATTGCCACAGACGCCGCCAATTGACGAGGTTCGATCTCATCAATGCCCTTTGTTATGGACTTGGGTTTTGGAGAAGATGGGGATGCTGGAGATCGCGGAACGGTTAACAGACAAGAAACACAGAGACACGAGATTTACCCAAGTTCAGTCCCCCGAAGGGAAAACCCTACTCCTACTTGTCTGCTCTTGATTACGGCGGAACCGAAGGTTACAGGGGTGCGCAAATGCAATATGGCATGAGGTGTGTATGAGGTGAGTTGAAGGCCCTCCTTGCCGTGCCCTCCTAGCCTTTATATAGATAGGCAGGTCCCAGGCATAGGTCGAGTCAGTTATAGATTAGGGTTTGTACCCTTTGAAATTCTATCTATTCTAGTCTTGTTCTCTAAGGATCCGAAGTCATCATGGGCTTGGGCCACCCAAAATCTCCATGAGTTGCGTATCTTGTCGTGGGCCTTCCTTGGGCTGGACCGTATATGCAAATGTTGTGCACCCGTGGAGTATAACCATGTCAGCTGGGAAAACCCTATTTCTCCACCATAACCCGCTCCGGCTTAGGCGAAGCCCTGTGGGATCTTACCTCTACTTCCGACACCACGCTGTCATGCTTCCGGGATCGCGAGGAGAGAACTACAACCTCTGCTGCCTGCTGGAACAAGGGAGAGGAAGGTCTTCATCGAGTACCGAACGTGTGACCGACTACGGAAGCGCTGCCGGAACACAACACCGGAAGGATCATCTACGCGATCTTGAGATCGGCAAGTGTATGACTACATCACCCACGAGAATATGCTCTTGTTAACCGCTTTGGAATCTTCAAGGGTGAGTACTCTAATTGACTCGTTGCTACAATCTAGTAGATATATCTTGGCTTGTTTGTGTGCATGCGGTAGAATTTTTTTTGTTTTCCATGCTACGAACCCCTAGTGGTATCAGAGCCGTGTCTATATGTAGATCTGTTGCACGAGTAGAACACAATGTTCATTGTGGGCGGTGGTGCTTTTATTATCAATTGTTTTTTGTGTACTTTGCATCTTGCGGTATGATGGGATGAAGCGGCCCGGGCTAACCTTACATGACATCGTTCATGAGACTTGCTCCACGCTCAACATGCAACTTGTATTGCACAAGTGGCTTTGCGGGTGTCTGTCTCTCTCCCATCATAGTATAGATTCAATTTACAACGGGCACTTGATAGTTCAAGCATCAAGGTTGTGGTTCTTGTTCGTAAGTTAGAACGATACTTATTGAAAGCCCCAAACCACGTAAAATATGCAAACAAAATTAGATGCGTCTAACTTTGTTTTGCAGGGGTGTGCTGTGATGTGATATGGCCATGATTGTGATTATATATGATGTATGCAATGCTCCTTATTGTAAGTAGGCAACCGGCAGGAGGCATATGGTTGTCTTTTAATTCATTAAGACCTGCGTGTCTATTATTCAAATTAGTTGCAATAGTTGATGCCGGTGGACGACAACCATGGAGCGGTGCCATTGACCTTGACGCCACGCCGGTGATGATGGAGATCATGTTTGTGCTTGAAGATGGAAATCGAAGACACAAGAAGAAAATCCTTATCATATCACATATTTTGAATTACATGCGATGTTAATCCTTTTATGCATCTTGTATTGCTTAGTTCATGATGGTAGCATTATAAGATGATCCCTCTCACAATATATCAAGTTATAAAGTGTTCATCCTTAGTAGGCATTGTTGCCAAGACTCGTTGTTTCGAAGCACCATGTGATGATCGGGTGTGTTAGATTCTGCGAGTGTATACAATGGGAGCAAGCCAGATTTTCTCATGTGGAAGCTAAGGTTTGAACTTGACGAGCCTAGAATGTACAAACATGGTCTTGGAACACGGATCACCGAAAGGTAAAGCATGAGTCATATAGTAGATATGATGAACATGTTGATTGTTCGCCTTTGAAGCTACATCATCTCTCGTGATCATCAGTTTTTGATGTAGTGGATTTGGTTTGTGTGATCACTAAAACAATGTGAGGGATGTTGTTTTGAGTGGGACTTCACCTAGATTAATTTAACTATTAATTAAAACTCAATTTTTCATAAACTTAGTCTAAAATATTGCAAATATGTTATATTTCAATGGCAGCCCCTACCATCAATTTTAATGCGTTCCTAGAGAAAGAAAAGTTGGAAAACAATGGAAGCAACTTCGCGGATTGGTTCCGCAACTTGAGGATTGTCCTCAATGCTGGTAATTTTACCTATGTGCTGGATGCACCGCTGGGTGATCCACCTGCAGCTGACGCTACCGATGAGGTGAAAAATGTGTTCCTCATTTAGAAGAATCAGTACTCCATAGTTCAGTGTGCTATCTTATATGGTTTGGAATCAGAGCTTTAGAAAAGGTTTGAGAACTTTGACCCACATGAAATTGTCCGTGAACTCAAAATGATATTTGAGGCTCACGCGGCAGCTGAGATTTATGAGGCTTCTGAAAAGTTCTTTAACTACTAGATAGAAGAGGGCAGCTCCGTCAGTGAGCATGTGCTTAAGATGTCTGGGCACGCAAGTAAGCTCCAAAGCTTGGGTATAGTGATTCCTAATGCTATGGGGATTCACCGTGTCCTCCAATCACTACCACCAAGTTACAAGAAATTTGTGATGAACTACAATATGCAAAACATGGATAAGTCATTACCTGAATTCTTCTCCATGTTAAAGTCTACGGAAGTGGAGATCAAGAAAGAGCACCAAGTGTTGATGGTCAATAAGACCACCAAATTCAAAAGGCAAGGCAAGTCCAAGAAAAACGGAAACTTTAAGAAGGGTGGTAAGAAAGTTACCGCGCCGGCGAAGAAGACCAAGGTTGGGCCTAAGCCTGATACTGAGTGCTTTTACTGCAAGGGAGAAGGTCACTGGAAGCGGAATTGCCCTAAGTACTTGGCGGATTTGAAGAATGGCAACATCAAGAAGAAAGGTATATCCTCTATACATGTTATTGACGTGTATCTCAGTAGTACTCGTAGTAGTGCCTGGGTATCTGATACTTTCACAATTGACACCGTAGGGAACACCGCCACGTAATGGTGTGTCCAAACATCATAATCGAACTCTCTCGGATATGGTTCATTCTATGATGTCACTTACAGTTTTGCCGCTATATTTTTGGGGTTAGGCATTAGAAACAACCGCATTCACTTTAAATAGGGCACCATCTAAATCCATTGAAACGACACCGTATGAATTATGGTTTGGGAAGAAACCTAAATTGTCTTCCTTAAAGTTTGGGGTTGCGAAGCTTATGTAAAGAAGTTACGGCCCGACAAAGCATGAACCCAAATTGAAAAAATGCATCTTCATAGGATACCCTGAAGGAAACTATTGGGTATACCTTCTATCATAGATTCAAGGGAAAAATCTTCGTTGCCAAGAATGGATCCTTTATAGTGAAGGAGTTTCTCTCGAAAGAAGGGATTGGAAGGAAAGTAGAACTCGACGAGGTTGTCGAACCTTCTCTCTGATTTGAGAGTAGCGCATCATCGGAATAAGTTCCTATGGCGCCTACACCAATAAGAGAGGAAGCTAATGATGTTGATCATGAAACTTCGGTTCAAGTTACTAGGAACCTCGCAGGTCAACAAGAACTCGTACCACTCCCGATTGGTATGATCCAGTTATGAGTGTCATGTTGGTGGACAACACCGACGACCATGCGACATGTGAGGAAGCGATGGTGAGCCTAGATTCCAATAAATGACAAGATGCCATGAAATCCGGATTGGATCCATGTACAAAAACCAAGTATGGACTTTGGTGGTGACGAGGTTTTGACTCGTCAATGCCCATTGTTACGAGCTTGGGTTTTGGAGAAGGTGGAGGTGCTGGAGATCGCGGAACGGTTAACACACAAGCAACCAGGGGACACGAGATTTACCCAGGTTCAGGCCCCCGGAGGGAAAATCCTACTCCTGCTTGTCTGCTCTTGATTACGGCGGAACCGAAAAGTACAGGGGTGCGCAGATGCAATCTGGTATGGAGGTGTGTATGCGGTGAGAAGGTGCCTCCTCGCCGTGCCCTCCTAGACTTTATATAGAGATGCCATGGGCTTGGGACACCCGAAAATCTTCACAGGCCGCGCATATTCTTGTGGGCCTTCCTTGGTCTGGACCAGGTATGCTAACATTGTGTACCCGTGGGGTATAACCATGTCAGTAGCCCCCGAGTGTTCAGTCGAATCGTAGATTCGGATGAGGACTCTTCAATCTTTCGGGTGCAGCTATTTCTATTCGTAAGAGAAAAAAATGATTTTAGTTCGTAGGGATTGTTGATGCGTGTGCCTAACTCTCCTGATGGATCAGGGTCAGTTAGTTGTCTTAGGACAAAAAAACACGATCTTCTTCAGACTCGAGTCCCTACACTCGAATCTAGAACGAATGCTGGCGTAATTCGACTCAGGTCATTGAGGTCTTACAGGAGTCGAATCCCAGTAGTTTTCAAGTGATATACCCAACGCGTCCGTCAGGATTTTCATAGTGCCTGTTGACACAGTTTTTACTGGCAGAGCGCAGTCAGGTGCATTACCAGACCATTAGGTGATATCTGCAGGTCTTATCTTTGTGTTGCAAACACAACATCCAAAATGTTATCACCGTGGAGGTGTTTCGGGTGACCAAGGAGGATGATTCTCACTTTAGCATTGTTTTGGGACAAAGTTGCCAGAAAGTTTTTGTATTTTTGATCCGAAGGATCGCAATCGAAGAATACATAGGGTGCGCGACCAGCGCTCCCTATGGGAGTAGCCCCCGAGTGTCTGTTCGAGTCGTAGGCTCGAGCAGAGACTTTAGTTCATGTAATTGAGCTTCAGGTCCGTAGGACACAAATTTTTTTGGATGCTTGATCGATCCTCCCTATGGGAGTAGCCCCCGAGTCCCTATTGGAGTTGTAGACTCGACGTAGGACTCGAAGTTCAAGAGTTGTTTGTTCCTCATGTCCGTAGGACACAAATTTTTCTTTCGGGTGCGCGACCAGCGCTTCTAATAGGAGTAGCCCCCGAGTAGTTGCTCGAATCGTAGATTCGAGTGAGTACTTTTAGTTATCAATCGAAGATTTCTAACTGTTGCTAGTGTGGTGTAGATGGCGTCAGTGCTGACGATTGGTGACCTCAACCGTGTTCAACGCTAGAGGTGACGTGAATGGACAAACATGGGTCCCACTGCCTGACTTGAAGTTGACTAGTCGTGCGCGACGTGGCGAGAATTACGGTGTATCCTCGGTTTCCATGTGTAGTGGACGGCGTACGGGCGACGGTTCGCTGCTATGTTGACATGTGGACGGTTGGATCTGACCCTGGCGTTAGGGCTTCTAGATGGATGGTTCCTGTTCGTCGTCTTCATCTTTATAACCGTGGGGAAAATAGTAGTTTGTTTTCACCCTTTGCCATTTGCTTTCACTACCTCCATTTTCACGAGCTCATCTTTGCATGCACTGGACGCTCTTCGATCTTTCCCTTCATCGTTCTTGCGCGCACACCACCGCCTTCGACGCTCCATGATGGTGAAGTCGAAGAAAGCCTCCTCCGGAGCGGGCACTAGTGCTGCTGCCGGTGGCAAGAAAGGCACCACAGCCGCTCGCATCACTGATGGTGGGTGGTGGCGCACGGAGACGCGCTAGGGCGACCTACGCTAGCTGTGTGATACGGGTTTAATCCCGCAGGATAAGGAGGCCGTCAAAATCCCCGGCGATGAGGTAATTCCCCGTCCACCCGCAGGGTTTCGGGTGATGTTTGTCGCATTCGTTTTTCGCGGACTTTCTTTCCTAGTCCATGATTTTCTTCATGGATTTTGTTTTTCTATGGCATCCAACTCCATCATCTTTCGCCCAATTCTCTTCTCCACATCGCCTGCTTCATTACTTTTTTGCGAGTGCTGGCTCGGTATCGAGCCGCACTTTGGCCTCTTCTAGAAGCTCTATTCTGTGAAGAGGCAGTCCGGCACCGACAGGGTCTACCCGCTTGGCGGCTGCGTCATTTCCATCCGATCTACTATTCTTTTCTTCTATTTTTCTATGTCTAATTCATGTCCAATACTGGCGAAAGAAGTGGTTTTATATCCGCGACTCCACAGTGGACGAGCAAGTCTTTGGCCTCGCTCCCTTCGACTCCGCCCAAGAGATCTGGCCGAAGAGATCCTGGAAGAACCATATCCTGGAGGGCGAGGTGGCCGAGGTAGAGGAGCTCTACCGTCGGGTGGAGGCGCTCCAGATGGAGCCTGGGAAGGAGGTCAATGGTGTGGATATAATCCGCACCTTCCTCAAACGTCGGGTGCAGCCATTCCAAGCAAGGGCACATCCGATATTTCTTGGCCGCCACGACCCGACGAGGGTCTCAGCTGAGGAGTTATCCCGAGGCAACCTCAATAGAGTTCTTCGGTCGCTACTGAAGTACAAGTCCGATGAGGATCTTCTGGGGAAGTTGTTGACATACCCCTTCAGTGCCACAAAACCAGCTCCGCAGGTGTAGATTTGTGACGTGTGCGCTGCGCCTTCTTCGAGTGCTTTTCCTTATGATTGCTTATACTGATCTTTGATGTCTTCATTGTGCAGGAGCTCAAGGTGGCTGGCATGGTGCCTCCACTGTCCGAAAGGTTTCCGATTGCATTGGACAACGAACTTGTAGACTCCGAGTCCGAGCTTTCGTCGGCACAGTCGCCAACTCAGAATGCCCCCGAGGCAAGCGAGGGACAGACCCGAAAGCGAGCACGGAGCTCGAGCGAGTCTTCGGATGCCTCGACTCTGCTGACTCCTAGGGATCCCTCCTTCCTCGTGCTCCACGGCGAGGATGAAGGTGCTTCTTCCGCGTTGTTCCCGGCTGTGCCTCTGCAGGCTGGCGCCGCAGCCGCCAACGAAGAAGAAGAAGAAGGAAGACAAGAAAGAGAAGAGGGAGCTGCCTGTCTTCGATTTGAGCAACATTGACTCGTAAGTAGTTTTTTGGTGCTTTCACTTTGATTTTTGCGTGTGCACTTTCTTCTTGCCTTGATGAATATTTTTCTTTGTTGCCACTCTTTAGAGGGTTCTCTTGGTGAGAGCTCCCAGGAGAATGTAGGGGAGTCAAAGCCAACGGCCCCTCCCTCTCAGACGGTGGCCAACTCTGCTGGCGATGCTCCGAACCCTTCTCTGCAGGAGGCTCGAGTGATCGTCACGCAGAAGACTGCACCCGGACCTTCGGAGTCCCCGTCTGAGCATGTAAGTAACTTTCCATGTATCCGGGGGGGAGCCCCCGAGCCTTTTTCGTGTCGTGTTGTTTGATGTTTTACTCGTGTTTTGGGCGCATCCCCCGAGCTATTTTTGTGATGCTTTTATTTCCTCCCGCAACCTTTTGTGCGCAGTGCCAACCTTCTTGTTCAGCAGCATCTTGCGCTGGAGGCCAGCATGCAACAACTTCGAGGTACGTGTCGTAATTGATCTTGTCCTTTTTCGCCTGATAGCTTGTGTTGCTCATTTGTGTTCTTGATGCTTTTGCAGATGAAAATAACGCTGCTCTTCATCGACTGGAGACTCTTCAAAAGAGTCTTGGTCGCGCAGAGATACAGGCTACTGACGCCGTGGAGGCGAAGGAGAGCCTGCAGCAGGAGTTGGCTACTGCTGCCGAGGCCAAGGAGCGTGTGCAGCGGGAGGCGTCGGATCGCGAGGAGCAGCTCACAAATGTTGCAGCTGCGCGTGAGAAGGAGGTGGCTGAGAAGCTGATGGCTGCTGCCAAGGCTATTTCCGGTAAGTGATTTGCTTGCTTTTGTTTTTTCTGCTACTCTGTCTTCATGCCCTTATTCGGCTCCTACTTTGTCTTCTTTGCTCTAGATGCTTTGGGCATTGCCTTCGATCACAGTGCCCTAGAGCACGGGAGCGCTCTGGACAATGCCACCACGGCGGTCGAAGACCGCGGCGGTGCTGCTGCTGGTTCCCTTGCCAAGGCCAAGGAGGTCCTTAGGCGCTTCTACAAGGAGATCGTTCCCAAGTGCATTGCCCTTGAGGATGTTGATTCTTTGGCGGATGCGCTGTTAGAGGATGCACCCGCGGCCTAAAAGCGCAAGCAGAAGGGCCTTGGCGCCTCAATGGGGTTGGCCATGGCCGTGGCATCCGGAGCGGAACTTGACCTTCCGCGCATCACTTCCAAGATGCCCACGGCTGCCGATGGCTCAGAGGTAGCTTTCACTCTCTTCGCCTCCCGCTGTAAGCGTTATGGGTCGATGTTCATTGACCTTCTGGCGGAGTATGCGGCGAAGAAGCAGGAGGAGGTTAAGAGCAGGCAGTCTGGCTCTGAGGCCACTCCGGATGCGGGTGCCTAGGCTCTGTTGTAGTTTAGGATAGTTGTTTTCTTGTTTTGCTATAATATTTGTCGAACAGTTTCCTTGGGCCACGCAGTGGCTTTTTGATGTATATAAATGATGCTTCGAGATTTTTTCAATGAGGCATACTCTTCATACTTTTTTACTTGCTTGCCTTTAGGGTCCTTCGGGTGAGGCTTCCGTTGATGCTTCCCCTGCCCCTCAGCCGCCACCATCTTTGGATAATGCGTCGCAGCTTATTTTTCTTCGTGACCGTGTCCGCAGCCTTGAGAAGGAGATACTTGGTGTCCGAGGCCACGCAAATGTCTGGAAGTCGAAGGCAGAGCGAGCTACCGCTAGGGAGGAGTATCTGATGGGGGAGCTGCGGCAGTTGGCCGAGCAGCTGCAGTGTAAGTTTTCTTGAGCTGCTGCTCGTCTTCAGATGCGCCTTGCTTGCATGTCGTCTTACTCTGTGTTTTCTGCAGGTTCCAACCTTGTTCCGAGGGAGGAGAAGGAACGCGTTGCAGTTCTGATCAACTTCCTGACCCAACATGATATGGAAGCCGGAGTCTTTTTCTAGATGGACCGCGATCGGGCCACTGTCCTTGCGACTGTGCAGGATCGCATTCATCAGGTGTCACGGGTGCTAAGGCAGGTGAAGACTTCCCTGGCGTCGATTCCTTACGTCATGTTCCCCCTTGATGAGGCGCCTTCGACTCTATGGGCTTTGCTGGCGAAGTTTCGAGACGTGGGTCACGCTATGGAGTTGGTGCGGCACTAGTTGGTTGCGGGTGTGAAGGCCGCCCTTTCCCTTGTTCGGCTGTATCGTCCAGATGTTGATCTTGCAGCGGTTGCGGCTGGGCCGCCCCTTGACCGGATGGTGGCGTTTGGGATATGCGCCCGCATTACGCGGCTGTTAAGCAGTATGCCGAAGAGATTGTAGATCTTTTTGAGCATCGGGCGCACGTGATCCTTTAGAATAGGTAGGCTCTGTAAAAAGGTAGATGTAAAACATGTATATATTTTGAGTGGGCGTATTGTGCCCTTTATTGTAAAGATTATTTGTATTAGCACGTGGTGCTTTGTTGTATGCATGCCCTTTTCGTTAGCCTGACATGATCAGCTACTCAGGTTTTGCATGTGTTATTCTCAGTCGACAGAGTCGTGAGGTGAGGCGAAGCCCCCGAGTGTGTTGTAACAGAGAGTAATGTAAGGAAAAAAGATTTTTGGACTGAGGACTTAGCTTTTATTCATATCGTATCGAGGAGGTACATTGTTCGGCTGAGTAGCCTTATTGGAAGTAAAGAGGGATAGCTAGGGGTAGAAGCGTCAAAATTGTGTGACGTTCCATGGGTTGGAGTATGTGACTCCTGACTTGATGTCCTTGAGGCGGTGGGCGCCACCTGGGATTACTTCAGTGACGATGTAGGGTCCTTCCCAGGGTGACTCGAGCTTTTTTGGCTGCTCTTGCTTGAGTCGTAGGATGAGGTATCCTTCGACGAAGGACCTTGGGCACAGCCGACGGCTATGATAGTTGTGGAGGCTCTATTGGTAGACCGTCGAGCGAGCCGCGGTGATGTCGCGTGCCTCGTCGAGTGTGTTGACGGCATCTTCGAGTGCGGCCATCGATTCGGCTTCGCTGTAGGCGACGACCCGTGGGGCCTTATGGCGTACTTCTGCGGGTAACACGACTTTGGCTCCGTGTACCATGAAGAAGGGCATGTAGCCAGTTGAGCTGTTTGGCGTTGTGCGCAAACTCCAGAGGACGGAGGGTAGTTCTTCTGCCTAGGCTCCTGCAAGTCGTTTGAGTGGGCTGAGTAGGCATTTCTTGATGCGCCGCCTACGAGGACGTTGGCCTTTTCGACCTGCTCGTTGGTTTGCGGGTGCGCCATGGAGGCGTATGATATGTTAATGCCAAGGCCTTCGCAGAAGTCCTGGAATTCTTTGGAGATGAAGTTCGACCCGTTGTCCGTGATGATGCTGTGCGGCACGCCAAACCTGTAGAGTATGGAATCGAAGAACTTTACGGCCGTTTTGCCCTTTTGGTTGGTGACGGGCATGGCCTCGATCCACTTAGTGAACGTGTCGACTGCGACCAGGAGGTAGACGTGGCCTCCTTTCGAAGATTTTGGCAGCTTGCCGATCATGTCGAGGCCCCATTGGGCGAAGGGCTAGGCCAAGGGTATGGGCCTGAGCTCCGACCCTGGTGCGTGTGGGTTATCCGCAAACCGCTGGCAGCCGTTGCACCTCTGGACGATGTCCTTGGCATCATTCATGGCCGTTGGCCAGTAGAATCCAGCTCGTAGAGCTTTGGCGACGAGGGCGCGGCTGCCCGCGTGATGGCCGCAGATGCCCTCATGGATGTCTTGGAGGATGATTTTGCCATCACCGATGGTGACGTACCTTTGGAGTACACCCGAAATGCTGTGCTTGTACATCTCGCCATTGATGATGGTGAAGGCCTTGGACCAGCGAGATATGCTCCGGGCATCTGTCGGGCCATCAGGCAGCTCTCTATTTACCAGGTTCCAAAGGTATGACTACGTCCATGTTTCATCAATTGCCATGACCTGCACTAGGCTAACCAACTCGACCTCCGTGTCGAGCTTTTCGGGTCCTTCCTGTCCTTCGGGTAGCGCAGCCCCCGAGTGCTCTGCTTCTTCGGGTGATCCCTTGGGGAATTTCCTTTTGATGGAAGGCACGCACATTTGTTTGAGGAACACACCTGGTGGCACCCGTGTGCAGGTGGAGCCGATGTTGGCGAGTCTGTCGGCCTCCTCGTTGCTTTCCCTTCCAACATGGCCAAGCTCGCAGCCGTCGAAGTCTCCTTCGAGTGAGTTGTAGAGCGCGCGGCACGCGATCATGTTAGCGGCGTGTTCGTCGCACTCGTTCATCATCTGCTGGACGATGAGGTTCGAGTCACCATAGATGACTAGGCACGTTGCGCTGCAGATCTTGGCCATCCTCACGTCGTGGATGAGGGCTTCGTATTCGGCCTCGTTGTTGGAGGCACGAAATTTCATCTGAAGGACGTATTTCATCTTATCGCCCTGCGGGGACGTCAGTATGACGCCAGCTCCTGCGCCGGCCTCGCGCTTGGAGCCATCGAAGTGCATTGTCCATGACTGCGTCATGTCCGGGGTGTCCGGCAGCTGGAGCTCCATCTAGTGGACGAAGAAGTCAGGGAGGACCTGTGATTTGATCGCATGGCACCGCTCGTAGACGATGTCCAGAGGAGATAGCTCGATGCCCCATAGGGATACACGTCCCGTGGCTTCGGGGTTGTTCAGGATGTTGGACAGTGGCACCTTGTTGACGAACATTATCTGATGCTCCTGAAAGTAGTGGCTCAGCCGACGAGCCATCATGAACACGCCGTAGGCGAGCTTTTAGTAGTGAGGGTACCTCTATTTTTGTTGGCGTCAATACCTCGCTAAGGTAGTAAATTGGGCGTTGGACCACGTGGGTCTTGCCTTCTTCGGGTCGCTCGATCAGGAGTACGGTGCTTACCACATGGTGCGTGGCTGCTATGTATAGCAGCAGAGGCTCGCGTTCCTTTGGCGTGACCAGGACATGCGAGGTGGAGAGCAGTCGCTTCAGATCTTCGAATGTGTCGGCTGCTTCAGGTGTCTACTCGAATTTGTCTACTTTGTGTAGCAGCTGGTAGAAAGGTAGGGCCTTCTCACCCATGCGGCTGATGAATCTGCTCAGCGCCGCAATGCGCCCAGCTAGCTGTTGGACACCTTTGAGGTTCTTTGGCTTCTCCATGGCCAGTATGGCCCGGATTTTCTTCCGGTTCGGCTCGATTCCTCGCTGGGAGATGAAGTAGCCAAGTAGTTGGCCAGATGGGACGTCGAAGGCGCACTTTTTTGGGTTCAACTTGATCCTGTAGTGGTCGAGGTTGTCGAACGTCTTGCGGAGATCGTCGATCAATGTCTTGGCCTCCCTTGTCTTGATGACTATGTCGTAGATATAGACCTGTATGTTGCGGCTCATCTGGCTCTTCAGGCACGCCTGCATGCACCACTGGTACGTGGCACCCGCGTTCTTCAGCACGAAGGGCATTGTGTTGTAGCAGAATACTCCGAATGGCGTGATGAACGCCATTTTCTCCTAATCTTCGACCTTCAGCTGACTCTGATTGTAGCCTGAGTAGGCATCGAGGAAGGAGAGTTTCTCGCATCCCGCAGTCGAATCGATGATCCGGTCGATCGAGGGATGGGGAAGTGGTCCTTTGGGCAGTGCTTGTTGAGCGACGTGAAGTATACGCACATCCGCAGGATGTCCGTGTCATTTTTGGGGACCAGCACAATGTTGGCTAGCCACTCGCTCTCCTTGATCTCCCAGATGAAGTCGGCGTCGAGCAGTCTGTTGACTTCGACTCCATCGGCTTCGTTCCGTGGCTCGGACAGTCGTTGGATGGACTGTTTGACGGGCTTGGCGTCTATAAACACATTGAGTGTGTTCTCGGCGAATTCCCTGGGAACTCCTGGCATGTCCTCAAGACACCAGGCGAAGATTTCCTAGCGCTCATGGAGGAATTCGACAAGCATGCCTACCTATGCGGGGCTGAGGTCGTTGGTGATCAGCACCGTCTTGGAGGCGTCCGTCGGGTGGGCCTGCACCTTTTTCGCGTTGACTGTTGAGTCGAACGACATGTCGGGTGCGTTTTGCCTGGAGACTAGGGGTGCCCGTTGTCTGTCACTTCTCGAAGCCTCGTGAGCTCGTCCTGCATACCGAACGACTGGGAGATTCTGTTGAAGTCTCTGTCACAGTGGGCGGATCGGGTGAAGCTGCCCTGGACCGTGATGACGCCCCTAGGCCCTGGCATCTTGAGTAGCAGGTACACATAGTGCAGTACTGCCAGGAACCTTGCAAGTGCCACACGCCCGAGGATGGCGTGGTATTGTGATGGCCAGTCCACCACTTCGAACTCGAGCCACTCACACCGAAAGTTTTTGGGTTTTCCGAAGATGACGTCGAGCCATATTTTTCCCGGGGGAAATATGCCCTTCCCTGGGACTATGCCGTGGAACATTGTGTCGGATTGTTCCAGGCTGCACAGCGGGATCCGTATTGCTGCTAGAGTGATAGCGAACATCAGGTTGATGCCGCCGCCGTCGTCCATGAAGACGCGGCTCATCTCGAACCCTCCGATCTGCGCCTCAAGCACCAGGGCAGCATGACTTGGGAAAGGGATCTGGCAGGGGTGATCCGAACGGCTTAATGTGATGCAGGACTCTGAGCTGCTGAGGTACTCAGGGATGGTGGGTGGAGCGGTCACAACTAGGCTAACTTGGCGGGTGATCTTCTTTTGCACCCTGTTTGTTGGGCGCCCTTTTTGGATCATCAGGGACCCTTTCGGCACAGGGTACCCGTTTACGCTGTTGTTTTGCATGGGTGCGATTGCTTGATTCGAAGGTCCCACGGGTGGTGTTGGAGGAGCTCCGTGGGCGATGTCACCTGGTGCAGGTGTGGGCCTGAACCCGGGGTTCAGGATCTGGAGTCGCATCTGGGTGAAACCCTCGCTGAGTTTTTGGAACTCCCAGCAATCCTTCAGCATGTGGCTGGCATTCTTTATGCCATCATGCTTGTCGATGTAGAAGTGGATGGTGCAAGGTCCCGACAACTTGTCGTATGCCAAAGGCTCTTCGTCGCGGTTGCGACGTTGCCACACCTATGCGGGGCGTCCTCCGTCGTGGAAGTTGCTTCCACGGTATCCTCCGCTGCTGTGGTTGCTTTCGTTGCAGCGTTCGGTGTAGCCAGCCGCGACCATGTCGGGTCCATCGTGATCGTCGTAGACGCGCGATCTTCGCTTGATACGGCGCTCGCATCTGAGGCCGTATTCATCCTCCTCGTCTGAATGCGCTCGGTGGAGGGAATCCTCGCCATCTGCCCACCTGTTGGCGATGTCCATGAGGTGGTCGAGTGTCTTGGGCTTGACGCGCCCAAGTTCCTCCTTGAAGTCAGGGCGCTTGACACCGTCCTTGAAGGCGTCGATCGTTCTCTCATCAGAGATGTGCTCCGCGGAGTTCTTGATGTTGGACCAACGTAGGATGTATGAGCGAATGGATTTACCCGTTTGTTGGGTTGCAGCCCGTAGCTCCTTGATCGAGGCTAGCCTTTTGCTGGTTCCTTTGAAGCTTCGGATGAAACTATATGCCAGCTCCTCCCAGTTTCGGATTGAGCCTGAAGATAGGCTGTTGATCCAGATTCGAGCTGCGTCTATCAGCTGCAGCTGAAGGCATTGTAAGGCAGTGTTTTTCTTACCGCCCTGCAGCTTGACGGTCAACAAGTGGTCGTTGAGCCAGGCTTTCGGGTCCTATGTCCCGTCGAACTTCAGAGTGTCTGAAGGAAGCTTGAAATTTCTCGGCATCCGCGTTCGCCGAACAGATCTGCTAAAGCATCAAGCTCCGCAGAGTTCTCCATCATCATCCTCTTCGGATTCAGATGAGCACGCGCGTTTGGCGCGTTTCTTGTCGACCTTGCGCTGAGTGAGGTTGCTGCGAGCGTTGTAGTCGCGGCTGTGACGTCTCAGACTTTTGCGTCGTCGAGGTAGATCGTGCTCGTCTTCCTCCTCATGGGATGACGGTGTGGGGCTGCGGTTGAATCTGACCACAACTTTCTTTTTCGGCTCCGCAGGAGCCTCATTGTGGAGCGCAGCTCCGACGAGTCTGAGTCCTTCTAGTGCGGACTTGTGCATAGCTCTCTTCGGGTCCCCCACCGGAGGTGGATGGGACGCGAGATATGTTATGGCTGCCATGATCGCAGCTTGCGGCGTCTTCGGTGTGACGTTGCCGTTGAGGTCCATCTCCATGAAGGACTTGTTGAGGGTTCGGGTGACCTCGCGATGTGCAGCGGGGTCCATGTTATCCATGCGAGAGCGATTCTTGTTGGCTTGATTGCCGTGCGAGCTTGAGCCACCAGCGGCGGAGAGCGCAACTCGTCGCGCGCTAGACTCTGAGGCTGCTTGCTTGCGTTTGTCGAGCTCCTCCTGTAGCTTCACCTACCTGTTGTGCTCATCGATGAGGAGGAGGTGGTATGCCATTAGCAGGTCCCGTGAAGAATTCACGGGCAGGATCTTGTTGCCCGCCACGGCTTCGCGTGCCTGACGCCAGCCGTCCTTGTTGATGTTGATCCGGTTGTAGGCGGCAGCGTCGCCCTCGTTGGGCGGGAGGGATGGTAGCCTCCTGTTTCCTCCGTTTTCGCCCTCTGGGTTGGGCGGCGGTACGTGGGCACCCCAACCTGGTTGTTGTTGCACCATGTCGCTTTGGATGACCATGGCATACTGGTAGCGTCCGTGGATTGGATCGCTGCTGCCGCAACTTTCGGATCTAGAACCATAGGTTCCTTCATCCGATGGGGGACCGCACAAATCTGAGTTGCAGCAGCTGCTGTCATATGACTCATCTGTCAGCGTTGACGTGCGTAGCACGCTGGGATGCGGGGCCCACGAGGAGGGCCTGATTGATAGCAGTGGAACCCGCTCTGGTAGGCAGATAGTATCGGTTTGTCCCACATGGAAGCAGAAGCTCCCAAACAGAATCTCGAGCCCGTCGCCTTCGGGCTCGAAGTCCTTCATGGTGGCTGGCGAGTGGGTGGTGAAGTCGAAAGCGCCGAAGAGGAGATGGCTCTCCGTCACCAAGGAGTTTTAGATCGCTTTGGTTGCGACCGTCATGATCGCACAATCAGCGCCACCGATTCCCACAGACGGCGCCAATTGACGAGGTTTCGACTCGTCAATGCCCATTGTTATGAGCTTGGGTTTTGGAGAAGGTGTAGGTGCTGGAGATTGTGGAACGGTTAACAGACAAGCAACCAAGGGACACGAGATTTACCTAGGTTCAGGCGCCCGGAGGGAAAACCCTACTCCTGCTTTTCTGCTCTTGATTATGGCGGAACCGAAAAGTAGAGGGGTGCGCAGATGCAATCTGGCGTGGAGATGTGTATGCGGTGAGAACGCGCCTCCTCGCCGTGCCCTCCTAGACTTTATATAGAGATAGGCAGGTCTCGGGCACAGATCGAGTCGGTTACAGGTTAGGGTTTGCCCCTTTGAATATTCTATCTACTCTACTCTTTCTCTCCAAGGATCTGAAGATGCCATGGGCTTGGGCCACCCGAAAATCTTCAGAGGCCGCGCATATTCTTGTGGGACTTCCTTGGGCTGGACTAGGTATGCTAACATTGTGTACCCGTGGGGTATTACCATGTCAGGTGGACTTACCGGATGGCCGGAAGGCTGTCGAGAACAAATGGATTTTCAAGAAGAAAACATATGCTGATGGTAATGTTACTGTCTATAAAGCTCGACTTGTCGCAAAATGGTTTCAACAAATTCAAGGAGTTGACTATGATGAGACTTTCTCACCGGTAGTGAAGCTAAAGTGTGTGAGGATTTTGTTAGCAATCGCTGCATATTATGATTATGAGATATGGCAGATGGATGTCAAAATGACGTTCCTCAATGGAGACATTGATGAAGAGTTGTATATGGTACAACCCAAAGGTTTTGTCGATCCTAAAGATGCTAACAAGGTATGCAAACTTCAACGATCCATTTATGGATTGAAGCAAGCATCCCGAAGTTGGAATCAATGTTTTGATAAGGTAATCAAAAGTTTTGGTTTTATACAAACTTATGGAGAAGCTTGTATTTACAAGAAAGTGAGTGGGAGCTCTGTAGCATTCCTAGTACTATATGTGGATGACATATTGTTGATTGGAAATGATGTAGACCTTCTTAATAGTGTCAAAGATTATTTTAATAATAGTTTTTCAATGAAGGATCTTGGTGAAGCTGCTTATATATTAGGCATAAAGATTTATAGAGATAGATCGAGACGCCTAATATCATTGTCACAGAGTTAATATTTGGACAAAGTTCTAAAGAGGTTTGGAATGGAAGATAGCAATAAAGGGTTCTTGCCCATGTTTCCCAATATGACCTTGAGTAAAACTCAAAGTCCAGCTACAACAGAAGATAGAGAAAGGATGAGTAAGACTCCCTATGCCTCAGCCATAGGATCTATCATGTATGCCATGCTATGTACTAGACCCGACATTTCATATGATGTTAGTTTAACTAGCAGATATCAATGTGATCTAGGAGTGGATCATTGGACAACGGTCAAAAACATCCTTAAGTACTTGAGAAGAACTAAGGATATGGTTCTTTCTTATGGAGGTGATGAAGAACTCGTTGTTAATGGTTACACCGATGCTAATTGGAACACCGATCCGGATGATTCTAAATATCAATCTGGATACGTATTTACTTTGAATGGTGTAGTAGTGAGCTAGAGTGGTGCAAAGCAAAGTGTTGTGGCGAGATCTTCAACTGAATCGGAATACATAGCTCCTTCAGAGGCTTCACAAGAGGCGATATGGATGAAGGAGTTCATTACAGAGCTCAGTGTGGTTCCTAGTGCGCTGGGCCCAATGTCTATATACTGTGATAACATTGGCACCATAGCCAATGCGCAAGAACCAAGTTCGCACAAGAAGCTGAAGCATATCAAGCTGCATTTTCACTCTATTAGAGAACATGTCCAAGATGGTGACATAAATATTTGCAAAGTACACACGGATCTAAATGTGGTGGATCCATTGACTAAACCTCTCCCGACGGAAAAACATGACCAACACCAAACCGCCATGGCTGTTCGGTATATTACCATGTAATCTAGATTAGTTGACTCTAGTGCAAGTGGAAACTGTTGGAGATATGCCCTAGAGGCAATAATAAAAGCAGTTACTATTATATCTTTGTGTTTATGATAAATTTTTACATTCATGCTATAATAGTATTAACCGGAAACATTAATACTTGTGTGTTTTGTAAACTAATTAGAGTCCCTAGTAAAGCCTCTTTATAATACTAGTTTGTTGGTTGATAGATGATCATGGTTTCCTAATCATGAACATTGGTATGTTATTAACAACAAGATCATATCATTAGGAGAATGATGTGATGGACATACTCCTATAGATAAGCATAGCATAAAGATCAAGTCATTTCATTAGTTTGTTTTCTATAAGCTTTCTAATACATAGTAACCTAATTCCTTCGACCATGAGATCATGCTAATCACCATTACCGGATGGATACTTTGATGACATCAAACACCACACTGTAACTGGGTGGCTATAAAGGTGGCATTGAGTGTTCGGAAAGTATGTGTTGAGGCACATGGATCAAGAGTGGTATTTGTCCATCCATATGACAGATAGATATACTCTGGGCCCTCTCGGTGGAATGTCATCCAATTAGCTTGCAAGCATGTGACTGGCTCACAAGGGGTCACATATCATGGGAATGAGAAAAGAGTACTTATCAGTAACGAGGTTGAACTAGGTATTCAAAGATACCGACGATCAGACCTCGGATAAGTAAAATATCGCGAGACAAAGGGAAATTGGTATCATATGTAAATGGTTCACTCGATTCCAAAGTAATTGTAGAAATATGTGGGAACCATATGAATTTCCAGATTCCTCTATTGGTTATTGATCGGAGAAGAGTCTCGGTCATGTCTGCAAAATTCACGAACCGTAGGGAGACACACTTAAGGATTCAATGTTGCTTAGCAGATATGGAATGTAAGTAGGGAGACCAAATGTTGTTCGGAGTCTCGGATGGGATCCGGGATATCACGAGGAGATCCGGAATGGTCCGGATAATAAAATTCATATAAGGAAAGTCCAATTCCGGAGTTCGGGAATGATTCCGGTGTTTTCACCGGAATGGTCTGGAAGGGTCTAGAAGGTTCGCCAGATCGGAAAGGGAAGGGTGCATGAATGTGTCATGACTAAGTGGAATGGTTGCATCATGTTCTAGGTCAAAGGGCTGTGCAAATATAGAGTTAAATCAACTCCAAAATTGAAAGTCAAAGGGCAAGTTTGAAAAGTCAAACTAGGACAATGTTTCCTAGTGGAGGAAGAAGAGAATCCTTCTCTCCCTCCACCAAAAGCCTAGAAGGAGAGGGAGTTGGGGAAGGATTCAAAATACCTTCTCCCTAGCTGCCCCTCCCTCTCATAAATAGAGGGGAGGGGGCTGCCCCTCCACCACAACACCACCACCACCCAAGCCCGCGCTGCCGTCGCCGCGCTGCCGCTTCCAGTCGCGCCGCCGCCGTCGCTGCCCTAGTTGCCACCGGCTCAACCTCCTCCTCTCCGGGTTCTGAGCCCTAGATTGCCGGGAAACCCTATTTCTCCACCATAACCCGCTTCGGGTTAGGCAAAGCCTTGTGGGATCTTCCCTCTACTTCTGACACCATGCCGTCTTGGTGGCGGAATCGCGAGGAGAGAACTACAACCTCTGCTGCCTGCTCGAACTGTTGGAGATATGCCCTAGAGGCAATAATAAATGTAGTTATTATTATATCTTTGTGTTTATGATAAATGTTTACATTCATGCTATAACAATATTAACCATGAAACATTAATACTTGTGTGATTTGTAAACTAAATTAGAGTCCCTAGTAAAGCCTCTTCATAATACTGGCTTGTTGATTAATAGATGATCATGGTTTCTTGATCATGAACATTTGAGATGTTGTTAATAACAAGATCATATCATTAGGAGAATGATATGGTGGACATACTCCTATAGATAAGCGTAGCATAAAGATCAAGTCATTTTAATAGTTCAATTGCTATAATCTTTCTGATACATAGTAACCTAATTCCTTCGACCATGAGATCATGCTTATCACCATCACCGGAAGGATGCTTTGATGACATCAAACACCACAACGTAACTGGGTGGCTATAAAGGTGGCATTGAGTGTTCGGAAAGTATGGGTTGAGACACATGGATCAAGAGTGGGATTTGTCCATCCATATGACGGATAGATATACTCTGGTCCCTCTCGGTGGAATGTCATCCAATTATCTTGCAAGCATGTGACTGGCTCACAAGGGATCACATACCACGGGAACGAGAAAAGAGTAATTATCGGTAACAAGGTTGAACTAGGTATGCAGAGATACCGACGATCAAAACCTCGGGTAAGTAAACTATCGTGAGACAAAGGGAGATTGGTATCATATGTAAGTGGTTCATTCGATCGCAAAGTAATCGTAGAAATATGTGGGAGCCATATGAATTTACAGATTCCTCTATTGGTTATTGATCGGAGAAGTGTCTCGATCATGTCCGCATAATTCACGAACCGTAGGGAGACACACTTAAGGATTCAATGTTGTTGAGTAGTTATGGAATGATGAGTAAGAGACTGAATGTTGTTTGGAGTCTCGGATGGGATCCGGGATATCACGAGGAGATCCGGAATGGTCTGGAGAATAAGATTCATATAAGGAAAGTCCTGTTTCAGAGTTGGGGAATGATTTCGGTGTTTTCATCGGGAATGTTCTAGAAGGGTCCGGAAGGTCTGGCACTCCGGAGGGGAAGGGTACATGAATGTGTCATGACAATGTGGAATGGTTGCATCATGTACTAGGTCACTTGGCTGGGAAAAATAAAGGGAGAAATCAAATTCTAGTTTGAAAGTCAAACGCGAATTTGAAAAAGTAAAACGGCAAGTTTGCTTGGTGGAGGGAGAGTAGGAAACCTACTTGGGGAGGAGTTCCTCTCCCTCCACCGCCGGCCAAGGAGGCCGTCTTGGGGGAGGACTCCCTCCTCCCAAGCCGCGCCCTCCCACCTATATAAGGAGGGGCAGGGCTGCCCCTCTTCCCTACACCCAACACACCCAACAGACCCAAAAACCCTAGCCCTCTCCTCCAAGTCGCCGGCGCCACCACCTCCTTGTGTCGCCGCCTAGGGCACCACCAACTCAGCGAGTTGGGGTGTTCACCAAACCCTAGCCTTCGGCTACAACCCCCCTCCCTTGGTGCCTCTAAACCCTAGATCACCAAGGCCTCTCTCATAGTCCACCATACTCTCTCTGGCTTAAGGCGAAGCCCTGCGAGATCTCCCCTCTACTTCTGGTACCACGCCGCCGTGCTGCCAGAATCGCGAGGAGAGTGCTACAACCTCCGCTGCCTGCTGAAACAAGGGAGAGGAAGGTCTTCATCGAGTACCGAACGTGTGACCGACTGCGGAATCGCTGCCGGAACGCAGCGCTGGAAGGATCGTCTACGCGATCTTGAGATCGACAAGAGTACGACTATATCACCCACGAGAATCTGCTCTCGTTAACCACTTTGGAATCTTCGAGGGTGAGTTCTTCTATCGACTCGTTGCTATAATCTAGTAGATAGATCTTGGCTTGTTTGTTTGCATGCGGTAGAATTTTTTGTTTTCCATGCTACGAACCCCTACAGGAACAAGGGAGAGGAAGGTCTTCATCGAGTACCGAACGTGTGACCGACTGCAGAAGTGCTGCTGGAACGCAGCACCGGAAGGATCGTCTATGCGATCTTGATATCTGCAAGTGTACGACTACATCACCCATGAGAATCTGCTCTCGTTAACCGCTTTGGAATCTTCGAGGGTGAGTACTCTAATCGACTCGTTGCTACAATCTAGTAGATAGATCTTGGCTTGTGTGTGTTCATGCGGTAGAATTTTTTTGTTTTCCATGCTACGAACCCCTACATGTTAGTGGTCTCAACTTTTTGGAGAATGGTCGAAGGATGTTTTTCTTCGGCTCCATGGTGAGGGAGACAAAGAGAACAAGTGGGGGATGGCAGACAAGGAGTGGAAATGAGAGAGCAGGGTAGGGTGGAGAGTCTCTGGCCTTTTTATCAATGGAGTCATGGTGTACGGTGCACCAAGTGCACTCATGGTCTAGGGCGTGGTCCATGGGATCCCCATTGGCTTCCAGGGGCGATGGAGAGAGTGAGGAATGGGCTCTGGTTATGCACAGGGTGGGTGAGGCAGGATGCAACAGCAAGAATTAATAGACATTGGCATTACCTAGTTGTCTATCCTTCTTGCCTTGCTTCCAAGAACTAGGGAAAAAAGAAAATGGATGCTACAGTGCATAGCTACAGTGGGTACGACCAAGGTTGATAGAGGTTGCAGGGTTGTTCACACGTACAGGTTTGGTGAGTGGATGATTGTGTTTTGGTTCAAGTTTTGGGCAAGTACCCCATTTGTCTATATTGGTTGATCATGGACAAGTTCTCAAGAGATTATCTTGGCAAGGTGGAACAATGATGCTGGTAGGTAGATGTGATCAAGGTGTATATTCAAGAATTATTTTGGATTTTTCTGAAAAGTCTAGATCCTCTTGTTGTTAATTATTCAAAAAGTGCTGAAATGGTTTTATTGAGTTCATTTGGAAATTTTGAATTGGACTAGGGTGGTTTTTGGCTTGAGATGGTCCCAAATATGAATACACATTTAGGAGAATTTTCCCAAGATTTATTGATGATTAAAAGTATTTAAAATCATTATTTTACTATTTCCGCCATTTAAGAAAAAGCGCAAAAGGAATTATTGAAACACTCCAAGAATATTTATTTTTGAAGTAGGAAGATATGGAATATGATATAGGCCTCAAATGTATATTTATTTGAGGTGTTTCTTTGAATAAAAACAAAGTTTCCTTCATAGAGGGAGTTTTGGATATTTCGTAAAAGAAAGGATTTAAATAGTTTTAGGGCCAAACTAATTATGGAAATTATTTTATAAATATTTATAATAAAGGTAGATGATTTAAACATATTGTATCCATCATTTTAAACCTTGGTTTTTGGAAATCAAACTTGATTTTGAAAAAAAAGCAAGGATTTGATTATCTAGGGTTCCAATAATTTTATACCACCCAAACCTTGTTGAAATAAGGATCTCAGAGATCACCTTGGGTCAAGGTATGGATGGATTGATATAACAAGTTATATAGATTATCATGGTACAAATAGTTGGGATTGATCAAGTTTGAGCGCTTCTAGAATTGTTGCCAAACTTTGTTGAAAATAAGGGTGCCAAAGCAAATTATCATTTAGCCTCCAAAACCATGTGGGTTTAGGAAGCACAAGGCTCCATTAGAAACAAGGGAAGTGTGGATTTATAGAACATGGTTATTAGATCACAACCATCCAAATAGTTGATCAAAAAAAATATCCTTTGGATGAGAGCTTCTATGAAAGTAGGCATGTTGGCTAGAT
The DNA here is from genome assembly GCA_910589765.1 of Avena atlantica. Classification (NCBI taxonomy): domain Eukaryota; kingdom Viridiplantae; phylum Streptophyta; class Magnoliopsida; order Poales; family Poaceae; genus Avena; species Avena atlantica. The sequence goes on along the minus strand of OU342735.1, from coordinate 434,483,149 downwards.
TTGCAGAAAACATTATTTTCTTGTCTAGAAAACTATCAAGAACAAGTGGGTTAAAAATGATCTAGCCAAGAGCAAGAGTGGCTCTTGGTGGTCCTTAGGATGGTTTACAAGATTATATAAGTGCATTTCCAAAAATTCACAAGGGTTGAGAAAGAGGAATCCCAATGATGAGACATTGCTAATAGTTTCCAGACTTGGTCATTTTGGCAGATTTAGGGTTTTAGACTAGATTACAAGAGTAGATGATTTTGAGAGAAAACTAGGTTCCAAACTCATGATTTAGTGGATGGTGTTGAAGTGGTGATTGAGTAAAAAGGATCCATTCTTATATTTGGACTTCATTGAGTTGGAAAACAACAGAAGGGGTTTGCCCCAGATTGGTCTCGTTAAGAGATGAGATGGTCACTCTAGTGACTAGATATCAGATCAAGCTTAGGTGAATTTCATAGGATTTGTATTTGATGCTAAAGTATGAGCTCCTAGGGTGGCTCATGCTTCTTCCTAAACAATCAAGTCAATCAACAGATCAAGGCAATTCGTCAAACAACAGATCAAGGTAATTCATCAAACAATAGATCAAGGCAATTCATCTTAACTAGCAACTCAACCACTACTGAGGTTACCATCAAGCCTGGCTTGAGTTAAGACTGGGTAATTTTAGAACGTTTAGTTTTTGAAAGAAGATAAGAGCCTCTTGGTACTTCTACCAAGAGTAGAGTTCAAAATGTTTTATGAAAGGTTTTGGAAAACCTGGAGGTAAGAGGAGTTGAAAGTTCTGTCTTGAAAACATAAGGAGATTATACCTTATATGAAACGACATTTACTGTCATAATCACTTTTGGTGTTTGTTAACAACAAGTAGAACATTTTATAGTATGCTACTGTTTAAAGGTTGATATAATGCAAAGTGAAAAGTACCCTTATTCTATGGAAAGTTTCCTACAAGATTTACATGTTCCTGGGAATTCTAGACCGGAGTCTCCGGTCTGGCTAGACCGGAGTCTCCGATGTGGATTGGAGTCTTCCCAGGAATCCCTAGAGGGGGATCCAGATTTTTTCCTGGGACAGTCTGATAGGGGGGTCCGGAGCAAGGTCCGAAGACTGGTCCGGAGTCTCCGGTCTAAGCCTCAGACCGGAGTCTCCGGCCCACTTGGCTCGCAACAGGGCTGGGACAATCTGGATGCTAATCCAGAGGCTGGTCCGCAGATGGGCCGGATTCTCCGGTGTAGACCGGAGTCTCTGGTGTACATGTCGGAGTCTCCGGTCTAACTTTTCTCCAACCGTGTGACATCCCAAGATTTTCCAAATCTTGTAATGTGAAAAATAAATGAATAAAATAAAACTTTGTTGATTTCAGGGTGAGAAGAAACTTTTTGAATCCAATTGGGAACTTTCAAAACCTATTTGGATCAAATGAAATCCTAAAGGGATTTAAAAAGTTAAATAAACAATAAACTTCAAAATATTTAAAATTACTATTTTGGATCTTTTAATAAAAGGATTTGGTTTTCAAAAGAAAAGGTGGATTTATAAATAAAGATTATTTTATAAAGCCAAATTAAAACTTGGCCAAGCTTTTGAAATAAAATGTTTTGTTTGGATTAAAAATAGTAAAGGTTTATTTAAATAAAATAATAAGGATTTAATATCCAATTTTATTTAAATAAAAGGTTTTACCATTTTAATTAAATCATCAAAACTTATTAAATTATTTTAAATAAGTTTTCCAAGTATTTTATATTCTCAAATAAAACCTACTGAAGTGTTTTTGGTTTATTTTAGATTTCAAAATAAAGATTTTAATAAAACAAATCCTATTTGATTTAATGACCAAGGTCCATTTTGTTTAATGATTAATGGACCCTAAAATAAAATGTTATTTTATTTTAAAACAAGTTTTCCATTTCCAAATAAAACCTACTGATTTGGTTTTGAAAATATTTGGATTTCAAATGGAGATTTTATTAAATAAATAAAACCCTATTCGATTAAATAACTAAAGGTCCATTTTATTTAATTAATGAATGGATCCTAAAAAGAATAAAAATATTATTTTATTTTGGGATTTGGTTTATGTTGATAAACAGAACCAAAAACTCATTACGAGTGTGTAATTGATTGAAATTCAAAACAGAAATTGTTTTGGAAAAAGGAAAAACATCCAGGAAGAAAAAAATATGAAACAACAGCAGCCCAGCCCAGTCCAGCCCACCTATCCCCCTCTGCCGAAACCTTTTTCTCACTCAGACCCGCACCCGCAGAACCAATGACTGGTGGACCCAACTCCCCTCTCTTCTCTCTCGCTGCCAGTGGACCCCACAACCACGCGGTCATCTTCCCCACCCGCGACTTGTTCTTCCTCAGACAGCGCTGCCGTTCTCTGTCAATCAAGCCTCGAGTAAATTCACTTAACTGCCGCGTTGATTCAGTCCAGCGACCACGCCGTATTAAACGCCATGCTCCTCTCTCCCTTTCCCCCAAACCAGAACCACCAGAGAGCCACCAGGCTGCTCGAATCGTCCCCAAATCGCCACTGTCTCCGACGAGGTCCGGTGCAAATTCCGGCGACACCGCGCCGCCCCTTGCCTCATCAACCACGCACACATACTCCCCACCTCCTGGCGCATCTCTCTGTGCCACTCATTCATCCGCGAGTGCCCTGTAACCTCGGCTTCGTCGACACCGAGTGTGCGCCGTCGTCTGCCATTGCTTCGGCGAGTTCCCCCGGTGAGTATAGACTGCCCCAACACCTTTCAATGATGCTCCTGTGATCCCCAGTACCATACGCAGCTAACAGTAGGGTCTGTTTACCTTAGCACGCCCTCAAACCTCGCCTCCGACGACAGGCAGAAGCACCCGACGACGCTGCAAGCTCCGGCGAGCAATCCACCTTGTTCCCGTGCGCCCCTCGATGAGATACTGCCACGTTGAGCTTCCCCAGGCGTCTGCGAACACGGTGAGCATATCCTTTTCCTCCCTCACTTCCTGTAGCATCGACTCCGCCGTCGTCTGACCATCGCCGCCGCGCACAGCCGTCGAGCGTCGCCCGTCCTTGGTCTAGATGCTTTGAGCCGTTAGATGTGAATCCTGCGGTTGTGTTAGGTTCACTTAAACGAAAGGGTATGCGACGATCTAAGCCGCACAGGCCCCTTTTAATCCAACGGTCTGCATCCCTCGATCCACCCGAACCGGTATCGACCAGTAGAAACGCGACGCGTGGCCATTCTGAGATTTAAAACAAAGTTTGAAATCAGATTTGGATGCAAATTTGAAAACCTTATAACTTTTGATACACACGTCCAAAATTTGCAAATTTTATATCAATGGAATCAGTGGAACAAGCCCTAGCCAACCATGCCTTTTGTTTAGTAAAAAGTTTCTGTTAAAATGTTTGTTTTTGCAGAAACATTTGTATGCTTGTTTAGATTGTAAAAATTGTTCAAAAATGATTTTGGGGATAAAATCTTGGGCAAATAGTGTGATTTGAACCTACTGACCATAGGAAACACTTTGTGGTTTCAAAAATGTATTTGGTGAAACAAAATAATGATTCTTTGATTTAAAACCATTTCTAGTCAAATAAAAATATAGTTTATTTATTAAAAATGGTTTTGGAAGAAAACCTTTGGGAAATGTTTTGTTTTAAACTCTCTGACCCTAAACACCAAGTTTTATGGTTTAAAAACATATTTGGTGAACCCTATAGATAAATGCCTTAGTAAAAATATTTCTACACCACATAAAATGATACCTTGTTTTGAAAATGGTTTTTGAGGTGAAACCTTTTGCAAATGACTTTGCCACTTTACAAAATGACCATTAGTTGTATACAAATGTTTATGACCCATTAGGAACCACTTTTCCAAATAAAACAAAGTTTGGCATGCTTGCATGCATTATCTTAGTTCTATGATTTTATGTGTTGTTTTGCTTGTTTGGTAGATTGAGTTTGTGCCTTGCTTGATTGAATTGTAGTGACTTGAAGAGTGTGATTGTTGCAAGTACAAGGAGTGAACTTATACTCTACCAAAAAGGCAAGTGATGCTTCATACTTTTGCCCCATTACTTTTACTATGCATTAGTGATTTTTCTCTAAGTAAACTTGCATGGATTTTTGCTAAGTATAAACTTTGCTATAGGAAAACCTAGTAGATAAAACCTTAGTAGAAAAATTCCTAAGTTAAGACTCATACTATTATCAAGCTTAGCTTAGCTAAGAGAAAACAAGGGTGGAATATACATTCATACTATGGAAAATTTCTAAGTCTGAGGACTTATGTTTTTCTTAATAAAACAACTAAGTCAATGAATCACCTGGGTGGAATGGTAATTGCTTGGTGGTTTTTGGTTGAGTGGTTCACAAGGCCCATGTATATGGTTGACCTTGTGTATCTCACTTGTGGATGGCCACCCAGGAACAAAGAGATTTGAGATGTCAAATGTTGAGAAGCTTCAAGTGCAACCACTTGGCATTATGGGCTCTGCCTGGATCATATAGGTTGCAAGAACTTAGACATATGGACAGTTGGTGGTAGAGTTTGATAGGTTGGAGAGCGTCCATTTTGGTCTAAGGGAAGGCTTCTGAAAGATCTTGTCTTGGGAAACCAAGTCTTGTGGGGAAAGTGCACCACCTCTGCAGAGTGTAAAACCTAGCCATGTCCCTGGTAAAGGACAATTTGAGCATCAAGACATGGAAGCAATCAAGAATCTCATCATTCAAATTTTCTAAGTTAAAAACTTGTGGTTGAACAAGGGTTAAAGGATCTTCAATCTTTGATTGAGAAAATGATTTTGTCAAAGCAAAAACTTAGTGTTTTCAAAATGTTAAGGAAAAATCTATTTTGAGCAATGCAAGCCTCAACTCCACTTAGCCAAATGCATATAGATGATAGACTCCACCATACTACCATAGTATCACTTGCCAATACAATTCAAATGTATTGACCCTTGTGGCTGTAACTTGTGATGTTGCAGGTTTGATTGATTTAGTGAAGTGTGTTGATTAGGATTACAAAGTCTACAACCAACATGTCTGCCTGTGGCACTTGAAGATGAAGGACCCCATGCTTATAGATATTCTGCTGCAATGTAATGTAATAGCCAAATGAGCTATGTAACATGTAATAAAATTATGTTATTCCTGGTTATAAAGTTGTGTTATGACCTTTGTTTCTTGATATTACATCTTAACTGTGGATGCTAGCTTTTGATCCAGGGACTAGCATTGTAAACACAGGGGACTCCACCTTATGTTGTTTAAAGGTTGGGACACTCCCTCTACAAACGGTCAGAAAACGGTTCAGTGGAGGGTGCTGCTTATAAATAGGGGAACTTATCCCCTTCCTCCAGCTGCTCGACCAACTAAAGAACACCATCACCATTAGAGCCACCAAATCAACAAGATCTCTTCATCCAATGTAACAGCCCAAGCTTGTAATATATGTAATTAGTACTTAAGCATTGCATGCATCTGTTTAAATCAATGAAATATATGCATAAGATCAAGTGAGTTAAATTAAATGCAATTCCAAAACCTTAATTTCCCCCTCTCTTTGAAAACACATTCAAATGGCTTTTGAATATTTTTGAAAACTACCATAATTGAGGAGCCCAAATTGTTTATAAGGGCCCCTGCAATATTTAAAATATTTACAAAGTCCTTTGTATTTTGAAACTATGCAAAACATATTACAAAATGAAAATACAAACAAACAAATAAATAGAAAACATAAAAGGGAAATGTTTCTGCAAGAAAACCTGCTTTCTAAACCTATCTGGGTCATAGCCCAGCTTCTCTCCTTTCCTCTCACGTCTCTCTGTCGCTCACGCGCGCCCCGCAGTGGCCCAAGTGGCCCGTCAGCAGCCCGCCGCTGGCCCGGTACCCCTTCGCTTCTTCTCTCCTTTCTTCTTCCTCGCCAGAAGGACGCCGGCGAAGAACCTGCGTGTCCTGCCGCTGGCTATCGATTCCCCGCACGCTATGATGCCCGATGCCGCCTCTGGACGTGAGGTTAAGAACGTCCTCGCCCAGCTGCCTCTCCCCATACCAGTTTCCCCTCCCCTCGCTTCCATTGTTGGATTCTCCCTTTCGGCCGTAACCCTAGCCGCAACAACTGTTCGTCGTCGCCATCTCCTGCCACCCCGGGCCAAGACAAGGCTACAGTCGAGCTCCCCATGTTGTCCTAGGTCGCCTCACCGAAGCAATCGAAGCCCCGCGCCCTCAGTCGAGCTCCCCGACCGTTTCTTTTTCCGACGATGGTCGTCGTCGTTGCCGACGATTCAAGCCACGCCTCGCCTCATCGACCTTCCCACGAGCATCCTGGTGAGTTGGCGGTTCTCTGTAGCCTCCCCACTGTCTCCCTCTCTCTATAGCTCGCTCCCGCCGAACACCCGCCGCCGCCGCCGATGTTCCTTGTCGCCGCCGTCGCTCTGGTGACCATATCGAGGCGGCGACGCCACTATAATGCTCGCCTCGGCCTCCTCTTTCGAACGATACCACCCATGCATCCACAGACGCCGCCAATCGCTCGCCCCTTTCTCGATCTGAGAAGATCAGCCATTGATGACGTCATAGTGACGTCATCATGATGTAATAAATCTTTTTCTGTTTATTTAAATGTTTTTGTATTTGTTTTCTGGAATATAAATAAACCCCTGTGGGCCACCCCTGTCAGCATTTTAACAATTACAATAAATGTTTTCAGAAAAGAATAAAACTATGACATGTGGGCCCAAGTGAATAAATATATAATATAATCCAAAAATGTTTTATAATTTCCTAAAAAGATTTAAAATGGATTTAAATTGAGAAAAATCAATAACTAATTATCTATAAGTCAGAAAAATACAAATAATATATCAAAATGTTCAGAAAAATGAGAACTAACTAATTACACTATAATCATACATTGTTAACCAACTTTCATGACAAGTTTAATTAGAAGAACTAATTGAACCCCACAGGTGATTCCGAGGAACTCCCTGTTCTAGGGTTTGGACCTCTCGGACCCCGTTTAAAATTCCCAAGCATGTTCTAGGGTTCCTTTCAACACCATTTAACTTGTCATATCATCCATATTGATTGAGCATTGCACATGCCATGTATTGAATGTTGCTTTCCCTTTTATGGTATTTGGTTCTTCGCAAATAGGAACCGAACCCGAAGCTGAAGTCAACAACACCGAAGATCCATACTTGTCTACTAACGGACAAGGCAAGCGTAGCCTCTCATTCTAAACCTACGTTTTATAAAGTATATTACTTTCTCGCTATGATGCACACGATTCCAATGTGGTCTTTTGTCAGTAGATAGTGTTACCTATCTGCTGCACTGTTTCCGTTTTGTATCCTTATACTCCTGATCCACGACTCCTAGCATAACTAGGTTTGGCATGCGAGCGTTGTAGATATTTTTGCGACCGACAACTTAGCCATTCATAGTAACAACGTCTGATCTGTCCGAAAGATGAACCAGAGATGCCGGAGAATCTAGAAAGGTAGGAGATGGTGACATCGTCGAAGGAGTTAACTAAACATGCTAAGGCTTGTATGGGAGGCCACGTTGGGTGTGGTTTTTGTAGTCCCATTCTCGCCATCATTAGGACCCGAGTTCTTGCCTCTTGAACCAAGACGAGCGTACAACCACATGGGGACTGGAAAACCCCACGAGCAACTAACTTGCCTAGTAGATTCCATGAGTCACATAGTTCGGGCTTTCCATTTGGCATAAGCATTGAAAACCTTTTTGAACAAGGAGGTGAAGGATGTGCATCATAACAGGTAGGGAAGCATGGACCGGGTTGCTTGGGGTCGATGGAGCCCCTGGTGAACCAACCTCGCCTCACATCTTTAGGGACCGGGACTTGACCCGTTACGGCGGAACCATCCCTAGGGCGTGACTCATGGTCTAGGCGAAAGCAAGGTAAAGGTCATGGTCAACCATCCTCTGTCGGCCTTCCAAGGAAGGGGGCTAATAATTTGGCATTAAGAGTCGGTTGGTACGTGTGGGTAAAGTTGTACACCCCTGCAGGGTATTAATCTTTTCAAAAAGCCGTGTTCACGGTTATGAACGACTTGGGAATGGACGTGATGATCATAGAGAACTATAACCTAAGTAAAACTTGCTGATCCACGTGTGCTTAAGGATGCTTCCTATGGGTCGAGGGGGTGATCCTAGATAGGAGGTCTGAAGAAGCTGGTGGTTATCAAGATGTGATGAACAAGATGAAGAAGTCGCGATCTTATCCCTTTTAAAATATTCTGAGTAGACGAGCCTCTTCTCTCTCTTGTTTACAAATAAAGTTTGCTTTCTGCAAAAATAAATCCAGAGAAAGCCTTTCTATCCAGAGCATGTAGATACTAGATTATCTAAGTCTTCCGGAGTACATTCTCGTACTCAGCCTTGCGCCATTGTTGTTTTTCTATATAGGATCTGATTGCAACTGAAGGTGGCTTCTACGTTGACATCGACGAGTAATTGGGGGTCCCAGGTAGTAGCCTGAGGACTATGGGATGGACGTCGCTTTTGTTTATGGCCTCTTAGGCATTTTGCTAAGTTGTTGTGTAGAACAACATATTTGCTTTCACTGTGTGATATAATGTTGGGTCTATGACCTCTGGTTTGTAATAACTCTAATATCTTAATCTGTTAAGAGTTTAAACTTATGCTGTTGAATCCCTGTGTTCTGTAAATGTTACTGAATCATACTGTGATCTTCTGTGTTTGGAGTTGAATTTATCTTAGATGTGATCTGAGGTTAGTTTAACCCTAATCCAGGGGGGTGCTACAGGTTTTGCTATCAGAGCAGGACTGCCTGTAGGAAACCATTTTATTGGTCAATGTTGAGTCTAGAAGTTGACAAAACTATTTGAAAGTTAAAATTATTTGCAGAAACTCTGACTAGGATTCTTTTTACTCCTTCTCTGGTGTGTTTCTGATGTTGGAGTTTCTCTTACCCTATTTGGTTTGAAAAGGTTTTCATTCCTTATCCCATATCTCAAAACTTCTAGGATCATGGTTTTGGGGTTGTTTTTCTAAAGTACTCCGTACTCGATTGCTATTCTCAAAGTTCCAAGATATCTCAGTTTTGCTTGGTATGTAACATCTTAGCATTCCATTGTCATGGTTTGTAAGTCAGCTGGTTAGTGTATACATTAGTATGCTTTGATACTACCATGCTTGATAAGATGATACCTTTATATCAAGTACTCTTTGTTCATCTTTCCATCTTTTTCCTTTGAATCCCTTGTCTAACCTTTTCTTTGTTCTTTCAGGATGGGTGATACCTCTCGTGCCCGTACCTATGCTCATGCACGTGGTGCTGCAAATGAGGGTGAATCTTCCAACCTTCCTCCACCGCCGTCCATGGTTCAACTCATGGCCACGTATGGAACCAATCATGCTGACAACATGAGGCTCCTTGAAAGGATTGAGAGCAATACGCTCAATGCCAGAACAATCAAGTTGGTATCAAGGACTTCACACGTCTCACTCCACCAGTTTTCAGCTATTCCACTGAGCCACTTGATGCGGACTACTGGCTTCGCACCATGGAGCGCAAACTCCAGGTTGGTCGTGTTGCTCAAGGTGATTGGGTGACTTTTGTTGCCTATCATCTAGAGGGAGCAGCTAACTCCTAGTGGGAAAATTCCTTGGCTATGCAAGAAGCTCAACATGTTGTTACATGGAAAGAGTTCACCGAAGCCTTCCGAGCTTATCATATTCTGGAGGGTCTGATGGATCAGAAGAGGGAGGAGTTCCTCAAGATTAAGCAGGGGACTGGTTCCGTGTGTGATTACCAGCGCAAATTCAATCGTCTTGCCTGCTATGCTACTGAAGAGGTCTCCACTGATGCTAAGAAGCAAGCTCTGTTCTACAAAGGACTGGATCCTGAGGTTCGTCGTGATATCCACCTCATGGACTTTGGTAACTTCCAAGGTCTTGTCAAGAAGGCTATGAAGGCCGAGAATGGAAAGGTGGAGTATGAAGAAACCCGTAAGCATCCTCAGGAGGGGTACAACAAGGCTGGTTCAAGCAATAAGAAGCGCCGTGTCTTCGTGCCTTACAGTGTTGTGCCACGTGCTCCTTATACTCCAAGGTCTTCTGGATATGCCCCTTGTCCGAATGCTACTTCAAACAATGCTGGTGGATCAAACTACCCTCCTGTTGGCAATGCATCAGGTTTTATATGCTTCAATTGTCGCTAGCCTGGCCACTATGCAAAGGAGTGTCCTCAAAAGAGTGATGTTGAGAAGGCACAACCACCAAAGAAGAATGATAAGTACCAAGGTGCTGGAAGAGGTTGCCTGAACCATATTTCTACTGAGGAGGCTTAGGAAGATCCAAGCGTCATCATGGGTATGCTTCGTATCAATCAAATTCCATCTAAAGTTTTGTTTGATTCTGGAGCATCGCATTCATTCCTGTCACAAGCTTTTGCTCAAATGCATGGGATAAGTTTTGAGGGGTTGTCTGTTCCTCTGCTAGTTCAGTCCCCTGGTTCTAGGTGGTGTTCCACCATGGTTAGTCATGGGAATCTAATCGAAGTTGCATTTCAACTTTTCCCCACCTCCCTTATTGCCCTCAAGTCAACTGATATTGACATCATTCTGGGCATGGAATGTTTGACCCGTTATCAAGCTATCCTCGATTGTACAACCAAGTATGTGACTCTGACTAGTCATGTTCGCATAACAGTCAAGTATTGGACCGTAGGGTCACTATCTCCTTCAGCTGTTTCTATTCCTGAAGCGGAGTTGTATGCTCTTGAAGTTCTACCTCCATTAGAGATCCAAGATGTTTCTGTGGTTTGCGAGTTTCCGGATGTCTTTCCCGAGGAGTTGCCTGGCATGCCACCTGATCGAAGTGTGGAGTTTGTTATAGAGTTAGTTCCTAGAACTGCTCCTGTTTCTAAAAGACCCTATCGTATGCCTCATCATGAGCTTGTGGAGTTGAAGAAGCAATTAGAGGAGTTAGAAGGAAAAGAATACATTCAGCCCAGCACATCTTCTTGGGGATGTCCTACCATCTTTGTCAAGAAGTGGGATACCAATATACCGCGTCTGGTTGTGGATTATCGCCCACTCAATGCTGTGACTATCAAGAATAAGTATCCCCTCCCTAGGATCAATGATCTATTTGATCAGTTAAGTGGTGCCACTGTCTTTTCCAAAATGGATTTGAGGTCAGGGTATCACCAGATAAAGATCCATAAGGAAGATATTCCAAAGACTGCTTTTACCACTCGTTATGGTCTTTACGAGTATACAGTCATGTCCTTTGGTCTTACCAATGCTCCAGCCACTTTTATGCGGCTTATGAACTCTGTCTTCATGGAGTATCTTGACAAGTTCGTCGTGGTCTACATCGATGATATTCTCGTCTATTCCAAGACTGAAGAAGAGCACGCTGAACATCTTCGTTTGGTGTTGACAAAACGTTGAGAACATCGTCTCTATGCCAAGTTTTCCAAATGTAAGTTTTGGTTACAAGAGCTCGTATTCCATGGTCATGTTGTTTCCTCTCAAGGGGTTGCTGTTATCCCCGATAAGGTCCAAACCATCATCGACTGGGAGTCTCCTAAATCCGTCAAGGATGTCCGAAGTTTTCTCGGGATGGCTGGTTATTACCTTCGATTCATCGAGAACTTCTCCAGGATTGCAAAGCCGATGACCAATCTTATTAAGAAGGATAAGAAGTTAGAATGGTCTGATAAGGCTGAAGAAAGCTTCCAGATGTTGAAAACCAAGTTAACAACTGCATCAGTGCTGGTTCTCCCAGACACTAGCAAAGACTTTGTCGTCTTCTGTGATGCTTCTCACCAAGGTCTCGGATGTGTGTTAATGCAAGATGGGCATGTGGTGGCTTATGCCTCCTGTCAGCTAAAACCACATGAGAACAACTACCCGACTCATGATCTTGAGCTTGCAACTATTGTTCATGCTCTTAAGCTATGGTGACATTACCTTCTCGGTAGTCGTTGCGAGTTATATTCGGATCATCAGAGTCTAAAGTATCTTTTCACACAACCTGATTTGAATCTCAGGCAAAGAAGATGGTTGGAACTCTTTAAGGACTATGATTTGGGCCTCAACTACCAACCTGGCAAAGCCAACGTTGTTCCTGATGCGCTAAGTCGTAAGTATTATTGCAACAACCTGATGATCAAACAATCTCAACCTTCTATCCATGAGGAATTTGCTCGACTGAATCTTGAAGTAGTTCCTCCGGATTCCTTTCTACCCTTGAAGTGAAATCTTCCATAGAGGATGAAATCAAGCTCGCTCAGAAGAATGATTTTGAAGTTGCTGAGATCAAAGGGAGCATTGCTAGCGGAGCTGCCAAGTGTTTCTCTGTTGATAATCAAGGTATTGTTTACTTTGGTAACCGTCTGGTAGTGCAGAAGAGAACAAAGTTGAGGAATTTAATTCTTTGGGAAGCTCATGAATCACCTATTTCTATTCACCCTGGAGGTACCAAGATGTATCAGGACCTTCGTCAAAGATTCTGGTGGTCTGGTATGAAGAAAGATATCGGTCGTATTGTTGCTGAATGTGACGTTTGTCGTCGTGTCAAAGCTGAACATCAAAGGCCCACTGGTCTCTTACAACCACATCGTATTCCTGAGTAGAAATGGGATGAAATCGGTATGGACTTCATCACTGGTCTCCCTAAAACTCAAAAAGGAAATGATGCAATCTGGGTGATCGTTGACTACCTATCCAATGTCGCTCACTTTCTTCCCATCAAGGAAAGCCTTCGAGCCAGTGAACTGGCTGATCTTTACATCTCTCGGATTGTTATTCTTCATGGTATTCCTAAGAAGATAACATCTGACTGTGGAAGCCTGTTCACCTCCAAGTTTTGGGAAAGTTTCCAAACTGCTATGGGAACTCATCTCTCCTTCAGTACAGCTTATCATCCTAGTACCGGTGGCCAGACCGAGAGAGTGAATCAAATCCTTGAAGACATGCTAAGAGCGTGTGTCATATCTTTTGGTAAGAATTGGGAGAAATGCCTTCCTTTTGCTGAATTCTCCTACAACAACAGTTTTTAGTCCAGTATAGGTATGTCACCTTTCCAGTTCTTATACGGAAGAACCTGCCGTACTCCTTTGAACTGGTCAGAAACCGGCGAAAGAAAGTTCTTTGGTCCGGATATGATCCAGGAAGCAGAAGATCAAGTTCGTATCATTCGAGACCGTTTGAAAACTGCTCAGTCTCGCCAGAAAAGCTATCATGATCATCACCATCAACATGTTGAATATGAAGTTGGTGATAAAGCTTATCTTCGGGTCACCCCTTTAAAGGGTGTCCATCGTTTCGTCATCAAAGGCAAACTGGCTCCTCACTATGTTGGTCCTTTTCGCGTTCTGTCCAGGTAAGGTAACCTCGCATACAAACTGGAGCTGCCCGCCAACTTTCCTGAGGTGCATGATGTTTTTCATGTGTCCCAACTCAAGCGTTGCTTCAAAGATCCTGTCCGAGGTGTTGATCACCAAACTCTTGATCTCCAGAACGATCTGACTTACCGTGAGTATCCTATCCGTATCCTTGATGGAACCGAGCACAAAACTCACCGTCAAAACATCAAATTCCTGAAAGTTCAGTGGTCTCATCACTCTGAGGACAAAGCAACCTGGGAACGAGAAAATCGCCTTCGATCTGAGTATCCTGCCTTATTTTCTAAAACTTAGGAATCTCGGGTTGAGATTCTTGTAAGGGGGGTAGAGCTGTAACAGCCCAAGCTTGTAATATATGTAATTAGTACTTAAGCATTGCATGCATCTGTTTAAATCAATGAAATATATGCATAAGATCAAGTGAGTTGAATTAAATGCAAATCCAAAACCTTAATTTCCCCCTCTCTTTGAAACCACATTCAAATGGCTTTTGAATATTTTTGTAAATACCAAAATTGAGGAGACCAAATTGTTTATAAGGGCCCCTGCAATATTTCAAATATTTACAAAGTCCTTTGTATTTTGAAACTATGCAATACAGATTACAAAATGAAAATAGAAACAAATAAATAGAAAACATAAAAGGGAAGTGTTTCTGGAAGAAAAACTGCTTTCTAAACCTATCTGGGCCGCAGCCTAGCTGAAAGGGCATTTATTGTCATAATCACTTTTGGTGTTCGTTAACAACAAGTAGATCATTTTACAGTTTGTTATTGTCCACAGGTTGGTTTTATCATAGATAAACATCACACACACTATTGGGAAAAGACCACATTCATTTGCCACTATTCTGGAAACTCCAGACCGGAGTCTCCGGTCTGACAAGACCGGAGTCTTCGGTGTGGTCCGGAGTTTCAAGTTCTGGCTCCGGTGGTGCCTCCCAGGACCTGGCTGGGACATTCTGACTAGGGGTCCGGAGGCTGCACTGGAGGTTACTCCTGAGTCTCCGGACTTTGGTCAGTCCGGAGTCTCCGGTGTTGGAAGGCCAGAGTCTCCGGTGTTGCTGGTGAAGAATTGGACTGGGTCAGTCAGAAGGGCAGTCCGGAGGCTGGTCCGGAGATTCGCCGGAGTCTCCGGTGTAGACCGGAGTCTCCGGTCTGACTTTTCTACAACGGTGAGAAAACGGTTCGTGGAGGGGGCTGCCTATAAAAAGGGACCCTTATCTTCTTCCTCCAGCTGCTCGAGCTGCTCAAGAACACCAACCCCATTAGAGCCACCAAATCTACAAGATCTCTTCATCCAACCATACAAAGTCATTGATCTTTGGAGAATCGAAGGAGGAGGCCTTGATTTACATCTTCACCAAGAGAGATCTTCATTCCCCCCTCATTCACTTGAGGGCCCCCAAGCTCTAGTGTTTCTTTGGAAACCCTAACTTTGATTTGGTTCTTACAAGCTTGTCTTTGATTTGTCTTGACAGCTTGCTTGTATTTGGGAGCCTCCAATTCAGTTGTGGATGTGTGCCCCGAACTTGTTGTAAAGGTGCCGGCTTCCACCTCGAAGGTTGCCGATATAGTGGAAGGTGAATCGAGCCTGTTGGGGTGAGGTTCATCGGAGAACAAGGGAGGCCTCTCGTGGCGTTGGTGGTTTGAAACCACCCCCTCTCCAAACGTAGACGTACTTCCCCTCAAAAGGAAGGAACTATGGGAAACAAATCCTTGTGTCTCCGCGTCCACTCCCTTCGTTACTTCTATCCTTTACCTCCCTTTACTTACTTGTTCTTGCTTAGTGTTGTGTTAGTTTGTGTTTGTTTGACATATAGGTAAATTCACCATAGTTGCATATTCTAGAGAATTTACCTTTCTTGTCAAACCCTAATTTGAAAAAGAGTAAAATTTGAAGTAGCACCTATTCACCCCCCCCTCTAGGTGCAGAACATACGATCCTTTCAATTGGTATCAGAGCCTCGGCTCTTTATTTGGGCTTTATCGCCTAAGAGAATATGGGTAGCCAAGAAGGGGATGGTGGTAGTGAGCCGACCCCGGTGACCATGTAAGATCTCAGAAACATGGAAACAAGATTGAGCTCTTCCTTGGTCAACGAAGTCAAGAAGATGCTTGAGCAACTTCTTAAAGACAAAGATGGCTCATCACCCCCATCTCCTCAAGAGGATCTACCATCCGTTCTACCTAAAGGGAATACTTTGGTATCCCCCGAGGGTATGGTGGTAGGGGCAAACTAGACAACGATAATTCCTCCACACAACTTGATGGGGGGAAGGGTGAGCACCGTGATTCTTGGTACTCTCCCGATCCTCCCGTCCCTCACCTCATGTGTACAATAGAGGTGACCCACCTAAGCTAGAAGAGTCTGCTACTTTTGCTCAATGGCAATCACTAATGAGAACTCATGTGCGCAGCTCTTGCATTGAACTATGGAACATCATCGAGCATGGACTCTTTATTGGAGATCCAAACAACTTGACAAGAAGAGAGGTTGTCAATAGTCAACTCAATGCCATTGCTTTGCATATGATTCAACAAGGATTGGGAACAAAGGATTACCCACACATTGAGCACTTCAGCATTGCCAAGGAAGCTTGGGATGCTCTCACTGTGTTGTTTGTTGGAAATGAGAGTATGAGGAGGAACCGATATGATGCTCTAAGCAATGAAGCCGAAGGCTTCTACATGAAAGAAGGTGAAGATCATGAAGACATGTACCGAAGGCTCAAGACCACCGCCACCGCCTTCAGAAATGTGGGTGCCTCACATGTGGATGATGCATGGATAAAAAGGAAATATGTGAGTGCACTCATGCCTTTTGAGCCCACCGACTTGAAGAGCCTACAAGGAAGACACAACTACCATATCATGACCTCAAATGAAGTTATGCAAGAGATGGCTGCTTTCAAGGTTGCCGCCAAGAATGCCAAAGATGCCCGTGCTCGTGCCCTCGGTATGAGCAATGTTGTCAATGTTGCTTTGAAGGCCAAAGTGATGAAGGGATTTCCATGGACCATCCCGATGAAGTCAAGATTGCTCATAGTCAATATATGGCTTTCTATGCAAAGAACTTTTGGAAGAACCCCGCCAAGGCCAAGATGGAAATGGAACGGAGAAGCAATCCAAATGGGAAAAGAGAGAATACCACAAGGTTGAGAACTTGCTTTAATTGTGGTGACCGCTACCACTTTGTGGCTAGTTGCCCCTATGAGAAGAGAGGAGATCATGGTGGTAAGCTTGTGTTGAAGAAGACTCTCAAGGGACCGTACAAGAGACCTTTCATCAAAAAGAATCCCATCAACAAGAAGCCAGGAGAAATTGTCTTGATCACTCATGAAGAGTACTCCTCCGACAATGAAGATGATGAAGATGACGAAGAGGAAACTTCTCATGGTGTGGCTGCTCTTGCCACCACCTCTACTCCGACATTCTCACTCTTCGATTCTCCAAATGAGAACTCTTCCACCAAGAACTCCACTTGCCTTATGGCAAGAGGAACGGAGGTATCTTCATCATCCCGCTCTACTCACTTAGATAATGATGAAATTGATGATGAGATGTCTCTTGATGTTAAAAAGGAATTAATTGCCTTTGATGAGTTTATGACTAACCTAGAAGGTGATGCTAAGCTACATTTTGGAAACATCTTAGATCAACTATCACATACTCAAGAGCTTCTAGATGTAAGATGTAAACTTGGACATGAACATATGATTGAGCTAGAGGCTTTAAACAATGCTCTAGAAGAAGAACAAGAAACTAGGTTGTCACTTGAATTAAAACTTGAAGGGCTTGATGAGGCAAATGACATTATTGTTAACAAACTCATCAAAGAGCGTGATCATGCTATTGCTAAATACAAAAGGGCTAAAAAGGACAAAGTTGAGTTTGGTGTGGTTCATGAAAAACTTGTCGAGGACTTTAGGTGCTTAACAAGGCTCACAAGGCCTTGGAGAGTGAACACTTGTCACTTACAAAGTCCCATGAAACAATTCAAACTCAATTGGCCAATATTCCTTCACCTAGTAACTTCATTCCATCTAGTAGCACAACTATTCTTGAATAGAATGCTAGGTTGAAGGGGGATCTTGCTAAGGCCACATTTCCACAAGGCAACAAGTCCATTGATGATCTTTTGAGCAAGCAAAGGCGTAGTTGTGATAAAGGGGGCATTGGTTTTGTTTCCAAAACCAAGAAGAAGAACAAGAAGGAGAAGAAGGACAAGCCCGCACAAGAGACCAACAAGACCATTGTGGAAAGTAAGACCACAAGTGGTAAAACTATGTCTCATGATGATTTTGCGGGAAGTGCTAACCCTCACTATGTTCTAATGCGTGATTATTATGGTGATGTGTATGCACAATATGTTGGCCCTTATGATGTTTATATTGCTTGGTCTATTTGGGTTCCCAAGGCCCTTGTTGCTAACAAAAGAGGACCCATTGAAAAATGGGTACCTAAAAATTAGCTTGATCTTTTGTATACTTATACTTCCAGAGGGTCAAAGTGGGTGCTTGATAGTGGTTGCACAAGTCATATGACCGGAAGCTCGTCTATTGTTAAGGACTTGGTGCCAAATGATGATCAAATCACCATCACATATGCCGACAAGTCAAAGTCTAAGGTAATGGGTTTTGGCAAGGTAGTGGTGGCTTACGACATTACACTCGTGAACGTCATGCTTGTTGAAACCCTTGGATACAATTTACTTTCAGTCTGTGCTCTTGGAAAGATGGGCTTTGCCGTCTTTGTTGATGATGATATTGTGTTCCTCATGTGGAGCAAGTCTCTCAAGTTCGCTTTCGTTGGGTACGTCGAAAATGACTTGTATGTGGTGGACTTTTCGAGGCAAGCCACTGTAGGTCCGATGTGCTTATACGGAAAGGCCGATGTGGGTTAGCTATGGCACCGCCGACTAGCCCATGTCAATATGAGAACTTTGCAAAGTCTCCATAAAGAGGGCCATATAGTTGGACTAAAAGAAAATGTTTCCTTTGCCAAAGATCGTGTTTGCAGGGCATGTGTTCTAGGGAACATGCATGACGCTCCTCACAAGCCCACGAACCAAATCAAGTCTAACAAGATCTTGGAACTCCTCCATGTGGACCTATTTGGTCCTCCATATCATGCAAGTCTTGGAGGGAATAAATATTGTTTGGTTATTGTTGACGACTTTTCAAGATACTCTTGGGTTTATTTCGTCAAGTTGAAGAGTGAAACTCAAAAGACTTTTATCGACTTCATCAACTTGGTTCAACGGCAACATAATGTTCCCGTGTTGATTATAAGAAGTGACAACGGCACCGAGTTCAAGAACTACACCTTGAATGATTTCCTTAGTGATGAGGGATTAAACATCAATATTCCACTGCATACACCCCTCAACAAAATGGTGTGGCCGAAAGGAAGAACCGGACTCTTATTGAGATGGCTAGGACCATGTTGGCGGAGTTTAAATCTGCATACAACTTTTGGGACGAAGCCATCTCCACCGCTTGCCATGCTTCAAACCGACTCTACCTCCGCAAGAAAATCAACAAGACTCCATATCAGATACTTACCGGTAACAAGCCCAACATATCTTATTTACGGTTGTTCGGTTGTAAGTGTTTCTATCTCATCAAAGGTGTCCGTTTGTCTAAATTCGAGTCTAAAGCATTAGAGGGTATTTTTGTTGGCTATGGTCTCGAATCTCACACTTATAGAATCTATGACAAGCTCTCCGGAGCTGTTATAGAATCTTGTAGTGTGACCTTCGAAGAATATGATGGTCCCCAAGGGGGGCGTGTTGATGCTTGTGATGCAGATGATGAAATGCTTCAGGATGCCATAGGAAGAATGGGTGTGGGATATATCCGCCCCGTTGAGGAACCCTTTATGGCGGATCGAGAAGAACTATGCTCCACTCGAGTGGGGCCCTCATCTTCACAACCTCACCATGCTCCATCTACCGAAGAGGACATTGACTCAAGCCAAAGACAAGATGTGGACCCTCAACATAGTGATCATTGTGTGAACTCTAGTCAAAGGGATCTTGGTCCATTCGATGGGTTGTCAAGTGGTGCCAAGTCAATTTGTCAAGGAAGATCCATCCAAATTGTTTTGAGACAAGCTCAAATTGATGCTAGAAGAGCACTTGATCAAGACCAAGGTCAATCTTTGCCTCCCAATGTAGAGGATGATTCCAATGATGATCAAGGTCAAGTTAATGGTCAAGACGAGGATCAAAATGATGAAGAGGGTCCTCCAAGAAACAATGCGGAGATCCATGCTCGTCGCGAAGCTAGAAAGGAAAGAATGTTGGAAATAAGAGACCATACCCTCCAAAATGTTGTTGGAGATCTAAGGAAAGGTATTTCCACAAGAGCACAATTGAAGAGGTTCAGTGAACACCAAGCACACATCTCCATGATTGAACCAAAGAAGGTGTGGGAAGCTCTTGAAGATTCGGATTGGTTAGAAGCTATGCACAAAGAGCTGAACAACTTTGAGAGGAACAAAGTGTGGAAGTTAGTTGAGAAGCCAAAGGATTGCCGCAATGTTATTGGAACAAAGTGGATATTCAAGAACAAGCAAGATGAGCATGGAATTATAGTAAGGAACAAGGCTAGATTGGTTGCACAAGGGTATTCTCAAATTGAAGGCATTGATTATGCAGAGACTTATGCACCCGTGGCTCGCCTTGAGTCCATCCGTATTGTTCTTGCTTATGCGGCACATCATAACTTTAAGTTTCAACAAATGGATGTAGAAAGTGCATTCCTTTATGGTCCTTTAAATGAATTGGTATATGTTAAGCAACCCCCGGGATTTGAGGACCCCAACTTCCCAAACCATGTCTACAAACTTGATAAGGCGCTCTATGGGCTCAAGCAAGCCCCACGCACGTGGTATGCGCACCTTAGAGAGTTATTGTTTGACCGTGGCTTTGAGGTTGGGAAAATCGATCCCACTCTTTTTACTAAGAGGGTCAATGGGGAGCTTTTTGTATGCCAAATATATGTTGATGATATTATCTTTGGCTCATCTAACAAAGCTTTTAATGATGAATTCTCAAAGCTTATGGCTAGTAGGTTCCGGATGTCCTTGATGGGGGAGTTGAGAGTATTTCTTGGCTTTGAGATCAAGCAAGTTAGAGGAGGGATATTCTTCAATCAAGCCAAGTATACTCAAGACATGCTCAAGAGATTCAAAATGCAAGATTTAAATGGAGCTCCTACTCCCATGGCTACAAAGACTCATCTTGAACAAAATCCAAATGGTAAAGATGTGAATCAAAAGGTATACCGGTCTATGATTGGTTCTTTGCTTTACCTTTGTGCATCTAGACCCGATATTGTGTTGAGTGTAGGTGTGTGTGCAAGATATCAAGCGGCTCCTAAATAAAGCCATTTAATGGCGGTCAAGAGAATCTTTCGATATTTGGTTCATACCCCATTTTATGGTCTTTGGTATCCTCAAGGCTCAACATTTGCTCTTTGTGGATACATGAATTCGGATTGGGCGGGTGACAAGGATGATCGAAAATCAACATCCGGGGCTTGCCAATTCCTTGGTAGGTCCTTGGTATGTTGGTCTTCCAAGAAGCAAAATTGTATATCTCTCTCCACCGCCGAAGCTGAGTATGTGGCAGCTGCTAGTGCTTGCACTCAATTGCTATGGATGAGGCAAACTTTAAAGGAATACGGTGTCCATTGCGACAAATTTCCTCTTCTATGTGACAATGAAAGTTCCATCAAGATTGCCTATAACCCGGTAGATCACACAAGGACAAAGCATATTGAGATTCGCCATCACTTTATTAGAGACCATGTTGCTCGAGGTGATATTGATCTATCATATGTATCAACCAAGGATCAACTTGCCTATATCTTCACGAAGCCACTTGATGAAGCAAGGTTTTGCTACTTGAGGAATGAACTAAATATCGTAGATTCAAGGAGCTTGACTTGGTATTCTTGCACCCTCACCTATGTTTCATCTCATATTTGGTTTATGTGTAGGCATGGATATAGGGGGAGTGCGGTCCTAATTGATTGGACCATCCCTCCCCCCATTACGCCCAAAGCAATCAAAATCATTCCTCTTTATATCATTTTGTGATATGTGAGCTTAATGATGAGTTTTGGTAATGGACCAAAGATATATCTTCGTGGTGCCAAGCCAAGTATACTCAAATATGGTGGCCTAGGACACCGTCCTCTATCATTTGAGAGGTTGGCATTTACTCATGTTTGTCATTTGCTTGATTCTAGTCTCCTGAAGCTTTTCTGAACATTTTTTGAATCCCTATGGCTCTTGTTGGTTCTTCACAGTTTGATGTCTCAACCCAAGCCTTTTACCTATCTTAAAAACCATCTATCTCTCATATATGTCCCCAAACACCTTTCCTGGAACTTTTGGTCGAGGAGAACCGGAGTCTCCGGTGTACAAACACCGAAGTCTCCGGTGTAGGCCGGAGTCTCCGGTCTGGACGTTTTCTGTCACTTAAAGAAGGGGGCACGGGGTGAACTAGAACAGCAGTTCCTCATTCTTCACCCCGTCCCCTACCTCCAAACCTGTCGCCTCCTCCTCCAAAAATCCTCCCCGGAGGTCAAGAAGCCCCCGGGATCCGCCGTGCAGCCGGCCAACCTTCCCCTCTCCTCCATTGGGTCACTCCCACCGGAGGAATTGATCCCATGGACAGATCTGGTACCTCTCCTCTCCTTTTTCTCCTAGGGTTCATCCCTAGATGTGTTTTTGAGGATTGTTGCTGATTTGTCCATTGGAATCACTTGTTTGCATGCACTCTAGTACTTTAGCCTTGTTGCATTGCCCGATCTACTAGATTCACCCTCACCAGCATCTCCCCATCGCATACCCGAGCCTCCTGACCGGAGATTCCGGACTGAGGTCCGGAGACTCCGGTCTAGGCCGGAGACTCCGGTCTGAGCCGGAGACTCCGGTATAAGGTGCGGAGACTCCGGTGTTGGGTGAATCAAAGTAGTCCAGAAATGCATCAAAGTTCTTGTACTGTATCTTTGGGACATATATACTCATCTCCATGCTATCTCCCTCACTGATGTTCACAGGTGATGGTTCTAGTCGTCCTCGTCGTACCAAGGCCAAGTCCCAAAGGGGCAATCCTCGCTATGATGAAGCCCAGGGTCAGTTTATCGTGCCTCCGTCCAACCGGAAACAGCGGGCACGTGATGCAGCTTACATGAAGAGGGATCAGGAGAGGGTTGAACGGGAGGAACGTGCAAAGAGAGCCAAGTATGACAACCTACAGTCCCTAGCCAAGATGTCTAAAGAGGAGTACCGTGAGCTGAGGAAGACAGATTTCTATGCACTGCCTCGTACCAGTGATGACCCTCATTTCTGGAGGAAAGAACAAGCTGTGTTCATGAAGGATGTGTATGGTGTACTCACCAAATCACCTGTCTGCCCTCAGAAGTTCATGAATATTGAGCAAATGCGCCAGAGCCCTTACTTTAATGATGCCATGTGGATCTGTGAGAAGCTGGGTCTCTGCAACTTGATGGAGCTGCGGGAAGACTACGGTGTGCACCTTGTTCAGCAGTTTTATGCCACAGTGGTGTTTGGGTCTGATCTTGACAGGACCATGGTGTGGATGACTGGCACTACTCGCTGCACTGCTACCTTTCATGACTTTGCCAATGTCATCTTTGAGACCTTTCACGGTGTATCCACCCATGTGGGACAGCGCATGCACTCAGCAGCTTTGGGTGAGAACAAGTTGAAGCTGGCATCTCTGTATGATGGTGGTGTTGTGGGGGGCTCCAAGGGACTCAAGACCCTCTACAACCTTATGCTGAGGATTTTCCGTCACACTATTGCTCCAAGTGCTGGAAATGATGATGCTATCAGGGGTGGGCTTGTCAACCTCATGTACCATACTCACTGGACCTTCAATGCTGGACCAGAGGCTGATGCTGCACCCATTGATGTGATGGACTTCATTTTCGAGGAGATGTTTCATGCCATTCTTTACAAGAAATCTCCTCCATATGCACCCTTGGTTATGAGGCTCATCAACTCCCAGGAGCATGATTCTCCACATGGCATACCACCACACCTCACTGTGCACACTCTGGTCTCTCTGCAGCAGAAGGGGCACATGGGGCATGCTCCAAGGCGTCGCTATGGGAATGATGATGATGAGGAGATTGAGACGGAGAGGGCTCCCTCTCCACCTAGAGTTCGAAGGAAGAATGCCTCCAATGCCCCTATGCCTACCATGACTCGAGACTATGTGCATGAGAGGGTCAAGAAGGCCAGCTTTTGGGAGAGGACCCTTTGTTGCATGAACTTTGACATTCGCAAGCAGCAGCATGCATCCTACCAAAGCAACCGCCGCATTGAGAAGATTCTCAAACAGATCAAGGACCAGGGTGCTGCTGATACTGAGGAAGGTGAAGATGAATACAATGATGAGCATGGGTCTCAGCAGTCCACAGAGTCTGATCACACTTTCTCATTGGGGCATGGAATGCCCAACAGGATAGTCTAGTGGACTGGAAGACGTTTGCTGATGTCACCTCAGGGTTTGGATACCAGGGTACGTCCTCTTCTTGCCCTCACGGCAAAGGGCCTGCTGTCCCTGAGGATGATGATGATGATGACTATGACCAGGATGAGGATGACCAGGATGAGGATGAGGATGTCGAGGATGACGAGGATGATGATGACTACTGAGTTATTGGGGCGCTAGTATAGGTCTTTTCCCTTTTTCGGCATTTTGATGCCAAAGGGGGAGAAGACATTCTCATCGCTTTTCATGAGATTTGGGATTTGAGACTATCGGCTTTTATTTGCCTTTTATTTGGATATTCGAACTTGAACTTTAAGTGTGTTATCTGCTGTTCTTATGTGTGTCTATGACTATGTGCTTGTGTGCAACACCTATTGTAACTCATGTGAGATCTATGTGTGATATTGGTGATATTATCTTCCTTACATGATTTACTTCATTATCTTGCTGCACATAGTCAGGGGGAGCCACATTTACACGATATTCCATGCAAATCACTTGTTGTCATCGAACACCAAAAAGGGGGAGATTGAAAGGGCATTTATTGTCATAATCACTTTTGGTGTTCGTTAACAACAAGTAGATCATTTTACAGTTTGTTATTGTCCACAGGTTAGTTTTATCATAGATAAACATCACACACACTCTTGGGAAAAGACCACATTAATTTTTCACTGTTCTGGAAACTCCAGACCGGAGTCTTCGGTCTAACAAGACCGGATTCTCCGGTGTGGTCCGGAGTTTCCGGTTCTGGCTCCGGTGGTGCCTCCCAGGACCTGGCTGGGACATTCTGACTAGGGGTCCGGAGGCTGCACCGGAGGTTACTCCGGAGTCTCCGGACTTTGGTCAGTCCGGAGTCTCCGGTGTTGGAAGGCCGGAGTCTCCGGTGTTGCTGGTGAAGAATTGGACTGGGTCAGTCAGAAGGGCAGTCCGGAGGCTGGTCCGGAGATTGGCCGGAGTCTCCGGTGTAGACCGGAGTCTCCGGTCTGACTTTTCTACAACGGTCAGAAAACGGTTCGTGGAGGGGGCTGCCTATAAAAAGGGACCCTTATCTTCTTCCTCCAGCTGCTCGAGCTGCTCAAGAACACAAACCACATTAGAGCCACCAAATCTACAAGATCTCTTCATCCAACCATCCAAAGTCATTGATCTTTGGAGAATCGAAGGAGGAGGCCTTGATTTACATCTTCACCAAGAGAGATCTTCATTTCCCCCTCATTCACTTGAGGGCCCCCAAGCTCTAGTGTTTCTTTGGAAACCCTAACTTTGATTTGGTTCTTACAAGCTTGTCTTTGATTTGTCTTGACAGCTTGCTTGTATTTGGGAGCCTCCAATTCAGTTGTGGATGTGTGCCCCGAACTTGTTGTAAAGGTGTCGGCTTCCACCTTGAAGGTTGCCGATATAGTGGAAGGTGAATCGAGCCCGTTGGGGTGAGGTTCATCAGAGAACAAGGGAGGCCTCTCGTGGCGTTGGTGGTTTGGAACCACCCCCTCTCCAAACGTAGACGTACTTCCCCTCAAAAGGAAGGAACTATGGGAAACAAATCCTTGTATCTCCGCGTCCACTCCCTTCGTTACTTCTATCCTTTACCGCCCTTTACTTACTTCTTCTTGCTTAGTGTTGTGTTAGTTTGTGCTTGTTTGACATATAGGTAAATTCACCATAGTTGCATATTCTAGAGAATTTACCTTTCATGTCAAACCCTAATTTGAAAAAGAGTAAAATTTGAAGTAGCACCTATTCACCCCCCCCTCTAGGTGCCCATACGATCCTTTCACCAGCTTCTCTCCTTTCCTCCCACGTCTCTCTGTCGCTCACGCGTGCCCCGCAGTGGCCCAACTGGCCCGTCAGCAGCCCGCCACCGGCCCAGTACCCCTTCGCTTCTTCTCTCCTTTCTTCTTCCTTACCAGAACAAGGACGGCGAAGCACCTGCGTGTCCTGCTGCTGGCCGTCGATTCCACGCGTGCTATGATGCCCGCCGCCGCCTCTGGACGTGAGATAAGAACGCCCTCGCCCAGTTGCCTCTCCCCATACCAGTTTCCCCTCCCCTCGCTTCCTCAATTGGATTTCCCCTTTCGGCCGTAACCCTAGCCGCAGCAGCTGTCCGCCGTCGCCATCTCTGGCCACACCGGGCCAAGCCAAGGCTACATTCGAGCTCCCCATGTTGTCCTAGGTCGCCTCACCGAAGCAATCGAAGCCTCGCGCCCTTAGTCGAGCTCCCTGATTGTTTCTTCTCAGATGACGGTCGCCGTCGTTGCCGACGATTCAAGCCACGCCTCGCCTCACCGACCTTCCCACGAGCATCCTGGTGAGTTGGCGGTTCTCTGGAGCCTCCCCACTATCTCCCTGTCTCTCTGTAGCTCGCTCCCGCCGAACACCCGCCGCTGCCACCGCTGTTCCTTGTCGCCGCCGTCGCTCCGGTGTACATATCGAGGCTGCACCGCCACTATAATGCTCACCTCGGCCTCCTCTTTCGAACGAGACCAACCACGCATCCACAGACGCCGCCAATCGCTCGCCCCTTTCTCGATCTGAGAAGATTAGCCATTGATGACGTCACAGTGACGTCATCATGATGCAATAAATCTTTTTCTGTTTATTTAAATGTTTTTGTATTTGTTTTCTGGAATATAAATAAACCCCTGTGGGCCACCCCTGACAGCATTTTATCAATTACAATAAATGTTTTCAGAAATGAATAAAACTATGACATGTGGGCCCAAGTGAATAAATATTTATTATAATCGAAAAATGTTTTATAATTTTCTAAAAAGATTTAAATGGATTTAAATTGATAATAACTAATTATCTATAAGTCAAAAAAATACAAATAATATATCAAAATGTTCAGAAAAATGAGAACTAACTAATTACACTATAATCATACATTGTTAACCAACTTTCATGACAAGTTTAATTAGAAGAACTAATTGAACCCCATAGGTGATTCCGAGGAACCCCCTGTTCTAGGGTTTGGACCTCTCGGACCCTGTTTAAAATGCCCAAGCATGTTCTAGGGTTCCTTTCAACACCATTTAACTTGTCATATCATCCATATTGATTGAGCATTGCACATGCCATGTATTGAATGTTTCTTTCCCTTTTTTGGTATTTGGTTCTTCGCGAATAGGAACCGAACCCGAAGCTGAAGTCAACAACATCGAAGATCCATACCTGTCTACTCACGGACAAGGCAAGCGTAGCCTCTCATTCTAAACCTAAGTTTTATAAAGTATATTACTTTCTCGCTATGATGCACACGATTCCAATGTGGTCTTTTGTCAGTAGCTAGTGTTACCTATCTGCTGCATTGTTTCCCTTTTGTAGCCTTATACTCCTGATCCACTGCTCCTAGCATACCTAGGTTTGGCATGTGAGCATTGTTAGATCTTTTTGCGACCGACAGCTTAGCCATGCATAGTAAAAACGTCTGATCTGTCCGAAAGATGAATCAGAGATGCCGGAGAATCTAGAAAGGTAGGAGATTGTGACATCGTCGAAGGAGTTAACTAAACATGCTAAGGCTTGTATGGGAGGCCACGTTGGGTGTGGTTTTTGTAGTCCCATTCTCGCCACCATTAGGACCCGAGTTCTTTCCTCTTGAACTAAGACGAGCGTACAACCACACGGGGCCTGGAAAACCCCACGAGCAACTAACTTGCCTAGTAGATTCCATGAGTCACATAGTTCGGGCTTTCCATTTGGCATATGCATTGAAAACCTTTTCGAACAAGGAGGTGAAGAAGGTGCATCATAACAGGTAGGGAAGCGTGGACTGTAGGGATTCGTAGCATGGAAAACAAAAATTTTCTATCGCATACAAACAAACAAGCCAAGATTTATCTACTAGATTGTAGCAACGAGTCGATGGAATAACTTACCCTCGAAGATTCCAAAGTGTTTAACGAGAGCGGATTCTCGTGGGTGATGTAGTCGTACTCTTCCCGATCTCAAGATCGTGTAGACGATCCTTCCGGCGCTGCGTTCCGGCAGCGTTCCCGCAGTCGGTCACACGTTCGGTACTCGACGAAGACCTTCCTCTCCCTTGTTCCAGCAGGCAGCGGAGGTTGTAGCACTCTCCTCGCGATTCCGGCAGCACAACGGCGTGGTACCGGAAGTAGAGGGGAGATCCCGCAGGGCTTCGCCTTAAGCCGGAGCGAGTATGGTGGAGTATGAGAGAGCTTTAGTGGTCTAGGGTTTAGACACACCAATTAGAAGGCTCTAATCCGAAGGCTAGTGCAATTAGAAGCTCTAAACCAAAGCAGCTCTAAACCGGGGTCTAGGGCTAGGGTTTAGATTTAGAGGATAGGAACTTGTGTGTCTAGAGGAGGGGGCCCTGCCCCTCCTTTTATAGGTGGAGGGGCCGGTGCGCCAAGGGGGAGGGAGAGGAGTCCCTCCCCAACTCGGCTTGGAGGTGGGCCGCCGGTTGGAGGAGGGAACTCCTCCCCAACTCGGTTTCCCTCTTTCCTCTTTCCCTCTCTTTCCTGTTTTAGCCGTTTGACTTTTCAAACTTGCTATTTGACTTTTCAATTAAGGATTCAATTTAATCCTTTATTTGGAACAGCGAGAACACTAAGTACATGATGCAATCATTCCAACATGCAATGACACATTCATGTACCCCTTCCCCTCCGGAGTGCCGGACATTCCGGAACCTTCTAGAACATTCCCGATGAAAACACCGGAATCATTCCCGAACTCCGAAACGGGACTTTCCTTATATAAATCTTATTCTCCAGACCATTCCGGATCACCTCGTGATATCCCGGATCCTATCCGAGACTCCGAACAACATTCGGTCTCTTTCTCATAATACCATAACTACTCAAACAACGTCGAATCCTTAAGTGTGTCTCCCTACGGTTCGTGAATTATGCGGACATGATCGAGACACTTCTCCGAACAATAACCAATAGAGGAATCTGGAAATTCATATGGCTCCCACATATTTCTACGATTACTTTGCGATCGAATGAACCACTTACATACGATACCAATTTCCCTTTGTCTCACGATAGTTTACTTATCCGAGGTTATGATCGTCGGTATCTCTGCATACCTAGTTCAACCTCGTTACCGATAAGTACTCTTTTCGCGTTCCCGTGATATGTGATCCCTTGTGATCCAGTCACATGCTTGCAAGCTAATTGGATGACATTCCACCGAGAGGGCCCAGAGTATATATATCCGTCATATGGATGGACAAATCCCACTCTTGATCCATGTGTTTCAACCATACTTTCCAAACACTCAATGCCACCTTTATAGCCACCCAGTTACGGTGTGGTGTTTGATGTCATCAAAGCATCCATCCGGTAAAGGTGATATGAATGATCTCATGGTCGAAGGAATTAGGTTACTATGTATCAGAAAGCATATAGCAATTGAACTATTGAAATGACTTGATCTTTATGCTACGCTTATCTATAGGAGTATGTCCACCATATCATTCTCCTAACGATATGATCTTGTTGTTGATAACATCTCAATGTTCATGATAGGTAAACCTCAATCATTTATCAACCAACAAGCTAGTGAAGTATAGAGGCTATACTAGGGACTTCAAATTAAGTCTACAAATCACACAAGTATCAATGTTTCCTTGTTAATACTATTATAGCATGAATGTAAACATTTATCATAAACACAAAGATATAATAACAACTACATTTATTATTGCCTCTAGGGCATATCTCCAACAGTCTCCCACTTGCACTAGAGTCATCTAATCTAGATTACATGGTAATATACCGAACACCCATGGCAGTTTGGTGTTGGTCATGTTTTGCCCTCGGGAGAGGTTTAGTCAACGGATCCGCCACATTCAGATCTGTGTGTACTTTGCAAATCTTTATATCCCCATCTTGGATATGTTCTTGAATAGCGTGAAAACGTATCTTGATGTGCTTCAGCTTCTTGTGTGACCTTGGTTCTTGCGCATTGGCTATGGCGCCCATGTTATCACAGTAGATAGACATTGGGTCCAGCGCACTAGGAACCACACCCAGCTCTGTAATGAACTCTTTCATCCATATCGCTTCTTGTGAAGCCTCCGAAGCAGCCATGTATTCCGATTCAGTTGAAGATCTCGCCACAACGCTTTGCTTTGCACTCCTCCAGCTAACTGCTGCACCATTCAAAATAAATACGTATCCAGATTGTGATTTAGAATCATCCGGATCGGTGTTCCAACTAGCATCGGTGTAACCATTAACAACGAGCTGTTCATCACCTCCATAAGAAAGAACCATATCCTTAGTTCTTCTCAAGTACTTAAGGATGTTTTTGACCGCTGTCCAATGATCCACTCCTGGATCACTTTGATATCTGCTAGTTAAACTAACAGCATATGCAATGTCGGGTCTAGTACATAGCATGGCATACATTAGAGATCCTATGGCTGAGGCATAGGGAGTCTTACTCATCCTTTCTCTATCTTCTGCCGATGTCGGACTTTGAGTTTTACTCAAGGTCATATTGGGCAACATGGGCAAGAACCCTTTCTTGCTATCTTCCATTCCAAACCTCTTTAGAACTTTGTCCAAATATGTACTCTGTGACAATGATATTTGGCGTTTCGATCTATCTCTATAAATCTTTATGCCTAATATGTAAGCTTCTTCGCCAAGATCCTTCATTGAAAAACTATTATTCAAATATTCCTTGACACTATTAAGAAGGTCTACATCATTCCCAATCAACAATATGTCATCCACATATAGTATTAAGAATGCTACAGAGCTCCCACTCACTTTCTTGTAAATACAAGCTTCTCCATAAGTTTGTATAAAACCAAAACTTTTGATCACCTTATCAAAACGTTGATTCCAACTTCGGGATGCTTGCTTCAATCCATAGATGGACCGTTGAAGTTTGCATACCTTGTTAACATCTTTAGGATCGACAAAACCTTTGGGTTGCATCATATACAACTCTTCATCAATATCTCCATTGAGGAATGCTGTTTTGACATCCATCTGCCATATCTCATAATCATAATATGCAGCGATTGCTAACATAATCCTCACAGACTTTAGCTTCGCTACCGGTGAGAAAGTCTCATCGTAGTCAACTCCTTGAATTTGTCGAAACCCTTTTGCGACAAGTCGAGCTTTATAGACAGTAACATTACCATCAACATCTGTTTTCTTCTTGAAAATCCATTTGTTCTCGACAGCCTTCCGGCCATCCGGTAAGTCCACCAAAGTCCATACTTGGTTTTCGTACATGGATCCAATCTCGGATTTCATGGCTTCTTGCCATTTATTGGAATCTGGGCTCATCATTGCTTCCTCATATGTCTCGGGGTCATCGGTGTTGTCCACCAACATGACACTCATAACGGGATCATACCAATCTGGAGTGGTACGAGTTCTCGTTGACCTCCGAGGCTCTGTAGCAACTTCAACCGAAGTTTCATGATCACCATCATTAGCTTCCTCTCTATTTGGTGCAGGCACCACAGGAACTTCTTCCGGTGCTGCGCATACTCGCAATTTCAAGAGAAGGTTCGACAACCTCGTCGAGTTCTACTTTCCTTCCAGTCACTTCTTTCGAGAGAAATTCCTTCTCTAGAAAGGATCCATTCTTGGCAACGAAGATTTTGCCTTCGGATCTATGATAGAAGGTATACCCAATAGTTTCCTTCGGGTATCCTATGAAGACGCATTTTTCCGCTTTGGGTTCAAGCTTGTCCGGCTGTAACTTCTTTACATAGGCTTCGCACCCCCAAACTTTAAGGAACGACAATCTAGGTTTCTTCCCAAACCATAATTCATACGGTGTCGTTTCAACGGATTTAGACGGTGCCCTATTTAAAGTGAATGCGGTTGTTTCTAATGCATAACCCCAAAATGATAGCGGTAAATCTGTAAGTGACATCATAGAACGAACCATATCTAAGAGAGTTCGATTACGACGTTCGGACACACCATTACGCTGTGGTGTTCCCGGCGGTGTCAACTGTGAAAGTATTCTGCATTTCTTCAAATGCTCGCCAAACTCGTAACTTAGATATTCACCTCCACGATCAGAACGTAGAAATTTAATCTTCTTGTTACGTTGATTCTCTACCTCACTTTGAAACTCCTTAAACTTCTCGAAAGTTTCGGACTTATGTTTCATGAAATAGATATACCCATATCTACTCAAGTCATCCGTGAAGGTAAGAACATAACGATAACCACCGCGCGATGCTACACTCATTGGACCACACACATCGGTATGTATGATTTCCAATAAGTCCGTAGCTCGCTCCATCATACCAGAAAATGGAGTCTTAGTCATTTTTCCCATCAGACATGCTTCGCATCTTTCAAGTGATTCAAAATCAAGTGATTCAAGAAGTCCATCGGAATGGAGTTTCTTCATACGTTTCACTCCAATGTGACCAAGACGACAGTGCCACATATAGGTCGAATTATCGCTTGATTTCAAACGTTTAGCCTCAATGTTGTTGATATGTGTATTTCCACTATCGAGATTCAATAAGAATAGACCATCTATCAAAGGTGCATGTGCATAAAACATATTACTCATATACATCGAACAACCATTATTCTCAGACTTAAACAAGTAACCGTCTCGCAATAAACAAGATCCCGATATAATGTTCATGCCCAACACAGGCACTAAATAACAATTATTTAAGTATAAAACTAATCCCGATGGTAGATGAAGGGGTAGCGTGCCGACCGCGATCACATCAACCTTTGATCCGTTTCCCACGCGCATCGTCACCTCGTCTTCGCTAGCTTCCGTTTATTCTGCAGCACCTGTTTCGAGTTACAAATATGAGCAACCGAACCAGTATCAAATACCCAGGCACTACTACGAGTACTAGTGAGATACACATCAATAACATGTATATCAGATATACCTTTCTTCTTGATGTTGCCGTTCTTCAGATCCGCCAAGTACTTTGGGCAATTCCGCTTCCAGTGACCTTCTCCCTTGCAGTAAAAGCACTCAGTATAAGGCTTGGGTCCAGCCTTGGTCTTCTTCGCCGGCGTGGTAACTTTCTTACCACCCTTCTTGAAGTGTCCCTTTTGCTTAGACTTGCCTTTCTTGAATTTGGTGGTCTTATTGACCAACAACACTTGGTTCTCTTTCTTTATCTCCACTTCTGCAGATTTCAACATGGCAAAGAGTTCTGGCAATGTCTTGTTCATGTTCTGCATGTTGTAGTTCATCACAAAGTTCTTGTAACTTGGTGGTAGTGATTGTAGGACACGGTAAATCCCCAAAGCATTAGGAATCACTATACCCAAGCTTTGAAGTTTGTTTGCATGCCCAGACATCTTAAGCACATGCTCACTGGCGGAGCTGCCTTCTTCCATCTTGCAATTAAAGAACTTTTCAGAAGCCTCATAGCTTTCAATTGCCGCATGAGTCTCAAAAATCAATTTGAGATCCTCGACAATATCATATGGGTCTGATTCTTCAAACCTTTTCTGAAGCTCCGATTCCAAACCATACAAGATAGCACACTGAACTATGGAGTACTGATTCTTCCGAGCGAGGTAAACATTCTTTACTTCATCGGGAGCATCAGCTGCAGGTGGGTCACCCAGCGGTGCATCCAGCACATAGGTCAAATTACCAGCTGTGAGGACAATCCTCAAATTGCGGAACCAATCCGCGAAGTTGCTTCCATTGTTTTTCAACTTTTCTTTCTCTAGGAACGCATTAAAATTGATGGTAGGGGCTGCCATTGATCTACAACATATTTGCAATAGTTTAGACTAAGTTTATGACAAATTGAGTTCAAATTAATAATGAAATTAAACTAGGTGAACTCCCACTCAAAACAATATCCCTCACATTGTTTTAGTGATCACACGAACCAAATCCACTACATCAACACCGATCATCACGAGAGTTGATATAGTTTCAATGGCGAACAATCATCATGTTCATCATATCTTCTATATGATTCATGCTTTACCTTTCGGTGATCCGTGTTCCGAGACCATGTCTGTACATGCTAGGCTCGTCAAGATCAAACCTTAGTTTCCGCATGAGCAAATCTGGCTTGCTCACGTTGTATACACTTGCAGAATCTAACACACCCGATCATCACGTGGTGCTTCGAAACAACAAGCTTTAGCAACGGTGCTAACTAAGGGTGAACACTTTATGACTTGAAATTCATGTGCATGAGGGATCATCTTATAATGCTACCGTCGTCTACTAAGCAATACAAGATGCATAAAGGATTAACATCACATGCAATTCAATAATATGTGATATGATATGGCCTTTCTACTTTGTGCTTCCGATCTCCATCTTCAAGCACGAACATGATCTCCGTCATCACCGGCATTGCATCAAGGTCAATGACGCTTCTCCATGGTTGTCGTCCACCGGCTTCAACTATTACAACTACTTTGAATAGACACGCGGGTCTTAACATAAATTAAAGACAACCATATGGCTCCTGCCGGTTGCCAACTTACAATAAGGAACATTGCATACATCAAATATAATCACAATCATGGCCATATCACATCACTGCACACCCCTGCAAAACAAAGTTAGACGCCTCTACTTTCTTTGCATATTTTACGTGGTTTGGGGCTTTCAATAAGTGTCGTTCTAACTTACGAACAAGAACCACAACATTGATACTAGCATTGTTGATCACCCGTTGTAAATTGGATCTTAACTATGCTAGGAGAAACAGGCACCCGCAAAGCCACTTATGCAATACAAGTTGCATGTCAAGCGTGGAGCAAGTCTCATGAACGATGTCATGTAAGGTTAGCCCGGGCCGCTTCATCCCAACATACCGCAAGATGCAAAGTACACAAGAAGCAATCGACAATAAAAGCATCAACGCCCACAATGACCATTGTGTTCTACTCGTGCAACAGATCTACATATAGACACGGCTCTGATACCACTGTAGGGATTCGTAGCATGGAAAACAAAAAATTTCTATCGCATACAAACAAACAAGCCAAGATCTATCTACTAGATTGTAGCAACGAGTCGATGGAATAACTTACCCTCGAAGATTCTAAAGTGTTTAACGAGAGCGGATTCTCGTGGGTGATGTAGTCGTACTCTTCCCGATCTCAAGACCGTGTAGACGATCCTTCCGGCGCTGCGTTCCGGCAGCGCTCCCGCAGTCGGTCACACGTTCGGTACTCGATGAAGACCTTCCTCTCCCTTGTTCCAGCAGGCAGCGGAGGTTGTAGCACTCTCCTCGCGATTCCGGCAGCACAACGGCGTGGTACCGGAAGTAGAGGGGAGATCCCGCAGGGCTTCGCCTTAAGCCGGAGCGAGTATGGTGGAGTATGAGAGAGCTTTAGTGGTCTAGGGTTTAGACACACCAATTAGAAGGCTCTAATCCGAAGGCTAGTGCAATTAGAAGCTCTAAACCAAAGCAGCTCTAAACCGGGGTCTAGGGCTAGGGTTTAGATTTAGAGGATAGGAACTTGTGTGTCTAGAGGAGGGGGCCCTGCCCCTCCTTTTATAGGTGGAGGGGCCGGCGCGCCAAGGGGGAGGGAGAGGAGTCCCTCCCCAACTCGGCTTGGAGGTGGGCCGCCGGTTGGAGGAGGGAACTCCTCCCCAACTCGGTTTCCCTCTTTCCTCTTTCCCTCTCTTTCCTGTTTTAGCCGTTTGACTTTTCAAACTTGCTATTTGACTTTTCAATTAAGGATTCAATTTAATCCTTTATTTGGAACAGCGAGAACACTAAGTACATGATGCAATCATTCCAACATGCAATGACACATTCATGTACCCCTTCCCCTCCGGAGTGCCGGACATTCCGGAACCTTCTAGAACATTCCCGATGAAAACACCGGAATCATTCCCGAACTCCGAAACGGGACTTTCCTTATATGAATCTTATTCTCCGGACCATTCCGGATCACCTCGTGATATCCCGGATCCTATCCGAGACTCCGAACAACATTCGGTCTCTTTCTCATAATACCATAACTACTCAAACAACGTCGAATCCTTAAGTGTGTCTCCCTACGGTTCGTGAATTATGCGGACATGATCGAGACACTTCTCCGAACAATAACCAATAGAGGAATCTGGAAATTCATATGGCTCCCACATATTTCTACGATTACTTTGCGATCGAATGAACCAGTTACATACGATACCAATTTCCCTTTGTCTCACGATAGTTTACTTATCCGAGGTTATGATCGTCGGTATCTCTGCATACCTAGTTCAACCTCGTTACCGATAAGTACTCTTTTCTCGTTTCCGTGATATGTGATCCCTTGTGATCCAGTCACATGCTTGCAAGCTAATTGGATTACATTCCACCGAGAGGGCCCAGAGTATATCTATCCGTCATATGGATGGACAAATCCCACTCTTGATCCATGTGTTTCAACCAATACTTTCCGAACACTCAATGCCACCTTTATAGCCACCCAGTTACGGTGTGGTGTTTGATGTAATCAAAGCATCCATCCGGTAAAGGTGATATGCATGATCTCATGGTCGAAGGAATTAGGTTACTATGTATCAGAAAGCATATAGCAATTGAACTATTGAAATGACTTGATCTTTATGCTACGCTTATCTATAGGAGTATGTCCACCATATCATTCTCCTAACGATATGATCTTGTTTTTGATAACATCTCAATGTTCATGATAGGGAAACCTCAATCATTTATCAACCAACAAGCTAGTGAAGTATAGAGGCTATACTAGGGACTTCAAATTAAGTCTACAAATCACACAAGTATCAATGTTTCCTTGTTAATACTATTATAGCATGAATTTAAACATTTATCATCAACACAAAGATATAATAAAAACTACATTTATTATTGCCTCTAGGGCATATCTCCAACATGGACCGGGTTGCTTGGGGTCGATGGAGCCCCTGGTGAACCAACCTCGCCTCGCATCTTTAGGGAGCGTCTTCGGGACTTGACCCGTTAAGGCGGAACCATCCCTACGGCGTGACTCATGGTCTCGGCGAAAGCAAGGTAAAGGTCGTGGTCAACCACCCTCTACCGGCCTTCCAAGGAAGAGGGCTAATAATTTGGCATTAAGAGTCGGTTGGTACGTGTGGGTAAAGTTGTACACCCCTGCAGGGTATTAATCTTTTCGAAAAGCCATGTTCACAGTTATGAACGACTTGGGAACGGACGTGATGATCATAGAGAACTATAACCTAAGTAAAACTTGTTGATCCACGTGTGCTTAAGGATGCTTCCTCTGGGTCGAGGGGGTGATCCTAGATAGGAGGTTCTGAAGAAGCTGGTGGTTATCAAGATGTGATGAACAAGATGAAGAAGTCGCTATCTTATCCCTTTTAAAAGATTCTGAGTAGACGAGCCTCTTCTCTCTCTTGTTTACAAATAAAGTTTGCTTTCCGCAAAAATAAATCCAGAGAAAGCCTTTCTTTCTAGAGCATGTAGATACTAGATTATCTAAGTCTTGTGGAGTACATTCTCGTACTCAGCCTTGCGCCATTGTTGTTTTTCTACAGAGGATCTAGTTGCAACTGAAGGTGGCTTCTATGTTGACATCGACGAGTAGTTGGGGGTCCCAGGTAGCAGCCTGAGGACTATGGGATGGACGTCGCTTTTGTTTATGGCCTCTTAGGCCTTTTGCTAAGTTGTTGTGTAGAACAACATATTTGCTTTCGCTGTGTGATGTAATGTTGGGTCTATGACCTCTGGTTTGTAATAACTCTAATATCTTACTCTGTTAAGAGGTTAAACTTATGTTGTTGAATCCCTATGTTTTGTAAATGTTACCGAATCATACTGTGATCTTCCGTGTTTGGTGTTGAACTTATCTTAGATGGTGATCTGAGGTTAGTTTAACCCTAACCCCGGGGGGTGCTACATCCAACCATGCAAAGTCATTGATCTTTGGAGAATCGAAGGAGGAGGCCTTGATCTACAGCTTCACCAAGAGATATCTTCATTTCCCCTCATTCACTTGAGGGCCCCCATGCTCTAGTGTTTCTTTGGAAACCCTAGCTTTTGATTTGGTTCTTACAAGCTTGTATTTGATTGTTTGATAGCTTGCTTGTATTTGGGAGCCTCTAATTAAGTTATGTGTCGTGGTGGTGTCATGACAGATTCCATGGGTAGTCTTAAGTTGGGGGCCGAATGGACGCTTGAGGTAACCGGGGAGGGAGTGCATGGTCTTGCCGCGCACAAAGAACACGAAGAATCTTCACACTTAGGATTTTTATTGCCCCACGAAGTTTACAAGTGCTCCTAGAGCTGTTCAAGCATATCCTCAGGGCACTAGTTTCCTACTTGGTCCAACCTCCTTAAAACCTAGCTATGTCCCTCCTTATATAGGCGATGGCCAGCTAGGTTACAACTTTAGGTCCTAGGGTTACTGTTTGGATCTTTGTCCTTACTATGCGGGACGGGTCATGGGCTAGCCCTGAGCCCTTGACCCAGTCCACAAAGCTATACAGCCAACGGTCTTTCCGTATGTAGCCGCCAGCTTTTGGGCGTCATGTTGTGCCTTTGTACGTCAGCCCTTGCTTTTAGCACCCGGCTCCTTTTATGACACCCGGCATCGCCCTTCTCTTTTGACCATGCTTTACCATGGTCCATCCTGAATCTCACTCGGAAAGCTGCCACGCGTCCTTTCTGACTCGGCCTTCCCTCGTGAGACCCGGCTCCTCGCCTCGTACAAGGTAAACAGATTTGTCCTATGCGGTCTGACATAATTCTTATGTCGGCCACACAGAAGCTTTGTATCCCGACCACTAAGACCCGTCCAGAGATTTCTTTGACTCGGCATAAGCCAAGCTGGGTAAGTTTTACCCCTTATGACCCTACCGGGGGTTATCCCCCTGACATTAGTCCCTGAAGCTGGTGAGGCCTAGCAGTTTTTGATGTTAGGCATCTCTATGTTCCTTTAATGCACTTGGAACTTCTCTTTTCTCTTTGCATTTATTATGTAGGATGCTATGTTTGGCGTAACCTCAATCGTTACCGAGTCTGGTTTGTCCTTTCCGAGTCTCTTCTTTGACTTTCTGTGCCATCTTTGCCTCGCGTCAAGTCATTTTTTATGTTGCTGAGTCATTTTGGGCTTGCCTTAGTCATTGACAGGCTGTAATCATGATTGCTTGCCTTAATGTTTGTCTCAAATCCTGACTGCACAGTGACGGCCGCGCAGTTACTCCCGTCACTGTGGCAGTCCCATCGCTCAGCGGCTCGTGCCCTGCGCAGCGTGACGTGGCTTTGGATTTTCCGTGTATCACGTACACATGGCGTTTGCTGATGCACTCACTCGGCCGGGTACATGGCCACACCGTGGCCACACAGCACAGAGGGATCCCACGCTAGGTTTTTTACTCCCCTTAAGTTGGGGTGCAGGGAACTTAACTGCCTCCGCTGGTTCAGTTTCCCCCTTGCCTTCTTATTCCTTGCGCCTCTCAATATAGAACTGCCTCCTTTCTATTCCTCTTTCTTGCTTCACCGCTCCAATGATTCTCTCTCCCTTCTTCCAATTCCCCGACGGGTCCCTGTGTTTCTAGGCCTCTTCCAACAACGGAAGAGCCCGATCCGCTCGAGGTCATGAATGCGCGCGACGGTGGAGAGGAAGTGGAGGAGCATGAGGCCGCCGACAAGCGCGGCGGTTGGGAAGGCTCTGAGGTCACCGTGGAGGAAATGGAGTGGTTGCGCTCCACCAGGAACATTTCACTTGAGGTTGATTGCCGCCTCCCCCATCGGTGAGATTGTTCCCAAACCTGAGCCCAATGAGCGGGTGGTTTTCCTTTCTCATTTTGAGTGTGGCTTTGCTCTTTCCATTAGCAATCTTTTCAAGTCTTTTCTTTCCACTTTTCAACTGCAAACCCACCATCTTCCTGCCAATGTTATTGTCTCTTTCTCATGTTTCATCTCTGCATGTGAAGGCTATCTTGGCATTTGGCCCACTTTCCTTCTTTGGGCCAAATATTTCAATTTCCGAATCCAAGTCGTCCCTGACCCCGACATTCCTCGTGCCGAGAAGAGGCCTACTAGGTGCAATGCTGCAAGCATCACGCCCCGGAGGGATTCCGTCTTTCCCCGGGTCACCGGCATTGATTCTTGCAATAAGTGGCATAGAACCTTTTTCTATGTCAAAAACAGTGGATCTAATGACTACATTCGCCTTCCCCCTTCAAGGACGAGGTTCCCAGCAAGGAGCTCTAGAAACTTGACCCGCGTGACAAGAACAGAGCGGTGAATGAGGCCCATAAAATCCTTGAGATGCTGCTTGACTCGGAGGAAGACTTCCATCTGTCTAAAGAGGACCTCATGTGAGCCTTCATCTCCTGCCGAGTCAGTCCCATTCAGGCCAGAAGCCACAAGATGTGCTTCATGAGCAGTCCCCGTGATCCTACTCGGCACTCCACCCTTGAGCTTACCAACGATTTCGTGGCCCGCCGAGTCAGCTCGATCTTTAAGATGAACTTAGCGGAAAACTAGGCTTGGAGTTGTCCTTCTTTCAGCCGAGATAGGCTTGTCCCGTGGGTAAGGATCTGAGTAACTGAGGGCTACCGACATACTTTATCCTACGCCCACTCGCCGTTTTGTCCTTTTACTGATTTCATTATGTTTATCTTTCGCAGAATCTTGTGCATCAGGTCGATGAACACCGTCCCTCCTGGCGGTTATCTTGATGATCAATCGGATGAGGATGAGGTCGAGTATAACCTGGAGTGTTTTATGCCGATCCCGCACGCCGCTGCTGCTCCTGCTTTGGGTAAGAACTTTACTCGAAATCCTTTGCGGGATTAGTCAGATGATGACGATGTGTATTGTGAAGTCCTGGAGGTACTTGTCCTCTGACCTAACCTTTTGACTTGTCCCATTGAGCTTTTCATTTACGTGCCTCTACATTATTTACCTACTTTTAATTTTAGTTATTAAACGGTAATTAAAATCATGATCATCTCCACCATTAAGCATGTGCCAACCGCCCAACAACGGTGGAACATCGACGACGCGAAGCAGCACCTAAGCAAGCTACTACGACTCGCAAGGACGACTGTCTATCCATTAATAGTTAATAGGAGGTGTCCAAGGCAATATAAAGGCTGCAGGGATATATAGAAGGGTATGGAATCTAAAGCATCACAACACAGATAGCAATAGATCAACAGGAGAAAATAAAGACTAGAAGTATAAAATAGGTATAAAGAGGGAGAATGCTCTCCTGAAAACATTGCCAAAGGTTCATCTGAAGATCGGGTCGATACTCGCATCAACTCATCGGCCTAATCCGTGAAGAAGCAAAGCACTAGAAGAATCATCGGATGCACTATTTAATACTATGGTAGAAGATCGGGCATGATGCATGTATGATGCATGACATGGCAAAGATGCGATGCAATTATGCAATATTAAGTGAAACCGGAGTCCCAGCAATTAATTAGGTGGTTTATGTTGTTTAGATACCCTACAATTTAATTATTGTCTTAACAAGGAAAAACATGGCACCGGTTCGCTACGCAAGTTTAAATGGAGCCAATATAAGACTACATTTTTCTACATATGGCCTCCATATTTAATTATAAGGTGAATCGACTATAAAATCCAGACCCGCAAAATATGAATGCAAGCATGTACATTTTGATATGCAACAATTCATATAGATGTCAATCATTATAAAAATAGGGGGCTCGGAAAGGGGTCACACATGTCGGGGTTCGACGGGTCGGTCTCGGCCAGATCGGTCTTCACCTCCGGGAACAGGGTCTTGCATCTGTGAAGGAGAACATGAATGCGGTGCCAGGGTTCAGACTTCGGATCCGGGATCGGGTCTTCAGCGTCTCGGCCATCGGGTCCATGTTGAAGATTTTGGTGTTTTACTATTCACATGGACAGAGGGAAATCTTGGTGAAGGCATGCTTGTATTTTTGAGAACCACGCAAAGATCTTGACGGATACGTAGGACGGAGAGGATCTGGTGGACACGAATAGGACCAACATGGCACCCAAAAATATAGCACCTGGACTCGCAACAATGAACAACACGAACTTGCCGGCACCAAGCGTGTATACATAGGAAACACAAACCAAATTCAACAGGTTTTGGGCCACAAACAGGAAGCGGAGATCGCATGGTCGCAACACCATCCATGGCAGAAGGCATTGGGGACGAGCGCGGGTCCTCGCTGGACGGCGCGGAGCTCGACGGAGATGGCGACCTGGGCCGCCGTGGTGTAGGAGGCGGCCGCGGCAAGCGCTTGCAGAGGGGGACGGCTCGAGGCAGAGAAGGGCGTCGGGCTGATGGTCGGCTTGACGGAGGCCGCAGGACGGACGGCGGCGCTGTCCTTGCAGACGCACCAGCGAAGGAGCATGATAGGAAGGAGGGAGGCCGCGGGATGCTCGAGGGCGAGGTGCAGGCGACGAGCACTGGCCGGAGGCGGCAGGGAGAGGCCGGCGCAGGGCTTGGAGACGTCCGGGGCGACACCAACAGAGGGGCTCGACCCGGCGCAGAGGCGAGGAAGGGCGACCAAGCAGAGCTGTGCAGGAGGCGGCGGCAGAGAGCAAGCGAGGCCTGGGACGTGGCGGCGGCGCGCGAAGGACGAGGCGAGCAGCGCCAAGAGCAGAGAGAGGGAGTCAGGGATAGAGGAGCGGGCCGGGGAGGGGAATCCCGATGCGGGGTGGGCGGCCTCGAGCGCGTACGCGGGGTGGGGTGCGGCGATTTCCAGGGACGCGTCGAGTCAAAGGGTTGGTGGGTGCAAACCTGGCCATCGGGTCGTGCCTGGGCGGGCCGGCCCGCGCCACGCCAAAAAAGCCCGGCCCGAGCACAGCCGGCACGTGGCTTGACGGGCCGTGTCCGGCCCCTGGCATGCGGGTGCCGTGCCCCCGGGCAAGCGGACCGGCCCGGCAGCAGGTACATGAAGTATTTTGGAAATACTAGAGGCAAAAAGGAGTGCCAGCGGGACTCGAACCCGGGATCTCTGACACCCAACACGGGCAGCTAACCACTACGCCACCGAATCATAGCTGATAAACTCTAATTTTGATCGATATTAAAGGTTAATTAGACGGGCTAGAGAAAATGAATGACGGGCCAACGTGCTTGACGGGCCACGGGCCGGCCCGTGAAGCTTTCGTGTCGGGCTCGGGCCGCCAGGCGGGGCACGTAGCACGGCCCGACACGGCACGTGGCTTGGTGGGCCACGGCGGGCCGTGCCGCGTGCCGGCCCGTTTGATGCGTGCCGGGCCTGGGCCGTGCCGGGCCGGCCCGTTGGCCAGATTTGGATGGGTGCGGCTGTGTGTTTGGTGGTTGGTGGGGCTCGCGTCGCAGTGCGCTGTGTGCACGCGGGTGAGGTGTGCTACCGTGGTTGGGTGTGTGTGTGCAGGGACGGGTGTGTTTCCAGTGCGTGGCGGCGGGCCGGCGGCTGGTGGAGCAAGGGGAGTGGCGTATGGAGTGGGATTAGGGCCCAGTTCTTTTGGGCTCTGGCTTGTGCATAGGCCGTGTTGTACGGGGTTGTCTAGAGAAATAGTAGTGAAAATAAGCTTACGAAAAACTACAGTCTAGTTCTTTTTAGCTTCTCTTGTTATGACTTATGGTCTGAGTTGTACGATGAAATGTCTGTAATATCCTTAGGGTAAATTTATGTTCTAACTAACAGATTTTGAGTTATTTTGTGCTGCTTTCATCACAAAATAATATTTCGTGTGCTAATCAAAGAAACGAAACTTACGAAAACCATCCTTCGCCACTTTGTATTACAGTCTTACAATACATGGTTTTCACATAGAGCTGAAAATCATGCGATGGGATAGTGATGTATTTCTATTCCAACGACCCCTGACAATGCGTGTACTTGCATCACTCGTGAAGGACAGCAGAATTCAGGAGCGTCTCTTGTCCGTGTACGCGTTCAGGAGGGTCTTGTCAGTGTACGTGACGAGGTTTGATCTCGTCAACGCCCATTGTTATGGACTTGGGTTTTGGAGAAAATGGGGATGCTGGAGATCACGAAACGGTTAGCAAACAAGCAACACGGGACATGAGGTTTACCCAGGTTCAGACCCCCGGAGGGAAAATCCTACTCCTACTTGTCTGCTCTTGATTACGGCGGAACCGGTGATTACAGTGGTGCGCATATGCAATCTGGCGTGGAGGTGTGTATGCGAAAGTATGAAGTCAGAGATCTAGGTCGTGCCCTTCTGGCCTTTATATAGACTTAGGCAGGTCCCAGGAACAGATCTAGTCGGTTACAGGTTCTAGGGTTTACCCCTTTGAATTTCCTATCTACTGTAGTCTTGCTCTCCAAGGATCCGAAGGCGTTATGGGCCTTGGCCACCCGAAAGTCTTCATGGGCCGGCGTATATTTGTCGTGGGCCTTTCTTGGGCTGAACCAGGTATGCTGAGGTCGTGTATCCGCGGGTATAACCATGTCAGTAGCCCCCGAGTGTTCAGTCGAATCGTAAATTCGGCTAAGGACTCTTCAATCCTTCGGGTGCAACTCTGTCTTTCAAGAGAATGTGTAGGGATTGTTGATGCGTGTGCCTGACTCTCCCGACGGATCAGGGTCAGTTAACTGTCTTAGGACAAAACAACACGAACTTCTTCAGGTTCGAGTCCCTCGACTCGAACCCGGAATATATGCTGGCATAATTCGACTCAGGCCGCGAAGGACTTACAGGAGTGGAATTCCAG
Organism: Avena atlantica; assembly: GCA_910589765.1. Taxonomy (NCBI): domain Eukaryota; kingdom Viridiplantae; phylum Streptophyta; class Magnoliopsida; order Poales; family Poaceae; genus Avena; species Avena atlantica. The sequence goes on along the minus strand of OU342735.1, from coordinate 434,438,589 downwards.
TTAATTTAATTGATGTACCCAACGCGTCCGTCAGGAATTTTCATCGTGCCTGTTGGCACAGGTTTATACTAGCAGAGCGTAGTCATGTGCGTTACCAGGCCATCAGATGATATCTGTAGGTCTTATCTTTGCGTCGCAGACACAACATCCGAATTTTATCACCGCGGAGGTGTTTCGGGTAGCCAAGGAGAATGCTACTCACTTAGCGTTTAATTGGGGCAGAGTCGCCGAAAAGTTTTTGCGTACTGATCCGAAGGATCGCAGTCAAAAATTTATAGGGTGCGTGACCAGCGCTCCCTATGGGAGTAGCCCCCGAGTGTCTGTTCGAGTCTTAGACTCGAGCGGAGACTTTAATTCAGCCGTTGTTCAGTGTCAGGTCCGTAGGACACAAATTTTTTCGGATGCTTAAATCCATCCTCCCTATGGGAGTAGCCCCCGAGTCCGTAGTGGAGTCATAGACTCAACGTAGGACTCGAAGAAACAGTTCAGTGCTGTAATGTGTTGTTCATTCTTCGGGTGCGCGGCCAGCGCTCCTGATAGGAGTAGCCCCCGAGTAATTAGTCAAATCGTAGATTCGAGTGAGTACTCTTAGCTTTGAAGCCGAAGAAATTGTGAGTGTTGCTAGTATAGCTTTTGATGACGTCAGTGCTGACGATCGGTGACCTCAAGCGTCTGCTGCGCCAGAGATGACTTGACTGGACGAACATGGGTCCCACTTTCTGACCTTGAATTGACCGGTCACGCGCGGCGTGGAGATAATTACGGTGTCGCCTCGATTTCTGCGCGTAGTGGACGGCATGTTAGAGACGGTTCGTTGCGATGCTGACACGTGTATGGCCAGATCCTGTCGTTGGCGTTAGGTCTTCTCGATGGACGGTTGTCGTGCATCGTTTTCGTCTTTATAATCATTGGGGGGAACATTAGTTTGTTTTCACCGCAGCTATTCTTGTTTCACTGCTCCCTTGTTCTCTGAGAGTTCTTGCTGCGCGCTGGAATATCCTCGGACATTTCCTTCTTCCATCCTACGTTCTCGCCGCCGGCGCCACCGTACCGCAATGGGGAAGTCGAAAAGTCTTCTTCTGCGGTTGGTACCAGCGCTGCTGGAGGGAAGAAGAGTGCCGCCGCTACCCGTGTCACCGACGGTGGCTGGCAGCGATCGGAGACGCGAGAGAGTGATCTCCACAAGCTTTGTGAGCGGGGCTTGATCCCGCAGGATAGGGAGGTCGTCAAACTCCCAGGCAACGAGGTAATCCCCCGTCCCCCCGCTGGGTTTCGGGTTATGTTCCTCGCCTTCGTTCTTCGAGGCTTTTCCTTCCCAGTCCATGACTTCCTTCGTGGACTGCTTTTTCTTTAAGGCATCCAACTGCATCATCTTTCCCCCAATTCTCTTCTTCACATTGCTTATTTTATCACTTTCTGCGAGTGCTGGCTTGGTATCGAGCCGCACTTTGGCCTCTTCCAGAAACTCTATTCCGTGAAGAGGCAATCTGGTTCGGATGGTGTTTATCCCATTGGGGGTTGCATCATCTCCCTCCAACCCAATCTACCTTTCTTCTCTTTTTCCATGTCCGAGTCTATCCAGTACTGGCGGAGGCGATGGTTTTATATCCTCGACTCCATAGTGGCTGGGCAGGATTTTGGTCTTGCTCCTTTCGACCCCTCCCAAAAGATCGAGCCGAAGAGGTCCTGGAAAAACCAAATCTTGGATGGCAAGGTAGCGGAGATAGAGACTCTCTATCGTCGAGTGGAGGATCTCCAGCTGATTCCGAAGAAGGAGGTGAACGGTGTGGATATCATCCGCACTTTTCTTAAGCGTCGGGTGCAGCCGCTTCAGGCTAGGGCGCACCCGATGTTTCTTTATGCTGGTCGTCATGACCCGACGAGGGTTTCGGCTGAAGAATTCTCCAGGGGAGATCTCGATGGTGTCCTTCGCCCGCTTCTGAAGTTCAAGGCTGGAGAGGATATCCCGGGGAAGTCGCTGACTTCTCCGTTTTCTGCTTCTCGTCCTGTTCCACAGGTGTAGATTCGGGTCATGCGCGTAGCGCTATTTTCGACTGCATTGTATTTGAACTTGTTTGCTAACAAATTTTCTTCTTCTGTGCAGGAGTTCAAGGTGCCGGGCATGTCGCCATCGCTTCCCGAATTGTTTCCGGCTGCACCGGATAATGAGGTAGTGGATTCCATATCCGAGCTGCCATCGGCGCGATCTCCGGCTGAAGAGGCCAACGAGTCGAGCGAGGACCACACTCGCAAGCGGACACGGAGCTCCAGCGAGTCTTCGGATGCCTCGACTCCTCCGACTCCTAGGAATCCGCTGTGGCTTAAACATCACAGTGATGGGCATGGAGGCTCTTCCTATCTGATTCCTGCCGTTCCCGTGCGGGCTGTGGCACCGCACCCGCCGGCGAAGCGGAAGAAGGAAGAGAAGAAGGAAGAGAAGAAGGAAGAGAAGAAATAGGAGAAGAAGGTCCGGAGGACCCCTCCTATCTTTGACCTGAGCTAGCTTGACTCGTAAGTTTCCTTAGTCCTGCACTGCCTTTTCTTGCCTGTTTACTTTGTACTTGTGCTAATTTTTCCTTGTGTAGCGACTCCTCCAACGACTCCTCCAGTGATGGTGCTCGGGAGATGATGGGGGAGTTGAAAGTCATGTTTCCTCCTCCTCAGACGGTGGCTACCTCTGAATGCACTGCTCCAGACCCTTCTCCGCAGGAGGTTCAGGTGGTTGCGCCTCAGAAGGCTGCAAGCGGACCTTCGGAGTCATCGTCGGATCATGTGAGTAGTTCTGCCTCCTGCCACGGGGGAATCCCCCGAGCATCTGTAAAGGAGTTTTGTTGTTTGTTCTTCCTTCGGGTCTCGGGGGGAGCCCCCGAGCGCTTTTGTGTGTGTAGTTTGCTTCTGCTCTTTCTTTTGGGCGTAGCCCCCCGAGTCCTTCTTTTGACTAGTAGGTCTTTTTCCTGCAGCCTTTTGTGCAGGATGCCAAACGACTGGTGCAGCAGCACCTGGCGCTGGAGGCTAGCCTCAAACAGCTTCAAGGTACTTTTATGCCTTGGTCTTTGCTTCTTCTTGTATTCTTGTCCTGTTATCCGACGTTTGTATTATTTGAATGCAGAGGAGCACAACATCGCCCTTCGTGAGATTGATGCTCTCAAAAAGAGCCTCGGTCAAGCGGAGAAGAAGGCCGAGGTCGCCGTTGGTGCGAAGGAGCGCCTCGAGATGGAGCTGGCCACTGCGGCCGAGGCTAAGGAGCGCCTGCAGCGGGAGGCCACGGACCGCGAGGAGCAGCTTGCCACCGCCACGGCTTCGCGCGAGAGAGAGGTGGTCGGCAAGCTTATGGCGGCTGCCAAGGCTGTTTCGGGTGAGTATCTTCACCTTCCTCTTTTGATTTCCTTGTCTTTCTTTTGCGGTGTTGTCGTTCATTCTTCTTCCTTGTTGTTGTAGATGCCGCATGCATCGAGTTTGATCGCGGTGCTCTGGATCACGGGAGTGCTCTGTATGATGCTGCTGCGGCGGTCGAAGATCGCTGCAGCACCATCGTCAAATCGCTTGCCAAGGCCAAGGAGGTCCTTGGGCGCTTCTACAAGGAGCGTGTCCCCAAGGGCGCGGCCCTTGATCATGTTGATGCTCTGGCGGAGGCACTGTCAGCCGAAGCACCTACGGTGTACAAGCGCAAGCAGAAGGGCATCGGCGCATCCGTCGGGCTGGCAATGGACTTGGCGGCTGGAGCGGAGATGGACCTTCCCCTGGTCACTTCCCGAATGCCGACGACTGCTGATGGATCCGAGGTAACCTTCGCTACCTATGCTGCTCGTTATAAGCGTTATGGGCCTAAGCTAATTGATCTGCTGGACGAGTATGCGCTACGGCAGCAGGGGGAAGCCAAGGCGAGGCAATCCGGCTCCAAGGCTACTCAGGGTGCAGCTTTGTAGGCGCTGTAGTTATAGGATAGTTGTAGCTTCTTTTGTTGTAATTATTTGATGAACAATCACGGTGCCATGTAGTGGATTTTGCTCCATTTAATGAACTTGTTTAGTTCTGTGATCCATCGTCTGCGTGTTCATGTATTTGCCTTTTTGTTGCTCTAGGGTCCTTCGGGTGCTGATCCCGTTGACACCTCGCCTGCAGCGCGGCTGCGGCCATCCTTGGATGATGCGTCGCAGCTTGCGTTTCTTCGAGACCGTGTTCGTAGTCTCAAGAAAGAGTTGCTTGGGGTGCATGACCATGGTGACGTTTGGAAATCCAAGGCGGATCGAGGTCCTGCCAGAGAGGAGTACTTGATGGCGGAGTTGCTTCGATTATCCGAGCAGCTTTAGTGTAAGTTTTTCGAGTTGTTGCCCATTTCTTCGGATGCGCCTGCTGGACTTGCATCTTACTTTTTTGGCAAGTATTGCAGGTGCTAACCTTGCTCCAAGGGAGGAGAAGGAGCGTGTTGCTGTTCGGGTCAATTGCTTGACTCAACAGGACATGGAAGCCGGCGGGTTCTTCTGGATGGATCGTGACCGTGCTATGGTCCTTGCGACGGTGCAAGATCGCGTTCACCAAGTATCGCGGGTGCTTCGTCAGGTGCAGACTTCACTCGCGTCGGTTCTGCATGTGATGTTTCCGCTGGATACTGCACCGTCAACCCTCTCTGGTCTTCTGTCGAAGTTTCGGAACGTGCATCATGTCAAGGAATTGGTGCGGCATCAGCTCGTCGCAAGGGTGAAGGCTACGCTGTCCCTTGTGAGGCTGCATCGCCCTGATGTAGATCTGTCCGTTGTAGCGGCTGGGCCACCCCTTCGTCCAGATGGTGGTGTGTGGGATATGCGTCTGCATTACGCGGCTGTAAGGCAATATGCCGAAGAGATCGTAGATCTGTTTGAGCAGCGTGCTCAGGTTATTCTTCAGAGTAGGTAGTACCTGTAAAAGAGATAGATGTAAAATTTGTATATATTTGACTGGGCGTATTTTGCCCTTTGTTATAAAGGTTTGGTTGTTGTTTGAGCACGTAGTGCTTTGTTCGCATACGTGTCCTTTTCGTTAGCCTGACATGGTCAGCTACTCAGGTGTACACATGTTATCCTCAGTCGACGAAATTGTGAGGTGGGAGGAGCCCCCGAGTGCGTTTGTATCATGAAGTAAAAGTGTGAATAGAAAACAAAATTTTGGGGCGAGACACTTAGCTTTATTTATATCGTAATGAAGGAGGTATATTGTTCGGCTGAGTAGCCTTGGCTGAATAGCCTTATTGAAAGTAAAGGGGTAGGTAGCTAGGGGTAGAATCGTCGCAGCTATGCGACGTTCCATGGGTTGGAGTATGCGACTCCAAACTCCACGTGCTTCAGGCGATAGGCGCCACCTGGGATGACTTCGAAGACGATGTAGGGTCCTTCCCATGGCGACTCGAATTTCTTCGGTCGCTCTTGCTTGAGTCGCAAGACTAGGTCTCCTTCGACGAAGGACCTTGGGCGCAGCCGTCGGCTGTGGTAGTTGCGGAGACTCTGCTGGTACACCGGTGATCGAGTTGCTGCTATGTCTCGTGCTTCGTCGAGTGTGTCGACGACATCTTCGAGTGCAGCCGTGGATTCGGCTTCACTATAAGCGACGACCCGAGGGGCCTGGTGGCGTACTTCGGTTGGTAGCACGGCTTCTGCTCCGTGCACCATGAAGAACGACGTGTAGCCGGTGGAGCTGTTTGGCGTGGTACGCAGGCTCCATAGGACGGAGGGTAGCTCTTTCATCCAGGATCCGGCGAGTCGCTCGAGTGGGCTCATGAGGCGCTTCTTGATGCCAGCGCCGATTAGGCCGTTGGCCTTTTCCACCTGCCCGTACGTTTGCGGGTGCGCCATAGAGGCGTATGTGATGTTGATTCCGAGGCCTTCGCAGAAGACTTGGAATTCTTTGGATATGAAGTTCGATCCATTGTCGGTGATGATGCTATGCGGTACGCCGAACCTGTAGACAATGGATTCAAAGAACTTGACGGCAGTCTTGCCCTTTTGGTTAGTGACCGGCATTGCTTCGATCCACTTGGTGAATTTGTCGACTGCGACCAGGAGGTAGACGTGCCCCCCTTTCGAGGACCTTGGCAGTTTGCCGATCATGTTGAGGCCCCATTGGGCGAAGGGCCGGGCCAAAGGTATGGGCCTGAGCTCTGACCCGGATGCGTGTGGTGTTGGCACCCTTTGCATCTTCAGACGATGTCTTTTGCGTCGTTCATGGCCGTTGGCCAGTAGAATCCATCTAGTAGAGCTTTGGCGACAAGGGAGCGACTGCCTGCGTGATGGCCGCAGATGCCCTTGTGGATGTCTTGAAGTATGGTTTTCCCGTCACCGATGGTGACGCACCTTTGTAGTACACCTGAAATACTGCGCTTGTACAGCTCGCCATTGATGATGGTGAAGGCTTTTGACCGGCGAGATATGCGCCGGGCATCCGTCGGGCTATCAGGTAGTTCTCCATCTATCAAGTACTGGAGGTACAGTCGTGTCCAGGTTTCTTCGACTGCCATGACCTGCATCAGGTTGACCGTGGCGACCTTTGTGTCCAGTTTTTGGGGTCCTTCATGACCTTCGGGTAGCGTAGCCCCCGAGTGTTCTGCTTCTTCGGGTGATACCTTGGGGAATTTCCGCTTGATGGATGGCACGCAGATCTGTTCGAGGAACACACCTGGTGGCACCCTTGCGCAGGTGGAGCTGATGTTGGCGAGTCTGCCGGCCTCCTCGTTGCTTTCTCTTCCAACGTGCTGAAGCTCGCAGCCGTCAAATTCTCCCTCGAGTGAGTTTAGAGTGCGCGATACGCGATCATGTTTTCGGTGTGTGCGTCGCACTCATTCATCGTCTGTTGGACGACGAGGTTGGAGTCACCGTAGATGACCAGGCGCGTTGCGCCACAGATCTTTGCCATCCTCATGTCGTGGATGAGGGCTTCGTATTCGGCCTCGTTGTTGGAAGCTCGGAATTTCATCCGAAGGACGTACTTCATCTTGTCGCCCTGCGGGGAGGTCAGTATGACCCCGGCTCCCGCCCCAGCTTCGCGCTTGGAGCCGTCGAAATGCATCATCCATGACTGTGACATGTCTGGGGTGTCTGGCAGCTGCAGCTCCATCCAGTGTACAAGGAAGTCCGGTAGGACCTGAGACTTGATTGCGAGTCGCTTCTCGTAGACGATGTCTAGGGGTGACAGCTCGATGCCCCACAGGGCCACGCGTCCTGTGGCCTCTGGATTTTTTAAGATGCTGTTCAGGGGTGCTTCGTTGACGACCATCACCTGGTGCTCCTGGAAGTAATGGCTCAACCGACGAGCCATCATGAACACGCCGTAGGCGAGTTTCTGGTAGTGAGGGTGCCTCTGCTTTGTTGGCGTCAATACCTCGCTGAGGTAGTAGATTGGGCGTTGGACCCCATGGGTCTTGCCTTCTTAGGGTCGCTCGACCACCAGCACGGTGCTTACCACCTAGTGTGTGCCTGCTATGTACAGCAGTAGGGGCCCGCGTTCTTTTGGCGTAACCAAGACGGGCGAGGTGGAGAGCAGCTGCTTCAGATCTTCGAATGCGTCATCTGCTTCGAGTGTCCACTCAAATTTGTCTATCTTGCGTAGTAGTTGGTAGAATGGCAGGGCTTTCTCGCCCATGCGGCTGATGAACCTGGGGCTGGACTATCGAGCAGCTCGACTCGTTAAGGCTCGGCTCATTAAGGCTCACTCTCGTTAAGGCTCGGATCATTAAACTCGTTAAGGATAACGAGCAAAAATTAAAGCTCGGCTCAGTTCGTTAGATGTTATCGAGCGCTCACGAGTTGTACATTAAGAAAATGCATAGACAAAGGCATACCAATAATTAAAAAAGACATATATAACCACATATATACCTGTATTAAAATACGACAGATAATTATCGAGAGCAGTGCTTGGATGGCATCTTACGCTTATCCACGTGAATTGGTGTGAGTAGGGAGGCCTGGAACGGACGAGAAGGACTCCAGCCGACAGGGCTCGGTCGGTGCCGTGGTCAGCAGATCTAGATCGAGAAGGTGGAGATGGGGTATTCCTCAATGGGCAAGTTGTTTGTCTTAGATGGGTTGCCGAATTAGACATGTAGCAACATAAGTGGGTCATACCTTGATTGTTACCGAGATTAACGAGTAGCTCATGAACATCGTTAACTCGATCATTTAGCTCATTAAGGATATCGAGCAAAAACTGCAGCTCGGCTCGAATCGTTAAGGAAACGAGTCGATCTCGAACGAGCCGAGAAAACGAGTGCTCGTTAAACTCGTCGAGTTTCAAGTTTTATGTCCAGCCCTAAACCTACTCAATGCCGTTATTCGCCCTGCGAGCTGCTGGACACCCTTGAGATTCTTCGGTTTCTCCATGGCCATTATGGCCCGTATTTTCTTCGGGTTCGCCTTGATCCCTCGCTGGGAGATGAAGTAGCCAAGAAGCTGACCCGATGGGACGCCGAAGGCGCACTTTTCGGGGTTGAGCTTGATCCTATAGCGGTCGAGATTATCGAACGTCTCGAGGAGATCGTCGATGAGTGTTCTCGCCTCCCTGGTTTTAATGACTATGTCGTCGACATAGACTTGGACATTGCAACCGATCTGGTCCTTCAAGCATGCCTGCATGCACCGCTGGTACGTGGCACCTGCGTTCTTTAGCCCGAAAGGCATTGTGTTGTAGTAGAACACTCCGAACGGCGCGATGAACGCCGTTTTCTCTTGGTCTTTGACCTTGAGTCGAATCTGGTTGTAGCCTAAGTAGGCGTCGAGGAAGGAGAGTTTCTCGCATCCTGCGGACGAATCGATGATCTGGTTGATCCGAGGAAGAGGGAAGTGATCCTTTGGGCAGTGCTTGTTCAGCGACGTGAAGTCCACGCACATCCGCAGGATGTCCATGTCCTTTTTTAGGACCATCACTGTATTGGCGAGCCACTCGCTTTCTTTAATCTCTCTGATGAAGTCTACAGCGAGTAGTCTGTTGATTTCCACCGATGGCTTCGGCCCGCGGCTCGGACAGTCTCTGGATGGACTGCTTGACGGGCTTGGTGTCTGGAAAGACGTTTAGTGCATGCTCGGCGAATTCCCTGGGAACTCCTAGCATGTCCGCAGGACATCAGGCGAAGATTTCCCAGCGCTCACGGAGGAATTCGACGAGCGCGCTTTCCTATGCGGGGCTGAGATCGTTAGCGATCAGCGCCGTCTTGGAGGCATCCGTCGGGTGGACCTGCACCTTCTTTCGTGTTGACGGTGGAGTCAAAAGACATATCAGGTGCGTTTTTTCGTGCGACTGGGGGTGCCCGTTGTCCGTCACCTCGCGGAGCCTTACGAGCTCCTCCTGCATGCCGAATGATTGGGAGATTCTGTTGAAGTCCCTGTCGCAGTGGTCCGATCGGGTGAAGCTCCCGTGGACCGTGATGACGCCCCTGGGTCCTGGCATCTTGAGTAGCAGGTATGTGTAGTGTGGTACAGCCAAGAACCTTGCGAATGCTACACACCCGAGGATGGCGTGGTATTGTGATGGCCAGTCCACCACTTCAAATTCGAGCCGCTCGCATCGGAAGTTGTCCGGCTTGCCAAAGATGACGTCGAGCCATATTTTATCCAGGGGGGATATGCCCTTTCCTGGGACGATGCCGTGGAACGTTGTGTCTGACTGTTCCAGGTTGCACAGCGGGATCCGCATTGCTGCTAGAGTGCTTGCGAACATCAGGTTGATGCCGCTGCCGCCGTCCATGAAGACGCGACTCATCTCAAAACCTCTGATCTGTGCCTCCAGCACCAGGGCAGCATGACCTGGGCGAGGGATCTGGCAAGGGTGATCCGAACGGCTGAACGTGATGCAGGACTCTGATCCGCTGAGGTACTCAGGGATGGCAGGTGGAGTTGTCACGACCAGGTTGATCTGACGGGTGATTTTCCTCTGCACCCTATTCGTTGGGCTCCCCTTCTGGATCATCAGTGCTCCTTTCGGCGGGGGATACCCGTGACCAGCGTTGTTCTGTGTTGGTGCGACCGGTTGGTTCGGGCCACCTACAGGTGGCGGTGGAGAAGCTCCATGCGCTATCTCTCCTGGTGCGGGTGCGTTCCCAAATCCAGGGGGTGGAGCTTGCTGCCTCATTTGAACCATGCTTTCGCTGAGCTTCTGGAACTCGCGGCAGTCCTTGAGCATGTGGCTTGCCTTCATCTTACCATCCTGCTTGTCGATGTAGAAGTGGATGGTGCATGGAACCGACAGTTTTTCGTATGCTGAGGGTCCGTCGTCGCGACTGCGGCGCCGCCACGACTGTGCTGGGCGTCCTCCATCACGGAAGTTGCCTCCGCGGTACCCGCCGCTGTTGCGGTTGGAATCGTTGCAGCGATCGGCGTAGTCGGCCGCGACCATGTCGGGTCCATCGCGATCGTCGTAGACGCGCAGTCTCCTCTTGTTACGGCGCTCCCGTCGTTGGCCGTAATCGTCCTCTTCCTCCGATTGTGCCCGGTGGATGGAATCTTCGCCGTTGGCCCACCTATTGGCGATGTCCATGAGGTGGTCGAGTGTCTTGGGATTGACGCGCCCAAGTTCCTCCTTGAAGTCCTGGCGCTTGACGCCGTCCTTGAAGGCGTCGATGGCCCTTTCTTTGGAGATGTGCGCCATGGAGTTCTTGGTGTTGGACCAGCGTAGTATGTACGAGCGAATGGATTCGCCCATTCGTTGAGTACAGGCTCGCAACTCCTCGATCGAGGTGGGCCTCTTGCTGGTGCCTTTGAAGTTTCGGATGAAACTGTAAGCCAGCTCCTCCTAGCTTCGGATGGATCCTGAAGATAGGCTGCTAAGCCAGATCCGGGCTGCGCCTGTCAGCTGCAGCTGAAGGCATTGCATGGCGGTTTTCTTGTTTCCACCGTGTAGATTGACGGATGACAGGTGGTCGCTGAGCCACGCCTTGGGGTCCTGTGTGCCGTCGAACTTCGGAGTATCCGAAGGAAGCTTAAAATTTCACGACATCCGTGTCCGTCGGACAGATCTGGTGAAGCACCGGGCTTCGCAGAATTCTCCTTCATCTTCGTCCATCTCGGATTCAGACGAGCATGCGCGCTTGGCTCGCGCTTTGTCGATTTTGCGCTGTGTGAGCGCGTCTCTAGCGTCGTAATCGTGGCTGCGATGACGCGAGCTCTTGTGCCTTCGAGGAAGGTCATGGTCCTCTTATTTGGATGAAGGAGTGGGACTGCGGTCGAACCTGACCATAGCTTTTTTTTCGGCTCCATAGGAGCTTCTTGATGGAGCGTAGCTTTGACGAGTCCGAGTCCGATGAGTGCGGACTTGTGCATGGCTCTTTTCGGGTCCCCCTCCAGAGGTGGGTAGGACGCGAGGTACGCGGTGGCTGCCATGATCGCAGCTTGCGGCTTCTTCGGGATGATGTTGTCGTCGGCATCCATCTCCATGAAGGATGCGTGGAGGGTTCGGGTCACCTCACGGCGCTCCTTGGGATCCATGTTCTCCATCCGGGAGCGGTGCTTGTTGTCGTGGTTGCCGTTCGAGCTAGAGCCGATGCCCATGGCAGAGAGCGCAGCTCGTCGCACGCTGGACTCCGAGGATGCTTGCTTGCGTTTGTCAAGCACCTCTTGCATCTTGACCTGCTTCTTGTGCTCCTCGATCAGGAGCAAGTGGTATGCCATCAGCAGGTCCCGTGAGGCATCTGCAGGAAAGATTGTGCTGCCCGCCATGATGGCGCGTGCCTAGGCCCATCCTTCTTTGCTAAGGCGGATGACCTGGCCGGCGTTGTCCCCTTCGGGTGGGGGGACTGGCTTCTTCTGTTCCCGTCGTTTCTGTCCCGCGGGTTAGGTGGAGATTTGGGCGCTTGCTGATCCACGTCGCTCTGGATGACTACGGCGCATTGGTAGCGCTCGTAGATTGGTCCGCTGCTGCCGCAGCTTTCGGATCCGGAACCATAGGTCCCTTCATCCGATGGCGGATCGCACAGATCGGAGTTGTAGCTGCTGCTGTTGTAGGACTCATCTGTTAATGATGATGTGCGTAGCACAGGGTGTGGGGCCCATGAAGCGGGCCTGATTGATGGTAGGGGCACCCGCTCTAGGAGGCGGAGGGTGCCGGTTTGCCCCACCTGGAAGCAGAAGCTCCCGAACAGGATCTCGAGTCCGTCGCCTACGGGCTCAAAGTCCTTCATGGTGGCCGGTGAGTGGGTGGTGAAGTCGAAAGCGCCGAAGAGGAGGTGACTCTCTGTCGCTGCAGAGTTGTAGATCGCTCGGGTTAGGACCATCACGATCGCACAATCAGCGTCCCTAGTTCCCACAGACGGCGCCATTTGACGAGGTTTGATCTCGTCAATGCCCATTGTTATGGACTTGGGTTTTGGAGAGGATGGGGATGCTGGAGATCGTGGAACGGTTAGCAAACAAGCAACACGGGACACGAGGTTTACCCAGGTTCAGGCCCCCGGAGGGAAAACCCTACTACTTGTCTGCTCTTGATTACGGCGAAACCAGTGATTACAGGGGTGCGCAGATGCAATCTGGCGTGGAGGTGTGTATGCGAAAGTATGAAGTCAGGGATCTAGGTCGTGCCCTCCTGGCCTTTATATAGACTTAGGCAGGTCCCAGGCACAAATCTAGTCGGTTACAGGTTCTAGGGTTTACCCCTTTGAATTTCCTATCTACTCTAGTCTTGCTCTCCAAGGATCCGAAGGCATCATGGGCCTTGGCCACCCGAAAGTCTTCATGGGTTGGCGTATATTTGCCGTGGGCCTTCCTTGGGCTGAACCAGGTATGCTGAGGTCGTGTATCCGCGGGGTATAACCATGTCAGTACGCGTTAGCCATCACCGGTGAAGGACAGCAGAATTCGAGTTGTACTTCTCCCTATGAAGGAAAGCAGCAGGTCGGCCCGGCCAGAGCTTGAGCAGGCAACGCTTCAAGAGGCCGGCGGCGGGATCCGGGTCGACGACGGGGGCTTATCCCATGGAATCAAAGCGGGGCAGCACGGGGATTGTTTTCGTGGCGGAGCTGGTGGCAGTGGTGGCGGCCGACGGCGAGGGGTGGGCTGTGGCGGCGCTGGCGGAAGGTTGGGAAACCTATCTCGAGAGGAGGAAAGAAGATGATAAAAATTGTTCGCTGTGTGCCGCTCGTCCATGAATCGTTCAGGCTTGCACAACAGCACGGTGGCAATTGAGTGTAAATAGAGCGAATACCAGGGGTAACCGCACATACCGTTTGGTGAAGCTGCGGGAGGTCACGGGAAGCTGGGGTAGAGCAGCTTATGCCCATTATACAGGAATGGCCGAAGCCGGCTGTCTGCAACAACGGCTTAAAATCAAGTTTTTTTGGCTTAGTCTTATTTACACCTCTAAGCTGTCTAGAAGCTCCAAAAGAACTGGGCCTAGGTCTAGGGTTAGGGTTTAGGTGCTGGGTGGTAGGTGGCTACTGGTCGGGCCTTTTGGCCCTGGACGGCAGTTGTCTCCCGAGGGTTTTTATAAACTATTTTTATTATTTATTTATTCATTTCATTTTAAAATAAAACATTTGTAATTTAGGTTTCCGGAAAAACCAAATATCCGAAAGAATCCGAGGTTTTATTTGAATAAAGAGAGATGGTATTTAGAAAACGAAGATAGGCTTTTGCAAAATAGTTTTAGGCAAATTACATGCATGCAAACATGAAGATGCTCAAATGCAATGTGGCATGAAGACATGAGCATGTAGTCATGATGATGCACAAAACAAATGCACATCGATTTTCTAGTAGTGGTTTTACCTCGGGTGCTACACAGCCCCTGAGTGTTCTGCGGCTTCGGCTGTGCCTTTTGGAAATTTCCGCTTGATGGAGGGTACACAGATTTGTTCGAGGAACACAACTGGTGGCACTAGGGCGCATGTGGAGCCAATGTTGGCGAGCTTGTCAGCCTCTTCGTTGCTTTCCCTACCAACATGTCGAAGTTTGCAGCCGTCGAAGTCCCCTTCGACTGAGTTGTAGAGTGCACGATATGCGATCATGTTGGCACTATGGGCGTCGCACTCATTCATCGTCTGTTGGACGACGAGGTTGGAGTCACCGTAGATGACGAGGCGTGTGGCGCAGCACACCTTGGCCATCCTCATGCCGTGAATGAGTGCCTCGTATTTGGCTTTGTTGTTGGATGCGCGGAGCTTCATCCGAAGGACATATCTCATATCGTACCCTTGAGGGGACGTTAGTATTACGCCGGCTCCTGCTCTAGCTTCGCGCTTGGAGCCGACGAAGTGCATTTTCTAGGACTACGACATGTCCGAAGTGTCCGTCAGCTGGAGTTCCATCCAGTGGACGAGGAAATCAGGGAGCACCTAAGAGTTGATGGCGGTGCGCCACTCATAGATGATGTCTCGAGGAGACAACTCGATGCCCCCACAAGGCTACTCGCCCCATGGCTTTGGGGTTGTTCGGGATGTTCGACAGTGGGGCGTCGAATACGAGCACGATCTGGTGCTCCTGTAAGTAGTGGCCCAACCGACATGTCGTCATGAATACGCCGTACGCGAGCTTCTGGTACTGGGGATACCGTTGCTTTGTTGGGGTTAGTACCTCGCTGAGGTAGTAGATTGGGCGTTGTACCCCGTGGGTCTTGCCGTCTTCGGGTCGTTCGACCATGAGTGCTATGCTGACCACCTGATGCGTGGCTGCTATGTATAGCAGCAAGGGCTCCCTATCCTTTGGCGTCACCAGGACAGGTGATGTGGAGAGCAGACATTTTAGGTCCTCAAATGCTTCGTCTGCTTTGGACGTCTACTCGAATTTGTCGGCCTTGCGTAGCAGCTGATAAAAAGGGAGGGCCTTCTTGCCCATTCGGCTAATGAACCTGCTGAGCGCCATGATTCGCCCAGCTAGCTACTGTACCCCCTTGAGCTTCTTGGGCTTCTCCATGGCTAGTATAGCCATGATTTTCTTCGGGTTTCCCTCGATGCCACGCTGAGAGATGAAGTATCCGAGTAATTGGCCAGACGGGACGCGGAAAGCCCACTTGTCTGGGTTCAGCTTGATCTTGTAGCTATCAAGGTTGTCGAATGTTTCATGGAGGTCGTCGATGATCGTCCTGGCCTCCTTGGTCTTAATCACTATGTCGTCGACATAGACCTGAACATTGCGACCAATCTGGTTCTTTATACATGCCTGCATGCATCTCTGGTAAGTGGCGCATGTGTTCTACAGCCTGAAAGGCTTTGTGTTGTAGCAGAACACCTCGAACGGCATGATGAACGCCGATCCTGATCTTCGGCCTTCGGCCGAATTTGGTTGTAGCCTGAGTAGGCGTCGAGGAAGGAGAGTTTCTCGCATACTGTAGTGGAGTCGATTATTTGATAGGTCCGTGGTAAAGAAAAGTGGTCCTTAGGACAATGATTGTTAAGCGATGTGAAGTCCACACGAACATCCGCAGGATGTCCATGTCCTTCTTGGGGACCAGCACGGGTTTGGTCATCCACTCGCTTTCCTTGATCTCCCTGATGAAGTTGGCGTCGAGGAGTCTATTGACTTCGATACCAACGGCTTCGGCTCTGGGCTCGGACAGTCGATGCATCGACTGATAACTGGCTTTCCGTTTGGAAACACATTGAATGTATGCTCGGCGAATTCCCTGGGAACTCCTGGCATGTCCGCAGGACACCAGGCGAAAATTTCCCAGCGCTCACGGAGGAATTCGACGAGCGCGCTTTCCTATGCGGGGCTCAGGTCGTTGGCGATCATCGCCATCTTGGAGGCGCCCGTCGGATGAACCTGCACCTTCTTAGTGTTGACTATGGAGTCGAACGACATATCAGGTGCGTTTTGCCTGGTGACTGGGGGTGCCCCGTTGTCTGTGACCTCCTTGAGTCTTGTGAGCTCCTCCTGCATGCCGAACGATTGGGAGATTCTGTTGAAGTCTCTGTCGCAGCTGTCCGACCTGGTGAAGCTTCCTGGGATGATGATGATGATGCCGCTGGGTCCTGGCAACTTCATTAGAAGGTACGCGTAGTGCGGCACAGCCAGGAACCTTGCGAATGCCACACGCCCGAGGATGGCGTGGTACTATGAGGGCCAGTCCACCACTTCGAACTCCAGCCGCTCGCGCCTGATACGTCGGAAACGTATCTATATTTTTTGATGTTCCATGCTTGTTTAGTATATACTTTGCTTTGCTTTGTCTACACTTTGAGGTGTTTTATATGTTTTCTAGTACTAACCTATTAACAAGATGACATAGTGCCAGTTGCCTACTTTTTTCTATTTTTGGTTCTAAAAAGGCAGAAAATCAATATTCTCGGAATTGGACGGGACAAAAGCCAAAGTCAATATTTTACCGTGGGGAACACGGAGCCAAAGTACGAGACGGAGGGGAGGCACCAGGGGGGCCACACCCCCTGGCAGCGCGGGCTAGGGTTATCCGCGCCTGGGGGGTGTGACCACCCTGGCCGCCCCCTCCTCGCCTCTTCGCCTATAAAGCCCCCCCCCCCCCCGATGCATAAACCCTAAGTACCCGATCAATATTCCATGAAGCCGTCTGTAGCCGCCGCCACCATCGTCCCTAGATTAGGGGGATCTGAAGCTCTTCCTGGCACCCTGACGGAGGGGAGATCATCCCAGAGGCCTTCTTCTTCATCATGCCAGCCTCCGGTATGAAGCGTGAGTAGTTCCACCTTGGACTACGGGTCCATGTATTATTTAAAACTAATTGGGAAGACCTTGGAGTAGTTCCACCTTGGAGTAGTTCCACCTTGGACTACTTGGTCAACTACATTGGGAAGACCCATGCATTGTCTTCAGGTTACTGAAAATGAGGGAACTCGAAACCCTACATGGGTGACTGAAGACAAGCTAGCAATGGTGTATGGGAGGACCCTTTGGAAAGACTTCGTCACATTCTCAATCTGCCAGTACTCCATCTTGGTGAGTACTTATCCAGCGGCCACTGGTGGCAACAAGATGAGAGTGTGTCATGTGGGTAAAGTTTACAACTTCTGCAGAAGATAAAAATCTAAGTACTTAGCCGTGTCCCCGGTTATGGACAATACTGAGCAACTAAGGCCTGAAGCTATGGGAAATCTCGACATTCCAATTTCTAAAAGAAAAACTTGAAAATGACAACAAGAGACTTGAAGCACTTGGTGGATTCCAAGGAGTTCAGAAATATTTGACAAAAGATCAAAACCATTTTGAAAAGATAGGATAAAACTATATTGCTTTCTGCAAATGAGCCTAAAACCCTACTTAGCCAAATATGCATGTAATGTTAGGATCCACTTATTTCTACATAGTAGTGAAACTTGCCAATACAATTCAAATGTATTGACCCTTGTGGTTGTAACTTGTAATGTTGCAGGTTGTTTTGGTGTTAGTGAAGTTTATTGATTAGGATTACAAGACTACAACCAATATGTTTGCCTGTGGCACTTTGAAGATGAAGGACCCCATGCTTATAGATATTCTGCTGCAATATAATGTAATAGCCAAATGAGCTATGTAAGATGTAATAAAACTAAGTTATTCCTGGTTATAAAGTTGTATTATGACCTTTGTTTCTTGATATTACATCTTAACTGTGGATGCTAGCTATTGATCCAGGGACTAGCATTGTAAACACAGGGATCTCTACCTTATTAAAGGTTGGGACCTCTACAGTGTAGGATCTCAGAGTTTAAGGCTTTGGTTAGATTTATATCTTAATTACTTTCATGTAGTTACGGATGTTTGTAGGGGGTTTAATCACAAGTATGTATTAGTCCTAGGAAGGGCAGTATGTTAGCACAGGTTCATCCACACAACACTTACAAACACCAAAGAAGAGTACTGTCACATCCCAAAATTTTCCAAATTTTGAAATGTGAAAAATAAATAAACAAAATAAATAATTGATGAAATTTGGGGTGAAAATAAACTTTTTGTTTCAAAATGGAAACATCAAAACCCTACTTGAACAAACTTTGACTAAAAGGGAATCCAACAAAAATCAAATCAAGTGAAATGCATTCATCAAAGAATGAATCTTGAAATTTAAACACTTGGAAAAGTTAAATCAAAATCCCAAAAACCCTAATGGAATAAATCATTCCAAGATCTCTCTAATACTATGGATTTGATCCATATAAAAATTGAGCAACAAACATTTATAAATGATCAAAAATGATAAACAAAAATATTATAAACCCATAGAAATTGGTTTCACTTAATTTGGAGAGATGGATAAAAAAACTTATGAAGTTCTTAAGATAAAAGGAAAATAAAGCTGATAAATCTCATAACTAAATCCATACCAAATTATGTACAAAGTAATCCTAAAAGGATTTAAAAGAACAAAAGATAAAAAAATATTAAATAATAATATACAAATTGGAATCACCAAGTTTGGATCTATAAATAAAAAGATATGGATTTTATGAGATAAAGAAAGAAATGAATAAATAAGGAATATTTAAAAGCCAAATTAAATCTTGGCCAAATCCATAAACAAATGGAAGTTATTAAATAATAAAAAGAAATAAAAAGATTATTTAAATAAAATCATAAGGATTGAACAATATCCAATTTTATTTAAATAAAGACAAATTGCCTAAACTAAATAATAAATCCCAAAGAAATTTTTTAGAAGGCAAATTAAATTAAATCCATAAGCAAATGGAATAAATATAATTCAAATCCAAATAAAATAAAGGGATGAAGAATATTCAAATAAAAGTATTTGGGATTAAACCATATTCAAATTATATTTAATAAAGACAAAATCCCTTAGGTAAATGATTAATTAAATCATGAGAAAATAATAAATGGGAATTTACCAAAGTGGATTAAAAAATTATCTAATTAACTTAAAAGAATTATTTGAATAAAGTTTATATGGGATTAAAACCATATTTGATATTATTTGAATAAAGACAAATGCCCAATTTAAATGATTAATAAAACATATTAAAAATATTTAAAATAATTCAAAGTGAATTATTTAGCACCGTATTGAATACATAAAACCTACTAAAAAGGTTTCATAAACATTTGAATTTAAAACAAAAGTTTTTTAATAAAATAATATGGATTAAAAACATATTTAAAATCCTATTTAAATAAAGACAAGTGCCTAATTTAAATAAAAAATAAACTATAAATGAATAAAATAATTATTCTAAAATGGACTTTAAATACATGTTTAAAACAGTATAGAAACTTACTGAAAATATTTGAAATGAAAGAGGGTTGGAATCATTTTAATGAATTCAAAACAGAAAATGAAAATAGAAAAAGAAAAAGGAAACATAATAAAAAAAGAGAAAGAACCAGCCCACCAAAGCATCTGGCCTAGCTAGCCCAACTAGCCCAACATAAGCCCACCCGGCACTCCCCCTCTCCCTGCCCGTTCTTTTCTCACCGCGGCCTCGACCCACACCCCCACTGACGAAGCGACCCCACTGCCAGGTCACCTCGTTGTTTCCACCCGCGATGAACTCGCCCCCCCCCCTGACTGTTTCCTCTGCGATTCAATTCGAATCAATACGAGATATTATGGAAATTAAATTCTCCCGTGATCACGCTTGTTTAACCACCTCCCTCTCCCCTTTCTTTCCCCTTAGACACCGCTACGAGAGAGCCACCAGGCTATGCTAATTTTTGCTTGCCCCGCCGCTGTCATCGATGAACGGCGGCGCCAATTCCAACGGGATCAACCCTCCCCCTACCCCTGGATCCCACAAGCTTGCTCGCCAACACCTTGCGCACCTACTTCCGTGCTCTGTTAGCTTGCGCGCGCCCAGAGACTCGCCTCTGTCTCCAGCTGAGAACCACCGACGACGGCCGCGACTCCGTCGAACGATTCCGGTATACTCAATGCACCCCGTGCCCTCTAACTCATGCTATCATGCTCGCCAGTGTCTTGTGACTCTTCTAACCCTCGCCGTTCACGTTCTCATGGCTTGTAGGCTCGCCCCCATCAACGACTGAGCACACCCGACGCCGTCGTGAACTCCAACGAGTGATTGCTGACGACTCCGTGCGCCCTTGTCCATCCAGCGGCCACCTTTAGCACCGCAGCAACCCCGTGAACCCGGTGAGCCCATCCTTCCTCTTCCTTGCTTCCTGTTCCGCCAGAACCGCCGCAAGCAGAACGCCACCGCCGCCAGCCACCGTCGCCGCGCCGCCCATCCTTGGCCATTAGAGTTTGAACAGTTGGATCTTGATCTGTTGGCTAGGATAGAATCACTTACGAAGGGGTATGTAGCACTCTGAGCCGCACAATTTACTTTAGATCTAACGCTCCACATCGTGCGATCCTGCTGAACCGGTACGCACCAATTAGATCAAGACACGTGGCCAGTGACTTGTTTTAAAAACAGAAATGTTCTATTAGATGTTTGATTTTATAAAATTCATAACTTTTAATCTACGCGTCCAAATTTTGCTTATATCACTGGAATCAGCAAAAAGAGTACTTTGCAACCATGTCCTTTGTTTAGTGAATTGCTTCTGTAGAATTAGTTGTTTTTGCAGAAACATGTGTAGGCCTATTTTGATTATAAAAGTTATTCTACAAATGTTTTTAAGGTAAAATCTTTTATAAATGGATTGTTTTGAACCTACTGACCATAGAAACCAACTTATAGATTTAAAATTATATTTTGTGATACTAGGGAATAAATCTTTGAATAAATGCATTTCTAGATAAATAAAAATGTTGAATATGGTTCAAAAATGCTTTTTGAAGTAAAACCTTTGAGAAATGATTTGAATTAAACTCTGTGACCCTAAACACCAAGTTTTGGGATTTTAAAATGTATTTGATTAAACCCTAGAAAATTAGTACTTTGATTAAAGGCATTTCCAACAAAATAAAATATTGCTTTGATTTAAAAAAGGTTTATAGGTAAAACCTTTTGCAAATGGTTTTAATATTAAACACTTGACCTTAAAAATACTAACATTTGTGTTTAAAAATATATTTGTCAAACACTAGAAATTATTACTTTGATTTAAATCATCTTTAGCAAAATAAAAATGATTTAAAGTGGCCATTTCACTAACTTGATATCAAATGGTTTTGCCACATTTATAAAAGACCAATAGGTGTTTTATAATGTTTATAGCCTATTAAAAACCACCTTTCCAAATAAAACAATCTTTTGCATGCTTGCATGCATTGTTTTGTTTTCTTTATTTTATGTGATGAATTGTTGAATGCTAGATTGAATTTGTGCCTTGATTGAATTGTAGTGAAATTTGAAGAGTGTGACTATTGCAAAATCAAGGAGTGAACTTATATTCTCTACCAATAAGGCAAGTGGTGCTTCATACTTTTGTCCCATTATTTTCACTATCCATTAGTGATATTTCAAAGTAGGACTTGCATGAAATTTTTATTAAGTATGCTATGCCTTGGGAAATCCTAGTAGTTGATGCCTTAGTAGAATTTTCCTAAGTTAAGATTCCTACTACTATCATGCTTAGCTTAGCTAGTAGAAAACAAGGGTGGATTATATTCATGCTATGAAATATTTCTAAGTCTATGACTTGTGTTTTGTTTAATAAAACAACTATGTGAATGAATCACTTGGGTGGAATGGTGAGAATGGGATATGTTGAGTGGTTACACAAGGCTAGGGGACTGGACGATGAACCAGAGCCGTTAATTAGAACTAGATCCCACGGTCCACGTTGCCCCATACCGCTTCGCCCCTCACCGTCTCACTAACGCGTGGGGACGGCCACTTAACCAGCCCGCGTGTGCGCTGTACATAGTAGGCCGACCCAGTTAACCATCCCGCGCGACCCAACAATTCAAATTTAGTTTTATTTATTTAATTTCAAACATAGTTCTGTACCTAGATTCAAAAATCAACCCAGCTCTATTCACTGAACCAAAATGCATGAAACTAATTTTGTTAGAAAGGTACTGGAATGCTTAATCCAAGCCCGTTGGATTCAAACCATTTAGATTTGTAGATCACCCATGGTAAAAATAACAAGGCAGAAGCTTTTCTGCATTCAAACATTTTTCAAAATTAAACCATAAGAGTTTTTTTATGATGAAAATGTTGAGGCATGAGCCTTATCCCCTTATTAAACTGATGGTTGTCTAGATGCGATATCATTCCAATTTTACCATACAACCACAATACCCGAAAATTGGGTAGGGCTTGACTGGAAATTTATATACCTTAGTATGGGTTCCCTTGCGGCCAAGGTCTGAGCTGAGGCTACCTTGTGAATATTGTCCACCTGTGCAGTACCCAATATGACAGTTGGTCATGGTTGGGAGGCCAAACTCACACGAGAGGTGCCTATACTAGGGCGTGTAATGGAAAGGTTAAGATTTATTATCCGTATACTGAGTATGGTGAATTCAGGATTGTTCCTGACGGATGTATCGAATGTTGTGGTGAAAGTGTACAATCTCTGCAGAGTGTCAAACTATTCGAATAGCCGCGTCCGCGGTTATGGACAGTTGGAGTGGCCATACTTTTCCCCCGTCAGATGTTTTCAAAATGACTTGTGAAATGAATTGTGATTTTGACTTGACCACAACAGAGTCGTGATATGAATTTAAGTTCCCACTTAGGTGTTATAAAACTTTCAACTTGTTTTCTTTGCTTCTGAACTTAGTAGAGGTAAATCTGGCTTTTATAAAATAACCCTAGAGCTTAGTATCCTACTACAAAAAAAACCCTTAACTTGTTAGTATTAGTTTGTGAGTACTTAAAGAGTACTCATGGCTTTATCCCTGGCTATTCCCGTGGCCAGACTATGAAGAGGAGTACCAGGATGATGGACCGCAGGAAGGTTACGACAACTAGGATCGTCTCCCATCGTCAGCATTGCCTGTGACCCCGAAGATGGAGCTTCGCCTACGCTATCGTTACCTTTACGTTATTCCGCTGCTTGAATTGTATTAGGAACTGGATCATGAGATCCTTATTTGTGTACGACCTTATGTATGGTTTGTAATGGATGATGTATTGTGATATCCAAATCTGTTATGTCTCGCAAAAATGGTAATCCTGGGATTGCGATGTATGTCATAACAGGCATCTGGGATTAAAAATCCGGGTGTTGACACTCTGTTTGTTCGTTACTTCTGTTATTTGCTCTTTGCTTTGTTGCTTTGTCAGAAAACCACTAAAAATCCGTTTGCTAAGTATTCACAGGGATTTCCTGCGCCATGCCGCTGTTCAGCACCTTCTACTCCTCGTTGGGATCGACACTCCAATTTATCGAAAGTACTACGATACACCCCCTACACTTGTGGGTCATCACTTCCCTTATGAACGGTCTTTCTTCCACCTTTATATTGAGTCTCCGCCTTCTACCTTTAGGCACCAGTTAAGAGAGCATAGTTGCCATTCTTAGTTCTATGTGCATTGTCCCAAAACTTATTGATTGATGCATATTGTTGATATTACTTGTTCTTGTGCTATTTGTATCTAGTCACTCTTATGAACTTTGAAGGTGTCCTATGCATCTATTTGCTACTCCATGAGGGACAAGCTGAATGCCACTATGCCATGTTTTCTGTATGTGAAACAAACAAACGTTTTTCAATGCATGTTATTCACGATCTTTGTTTGTAGCCTTTCATGTTGCATGGATAGTTACTTTGTCTTACTGTTAGAACTCCATCTTTCATGCTTGCAAACGGTTTGATCTTGATTTTGATGGCGCATGTCATCTCAAAAATTATTCTTTTTATCACTTACCTACCCGAGGACGAGCAGGACTTAAGCTTGGGGATGCTTGATACGTCGGAAACGTATCTACAATTTTTTATGTTCCATGCTTGTTTAGTATCTACTTTGCTTTGCTTTGTCTACACTTTTAGGTGTTTTTATATGTTTTCTGGTACTAACCTATTAACAAGATGCCACAGTGCCAGTTGCTTGTTTTCATCTGTTTTTGGTTCTAGAAAGGCAGAAAATCAATATTCTCGGAATTGGACGGAACAAAAGCCAAAGTCAATATTTTACCGTGGGGAACACGTAGCCAGAGTACGAGACGGAGGGGAGGCACCAGGGGGCCACACCCCCTGGCGGTGCGGGCTAGGGTTAGCCGCGCCTGGGGGGTGACCACCCTATGCGCCCCCTGCCTCGCCTCTTCGCCTATAAAGACCCCCTCCCTCCGATACATAAATCCTAAGTACCCGATCAATATTTCACGAAACCGTCTGTAGCCACCGCCACCATCATCCCTAGATCGGGGAGATCTGAAGCTCTTCCCGACACCCTGCCGGAGGGGAGATCATCCCGGAGGCCTTCTTCTTCATCATGCCAGCCTCCGGTATGAAGCGTGAGTAGTTCCACCTTGGACTATGGGTCCATGTAGTAGCTAGATGGTTGTATCTCCTCCTTTGTGCGACCATGTTTAGATCTTGTGAGCTCCGTTCATGATCAATATCACATCTATTTGTAATCATGCATGTTGTGTTTGCGGGGATTCAATGGATATTGAGATTACTATGTCAGATTGATTAATGGTTTTTTCTTATTGATTCTATCATGTCTGTGTTATTTGAGATCTTGCATGCTCTCCGTTTCTAGTAGCTATCTTGGCCAAGTAGATGCTAGTGACTCCAAGAGGGGATATTTATGCTCGATAGTGGGTTCATGCATCTATTTAATCTAAGGGAAGTGACTGAAATCTCTAAGGTTGTAGATGTGTTGTTTCCACTAGGTAGAAAACAACGGTCTCTTGTTCATGGAACAAGTGGATTGTTTACCTTACACACTTTGCTTAAAGCAGTTATCTGTTGCTTGCAACTTAATACTGGAGGGGGTTCGGATGATAACCTGAAAGTGGATTTCTAGTCATAGATGTTGTTGGATGGCGGTTTATGTATCTTGTTGTATTGCCCAATCGAATCTCATAGGATCATGAATGTCTAGTATTGCATTGTTATGCCTTGCTCAGTCCTGTCAATTGCCCTGCTGTAATTTGTTTACCCAACATGCCATGTTTGTTTATCTAAGGAGAACACCTTTAGGGAACTATGGACCCCGGTCCAATCTTTACCATTGATACATCTTCCACTATTACTGTTTACTTTCTGCAAACCACTATTACCTTCCACACCATACAGTTAATCCTTTGTTACAGCAAACCGGTGAGATTGACACCTCACTGTTCGTTGGGGCAAAGTCTTGAGTTTGTGTTTTGCAGGTCTCCAAGTTGCTAGCAACACCTTTGAGTCGTTTCCTTCCTCCTACTGGTTCGATAACCTCGGTTTCTTACTGAGGGAAAACTTGCTGCTGTGCTTATCACACCTTGCTCTTGGGGTTTCCCAACGAGGCGTCAACACGCCATCATCACGCCTAAAGTTTTCGGGCTTGCCAAAGATGACGTCGAGCCATATCTTGCCCGGGGTATATGCCCTTTCCTGGGACGATGTCGTTGAATGCTATATCTGATGGCTCTAGGCTGCATAGCGGGATCCGCATGGCTGCGAGTGTGCTGGCGAACATCAGGTTGATGCCGCTGCCACCGTCCATGAAGACGCGGCTCATCTCGAATCCCCCGACCTGGGCCTCGAGCACCAGGGCAGACATGGGCGAGGTATCTGGCGCGGGTGATCCGAACGTTCGAACATGATGCAGGACTCCGAGGCGCTGAGGTACTCAGGTATGGCTGGTTGGGAGGTCACGGCCAAGTTGACTTGGCGGGTGATCTTCTGCACCCTGTTGGTTGGGCGCCCCTTCTGGATAATCAGAGACCCTATCGGTGGCGGGTATCCGTCCGCACCATTATTCTGCGCTGGTGCAGCTGCAGGTTGCGAGGGTCCTCCAGGTGGTGGTGGTGGAGCCCCGTGAGCAACGACTCATGGAGCCAGTGCGAATCCTGGGTTCATTGCCTGGCGTCGCATCTGGGTGAGGCCCTCGTTGAGTTTCTGGAACTCCCAGCAGTCCTTGAGCATGTGGCTGGTTTTCTTTTCACCATCTTGCTTGTCGATGTAGAATTGGATGGTGTAGGGACCTGATAGTTTGTCATAGGCCAAAGGTTTGCATCGCGGTTGCAACATTGCCACGTATGGGTGGGCCTCCCACCGCCGCGGTAGTTACTGCTACGGTACCTTCTATTGCGATTGTCGTCATCGCGGCGATCGGCGTAGCCAGCCGCAACCATGTCGACTTCCTCGCGATCGTCGTAGACACGCGATCTCCTCTTTTCGCGGTAATCGTGCCTGTGGCCAATGTCATCTTTGTCAACCGAACATGCTCAGTTGACGGCATCCTCGCCATCGGCCTAGCGATCGGCGATGTACATCAGGTGATCGATGGTTTTGGGCTTGATACGCCCGAGCTCCTCCTTGAATTCACGACGTCTGGCGCCGTCGTTGAAGGCGTCGATTGCCCTCTTCTCAGAGATGTTTGTGGTGGAGTTCTTGATTATAGACCAGCATAGTATGTACGAGTGAATGAACTCGTTTGACCGCTGGCAGCAGGCCCGTAATTCTTCGATTGAGGTTGGCCTCTTGTTGGTGCCCTTGAAGTTGCGGATGAAGTTGTACGCCATCTCTTCCCAGCTGTAGATGGAGCGGGAGGGGAGGCTACTGAGCCAGGCCCTGGCTGCGCCTGTCAGCTACAGCTAGAGGCACTACATGGTTGTTCTTTTGTTTCCGCTGTTGAGCTTGACTGATGATAGATGATCGTCGAACCAAGTTTTCGACTCCTGCGCACCATCAAACTTCGGTTTGTCCGAAGGGATCTTGAAGTTCTTCGGAATCCATGTTTGTCGAACGGACCTGCTAAAGCACCTGGCTTCGCATAGCTCTCTGTCGTCCTCTTCGGACTCAGTTGAGCATGCATGCTTAGCGCGCGATTTGTCGATCTTGTGCTGTGTGAGCTTGCTACGAGCATCGTAGTTGCTACTCTTGCGCCGTGGGCTCCGGCGGTGTCGAGGCAGGTCATGCTCCTCATCCTCATATGAGGGTGTGCGGCTTCGAGTGAACCTCACCGTGGCCTTTTTCCTTGGCTCTAGGGTGTTTCTTCGTGGAGCGTAGCTCCGACAAGTCCGAGGCCTGCGAGCGTGGACTTATGGATCGTGTTCTTCGGGTCTCCCGCCGGTGGAGGGTTGGACGCGAGGTAGGTGGTAGCCGCCATGATCGCAGCTTGCGGTGTTTTAGGCATGATATTGCATTGCAAGTCCATCGTCATGAAGGACGTGTTGGGTGCTTTGGTGACCTCGCGTCATGATACGTCGGAAACGTATCTATAATTTTTTATGTTCCATGCTTGTTTAGTATCTACTTTGCTTTGCTTTGTAAACACTTTGAGGTTCTTTTTACATGTTTTCTGTTACTAACCTATTAACAAGTTGCCACAATGCCAGTTGCATGTTTTCTACTTTTTTTGGTTCTAGAAAAGCTAGTAAAGAAATATTCTCGGAATTGGACGTGACAAAAGCTAAAGTCAATATTTCACCGAGGAGAACACGGAGTCCAGAGGAGAGACGGAGGGGCGCCACAGGGCGTCCACCCCCCTAGGCGCGACCTAGGGTGGGCCCATGCCTGGGCAGGGTGTGGGCCCCCTGGCCACCTCCCAGCCTCGCCTCTTCGCCTATAAGAGGAAAGAGAGAAAAAAGCACCATATCACATGGTAAATAAGAAGAATGCCGAGATGCTCATTGTTTGCTTGCCTTTGTCATTTTGGTTATGGGAAACCTCCAGTATCATGTGCAAGGGGTACCCCGTTGGCGGTTCTCTATGATACACATGTACTTACTATGACAAGAACTTGCAAGTAACTAAACTTGAGTAGCATGAGGAGCGGCCCTCGTATTCAAGGGACATGAGATTGCCAACTTATACTTTGTCAAGCATATACTCCATAGTTTGTTCACTTTAACCTTAATCACTTCAAGATTCTTATGATAGGGGCAATGAGGGCTGAAAGATAACAAGTACCATAATTTTTGGAAGCTATTTTTGAAACTTGAAATCCCTGCTTCCCTTTATGAAGGGCCTTTCTTCCACCATTATATTGAGTCTCCACCTTCTATCTTTAGGCACCAGTTAAGAGAGCATAGTTGTCATTCTTAGTTCTACGTGCATTATCCCAAAACTTATTGATTGATGCATATTGTTGAATTACTTGTTCTTGTGATATTTGTATCTAGTCACTCTTATGAACTTTGAAGGTGTCATATGCATCTATTTGCTACTCTATGAGGGACAAGCTGAATGCCACTATGCCATGTTTTCTGTATGTGAAACAAACAAACATTTTTCAATGCATGTTATTCATGACCTTTGTTTGTATACTTTCATGTTGCATGCATAGTTACTTTGTCTTATTGTTAGAACTCCATCTTTCATGCACATGTTTAGAGTTGTTTGATCCTAGCTTTCAATGCTTGCAAATGGTTTGATCTTGGTTTTGATGGTGCATGTCACCTCAAAAATTATTCTTTTATCACTTACCTACTCGAGGACGAGCAGGAGTTAAGCTTGGGGATGCTTGATACGTCGGAAACGTATCTATAATTTTTGATGTTCCATGCTTGTTTAGTATCTAATTTGCTTTGCTTTGTCCACACTTTGAGGTGCTTTTTACATGTTTTCTGGTACTAACCTATTAACAAGTTGCCACAATGCCAGTTGCCTGTTTTTTGTTGTTTTTGGTTCTAGAAAAGCTAGTAAGGAAATATTCTCGGAATTGGACGGGACAAAAGCTAAAGTCAATATTTAACCGAGGAGAACACGGAGTCTGGAGGAGAGACGAAGGGGCGCCACAGGGTGGCCACACTCCCCCCCCCCCCCAAGGTGCGTCCTAGGGTGGGCCCGCTCCTGGGCAGGGTGTGGGCCCCCTGGCCGCCTCCCAGCCTCGCCTCTTCGCCTATAAGAATCCCCTGCTTCCTAAACCCTAAGTAACCGATCAATATTCCACGAAACCATCTGTAGCCGCCGCCACCATCGTCCCTAGATTGGGGGGATCTGAAGCTCTTCCCGGCACCCTGTCGGAGGGGAGATCATCCCGGGGGCCTTATTCTTCATCATTGCCAGCCTCCAGTATGAAGCGTGAGTAGTTCCACCTTTGACTACGGGTCCATGTAGTAGCTAGATGGTTGTATCTCCTCGTTTGTGCTTTCATGTCTAGATCTTGTGAGATCCATTCATGATCAAGATCTCATCTATCTGTAATCAAGCATGTTGTGTTTGCGGGGATCCGATGGATATTGAGATTACTATGTCAGATTGATTAATGGTTTTGTCTTAGATTCTATCATGTCTTTGTTGTTTGTGATCTTGCATGCTCTCCGTTGTTAGTAGCTATCTTGGCCAATTAGTTGTTAGTGACTCCAAGTGGGGGTATTTATGCTCGATAGTGGGTTCATGCCTCTACTTAATCAAGGGAAGTGATAGAAATCTCTACGGTTATAGATGTGCTATTGCCACTAGGGAGAAAACAACGGTCTCTTGTTCATGGAACAAGTGGATTGTTTACCTTACACACTTTGCTTAAAGCAGTTGTCTGTTGCTTGCAACTTAATACTGGAGGGGGTTCGGATGATAACCTGAAGGTGGACCTCTAGTCATAAATGCAGTTGGATGGTGGTCTATGTATATTGTTGTATTGCCCAATCGAATCTCATAGGATCTTTTTGTCTAGTATTGCATTGTTATGCCTTGCTCAGTCTTGTCAATTGCACTGCTGTAATTTGTTTACCCAGCATGCCATGTTTTTTTATCTAAGGAGAACACCTATAGTGAAATATGGACCCCGGTCCAATCTTTAATATTGATACATCTTCCATTTTTACTGTTTACTTGCTCCAAACCATCATCACCTTCCACACCATACAGTTAATCCTTTGTTACAACAACCGGTGAGATTGACAACCTTACTGTTAGTTGGGGCAAAGTCTTGACTTTGTGTTGTACAGGTTTCCACGTTGCTTGCAACTCCTGTGAGACGTTTCCTTCCTCCTACTGGTTCGATAACCTTGGTTTATTACTGAGGGAAAACTTGCTGTTGTGCTGCTTCATAGCTTGCTCTTGGGGTTTCCCTACGAAGCGTCCACCACGCATCACGCCGCGTGGCAGGGTCCATGCGCTCCAGGCGAGAGCGGTACTTGCGGGCGTCATTGCCGTGTGAAGAGGAGCCGACAGCGGTGGAGAGCGCAACTCGCCGCATGCTTGATTCGTCGGCTGCCCGCTTGCGTTTTTCGAGGCCGCCTTGTAGCTTGACCTATCGATTGTGTTCCTCAATCAGGAGCCAGTGATAGGCCATCAGCATGTCGCGGGAGGCGTCAATAGGTAAGATGTGATTGCCCCATACAGCTTCGTGCACGATCTCCCAGCCCTCGTCGCTGAGGTGGATTTTGTTGTGGGCCCGATTAATGCCCTCAGTGCCTCGAGGTGCCCTATTCCCGTTGGGATTTGCGGGTTCGCCCTGTTTCCTCTGTTCTCAACCTGAAGGTTGGGAGGGGGATTGGGAGGCGAATTTAGGGGTGCCTCGGTTCTGACATTGACATCGCCGCCATGGATGGTAGCGCACATGTAGCGCTCATGGAGAGGGTCGCTGCTCCCGTAGATTTCATATCCGTAACCGTAGGTTCCTTCATCCGAAGGGGGGTCGCACATATCGGAGTTGCAGTTGCTGCTGTCATCCAAATCGCCCATCAGCGACGATGTGCGCAGAGCGTTTATGGGTGGGACCCATGAAGCGGGCATGATTGATGGAAGTGGCACCCACTCTGGGAGGCGGAGGGTGCCGGCCTGCCCCACCTGGAAGCAGAAGCTCCCGAATAGCATCTCGATTCCGTCTCCTACGGACTCGAAATCTTTGCGGGTGGCCGGTGAGTGGGCGGTGAAGTCGAAAGCGCCGAAGAGGAGGTGATTCTCCGTCGCCGAGGAATTGTAGATCGCTCCGGATGGGACTGTCATGACCACACGATCAGCTTCCCCAGTTCCCACAGACGACGCCAATTGACGAGGGTTCAACTCATCAATGCCCATTGTTATGGACTTGGGTTTGGGAGAAGATGGGGATGCTGGAAGTCGCGAGACTGTTAACAGGCAAGCACCACGGGGACACGAGGTTTACCCAGGTTTAGGCCCCCAGAGGGAAAACCCAACTCATTCTTGTTTGTTCTTGATTACGGCGGAACCGAAGGTTACAGGGGGTGCGCAGATGCGATCTGGTGTGAGGTGTGTGTACAAGTTGGATGATCCTCCTCGTCATTCCCTCCTGGCCCTTATATAGATAGGCCAGGTATCGGGGGTAGGTCGAGTCAGTTACAAGTTAGGGTTGAACCCTTTGAAATTCTATCTACAACTAGTTGTGTCCTTCAAGGAGTCAAACTTGTAATGGGCTTGGGCCACCCGAAATCTTCTTGGACAACAAGTCTTCATGTGGGCCTTCCCTGGGCTGGACTGGGTATACCAATGTGAGGCACCCGTAGGGTATATCCATGTTAGGGTGGTCTAGGGTAGACCAAGCTCATGGGGAGCAATGGGGAGGGTAAAGCCATGGATGGATTGGTCCTTTGGGCGTGGGGTGGGGGTTTCTGGTATGGTGTAGGGTAAAGGGGGGAGGTGGCAATTGTTGTGGTCTTAAAAGAGGGACAAGAATTTATCTAGATAGGATTTATCCTCACCTCCAAGCACTAGGGGACAACGTTTTAAGTGAGCTACAGTACTTGCAAGAGGGTTGCACGACCAGGGGGTGTGAGATGTGCTGGGGAAGATTGCTTGTCTAGGTTGGTGTTGTTTTGACTAGAGATATTGCTTAAGTTGCAAAAATGACCAAGTGGATGGTTATGAAGAGAGTCCAAAATCTTGCATTGGACAAGGTAGGGAAATGGTACTATAGTGTAGATAAGGGTAATACACCACCCCAGGAATTGTTTGGGTTTTTTCAAATGATTAAAAATCCACTTAATCTCATTTATTCAAAAAGTGCAGAAATGATTTATAGAAGCTAACATGATATTTTTACATTGGGCAAGGTGAGTTTTTGGTGTGAAATGGTTCTAAATACTATATCACACATTGGATAATTTTATTGGAATTTATGGAGAAGGGAAAGTATTGTTAAGTTATTATTTCATGTTTCTGCCATTTTAGAAAAAGGGCAATATGAAATAATAAACCATCTCAAAAATATTTATTTTTAGAAGGGAGGATAGGCTATGATATATAGGCATCAAATGTTCCTTGGGTTGATAAAGTATTTTGGAGAAAAACAAACTTGTCTTTATAGAGAAGGTTTTGAGGATTTGGCAAATAAAGGAATTTAAACAGTTTTAGATTCAAAATAATTATGGGAATTATTTGAAAAATGTTTATAATCAAGGTGTATGATGTCAACTTGAAGTATCTATCGTAACCAACCTTGGTTATTGCAGAACCAGATGGTTTTTTTGAAGAACGCAGGGATTAGAGGATCTAGGGCACTGCTAGTTTTATACCACCTAAACATGGTTGGAGTGGTGAGCTCAGAGCTCACCTTGGTACAAGGAATAGATGGATAGATAGACCAAGTTATATATATGGGCATGGAAGCAAGATTTTGCCTTGGTTGTATTTGAGGTGGTCTAAGAGTGATGGCAAACTTTGTTGAAAATAAGGCTGCCATAACAGCTGTGTCATGATGCCTCATAAACTAGGTGGGTTTAAGAAGCACAAAGCTCCAATGGAAACAAGTGAAGTATGGATGGATAAACCATGGTTAGTATATCATAACATGCAAAGATTTTATCAAGGGGAAGTACCATATGGATGTGAGCTACTACTATGCTGCAGTGGATCCCCCGGCTCGTTATCAAGCATTCTGCATTGCTGTGGTTGAGCCTCGACCTTCGCTGCAACTGGCTAGACTTTGGAGAGAACGGGTGAGCGATTTTTTGACTGGCCCGTTGCAGCGTCATGTTCTTAATATTCAGCCTAGTCTATTTGGAGTTGGATTAGTGCATCTCAGTGGTCCCAATTCTATCAATGCTCTAGTTCTACATGGTCAGTATCAAATCCATGATAGACTGGTTCTATTCGTTCATGTTCACGATGCGGAACAGAATCATAGAGCTACGTTGTGCTACCGCAAAGGTTTGCTTATGTTTCTTGGTATTCCCCGGGATTATAGAAATAGTCAAGATATTGCCAATGCGGTCTCCACTTTTGGTCAGTATCATTACTGGAACAACAATGATCCTTTGCTTGAGTGTGTGCTGGTGTATGCCTCATTTCCCTCTCCACAGCTTGTTCCTAGAGACGTTGTCTTTGGTAAGTTTGCCTCAGTGGGTGGTGCAAAAGAATCTTGGACTGCACCATTATATATTCTATCTGCTGAATTTGCTGATGCTCTGCCTACTGATGAGGACCAAATGCCGCCTGATGGTAACCCCCATCCATTGCCTGGACATCTGCAATTTAATAATAACAACTTTGTCCAGCCGCAGTATCCTGAAATTGGATGG
Source organism: Avena atlantica (assembly GCA_910589765.1). Lineage (NCBI taxonomy): Eukaryota > Viridiplantae > Streptophyta > Magnoliopsida > Poales > Poaceae > Avena > Avena atlantica. The sequence continues at coordinate 434,405,236 of OU342735.1, read as the reverse complement.
GATGCAGTTCAACAGCCACAAAATAATGTTAATGGAGTGCAGGATCAGAATTTTCAGGATGATATGGAAGCTGAGGATGATGAGTAGGAGTCTTTGGATATGGCACCATCAGGCATCTCTGTTTCCACTGTCAACCTTGGGGAGCAACAGCCTGTTGACAATGTGGAGATTATTGTGAATATGTTTCAGATGGGCTGGGTTGCAACTCTAGTTGGTCCTGTTTTACCACCAGAGATGCAATGGAAAAAAGTATTTGAGCATATGATGCCAACTATCTGCTCCAGAACTGTTCCCATGTCAATGCAAATTTCCCCGTTTTGTTTGCTTAAAAGGTCGTGGTCAGTTGCTTTTGAGGATGATTTATCTCTGATCTTTTCTCCTATGATCAGTTCTTCACTGCCAGATAGGAGGTGTATCAAAGTGAGTAGGAGTTTGGATGCTAGATCGCAGACGCTGGAGGTTTGCAATGATTTCATGGAACAGCCAGCTTTCTCGGCCTCTCCAGTTCAAAAGCAGAAAAGGAGGTACAGGAAGGCAACGTCTAGGGTGGTTCTCCCTGAAAATCGCCGTTTCACCTGTAGCTGCCTGAAGCTGGATGGGTAAGGACCGCCCCTATTTCTGATTGTCGTGGGAATGGTCACGGCAGATGCTGCAATCGGCAGCGAGTAGTAGAACGAGGGGCAAGGGCGGCCAGCCATCTGCGGTGCGAGATGAGGGCAAAGACACAAGGTTTTACCCAGGTTCGGCCCCCCGGAGGGTAAATACCTACTCCTGCTAGATTGTATTATGGAGGTGTTACAATGGGCGAGCTCGGTGGCTAGGCGGCGAGTCGCTTGGGTGTATGAGGGAACGTGTCTCTACTCGCCCTATAGGGAGGTTTATATAGGCTCACCTCCCCTAGGGTTTACATATCTCAACCGATTCGGTTACAGATTCAGTAGTCGTTTAACCTAGCCCGACTGGGCCTATCTACTCGCCTGGGCCTTCAGCTTCCAGTCGCTCGGTACCTTGTTGGGCTTCAATCCACTCGCCGTTCTGCAGGCCCACTCGCCAGCTCACGGGCCAGTCGGAAACGCCCTGCTGGGTATACCCCAGTAGGCATATCCCCATCAGTAGTCCCCGAGGCCGTCGTCGATTGGGCGTAAGTGGCTGCTGGCAGTCGGAGTATGCGGCTTCAAAGTAGGCATCCAGTCGAATCGTCGGCGGGCTCCTGTATAAAGGAGAAAATCCGGTGAACCAAGTCGCGGCTTGGGCGAGTTGAGTCGGCGGGACGCGGTCCAATGCTAGCCGCGGGCGGCTTGACGTTCCAGCTCAAGTCCAAGGCTTCCTTTTTTGATCTGATGCTACCCGCCAAGGCAGCGAGCGACTGGAAGAAGTCGTGGTTCTACGTGGCCGAGGCGACCCCGGAGGACGAGGTGGCGATCCCGCGATACTCGGCCAATCGTTCTGAGCCGCGCCATCTCCAAGTCGGCAAGCTCCCCGACGACCAGCGGATGGTCGTTGACGAGATGCTCCAGACCATCCGTGGTCTGAAAAAGAAAGGCCTTCAGACGATAAACTTGTACAATTGCTGGCTTGGACGATGGCTCGTTCCACTCGCCCAACGCGACCACTATATGTACCAGTACACGGGCCGGGGAGACTCAACGAAGGCCTGCCTCGACGAGTGGAAGCTAGAGGATTATATCCCAGCGTTGAAGAAGATCACCCAAAGGCGGTGTACCTGGATGCGCAGGCTGGGGTCGCCCCCTACACCGCGAAGCGTCCGGCTCCAACGGTAATTCCTTTACCTTGTTCGCAGTCGCAGTGTATGCAGTCGCGGTAATTCTGATTCTGTTTCATATTCATCACAGCTATTCCAAGTGGTGGAAGGGTGGCTCCCACCTTCGGATGACGAGAGCCCGGGGCCATCCGCCCAGGACATAGGCGAATCGCCACCCGCGAGGGGCAATGAGGACGATAAGGAGGAGTCCGAAGAGGAAGTCGCCCCGCTGGTCCGAAGGACCCGCGGGCAACGTCAGCGCGAGATCGAGGCGAGCAGAAGCCTCGAGCGTCATGATGACGACGATGAGCTCCCAGAGACCACCTCGCGCCGTCAAGCCACTCCGTCGAAGAAGAAGAAGAAGAAGAAGAAGAAGGAAAGGGAGGCGAGGGCCCTCCCGAAAAGGAAAACGAAACCGTCGAGGGCGGCTTCACCGCCGCACTCGGCGAGCAGCTCCGATGCTCCCAGCCCAGCTGGTGACGGCGCGCCCCCAGCGACAGCCGCGCTGGACACGGCGACCGTGGAAGTGCCGCTGGCCTCGATTCCCCCGCCATTCGCCCCAGTCTCTGGGCTGGGGGAGGCTCCGGCTGCAGCGACTTCGCCTCGCAGGGAAGCTCCGGCTGTAGCGGCTCCAACTTGCGAGGAAGTTCCCGCCGAGGATGTCCCAGAGGCGCCAGCCGCGGCTTCAACGACGAAGAAGCCGTCCGTGTCTTGGGCACGCGACGTCCTGGATCTGGGGCTCAGTCGCCGACTGGGCCCTGAACTGGAGAAGCCGGCTGGCCTTCGTACAGGGCTACGTTTCATCCCAGTCGCCAAGTGAGTGCGCTCGCCCTTCCTTAGTTTCCATAACTATTTCAATTGTCTTTGTTGATTCGATTAATGCGCAGGACCGGAGTGAAAAGGATGGGCCATCCGACCGTGGCCAAGGTACCCTCCGCCGCTAGCGAGGAAGATCCTTCCCGCAAGAGGAAAGCGGACGAGGTCGTCGCCTCAGCGGATGGCAGTAAGAAGGCCAAGGGCGACGACATCGTCACTATCTCTGACGATACGGCGGCCGCGCCGGCCGGGCCCGTGGTGGAGGCAGCCGCGTCTACGAAGGAGGGCGATTCATTGCCTGGAACGGCGGAGGCGACTTCCTTTGGAGCGGGTGCCTCTATCGCTACCTTCCCCCGCTTCGTGACCAAGGCGGCCGAGGCGAGCGGGGCTGCGCCCTCGAGCCTTGCTCCGGGGACCGCCGATGCTGAAGTCGACCAGCGTTGTGGGCACACGCCAGCGTTACTCGCGTCCGTGGATGCGCTACAACTCCATGGTATGCTTGGCGCAGCCATCCAGGTACATCCAGTCCCCGAGGATCAGGTCGGTGCTTTGCAGCGGCTTGATTCTTATAATTTCTCGTCTTTTATTTTCGTGTCCAGTCCCCGAGTGCGCACGCGCTAAATTTTAGCGGGTGGGCACTTAGGAATTTCTTGATCGCCAGTCCCCGAGTGCGTGCTCGCTGAATTTTAGCGGGTGGGCACTTAGGAATTTCTTGATCGCCAGTCCCCGAGTGCGCACTTGCTGAATTTCAGCGGGTGGGCACTTAGGAAGTTCGTTTTGACTGACTTGTTCGATGATGTGCAGGGTCTGCAGCTTGAGTCGGCGGACCGATTGGCCGCGAAATAGCGCGCTGAGAAGGAGCTGGTCATCGTCCAGGAGGTGAACAAAGGGCTTCAGGCTGTTGCTGCGAAGGCAGAGGAAGCTCGCCAGGGGCTTGTCTCCGCTGGAGAGTTGGTGGCGGCGCGATCTGCTCTGGGTGCCGCTGAACAGCGGATCGCCGACCTTGAGCGCGAACTGCGGGAGGCGACAGAAGAAGCGAGCTCAGCGGACGGGCGAGCGAGGGCCGCCGTTGCGGCCGCAGAGGAGGATCGCAAGGTGTCGGAGGTCCTTATTGCAGGGCTTCAGGACGACCACACGTCGCTTCAATGCTTCATCACGGGACTCGCCCGCCCGTTGCTTGGTGAGTGCATCTTCCCTTTCTATTAGTTGTGATTTTTGTGGTGTCCGTTGTACTCATCGTTGCCTTCTGCTCGCAGGTCGCATCATTGATGACGAAGAAGAAGCGAGTTCGCTCGACGCGCGGCGGTGCGTAAGCATGCTCGTCGACTCGGCGACGCTGTCGGCGACGTGCATCCGCGCCTACCTCCAAGAAATATCGCCCATGGAGGTGATTCCCAGCGACCTCGTTGAGGTGTGGAAATATTTGGAGAAGGCGCCCGCGGTTGTTGAGTTCATGACGCGGTCGGCGTTTCGGCGTGGAGCGTCGACAGCACTGAGCCTTGGACTCGCCCACTTCCCCGAAGATTTCGACGTCGATGATGTGACGAGTGGGTATCCGTCGTCGACCGGCGCGGTGGATCTGTCCGAGGTTCTCAAGTTGCAAGAGCGTGCTGCCACGTACTCGGAGCGTGTCTAGGCGATGGGCGACCTCCTTCCCTACCAGGAAACGGTTGTCACGCCAAACGACCCCGAGCCGCCGCATCGTGACTTCAAGGTCGAGCAGCCTTTTCGCGCGGCGATGGCGGGTGAACTGACGACGTATCCATCAAACCCGTACACCGCGTTCATCCGGAATCGCCGGGATGCTGGCGAGTCATCAACAAAGCCTGCGGAATAGGGTAGTTTGTCTTGAAGCGTTAACAGCAGTTCTGCCATGCGGGCATATTTTGTAACATAAGACAATGCAATATGCAATTGAATGGGATGTCGTGTCTATTTGGTATTTCTTGTGTGCTTTGGGTTGATTTTGGACGAGTCCCCGAGCGCGTCCGCCCTTTTGTGGGGTTTACCTCGTATATGATGTGTATTGTTATCATGTGTGTTGTTGCTTTGGTCGACTCGCCCGAGCTCGGAGAGCCAGTCGCAAGGCGACTCCCTGGAGTGCTCTGTACTTTACCGTTTTCCCGTACGCGAACGAGGTCGGGTGGCCGAGTCCCCGAGCGTGGTACTTGGTAGTTCTAGGCGCAACTCGAGGGTGGTTGAGGACTTAGCGCGTTGGTGTGAGCGCGTCACTCCTGCCTGGCCCGTAAGGTCAGTCGCTTGGCGAGTCCTGGGCATGCTCTCTTACTTGGCGTTTTCCCTGACCGCTCTTGACGAACTGGTATTCAGTCCCCGAGCGTGGTACTTAGCCGTTCGAGTCGCTATGCCGAGGATGCGGAGGACCAAGGTCGCTGTGAGAAGCGAGGGCAGTTGTCTTGGCTCGTAGAACCAGTCGAGCTAGGCGACTCCAATGGTGCTCCGGGTTGGCGTTTTTCGTGGACGATGCGAGACCTGAAGTGATTCAGTGCTCTTGCACCGCACTACTTAGCCGTGCCGATCGCTGTACCAAAGGTTGACTTCTGCATTTTAGCATACCGTTGTTATTACGAGTGCGAGTGGCACAAGTCATGGAGAGTGGGCGCAATTTGCGGTAACCGTTTCGTTTATTTCATAGCGACTGGAGAGTACATGTGTGGGGTTCTAGGAGTAGAACTTCCGGAGGAGGTTTACATTCCATGGTCGCTTGACGTCGAGCTCGCCGTCCCCGCGGACGTCGATGAGGTAGTAGGCGTCGTTGCCAAGTACGCGCCCGATAGCGAATGGTCCTTCCCACGGAGGGGAGAGCTTGTGCATTCCCTTCCTGTCCTGGATGAGGCGTAGCACCAGGTCGCCTTCCTGAAAGGTGCGGGCTTTCACCCGTCGGCTATGGTAGCGGCGGAGTCCTTGCTGGTAGATGGCGGTGCGTGACCGGGCGAGGTCGCGTGCTTCGTCGAGCTGGTCGACCCCATCTTGGCGGGCCAGCTCGTTTGCAGCCTCCGTATAATGGACGACTCGCGGCGAGTCGTGTTCGAGGTCGGTGGGCATGACTGCTTCGGCGCCGTAGACCATGAAGAAGGGAGTGAATCCCGTCGATCTGTTAACCGAGGTACGGATTCCCCAGATGATGGAGGGCAACTCTTCGACCCAGCAGCCAGCGGTGCGCTCGAGTGGTACTTGGAGTCGCGGCTTCAGGCCGTGGAGGATGCTTTGGTTGGCCCGTTCCGCCTGGCCGTTGGATTCTGGGTGGGCGACTGACGCGAGGTCGAGCCGGATGTGGTGCTCTTCGCAGAATTCGGCCATGGCTCCCTTGGCGAAGTTGGTGCCGTTGTCCGTGATGATACTGTTTGGGAACCCGTAGCGATATATTAGCTCGCGTAGGAATTTAGTGGCGGTCTTCCCGTCGCATTTCCGGACTGGCTTGGCCTCCACCCACTTAGTGAATTTGTCGACGGCGACTAGCAGGTGGGTGTAGCCGGAGGGAGCTTTCTTGAAGGGGCCTACCATGTCCATGCCCCATACGGCGAATGGCCAGGTGATAGGGATTGTTTTGAGCGCCGAGCTCGGTACGTGCGTCTGACTGGCGTACTTCTGGCACCCGGCGCATCGCTGGACGATGTCGACGGCGTCGGCGTGTGCGGTGGGCCAGTAGAAGCCGTGTCGCATAGTCTTGGCGACCAGGGAGCGAGCGGCGGCGTGGTGGCCGCAGTCGCCTGAGTGAATGTCGTGGAGGATTTTGCGCCCTTCAGCCGGTTGGACGCAGCGTTGGAACACGCCGGTGATGCTGCGCTTGTGTAGCTCGCCGTCGATGATGGTGTAGGACTTGCATCGGCGAGCGATCATTCGAGCGTCTGTCTCGTCTGCTGGCAGGGTGCCGGCTTCCAGGTAGGCGATGTAGGGCTTGGTCCAATCGTCCGGCTCGGTGATGAGTGCGACCAAGGCTGCCTCTGGTTGGAGTGGGACTCCGATGTCGATCTCCCTCGGGGGAGAGACTGATGGCTTGGAGATTGTGTCGAGGAACACGCCGGCGGGTGGTGCGAGTCGAGCCGACCCGATGCGAGAGAGGGCGTCGGCCTCCTCGTTTTTCCGCCTGTCGATCCACTCGACGGAGTAGCCGGTGAAGTGGCCTCCCAACTTGTCCACCGCTTGGCGGTACGCCGCCATGGTGGGGGAGACGGCGTCGCAGGTGCCAGTGACTTGTCCCGCGACGAGGTCGGAATCTCCGTAGCATCGGAGGCGATTGACGTTCATCTCCTTGGCGGCTCGCATGCCATGTAGTAGGGCCTCGTACTCAGCCATGTTGTTGGTGCAGGGCGTGAAGTCGAGGCAGAGGATGTAGCAGAGCTTGTCGCCCTTTGGTGAAGTCAACACTATCCCTGCTCCTGCACCGTCCGTGTTCTTGGAGCCGTCGAAGTGTAGGCTCCAGTAATGGAGGTACGGCAGCTTTTCTGGCTGCTGAGCCTCCTCCCAGTCGGCGATGAAGTCTGCCAGCGCCTGCGACTTGATCGCCTTTCGTGGCTCGTATTTGATGTTGTGGACGCCGATCTCGACGGCCCACTTGGCGACCCGCCCGGTTGCCTCGCGGTTGCGGATGATGTCTTGTAGTGGCGCTGAGCAGACGACCGTGATCGGGTGCTCCTGGAAGTAGTGCGGCAGGCGCCGCTGAGCCCTGAAGACCGCGTACACTAGCTTTTGGTACTGTGGGTACCGTTGGCGCGACTCGGTGAGGACCTCGCTGATGTAGTACACCGGCCGCTGAACCGGGCGCTCCTTTCCTTCCTCTGGTCGTTCGACGACCATTACAGCGCTGACGACGCGTTCGGACGCCGCGACGTAAACCAGCATAGGTTCTTTGTCGGCGGGGGCGGCGAGTAGTGGTGCGGCGAGTAGCACCTTTTTGAGGTCGCAGAGCGCGTCGTCTGCCTCCTTGTCCCACTGGAAGGTGGGGTTCTTGCGCATCAGGCGGTATAGGGGCATCGCCTTTTCGCCCAGGCGGGGGATGAAGCGACTGAGAGCCGCTACTCGCCCGGCCAGCTTCTGGACGTCGCGCAGGCACTCGGGTTTGCCGAGCCGGGCGATCGTGTCGATTTTTGTTGGGTTCGCCTCGATCCCTCGTTTGGAGACGACGTACCCCAGTAGTTGTCCGGCGGGTACACCGAAGGTGCACTTGCCTGGGTTGAGCTTTATCTTGTACCTTCGCAGGTTGGCGAAGGTTTCTGCCAGGTCGGCGAGTAGGTCGCCTTGGCGAGTGGACTTCACGACCACGTCGTCGATGTAGACGTGGATGTTGCGGCCAATTTGGCTCGCGAGGCATTCTTGCATGCACCGCTGGTAGGTTGCCCCGGCGTTCTTGAGGCCGAAGGTCATGGCGGTGTAGCAGAAGGCTCCGAATGGCGTGATGAACGCCATCTTCTCCTTGTCTTCGACAGCCATTTTGATCTGGTTGTACCCAGAGTAGGCGTCGAGGAAACATAGCGACTCCGAGCCCGCGGTTGAATCGATTATCTGGTCGATCCGCGGGAGGACGAACTTCTCCTTTGGGCAGGCGCTGTTCAGGTTTGTGTAGTCGATACACATCCTCTAGGTCCCGTTTTTCTTCTCGACCAGGACTGGGTTTGCCAGCCACTTGGAGTACTTGATTGGCCGGATGAAGCCGGCAGCGAGTAGACGCTGCACTTCCTCGGCGATTGCTCGACGGCGTTCTTCATTGAAGGGCCGTAGCGACTGCTTGACAGGTCGCACTTTGGGGTCGGCGTTTAGTTTGTGCTCAGCGAGCTCCCTAGGGACACCGGGCATGTCGGAGGGTTTCCATGCGAAGATGTCCCTGTTCTCACGAAGGAACTCGATGAGCGCGCATTCCTATGCTGGGCTCATGCCTGTCCCAATCGTCACCGTCTGGCTGGAGTCGCCTGGGACCAGCTCGACGGTGCGAGTGTGCGTCGTGGCCTCAAAGGTTGAGGTGTTTGCGCCCTCTGAGTTGGGCTTCTTGAGTATTGTGGGGTCGTCATTGTTGACCCCGCTCGCGTATTTGGCGAGCTCGTCGGCGTGACTAGTCTCTGCCGCGATGACGGCGTCGGCGAGCTCGGCTCCTTTGGCCTCACACTCGGCGGCCATGTCGGGGTCGCCGTTGATGGTGATGACGCCGCACGGCCCGGGGAGATTCATCGCGTTGTACGCGTAGTGGGGTGCTGCCATGAATTTAGCGAACGCCTGGCGCCCCAGGACGCAGTGGTAAGGGCTGTCGAAGGGCACCAGCTCGAAGACTATCCGCTCGGTGCGGAAGTTTGCCGGTGTGCCGAACGTGAATGGTAGCGTGACCTTGCCGATCGGATACGCCTTCCGACCGGGGACGATGCCGTGGAACGTGGTGTGGGTCGTCTCGATCATCGACTGCGGGAGCCGCAGCCGCCTGAAGGTGTCGAGGTAGAGGATGTTGATGGAGCTACCGCCGTCCATCAGTGTCTTGGGGAGCCAGTAGTCGCCAACCTTGGGCTTGACCACCAGGGCGACTCGTCCTGGGTACTCGATGCGCGGCGAGTGGTCTTGCCGGCTCCAAGTGATGGGCTGTTCCGACCAGTTCAGGAACTGGGGGACGTCTGTTTGGGCCACCGCATTGACGGCGACGGCGCGGGCGATGACCTTCTTCTCGCGCTTCGTGTTGAAGCCTGTGAAGGTGTGGAGTGAGCCGGCCACTTTGCCGAATTTTCCGCCATTTGGCGGGTCGTTGTCGGTGTCCTCCCGCGCTTGCCGTGCCTTCTCGATTTCCCTGAGGGTGTGGCAGTCGGCGGTGGTGTGCGTTGCGGGTTTGCCTTCCCTGCTATGGAACGCACATGGTTGGTTAAGGAGGGCCGCGGGATCGAACCTTGGCTTGTTCTTGTAATTGCCGCCATCGCGGCGTTGCCCTCCGTCGCGGCGGTAGCTCTTGGGCTCGCGCTGTGCGTGCCCGGCGTTGGCGACGAAGTCGACTCGCCCGTCACTGCGGCGCTTGCCAGTGAGGCGAGTGCCGCTATAGCGTAGGTCGGTTTGGCGTCCGCTGTCGTTGCCGCCCGTGCGGCGTTGCCCTCTTGACTCGTCGTCAGTTTCCTGGTTTGGATCTTCCTCGGCGTACCGTTTGGCGATCTCAAGGAGGTCGGGGATGTTGTCGAGTGTGCGGGAGTGTCGCTTGAGCTTGGCGACTAGAGGCTCGTAGCGGCACGAGGTCTTGAAGCAATGGATCGCGGTGTCCGGGTGGATGCCGACCGCGTTGTACCAAAGCTCTTGCCATCGTTGGACCTAGTTGCGGGTCGACTCACGGGGTCCCTGGACGCATCGTTCCAGGTCCTCAATAGTGGTGGCGCGGGTGTAGGAGCACTCGAAGTGCCTGACGAAAGCGTCACGCATTTCCTCCCAGGAGTCGATACTGTCCTGGGGGAGAGTGTTGATCCACTGCCTGCACGTCCCCTCCATCATCAGGGGGAGGTAACGGGCGGCGAGTAGGTCAGTGTGACCCGCGATCCCCATTGCCATGAGGTATGTGTCGAGCCAGACTGCGGGGTCGTACGAGGAGTCGTACTTTTCTATCTCTTTTGGTGCCTTGAAGTTTGGCGGGTACTTCTCGCCTCGGATCATTGGTCCGAAGCACTTGGGCCCGAGTCGACTGAGCGACCCCATAGGCTCGCCATCGCGGCGATTAGTTAGGGTGTGCCGCAAGTCGTCGGGATGGCGTGCGCGCCAGCTTTGGTTGTTGATGATGTGGGTGCGGGCGTCGATGGGTTGTCCGTTAGCGGCGACGAAGTTGGTCGCCGGCCTGGGGTCGTTGGTGGAGAGTGCCGCGTTCGCGGGTCGGTGTTGGAGCTGCAGTGGCTCTGGTGGCGGGCAATTGAGGGTGTTTGCCGCTGATGGGCGGCCGCTGGAGGCCGCTCTGCTTCCCGAGGAACGCGAGTATACTCGACCTTGCGAGTCGGCGCCCGCTTTTTGCTGCTCCACGACCTTCGCAAGCAGGGCCCTGACGTACTGGATCTGTAGGGCGCCGTCGCCAGTGGCCGTGATGCTGTCGGCTGCTGCTCGGCCTGCCACGAGGTTGTCCATCGGGGTGGAGAACAGTGGGAGGCCGTTTGCGTCTCGCTCGCGTGAGGAGACAACTATCCGCGGCTGGTCCCTGGGAGGGGTGCGGTTGGGTGGTGGTGGGGCACCCATCGCCGTCGATCCTGGCGGGGGCCGGGCGCTTCCTCCTGGGGGCGCGTTCTCGCAAATTGCGCGCTCGGCTATGCGGGCGGGGTCGTTTTCGTCGTCGAAGTTCAGGGCACGCCCTTGAACGGTGGGGTTCAAACGTGACCTGATCCGCTGCTGGTGGTAGCGCGACAGCTCCTGCGCCGTTACCTGCTCAAGGCGAAATTTTTCGCGCTCGGCCTGCTCCTTGCGCACCGCCTCCGCCAGTTTCAGGCGGAGTTCCTCGACCTCCGTCGCCGTGGCGTTAGGAGGGATTGGGGTGGAGAAAGGATCCTCCGGCGGATCGGTGCCGGTGGCCATGTAAGCCGCGGCGTGGCTACTGGTACCATCGCGGGGGTCGGCGGAGTTCTCTGACCCGGAATCGAATTCGAAGATCCCGAGGATGGAAGGGTCCTCGAAGTCTCCCGCGTTGGAGACCTGGGCGATGGAGCCCGCGGACGAGGCCGCGGTAATGGATCCGGCGAGTGACGTCGGGGTCGCCGAGTCGGCGTCGTCGGTGAGGGCCGCATCTTCTGCGGCCGCTGAATTCCCGGCCACGTTGCTGTGGGACGAGTTGTACTCGGAGGCGAGGCGGTGGATCGTGTGGACCTGGCTCTCGGAAAGCCGATCGCGTGGCGGCGACTCGCGGATGCGAGCCGAGTCCTCCTAGACGATGACGTCGGTGAGGCCGACGAAGAGGCTGATCGTGCCGACTGGCAGGATCACGCTGTGCGTGACGGGTCGCGCCGCCGGGACGTAGCTGCTTGGCAAGATCTGGAGCATCTCGCCGATCGCTATCATGCGGCCGGTGGCGACCGTCTCGTTGATGGGCAGATTGGATCTCGCCGCAGAACACCGGCCAGACCGGCCAGGCCCCACGGTGGGCGCCACTTTCGTGGGAATGGTCACGGCAGATGCTGCAATCGGCAGCGAGTAGTAGAACGAGGGGCAAGGGCGGCCAGCCATCTGCGGTGCGAGATGAGGGCAAAGACACAGGGTTTTACCCAGGTTCGGCCCCCCGGAGGGTAAAGACCTACTCCTGCTAGATTGTATTATGGAGGTGTTACAATGGGCGAGCTCGGCGGCTAGGCGGCGAGTCGCTTGGGTGTATGAGGGAACGTGTCTCTACTCGCCCTATAGGGAGGTTTATATAGGCTCACCTCCCCTAGGGTTTACATATCTCAACCGATTCGGTTACAGATTCAGTAGTCGTTTAACCTAGCCCGACTGGGCCTATCTACTCGCCTGGGCCTTCAGCTTCCAGTCGCTCGGTACCTTGCTGGGCTTCAATCCACTCGCCGTTCTGCAGGCCCACTCGCCAGCTCACGGGCCAGTCGGAAACGCCCTGCTGGGTATACCCCAGTAGGCATATCTCCATCACTGATAGGCCTGCCAAACAAAAAAAGGTCCAAAGAGCTAAGTTGTTGTTGGTGGAGTTTGACAAAGAAGATAGGGATGACAAAGTGTGCAATGAGGAGCAGGAGCAGGATAAAAATGATTCAAAAACTTTTGTTGGGGAGGAGCAAGATCCTATGCACTTCCCTGTAACTCCAATTGAGGTGATGCAGCGAGTGGGCCTGGAGCTGGGGATTGGACCTGAGAAACTCACTAAGGAGAATCTTGAAGGTGACTCTTCTTCTGCTGATAGTACAGGACGTAAAAATGATTAGTTGCTGCACAATGCTAGTGTCACTGTTATTGATGGGTTTGGTTTGGGTCAGAGTTATGGTGATTTTCTGCAATGGGGAGTCAGGGGTGTGTTTTGGGTCAGATATGTGGTCTGGGTATGGTGTTGGGTCAGTCGGTCTTGCATGTCAGAAATTTTCTCTTGTCAGTTATTTTGGTGTGGTCACTTGGTGTCTTGTAATATTCTCTTTGAAGTTTGGTGCTATGCACCCTGCTTATTTGTCACTTGTTGTCATGGTCAATGTGTTTGATTTCTAGAAGATCATGGCGTGTGCTTTGCTGGAATGTTAGAGGTCTAAATTCTGATGATAGGCAACGTGTTGTTCGCTCTAAAATTGATGAGAGTACATGTGATATAATCTGCTTGCAAGAGACAAAGTGTGAGAGTTTCGATTGGAAACTTATCAGAAAGTTTGCCCCAAAACGTTTTGACTGTTTTGCTTTCTCGCCCTCTCATGGTGCCTCTGGTGGTATTCTTGTGTTATGGAATTCATTGGTTTTTTCGGGCTTACCGGTGGAAGTCAAGAAATTTGGCATGATAATTAATTTTACTTCAGTACACAATAACTCTATGTGGGTTTTGGTGTGTGTCTATGGTCCTTGCCAGGGAGTAGAACGGGATAACTTTGTCTCTTGGTTGTACAACATTATAATTCCGCCAACTGAAAACTGGCTGATCATTGGGGATTTTAACTTTATACGAGATCAAGATAACCGTAATATTCCAGGTGGTAATGTTAATGATATGTTCCTATTCAATAAAATCATTGGTCATTTGGGTTTGTTAGAGTTGCCTCTAAAGGCTAGATTGTTCACTTGGTCTAATATGCAGCGGGTGCCGCTCCTAGAGCAGTTAGATTGGTTCTTCACCAGTTCAAACTGGATCTCTGACTTCCCAAACTCTATTGTTCTTCCTATGGCCAAAACAGGCTCTGATCATATGCCTTGCGTGATTACCATTGATACGTGCATTCCCAAATACAAACTCTTCCGATTTGAAAATTATTGGGTGGATATGCCGGGTTTTGCTGAGTGTGTTTCAAAGTGCTGGTCTGTCTCTTCAAACAAGCGCCACAGCTCGGCAATTGTTGCAGATAAGTTGAAAACTCTTCGATATGAGCTGAAGAAGTGGCATGTTAGTCTGACAAAACTAAAGGGTTTGACTATTAAGTGCAATCAAGCGATTCTCTGCCTGGACACGCTTGAAGAATATAGGCCTTTGTTCACGGCTGAGTTTAATTTCAGGGTGATGGTCAAGTTATATTTGGAGGAACTTCTTTTAGCTGAGTGTAATTATTGGAAAAAACGTTGCACGATCAGATGGATCAAACAGGGTGAGGACAATACCAAAAAAATTCATGCCATGGCTTCGGAGAGATATCGTCGAAACTGTATTGCTATGTTAAAGGATGAGTATGGCAACGAAATTTCTGATCATGATGCTATGGCTGGGCTTTTATGGACTAGTTATAAGCAAAGGTTGGGCCATTCGATGGGTATCAACATGCAGTTTGATTTGGAATCCTTGTTGCAAACAGTTAATGGTCTAGATGAGTTGACTATTCCTTTTACTACAGAAGAGATGGATAATGTGATTAAGGATATGCCGCCGGATAGAGCCCCTGGGCCAGATGGTTTTAATAGGCTATTTTAAAAAAATGTTGGCCCATGATTAAAAGTGATTTTTATCTTCTAGTTCAGAATGGTATATTGAAGTTGGAAAATATCAGTGGATCATACATTACTTTGGTTCCAAAAAAAAGCTCCAATTGAGGTCAATGATTTTCGTCCTATTTCTCTCACTAATGTCTGCCTTAAGTTCCTCACTAAGTTGGCAGCTAATAGGCTTCAGGGTAAAATTCTAAAATGTTTGCACAAGAATCAATATGAGTTTTTGAGGTCTAGATCCATTCATGACCGTGTGGCTTGGGCACTAGAGTATCTTTATTTGTGCCACTCGCCTAAGAAGCCTGTAATTATTCTCAAGCTTGATTTTGCGAAGGCTTTCGACACCATTGAGCATGATGCGATCATCGAAATCATGAAGCACAAAGGGTTTAATGAAAGGTGGCTTGTTTGGGTAAGATCAATTCTCTCCTCGGGGATTTCTTCTGTTTTACTGAATGGCATTCCGGGAAAGCAATTTGTGTGTAAAAGAGGTGTACGTCAGGGAGACCCTTTATCACCATTGTTGTACTCGTTTGGATCTGATTTGCTTCAGTTAGCGATAACTGATTTGGTACAGCAGAATGTGCTTTCTAGGCCTATTCAAACAAATGATCCCGATTTCCCTATCATTCAATACGCCGATGATACTTTGCTCATTGTGCCAGCAGATAGAGCTCAATTGAGAGCTCTTAAAGAGGTGCTCCACAAGTTTTCTTTATCTACTGGTCTGAATATAAACTATGATAAATCTAGTATGGTGCCCATTAATGTGGCTGATGATCTCATGACTGAGTTAGCCTCTGAATTTGGATGTCAAATTGGCAGCATGCCGTTCACTTATCTTGGTCTTCCACTGGGCACTACTAGACCAACTATTAGTGAGTTGATGCCATTGGTATGTAGACTGGAAAGGAAATTAACTTCCAGTTCCTGTTTTCTGTCTCAGGGTGCTAGGCTTCAGCTCATTAACTCGGCTTTAGCTTCTATGCTGTTATACTTTCTCTGTACTTTGAGTCTGCCAGTTGGTCTTACGGTTCAGCTGGATCAAATTCTTCGACAGTGTCTTTGGAGGAGGAAATATGATGAACCAAAACAATCCTTGGCTGCCTGGGAAATGGTGTGTAAGCCGAAAAGAAATGGGGGTTTGGGAATTGTGAATTTTCAGAAGCAAAATGCAGCTTTGTTGATTAAATTTCTGGAGAAGTTTTATAATCACAAGGATGTTCTGTGGGTACAACTGGTTTGGCATTCTCATTATATTGGCAAAATCCCTCATGCTGGAAAGCTGTGTGGATCATATTGGTGGAGAGATGTTTTGAAACAGGTGGATAATTACAGAGGGGTCACGGCTATGCAACTGGGCAGAGGTGACACATTCCTTTTCTGGCTAGATAACTAGATTGTGAATGGGCGTACAACTCCAATGTAGTCGAGATATCCACACCTTTTTTCGTTTGTCTTAGATGATAACCTGTCGGCGGCAGAAGTTTATGATTCTGATGATATTACTGGGCTCTTTTATCTGCCAATGTCGTCAATAGCATTTTAGGAACTTGAGGAGTTGAAACTTGTCATGCAAGAAGCTCAACGATCTGATTAGGATGATGTTTGGTCTTACTGTTGGGGTGATAGGTACACAGCAGCTCAATTCTACAGGAAAATTCATGACCACATTATAGTTCCCAGTGTGTACAGATGGTTATGGAAGTCTTCCTGTATGATGAAGTCTAAGGTTTTTGCTTGGCTACTCCTGTCTGATAGACTAAACACGAGAGATTTACTTCGGCGGTGACATTGGAATATTATGGATGATACATACTGTGTGCTCTGTCCTCTCAAGGCCTATGAAGATCGATCGCATTTGTTTTTTCAGTGTAACTTTAGTGTGATAATTTGGAATTATCTTCAGATTGAGTGGCAATCAAATTATAACATACAGGCCATGGTGTCTCGTGCCCGTGCAAGTTTTAGTCATCCTTTTTTCATGGAAATTTTGATAACGGCGTGCTGGAATATCCGGATCTTGCGGAATGGAAAGATTCTCAATGATGAGAAGCCTAGTTTTGGAAAATGGAAAGGCGGGTTCATTCATGACATCTCTCTGTTGAAATATAGAATTAAAGCAAAGCATAGGGATAAGTTGATGGTCTGGGTGGCAACCCTACCCTGATTATGGTGTAGATGGCTTTGCTTCTTCTGTACATATTTTGTATAGTTGGCTGGCAGCTGTTTTCTGCTTCTGTAAATATTTTGTAATTTCTTAAAACTCTTTATATATTTAATAAAATGCTGGGGGGCTTTGCCCCACAATCGTTATGCTCAAAAAAGTAGGCAAGATGGTAAAATTTGCAGAAAAGATTATTATCTTGACTACAAAATCATCATGGATGAGTGGGAACCAGATTGGTTTAGCCAAGATAAAGAGTGGTATTTGGTAGTACTAATTATGTACTACAAGATGGTTCAACTAAATTTTCAATAATGCACACATTTTGGAGTAGGTGGTGTTCGAAAGGATGAATCTAGTTAAAGATTCCAGACTTAGCCAAATTTGGCAGATTTATGGTTTTTGACTAGAAAGTAGGAGATGAGGGTTTTGAGATGATGCAAGGTTCCAATTCATCATCAAGTGGATAATGATGAGGTGTTTATTGAATAGGAATGGTCCATGCTTAGATTTGGTCTTCATTGAGTTGGAGACTATCAGAAGGGATTAATCACTGACTGATCGGAGGAAGAGATGAGGGGGTCACCCTATAGTTTGCATTGTTTTACTTTATTTAATTTATTTATTTCAGTTTACTTTATTTATATTTCATATTACTAATACGAAACCTTGTGCTTGATAACCACTTGGTGGAGTTGGGGACATGAGAAAAATGATTTTGCTTTATAGGTTAATTGACAAGGAGAAGGCAAATAACTTCTAAGCCAGTTCCCCAAGAGTTCGATTTAAACTCTCGAGTCATCATTGTGGGGAAAAGAAGCTTGCTTCAACACTTTGAACTTGGAGTCCCAACAAAAAGTGGCCACGATTGTTGCCATCATCGGCGGTCGCCGCCAAACGGGAGGCTAGAGCGACGCGCAATCGCGCATCCCCAAAGGAGGCCAGGCAGAGGGAGACATAGACCCTCGTGTGCCACCACAGGAGGCAGGCAACAAAGGCCAAGAACGCAGCCTTGGCGGTCCGGCAGGCACAGACAGCCAAGAACGCAACCTCCGGCCAGGACCGATGCTTAGTAGATTAGTTTAGTTTAAGAACTAAGTGTTTCTATTTATGTAATGAAAGCAAGTTATTAGTAATTTTGTGTGTATGATGCACGGGTCGAGAAGAGGACCGGTCCGGATGCGCGGGCAGTCCGAGCCCCAGCAAATCAAGCTCAACTTTCGGTTTGATTTGCACCAAAATGGACGATTCCGGGGCTGGATGTCGTTTTGCGGGTGCACGTTGGGTCATGGCCTTGGTCCAAAAGGACGGGATCGAACGCGCGGGGTCCGTTTGGGGTGTGTGTGTGGGGGGGGGGGCATTGGAGTTGGCCTTAGAGGCGGGGGTGTCTGATCTTAGCTATCCTCACATCTAGGTGACACTTGGTCGTCCCATCTTGGATCTAGAATCTACCACGCTAGATCGCCACGGATGGGGGAGGGGCATAATGCCATAGAGAGACGGAAGTACGCCTGCACTGGCAGGATCTACTACACGGTGGATGCACGGTCCCATGGAGGGGCCCGACGATGGGAGAGCTCGACGAGGCAACCGCACATGCCGTGGAGGGGCTCAACTACTAGGGGGTGCTTTAGAAATTCAAGGACAAGTCTAGATATAATCCATGGAGGTTAATGAATTTGGTTGTAGTATTGCTAGACTAAGAATGAGGAAATATGTAATACTAACAATATATGAGCTGTCCAGCACATGATAATCCACTGAATAAAGCTACTCCCTCCGACTCATATTAGTTGACTTGGATTTATCTAGATTTAGATGAATCTAGACACTATTTAGTATATAAGTTTATCCAAATTTTGACAAATCGAAGTCAACTAATATGGATCAGAGGGAGTATAAAAAGACAGCTAGCTGTTTTTTAATTCAAAAACAGACACTTTTTCAATCCAATGAATAGTTGACAGCTGTCAATTGAAACTCTATAAGATAAAAAGAGTAGACTTAAAAAAAATGTCTGTTTCATTTACTCCCGAACGGACACATTTTTAGCCCTCATTTTCGACCTCTCATTTCTTGAGTCCCGTTGAATGTTGTCAGTTCTGAGTCCATTTCTCTCAAGCAAATGTACAACGACACAAACGGAAAGCCCGCTCAGGCAAAACTCGCCCAAGCAAAGCCCAGTGTAGAAGCCTATCTTCTCCAGTAAGAAAACTACATCGACCACCAAATCAACTCGACGGCAGAACCTGCCTCCCTTCAGGCTTGGTGAACTCTAGATCAGCGGATCCCCAATAGAAGAACAAAAAATAGAGAGAAGGCAATCATACCACAATCTCCGATATATAATACTCAAGAGAAGATCCTATAAAATTGTAGAGAGTGTCATATGTGAGTGATGTTTTCCTTAAGCATAAGGAATTCGTAATATTAATATTACTCAGTACCTAGGACATATCAACACAACTATCAAATACCAATCCACTCAGCGTAAGAAGTGCACTGTACTTGACTGCTTGTAAGTAACACTGCAGTCACTGTACTTGACTGCTTGTAAGTAACAAATTATTAAACATGGAAGAATATCTTAACAAAACAGAAAAGAACCGCATAACTTATTTGTGGGTGTATGTTGTTGTCGGTGCTCCCACTATAGCAAATGCATATACATATATATGTCTGCAGAATGTTGTAGCAAACACATATACTCGAATTATGTAGGTTTGCATATTGTTGTAGCAAGTGCATATACCTGAATAATGTAGGTCTGCAGAATGTTGTGAAACATAGCCTAAGAATGAATGAAAGAACTGAAGGACATAAATTAACAGTCTTAGAAAAACTCAAGCTTCCTACTTCTCCCTCTTCACTCAACACCTTCTGTGCTATGGAGATAACAAAAGAAACAACGTGAAATGCACTTCAAAGATACATGGATGGGAACAAGAGGAGAAATCAAGATTGGAAGAACAGAGTAAAAGAACTCACCAACAACAAATGGACTGGTACTCTACCATTATTCTCCCTCTTCTGTAACTTGTCTCTCCACGAACTCACGGACACCACCGTGTTAACTTACATGACTCCAAATTCAGAAAATTCCAATAAGCCTATGAAAATTCAGAAGAGAGATAGGCTTCAAAAATGAAAATGAAGGAGCGACACGTGATGATGTGACACAGACAAAATGAACAATGAATGAGAATGAGAAAATCAAGAGACTGAGAAAAAGCCTAATGAATTAAGATGACTAAACTGAAAAATGAAAGACTGAAAAATTAACTGGCACGAAATTAATGGACTTAAACTGAAGTAGTCGAAAGTATCAAGACAACTGAACTGTAAAACAGAGAGCTTGACGGAAAAAACTGAAAAAGAATGAAAAGGCTAAGCAAATAAACCTGAAAAAGACAGAAATAGTTGAAGAACAAGACTTATAAAAATGAGGGCCAACAGAAAAAATATTGAAAGATTGAAAATTAACAATGTTCATTCTCTTTCGTCAGTCACTCTCTTTATCTTCCTCTAGTTCATTGAATGAGTGAATAATTGAGAAACTTGAGGAAGGAACTGACGCAATAAGAAGATGAGAAACTGAAGAAAGAATACTGAAATATTGAACAAGAATGAGAAATTAACTGAAGAAAATCTTGAGAATGCAAACTCAAAAGGCTGATACAATGAACAAAGAAGGTAACTGCTAAGCTGATACACTGATCAACTAAACCTTTAAAGTAATGAGAAATGAATACCCTGAAATAGAAAAAAATGAATTAAGAATAATCAAAACTAAAGAAATGAAAAACAAGAATAATTGAGAAACTTCAGAAAGGAACTGAGGCAATAAAAAGATGAGAAACTGAAGAAAGAATATTAAAACATTGAACAAGAATGAGAAATTAACTGAAGAAAATCTTGAGAATGAAAACTCAAAAGGCTGATACAATGAACAAAGAAGGTAATACACTGATCAAATAAACCTTTAAAGTAATAAGAAATTAATACCCCAAAGTAGAAAAAATGAATTAAGAATAATCAAAACTAAAGAAATGAAAAACAAGAATGAGAATAATGATGCAATATTTAGGCAAAGAGACTGAAATGCATAATGAATGTCGTTGTTCTTTCCCACGACTATGAAAATATACAAAGTGTCATGCCCGCTTGCATAACTTCTACTACCAAGCATACAATACGGAGTCGACACACTGCAGTAACGACACTGACGCGTACATCAGGGGATGAGCGTGCACCAACGCCATGACTGGAGAGGCTAGAGCGCATGCGTCAGCCAAGCAAGCGGTTGGAGCCCAAGGTCGGGTCCTTACTTAGCTACTACCCCAAGAGCAACAACGATAAAGATGAACTTCCTGAAATGTATTCTCTTCTCTCAAACTGTAGTCTCTCTATCCTTCCCCAACTACTCCTCCCTCTCTGTATATCTGAAACTCTTGTATCCACATCAGAATAGAATCTAAAAATTGAGAAGAGAGAGTTGGGGCATCACACACAACATACAGTTTGTGCAGACCATCTTAAACTGAAATCTATACATGAAAAAGGCCGATTATAATTAACAGAAAACCTAGCATACACC
Source organism: Avena atlantica (assembly GCA_910589765.1). Classification (NCBI taxonomy): domain Eukaryota; kingdom Viridiplantae; phylum Streptophyta; class Magnoliopsida; order Poales; family Poaceae; genus Avena; species Avena atlantica. The sequence goes on along the minus strand of OU342735.1, from coordinate 434,384,338 downwards.
AGCCTAAACCAAAACTAAGGAGAGGTCACACACCTGCATCCCAATACCTAAAATCCAAAAAAAATATAACTGCGGTTGCATCATAGATGTGCTATAACCGAAAACGAAAGACCTACTACCACCATACATTCAATCCATAGATCTTGGGGGCGGCAACACACTACAGCGATTCCACGCCCCTGACAACAACCAGCATCATTCCCTACACAGCAACAAGGATTAGAAATTGGAGAAAAAATGAACAACATCAGTCAAATCAATATGGCCGGAGGCATACCTATCTTTCCGGCGACCCACATGCCTTCCGACTAACGAATCGATGATTTCGTTCCTTTGCGCGAAAGGGGGATCGAGCCGATGATCTCTCCTTTCCCGCTATCGGTGGCTTCGGCGTCTCCCCTCTCTCCCTTGGCTGAATCACCACCTCGCGAAGCGCCATCCCCCTCGACTCTCTCCCCTGCCAAGATAGTTGTGGCGCCACCGCTGCCCCTTTCGGCTTACTCCCCCTCGAGGAACATGGACAGAGCTAGTGACGACCGAGAGCAAAATGAAAATAAAAAAAAAGACTGAGTGTAATAAGTGAAAGAGAGAGACGCATGTTGAGATTCGGACGCAGATCCAACGGCTCAGAAATTAGCTGTTTTTCAATTGCAAAACAGCTAGCTGTTTATTAGGAAAAGTGTATAAAAATGCTATATATATACAGAAACTAAAGAAGTAATTAGTTCAACGGGAGGGCATCGGTGTGGTAAAATAGAGGCAAAGAAACATGAAACTCCGTAGGAGGGAGATTTGTTGGAATTTTGGCCCAAAATGTCTAGCCCATTTTCTATTTAAATAATTCCTGAAAATCTTAGAGGCCCATGTGGCCCATTCATGCAAGACAAGAGGTGGGACAAATGTTTAGTCCCACATTGCTAGTTGAGTGGAAGTTGGACCAGCTTATAAGGTGAGCTCTTCTACCACTTGGTAAAAGGATGAGAAGGAGAAGGAGAGAGTTCCACACGCGCGCTCCTCCTCCTCCTCGCTCGCCTCGTCACGACGCGTGCGCCGCGGGTTGCGGGTTGCGGGTTGCGGGAATCTCGCCGAGCCGAGCTTTATTTTGCCACGCATGATTTGAATGGACGTTTAATACGAAGGTGAAACGTTTGCTTTGAATGGACGTTTAATACGAGTTAAATGCGCCTGTTCGTTTCATCTTCTGCACCGTCTGCCTTCTCCTCTGCGCCTATAAGAGAGAGAGGTCGCGCCTCCTCTCAGTTGCGCTGTTACACATCCCTACACTCGAGTTCCAGAGCACTGCGCTACTTTCATCTTCCCCATCCCGTCTTGCGGCGTGCACCGCGAGCCGGGACAGTAGGCCTCCGAGACCCCGCTGCTTCGAGTCCTGTACGGGAGAAGGGCGATAAGGTTTTTGGGGAGCGCTATCAGCGCGACTACTGGCTTCGTCACGGACTCCCTCACAGATAGCGACGTCTTCCCCGACGAGGACTTCTTCCCCGACATCAGCACCCTCTTCCTCGACGACATGGCCAATGACGGTTCCAACGCCGGCGGTTCTACTTCTGCTACTGCCGTGTACATCTTCTGTCTCAATCTTGTTCTGATTCTATCCAGAGTTTTATGCCTTGCAGTTTGTTTGGCTATATGCCTTATTTTGTATTCGCTATTAAACATGATTAGTATATTACCTATTATTCTAGTCATGTTTTATCTAGCGTTTATTATGGATAATTCGCTTGGTAAATTGCTCTATTTCTCAACAATCCAAAAACCTTATTTCAGGCAATTTGCCCCAAGTGGCTTTGTTGCTTCTATAAAGCCACCTGTGTTTGAAGGTGTGAATTACAAACGGTGGCGTGCGAGAGCAGTGCTCTGGTTTCAGACCATGAGCTGCTATAACGCCATCTATGGCGCACCTGAGGGGGAACTTAATCCCGCTCAGGAAGAGGCGTTCCAAAAACTTGATACTACTTTCAAGGCTGCCTTGATCAGCATCCTTGGCGACAATATTGTCGATTCATATCTGTCATTTAGCAATGGCAAAGATATGTGGGATGCGCTCGAGAGAAAATTTGGAGTCTCTGATGCTGGCAGTGAACTGTATGTCATGGAACAATTCTATGACTATAAGATGATTGATGACCGCTCCATTGTGGAGCAGGCTCATGAGATACAGTCACTTGCCAGGGAGCTTGAGCACTTCACTTGTGTGTTACCGGACAAGTTTGTTGCCGGAGGCATCATTGCCAAACTTCCCCAGTCATGGAGGAATTTTGCTACTTCTCTGAAGCACAAGAGACAAGAGTTCTCCGTGACGGATCTCATTGGGACTCTTGATGTGGAAGAGAAGGCGAGAGCAAAAGACACACGTGCTCGAGGTACCGAGGGAGGTTCTAATGCCAACCTGGTACAGAAAAGGAACTTCCAGCCTCACAAGTTCAAGAACAAAGGAAAGTTTGATGACAAAGGAAAGTTCGATGGAAAGAACAAGGCCTCACAGTCCACCAGCTTCAAGAAGAAGACTGATAAGAGGAAAGGTGCTTGTCATGTGTGCGGTGATCCTAATCATTGGGCTCCTGCTTGTCCCAACCGCTTTGACAAACGCCAACATGGGAAGAGCAGCAAGACTGCTAATGTTGTCATGGGCGACGTTGAGATGAAAGATGTTGGGTATGGTATATTACCTACTGTTCTTTCATTATGTCATTCTCCTGATTGGTGGATTGACACGGGCGCTAATGTACATGTATGTTCTGATATTTCCATGTTTTCTTCATATCAGGTCAAAGGGACTCAAACCGTGCTGATGGGGAACGGCTCGCATGCTTCTGTTCATGGTGTTGGTACGGTCGATCTGAAGTTCACTTCGGGAAAGACTGTGCGCCTGAAGAACGTGCATCATGTTCCCTCAATAAATAAAAATCTTGTTAGCGGATCTCTTCTGTGTCGAGATGGCTACAAGATTGTTTTCGAGTCCAATAAATTTGTAATTTCGAAGTATGGAACTTTTATTGGTAAAGGCTATGAATGCGGAGGCTTGTTCCGCTTATCTCTGTCAGACATTTGTAATAAAGTTGTTAATCATATTTACACAAATTTTGAATCAAATGTCTGGCACTCTCGTCTTTGTCATATTAATTTTGGTTGTATGACGCGGCTAGCCAAAATGAATTTAATCCCTGATTTCTCAACTGTTAAGGGATCTAAGTGCCAAGTCTGCGTGCAAGCTAAACAACCTCGCAAGTCACATACGACTGCAGAAGTGAGAAATTTAACACCACTAGAGCTCATACATTCTGATCTTTGTGAGATGAATGGTGTGTTAACAAAAGGTGGAAAGAAATACTTCATGACTTTGATCGATGACTCTACGAGATATTGTCATGTGTATCTTCTAAAATCAAAAGATGAGGCTTTGAGTTTCTTCAAAATCTATAAAGCTGAGGCAGAAAATCAACTTGATCGAAAGATCAAGAGGCTTAGGTCTGATCGTGGTGGAGAGTATTTTTCCAACGAGTTTGATTTATTTTGTGCGGAACATGGCATAATTCATGAGAGGACGCCTCCCTACTCACCCCAGTCAAATGGAGTAGCCGAAAGAAAGAACCGTACTCTAACAGATTTGGTTAACGCCATGTTAGACACATCGGGTCTTTCTAAGGAATGGTGGGGGGAGGCATTATTGACCGCGTGTCATGTCCTAAACCGAGTTCCCACAAAGAACAAAGAAATTACTCCATTCGAAGAATGGGAGAAGAAAAGACTAAAACTCTCTTACTTACGTACTTGGGGTTGTTTGGCAAAGGTTAATGTACCAATCCCCAAGAAGCGCAAGCTTGGACCAAAAACCATTGATTGTGTTTTTCTGGGCTATGCTTTTCATAGCATTGGTTATAGATTCTTGATAGTAAAATCTGAAGTACCTGACATTCATGTCGGTACAATCATGGAGTCGACTGATGCGACTTTCTTTGAGGATATCTTTCCAATGAAGGATAAACCTTACTCAAATCCGGAGATACCTAGTTCATCTAATCAGGAATTTGCTATATTCTCTGAACCTACCATTCCGATTGAACACTCTGAAAGTCCTAAGGAGGATGATAATGAAATTCCTAAAAGGAGCAAGAGACAAAGGACTGCAAAGTCTTTTGGTGATGATTTCATTGTGTACCTTGTGGATGACACTCCCACTTCCATTTCAGAAGCTTATGCATCTCCTGATGCTGACTACTGGAAGGAAGCTGTTCATAGTGAGATGAATTCCATCTTAGCTAATGAAACATGGGAGATCACTGATCGTCCTTATGGGTGCAAACCTGTAGGATGTAAATGGGTGTTCAAGAAGAAACTAAGACCTGATGGTACTATTGAGAAGTACAAGGCAAGGCTTGTGGCCAACGGTTATACCCAAAAGGAAGGTGAAGACTTCTTTGACACTTACTCACCTGTAGCAAGGTTGACCACCATTCGAGTACTACTTTCTCTGGCTGCCTCACACGGTCTTCTCGTTCATCAAATGGACGTTAAGACAGCTTTCCTAAATGGAGAGTTGGATGAGGAAATTTATATGGATCAACCAGATGGTTTTGTAGTAAATGGTCAAGAAAGAAAAGTGTGCAAGCTACTGAAGTCTTTATATGGTCTTAAACAAGCACCTAAGCAGTGGCATGAAAAATTTGATAAAACCTTAACCGCTGCAGGCTTTGTTGTAAACGAAGCTGACAAGTGCGTATACTATCGCCATGGTGGGGGTGAGGGAGTCATCCTTTGTTTGTATGTTGATGACATACTGATTTTCGGAACCAACCTTAATGCAATTAAGGAGGTCAAAGATTTCTTATCTCGTTCCTTTGAGATGAAGGATCTGGGAGTAGCTGATGTCATCCTGAACATCAAGCTATTGAGAGATGATGATGGTGGGATTACATTGCTTCAGTCCCACTATGTGGAAAAGATCTTGAGTCGTTTCGGGTATAGCGACGTCAATTTTTCTCCTACACCGTATGATCCTAGTGTGTTGCTTCGAAAGAATCGAGGAAATGCTAGAGACCAACTAAGATACTCTCAAATCATTGGCTCGCTTATGTATTTAGATAGTGCCACGAGACCTGACATCGCCTTTGCTGTAAGCAAACTCAGTCGATTTGTCTCAAATCCAGGAGATGATCACTGGCATGCTCTTGAAAGAGTTATGCGATATCTAAAAGGTACTGCGAGCTATGGCATACACTATACCGGGTATCCGAGGGTACTAGAGGGTTATAGTGGTTCAAATTGGATATCTGATGCTGATGAGATAAAGGCCACGAGTGGATATGTTTTCACACTTGGTGGTGGCGCTGTTTCTTGGAAGTCTTGCAAGCAGACCATCTTAACGAGGTCAACTATGGAAGCAGAACTCACAGAACTAGACACGGCCACTGTTGAAGCAGAGTGGCTTCATGAACTCTTGATGGACTTACCTGTGGTTGAAAAACCTATACCCGCAATTCCAATGAACTGTGATAATCAAACTGTGATTATTAAGGTGAACAGTTCTAAGGATAATATGAAGTCCTCAAGACATGTGAAGAGGAGACTGAAATCTGTCAGGAAAATGAGAAACTCCGGAGTTATTGCATTGGATTATATCCAAACATCTAAAAACTTGGCAGATCCCTTCACAAAGGGTCTATCACGCAACGTGATAGAAAATGCATCAAAGGAGATGGGTATGAGACCCACAATTTGAGCTTTCCATAGTGGTAAACCATTCTATGTGATCGGAGATCCCGTGAATTAGAATTGGGAAACAAGCTGTTGGTTAGCTGAGAGGAAAGTATCCCTACTTTAATAAACATCACTCCATAAATATGCAATACTTTCCTATTCTGCATGGCAGGTTGATTTATTATCTTAATGTGTTCTAAGTGGCTTATCCTAAGCAAAGATGTTGTCCTGCAGAACATCTTTTGAAGAACACACCTATATGAGTCTGACTGTTAAAACGTCGCAGTCTATGAGAGTGGGGTGCTCTCTAATAAACTCATGAAAGGTCATGGAGTATGACGTATAAGCTCCACCCGCGGGGAAGTCCCACGGTAGCCCAGTATCGGTCAAGACTTCGTGTGAAGCTAGATTGCAGCAAACTTGCAGTTCAAGGCATAGTCCACTGTACAAGTTGCAACCTAGTGTAGCATAGAATTCTAGGTGGAAGTTCAACTTAACAGTCTCCACTATAGTACCGGTATATAAACAGTGTTTTGGAACCAAAGGCAGATTACATGTGCCTCTGGGATCTGGTGGGGGATTGTTGGAATTTTGGCCCAAAATGTCTAGCCCATTTTCTATTTAAATAATTCCTGAAAATCCTAGAGGCCCATGTGGCCCATTCATGCAAGACAAGAGGTGGGACAAATGTTTAGTCCCACATTGCTAGTTGAGTGGAAGTTGGACCAGCTTATAAGGTGAGCTCTTCTACCACTTGGTAAAAGGATGAGAAGGAGAAGGAGAGAGTTCCACACGCGCGCTCCTCCTCCTCCTCGCTCGCCTCGCCACGCCACGCCTCGCCTCGCCTCGTCACGACACGACGCGCGCGTGTGCCGCGGGTTGCGGGAATCTCGCCGAGCCGAGCTTTATTTTGCCACGCATGATTTGAATGGACGTTTAATACGAAGGTGAAACGTTTGCTTTGAATGGACGTTTAATACGAGTTAAATGCGCCTGTTCGTTTCATCTTCTGCACCGTCTGCCTTCTCCTCTGCGCCTATAAGAGAGAGAGGTCGCGCCTCCTCTCAGTTGCGCTGTTACACATCCCTACACTCGAGTTCCAGAGCACTGCGCTACTTTCATCTTCCCCATCCCGTCTTGAGGCATGCACTGCGAGCCGGGACAGTAGGCCTCCGAGACCCCGCTGCTTCGAGTCCTGTACGGGAGAAGGGCGATAAGGTTTTTGGGGAGCGCTATCAGCGCGACTACTGGCTTCGTCACGGACTCCCTCACAGATAGCGACGTCTTCCCCGACGAGGACTTCTTCCCCGACATCAGCACCCTCTTCCTCGACGACATGGCCAATGACGGTTCCAACACCGGCGGTTCTACTTCTGCTACTGCCGTGTACATCTTCTGTCTCAATCTTGTTCTGATTCTATCCAGAGTTTTATGCCTTGCAGTTTGTTTGGCTATATGCCTTATTTTGTATTCGCTATTAAACATGATTAGTATATTACCTATTATTCTAGTCATGTTTTATCTAGCGTTTATTATGGATAATTCGCTTAGTAAATTGCTCTATTTCTCAACAATCCAAAAACCTTATTTCAGGCAATTTGCCCCAAGTGGCTTTGTTGCTTCTATGAAGCCACCTGTGTTTGAAGGTGTGAATTACAAACGGTGGCGTGCGAGAGCAGTGCTCTGGTTTCAGACCATGAGCTGCTATAACGCCATCTATGGCGCACCTGAGGGGGAACTTAATCCCGCTCAGGAAGAGGCGTTCCAAAAACTTGATACTACTTTCAAGGCTGCCTTGATCAGCATCCTTGGCGACAATATTGTCGATTCATATCTGTCATTTAGCAATCGCAAAGATATGTGGGATGCGCTCGAGAGAAAATTTGGAGTCTCTGATGCTGGCAGTGAACTGTATGTCATGGAACAATTCTATGACTATAAGATGATTGATGACCGCTCCATTGTGGAGCAGGCTCATGAGATACAGTCACTTGCCAGGGAGCTTGAGCACTTCACTTGTGTGTTACCGGACAAGTTTGTTGCCGGAGGCATCATTGCCAAACTTCCCCAGTCATGGAGGAATTTTGCTACTTCTCTGAAGCACAAGAGACAAGAGTTCTCCGTGACGGATCTCATTGGGACTCTTGATGTGGAAGAGAAGGCGAGAGCAAAAGACACACGTGCTCGAGGTACCGAGGGAGGTTCTAATGCCAACCTGGTACAGAAAAGGAACTTCCAGCCTCACAAGTTCAAGAACAAAGGAAAGTTTGATGACAAAGGAAAGTTCGATGGAAAGAACAAGGCCTCACAGTCCACCAGCTTCAAGAAGAAGACTGATAAGAGGAAAGGTGCTTGTCATGTGTGCGGTGATCCTAATCATTGGGCTCCTGCTTGTCCCAACCGCTTTGACAAACGCCAACATGGGAAGAGCAGCAAGACTGCTAATGTTGTCATGGGCGACGTTGAGATGAAAGATGTTGGGTATGGTATATTACCTACTGTTCTTTCATTATGTCATTCTCCTGATTGGTGGATTGACACGGGCGCTAATGTACATGTATGTTCTGATATTTCCATGTTTTCTTCATATCAGGTCAAAGGGACTCAAACCGTGCTGATGGGGAACGGCTCGCATGCTTCTGTTCATGGTGTTGGTACGGTCGATCTGAAGTTCACTTCGGGAAAGACTGTGCGCCTGAAGAACGTGCATCATGTTCCCTCAATAAATAAAAATCTTGTTAGCGGATCTCTTCTGTGTCGAGATGGCTACAAGATTGTTTTCGAGTCCAATAAATTTGTAATTTCGAAGTATGGAACTTTTATTGGTAAAGGCTATGAATGCGGAGGCTTGTTCCGCTTATCTCTGTCAGACATTTGTAATAAAGTTGTTAATCATATTTACACAAATTTTGAATCAAATGTCTGGCACTCTCGTCTTTGTCATATTAATTTTGGTTGTATGACGCGGCTAGCCAAAATGAATTTAATCCCTGATTTCTCAACTGTTAAGGGATCTAAGTGCCAAGTCTGCGTGCAAGCTAAACAACCTCGCAAGTCACATACGACTGCAGAAGTGAGAAATTTAACACCACTAGAGCTCATACATTCTGATCTTTGTGAGATGAATGGTGTGTTAACAAAAGGTGGAAAGAAATACTTCATGACTTTGATCGATGACTCTACGAGATATTGTCATGTGTATCTTCTAAAATCAAAAGATGAGGCTTTGAGTTTCTTCAAAATCTATAAAGCTGAGGCAGAAAATCAACTTGATCGAAAGATCAAGAGGCTTAGGTCTGATCGTGGTGGAGAGTATTTTTCCAACGAGTTTGATTTCTTTTATGCGGAACATGGAATAATTCATGAGAGGACGCCTCCCTACTCACCCCAGTCAAATGGAGTAGCCGAAAGAAAGAACCGTACTCTAACAGATTTGGTTAACGCCATGTTAGACACATCGGGTCTTTCTAAGGAATGGTGGGGGGAGGCATTATTGACCGCGTGTCATGTCCTAAACCGAGTTCCCACAAAGAACAAAGAAATTACTCCATTCGAAGAATGGGAGAAGAAAAGACTAAAACTCTCTTACTTACGTACTTGGGGTTGTTTGGCAAAGGTTAATGTACCAATCCCCAAGAAGCGCAAGCTTGGACCAAAAACCATTGATTGTGTTTTTCTGGGCTATGCTTTTCATAGCATTGGTTATAGATTCTTGATAGTAAAATCTGAAGTACCTGACATTCATGTCGGTACAATCATGAAGTCGACTGATGCGACTTTCTTTGAGGATATCTTTCCAATGAAGGATAAACCTTACTCAAATCCGGAGATACCTAGTTCATCTAATCAGGAATTTGCTATATTCTCTGAACCTACCATTCCGATTGAACACTCTGAAAGTCCTAAGGAGGATGATAATGAAATTCCTAAAAGGAGCAAGAGACAAAGGACTGCAAAGTCTTTTGGTGATGATTTCATTGTGTACCTTGTGGATGACACTCCCACTTCCATTTCAGAAGCTTATGCATCTCCTGATGCTGACTACTGGAAGGAAGCTGTTCATAGTGAGATGAATTCCATCTTAGCTAATGAAACATGGGAGATCACTGATCGTCCTTATGGGTGCAAACCTGTAGGATGTAAATGGGTGTTCAAGAAGAAACTAAGACCTGATGGTACTATTGAGAAGTACAAGGCAAGGCTTGTGGCCAAGGGTTATACCCAAAAGGAAGGTGAAGACTTCTTTGACACTTACTCACCTGTAGCAAGGTTGACCACCATTCGAGTACTACTTTCTCTGGCTGCCTCACACGGTCTTCTCGTTCATCAAATGGACGTTAAGACAGCTTTCCTAAATGGAGAGTTGGATGAGGAAATTTATATGGATCAACCAGATGGTTTTGTAGTAAATGGTCAAGAAAGAAAAGTGTGCAAGCTACTGAAGTCTTTATATGGTCTTAAACAAGCACCTAAGTAGTGGCACGAAAAATTTGATAAAACCTTAACCGCTGCAGGCTTTGTTGTAAACGAAGCTGAAAAGTGCGTATACTATCGCCATAGTGGGGGTGAGGGAGTCATCCTTTGTTTGTATGTTGATGACATACTGATTTTCGGAACCAACCTTAATGCAATTAAGGAGGTCAAAGATTTCTTATCTCGTTCCTTTGAGATGAAGGATCTGGGAGTAGCTGATGTCATCCTGAACATCAAGCTATTGAGAGATGATGATGGTGGGATTACATTGCTTCAGTCCCACTATGTGGAAAAGATCTTGAGTCGTTTCGGGTATAGCGACGTCAATTTTTCTCCTACACCGTATGATCCTAGTGTGTTGCTTCGAAAGAATCGAGGAAATGCTAGAGACCAACTAAGATACTCTCAAATCATTGGCTCGCTTATGTATTTAGCTAGTGCCACGAGACCTGACATCGCCTTTGCTGTAAGCAAACTCAGTCGATTTGTCTCAAATCCAGGGGATGATCACTGGCATGCTCTTGAAAGAGTTATGCGATATCTAAAAGGTACTGCAAGCTATGGCATACACTATACCGGGTATCCGAGGGTACTAGAGGGTTATAGTTATTCAAATTGGATATCTGATGCTGATGAGATAAAGGCCACGAGTGGATATGTTTTCACACTTGGTGGTGGCGCTGTTTCTTGGAAGTCTTGCAAGCAGACCATCTTAACGAGGTCAACTATGGAAGCAGAACTCACAGCACTAGACACGGCCACTGTTGAAGCAGAGTGGCTTCGTGAACTCTTGATGGACTTACCTGTGGTTGAAAAACCTATACCCGCAATTCCAATGAACTGTGATAATCAAACTGTGATTATTAAGGTGAACAGTTCTAAGGATAATATGAAGTCCTCAAGACATGTGAAGAGGAGACTGAAATCTGTCAGGAAAATGAGAAACTCCGGAGTTATTGCATTGGATTATATCCAAACATCTAAAAACTTGGCAGATCCCTTCACAAAGGGTCTATCACGCAACGTGATAGAAAATGCATCAAAGGAGATGGGTATGAGACCCACAATTTGAGCTTTCCATAGTGGTAAACCATTCTATGTGATCGGAGATCCCGTGAATTAGAATTGGGAAACAAGCTGTTGGTTAGCTGAGAGGAAAGTATCCCTACTTTAATAAACACCACTCCATAAAGATGCAATACTTTCCTATTCTGCATGGCAGGTTGATTTATTATCTTAATGTGTTCTAAGTGGCTTATCCTAAGCAAAGATGTTGTCCTGCAGAACATCTTTTGAAGAACACACCTATATGAGTCTGACTGTTAAAACGTCGCAGTCTATGAAAGTGGGGTGCTCTCTAATAAACTCATGAAAGGTCATGGAGTATGACGTATAAGATCCACCCGCGGGGAAGTCCCACGGTAGCCCAGTATCGGTCAAGACTTCGTGTGAAGCTAGATTGCAGCAAACTTGCAGTTCAAGGCATAGTCCACTGTACAAGTTGCAACCTAGTGTAGCATAGAATTCTAGGTGGAAGTTCAACTTAACAGTCTCCACTATAGTACCGGTATATAAACAGTGTTTTGGAACCAAAGGCAGATTACATGTGCCTCTGGGATCTGGTGGGGGATTGTTGGAATTTTGGCCCAAAATGTCTAGCCCATTTTCTATTTAAATAATTCCTGAAAATCCTAGAGGCCCATGTGGCCCATTCATGCAAGACAAGAGGTGGGACAAATGTTTAGTCCCACATTGCTAGTTGAGTGGAAGTTGGACCAGCTTATAAGGTGAGCTCTTCTACCACTTGGTAAAAGGATGAGAAGGAGAAGGAGAGAGTTCCACACGCGCGCTCCTCCTCCTCCTCGCTCGCCTCGCCACGCCACGCCTCGCCTCGTCTCGCCTCGTCACGACACGACACGACGCGCGCGCGTGCCGCGGGTTGCGGGAATCTCGCCGAGCCGAGCTTTATTTTGCCACGCATGATTTGAATGGACGTTTAATACGAAGGTGAAACGTTTGCTTTGAATGGACGTTTAATACGAGTTAAATGCGCCTGTTCGTTTCATCTTCTGCACCGTCTGCCTTCTCCTCTGCGCCTATAAGAGAGAGAGGTCGCGCCTCCTCTCAGTTGCGCTGTTACACATCCCTACACTCGAGTTCCAGAGCACTGCGCTACTTTCATCTTCCCCATCCCGTCTTGCGGCGTGCACCGCGAGCCGGGACAGTAGGCCTCCGAGACCCCGCTGCTTCGAGTCCTGTACGGGAGAAGGGCGATAAGGTTTTTGGGGAGCGCTATCAGCGCGAATACTGGCTTCGTCACGGACTCCCTCACAGATAGCGACGTCTTCCCCGACGAGGACTTCTTCCCCGACATCAGCACCCTCTTCCTCGACGACATGGCCAATGACGGTTCCAACGCCGGCGGTTCTACTTCTGCTACTGCCGTGTACATCTTCTGTCTCAATCTTGTTCTGATTCTATCCAGAGTTTTATGCCTTGCAGTTTGTTTGGCTATATGCCTTATTTTGTATTCGCTATTAAACATGATTAGTATATTACCTATTATTCTAGTCATGTTTTATCTAGCGTTTATTATGGATAATTCGCTTGGTAAATTGCTCTATTTCTCAACAAGATTTACTACTTCCTCCGTCTACGTCTATTTTGAGACAGAGGGAACTCTTATTATCTAGAGAGGCTAAACAGGAGATTGAGTGGCTTTAGGGTTTCTACCAGGGGTTTTAACCGAGCGCAATGACAAATCAGACAGCTGAGGTCATATGGTGGAAGAGATCATACGGTCGAGAGTTTGAAATCGCTGAGAAGAGATCGAATAGTTGCACCGTTTATCTTTTTAGATGTCAGAAAATAGCAACACAAAAGGTAGTGTTGTACAAGAAGAGGCGTAAAAAGAAATTATCTTCAGTATACCAGGGTACCCTGCAGTATGCACGATGAAAAGCATCAACGACCCCGTCAAAAAAATGGGGGAACTAAATCCTCTAACGTTGAGAAGCAAAGTCACCATTAGGCGTACAAGCAGTCACCATTAGGCGTACAAGCAGTGCGGGCTTGCGGACAGTTATTTGGCTAAGCTCAAACGTATACACAGTATAAATTGAAGATCGGTTTCAATCACGGCATGCAGTATAGTTTGTACTAATCGTCTTGTTTTGCGGGCTTTAGCGGGCCCCGCGTCTGCAACCCTAGTCACCATGTTACAGTGTTAGTATAGTATAAATTGAAGAATGAAAATTATGGGCTATTAGGAAGTTATTTAACGTAGGTAATTGTAATTACTGTACACATAAAAAATTAAAATTAGTTTTATTACACCATAAATTTGTTTGTACTGCCTCTGTCCGCAAAAGAGTGGACATTTGTGTTTTTTTAGACAAATTAGCGATTTTGCAAAAAAAAACCTTGCTCCATCATTTAAGCTACCAGCCAGACAACAGCAGCTCCTCGATTCGCGTATGCATGGTACCGTGGCCAATTCCAGCTGCCGAGCCGGCCTTTGGTGTTTGTGCTGGGCTGAAATCGAGGCGTCCACCAGGGCCTAACCACAAAATGACAGCAAGCTGAACGCAGACATACGCTCTTTTCCGGAAAAGCGACGAAGCCTATACGGAATCGCTCTGCTTACGATGTCCTGTGTACGAACTCTGTACGACACCAGGATCGAACGGGGACAATTGCATGCATGCACGGGGTCCAACGGAAATGGACGAGATCAGACCGTAGTGTTGCCGCGTCGTACGGCCGTCATATAAAAATGATCGATGTGTAGCAGAGTACGGTCTTTTACAGTCTTTACGGTCGGAGGGAGTATATACTAACGGTAGATGTATACCTTAGATTTGTTTTTAAAAAATTAATTTAAACCATTTTCTGCTCTAATCACATGGATTGGAAGAAGCAAAGTTAGGCTACTGTAGCTTCTTTAACTTTGCTTCTCAATGTTAAGAGGATCTGGTTCCAGAAATGAGAGCCTTTTCGTATCCAAGACAGCTGATATGGCAGGTATCCATCATAATAGTTAACGGACACTAAATCAAGCTTCGCGTGCAAAATACCAAAGGAATTGACAGGCCAGGAGAATGTTTCTCTGTACTGTACATAATACATCAGCAAGCATGCACAGCATTTTATATACGCCAACTGAAGAGAACAGCACAAAAAATGGTATTCTACTACTACACTTGCAGATCATGTCTCGATGAACGGAATTCTTCGCTGTATCTGGATGGGAAGGAACTAGTGGAAAGAACAATGACATGGCCAGATGAAGACAGAACCTCTCTTAGCTCTAACATGTACAGCTGGGCATGCCGACAGAAACGATATATTAACAGGTCCTAACCAACACCAATACCACTAACTAATAAGCAAAGACATCAGATCACTAAAAGCAACTACAATAAATTAGGACCAAAAAAGAGTGGTGCCAACTTTGAGTTATTGGAAAATCCTAAGCATTAAAGAGGAATGGGAGTACATAAATCAAGGAGAGCAACAAAGGATGACAGTTCAGTCTTATTTGCATATGCACAAATAATAACTGCAGGAAACAACAATAAGAAGGGAATGCGAAGAACTGCAAGTCTAGAAAGTACCAAGAGAAATAACATCACAATGAAAAGTAGTAAAGAGGGAAGGGAAATGAAACTGAATATTAAAAAACCAATTTAAAATATCTCATTGTCAATGACTTGATACGGAAGAAATATAAACATCCAAGAAAGAGATAGATGTTTAGCATGGATAGAAAATATTTCTGCACAATTACTGCATGCAGCAGATAGTCTAATTTGATCTGCAGGCACCATGCTACAGTATGTTCTGATAATTGATGAAATTCTATGCATAGAACCACACACCACACAAAACTCAGAGGAGACTCTTACCACCTATAGGTTCTGATGCGAATTGTCATGATTAGATCTCCATTTCTTTCTTCCAATACGGCAGCAATGGACTTGTTAGCAAGACTCTGTATATCTCTAGATGCAAATTTATTCGACAATTAGTGACAAGGAGGCACAAGACAGAAAATCAGTAACAGTATCCAACGAGAACAAGAACCCAACAAACTGCATGGAAAACATTACTCACCATTTACAACAGCAAGAACCCAATGACAGGCTGGCACAAACCACCAAACAAACGGACCGCAAATCTGGCTGAACAAAAGGAAAACACAAGTCAGAAACTGCCAGAAAACCAACCTAGATGACCTCTGCCCACCCACCTCCAGACCACTGAACTGCACAAAACCCCACTGCTGGCAACAGCCAAAACGAGACGCAGCCATCATCTCCCACCTAAATACCCGGAGCCGCAGCAGTCCTTGGCACTGGCGCCCACTGAAACGCCCGGAGCAGCAGCAGTACCCAGCTCCCCGCCGCCACCGCAGTACCTAAATGCCTGGAGCCATAGCAGTCCCTACCACCAGCAATAACCCATGCACCAGCAACAACATGAAACAGCACCACCAGCTGCTTCGAAAACCGACAACCAGATGGGGCTGGGCGTGCCCGCAGCTAGACCCCCTTGAATTTGGAGGGGATGGTCCTATGAGCATATCAGAGATCTTTTGTTTAAGAAATTCTTACAAAAAACTGCAACCAAACATTTATTCTGAGTCTGATACAACCTCCTGTGTTTACATTAGTGACATGCTAATTTTAAAGAAGATAAAGCCTTGCATTTGGTGGAAGTCTCTCACCGAGACAAACCCTAACAGTATCAAGGGCGGCGCACCGCAGCCCTGGCTTTATCTTCTCCGGATTCTGCAGATCAATTAGTCTTTCACTTGTATCTACGGTCACGGTATCTATCGCAGGCGCATTTTCCACGACATGCAAAAGGAATTCAATTTGACCGTTTGCTGCTCTGAATCCTGTAAGGAGCACATTCTTCAGATTTCGATATTTGTATTCACAAGCTGGAATGTCTAGTCTCGAAGGTCCACTCTTTGCAAACCACAATGTATAAGTGCCATCAAGCTGCAAAATAAGAAAATAACATTAAGATTAGTAATACGACATCAGCCACTTGTTGTAAACTTCAGAGAAATTAAGCCCTGAAAATTGTAAGGAATAATCAGTGTATCCAAACAAGTAGCTCTGAAAAAGACACTAAGCACTAAGCATCCTGGACTTTCTAAGCATCCTGGACTTTCTAGTAATCAAATTCAATAGATGGTCACTGAAGTAGAATCCTTGACAAAAACTTAAGAGCTCATTGTTACAGACAAATTGAAAATACTCACATGTACTTCCAGATTTTGAATAAACGGAGCAACCCTCAAAAGAGAAACTAAGTATGGAATCTTGTCTTCATCTTCCTCACACATCATCAACACTATCTGTACATGCCTGAGCTGAGAAAAGACCTGATGGCTATCTAACAACCATGTAGTCTGAAAGACAAGAGAGCAATTTGAGGTCACTGCAATGATAAAATACTGTTACAGATCTGAAATTTCTTCCAACAATAAACATACCTCTACTCGTTGGAGTGCGAACTCCAATGTCAGGTTTTGTACACCTGGAAGCCCATTGAGAAGTGCAGCCGTACCATGCTGAAAAGTTGAACCGTGGAAAATAACTTCTGCATTTTCCAGCTTTAAAGAATGGTGGAGGGCAATAGGTATGCAGTCTCCTCTATACATAAAGGTCGAGAGCTTGGCAGCATGAAAATCTATCTTGGTTATGTTGTAGCAGTGCTTAACTCGGAAGTACTGAAGCTGGGACAATGGTCGACCAAACTTGAGTTCATCCTTCAGTTGGCATCTGACTATACTCAGCCACTCGAGATTTTCGCAACTGCACAAGATAGTGTCGAGATCCTGCCTTGTGGTGTTCAGTAAATGGAGATCAAGCTTTCTTAGGTTTGGGAAACCTATGAACTGGGAAGGAGGTGGTTTGAAAGATACAAAGCTGATTTGAAGACACTCTAGGCAGGATACACTTTCCTTGTCAAAAAATTGAAATGGGAATCTATAATGATCCCCATGCTTGAGAAAATCAGACGGTGGTGCCAAATCAAAAGCTAGATTCTTTGTTTTTGACGAGATAGCAAATCTAATCCAGTTATTAAGATGGTAGGCAAGTTTGCTTTGAAATATAAATTTTATTTCAAGATGGTCAATGACCTTGCCATGGTGCTTCTGCAAAACCGCATTAACATGGTCGATGAACACCTGTGCATGTTGCTTTTCCCCATGCTTACCTACATCATGCTTTCCATTGAAACTCAGTCTGGGGCAAGCTGTCCACGTGGATCTCCACTCACTCGACAAAACGCTGGACCGCACAGCCTCTTTTGCAGGTAATTTTGATAAAATCGTGCACAGCACATCCTTGGGTAAAGGAGAAGAGAACATGCGTGTCACTTTAAGAAAAACTATGAACATATGTTTTAGTTAAAAGGAAACAATTTATCCTGAAAGCTAATTGAGGAACATACCTCCGGAAGGTCTTCAAGTTTCAAAAGCGGCCTGCCCTTGTCATTTATGGATCTTCTACGTTTTACATGGACGTGATGCTTCTCTTCCGTTGATGTTGTTGGTGGTGGTGTGCTTGTACTTGACAGATAGTTGCCCATTCAGTGCTGACAGAGGACATACAATGTGAGATCAGAAAAACAAGACTATAGTGTCCTTTTTGTCATGACTAATCTTGTATATTACTAAACATGAGAATCCAACGACTGCTTTTGCTGCTATGTGGTTAAGCAACGTCATCATTATTGATTTTTTTCTATTCCATCATGAAGCTCCTGGTTTTATTAAGAGTCGCTCAGGCCTTCCGTTTTCCATCGATCACACAATTAGGAAGTGTCTCCATCCGTCGCTTTCCCATCCCTCTCCTCCTATTACTATCAGAAGCCAATGCGGGCATGCTCCTCCTAATGGATTAGGGTGTTCATTTTCTTAATCTACCATTTCTTAATCCATGATAAGAATCAACTGTTGGCTTATGCTAAGAACCTGTCCGTCACCATCTCTGATTTATGGTGTCAATTTTTGTAATCATACAAAGTACAAATGAGTGTCTCCATCAATTCTAGAGGGACTATATATGCATAATGGTCAGCCTTTCCTTATCTTACTCTTCACATTCGTACAATACTTGCATCTTTATTTAATATGTGGTTATTCTCTGTTCTTCCTACCCAGTAGTACTTGATTTCATTCTTTCAGAGTCCAGAGATCTTCTGAACTCAACTGACCAGCAACGTCTATCAATCGGCCCTGCAAGTGCCGTCAGCAACGGGTTCTCTTTATTTCCCCCAATCCCCCCTTCTGTCACTGGGAAATTCATGTTTCTCTAACTATTTCTTCTCTACTGATGGCATACATCTGCAGAGAAGACCTTAATACTGAACATGCAATTTGATTTTGACTTTGTTGCTTATGCATGCTACATACAGGATAGCGCTTTGGCAGGGGTAGCAATCCAACATGGATGTGCTTCCACTTGGGGGAAACAAGTCGTGTTTTCTTAACAAGTGTCATATTATGTTGTACTATAGCTTTTTTATTCAAACTTTGCAACATTGACAGACAGGTGCTTGATGAAATGTCTCAACCATTTAAAGAATCAAAGAGATTTCAGGTAAGGATCTTTACTCCGCCGTTTTATCTCATTTGAGCAGGCTACTGCGTCATATAGAATATCATTGTTGGTTTTTTTAGCTTCTTAATGTGTGTCCTACTGTGATGAGTATATCTTCAGCTTCAGTTCAGTGGTGGCCCAGAAACTTCCAGAAGCCTGGGCGAACGAGCTTAAGATGTCAAATTTTCAGAAAAATCACTACAGAAATCTATAAACGCAAGCTTTGCGCCATCGGGAAGCCCGGGCTGGAGGGGCGCTAGGTCCGCACATGCTTCAGTTTATATGTACCCAAGATGAGCAGCCAGAGCGGAGGCATCTGGGTCTGTACATCATTCCTTTTATACGAAATCTGAGGCATTTCACCCTTTTCTGTGTGATACTTGGCCATCAATAGGTTTTCTCTTGAAGCATGATACTCGGATATAGTTAGTATGTATCTCATACTCCGTAGCAAGTACTTCCCTCTGTTTCTAAATAGATGGCAAGTCAATTTTGCTTGACAAAACATCTTATATTTACGATAGGAGGGAGTAAGAAATTATCCAAACTACTCGTGTGAGTAACTAGATAGTTCGATCTGCCATGATGATAGCATAACTGGCTAATTTTTATGGCAATTTCGGACGCAGGAAGATGCTAACATCGTAGTACATGCTATGAGATTGGAGTAGCTAATACCCCCTCCGTTCCATAAAACTTGACTCATATTTTTCCAGATTCGTATTTATCTAGCGTGTTTTAGTAGTAGATACATACAAGATCTATAGAACGGAGGGAGTAGTACCTTCCTGTATCCGATTCGAATATATATTAAAAAAACCTATGCCTGCAACTACCATCATTATCGTTTTCTTCCGCAGGTAAAAATCGCATCTTTAGTCGGTCGGCGGTAATCACACGCACAGGTACTAGGGGGTAAGCACAACACTCGTAGTAAATGAAGCAGAGGAATTGGAGGCAAACCTGTGGAGGCTCCGGCGGCTCCTCTTGTTCCTGGCCGGTCGAGACGACTGATTGAGAGATCTAGGGCGACGGACGGACGAATCTATCTAGGGTTTAATTTGGGATTGTGCGCGTGCGTACGGTGGGCAGTGGAGAGGAGAGGTCAGCACGCCGCCCTAGGAACGAGAACTACCGACGGGAGTCAAAGCGACGGGCGAGCGACAACGGAGGCGGGAGTGGCGCAGGGGAGGGACGGCGCACAGGTCGAAGGTGTGGATGCGGGAAAGAAGGAACAGTGAGGGGATACCCTGCCTCTTGTACAGAACAGCGCGTGTCGGTGTGACGCCGATTCCGTTATGAAATCGTTTGAAGTTGACCTTCTCCGAGTAAGTTTTGGACAGTGGCTTGTGTTTTGGGCCTTCCCACTAAGGCCCAGTTCTTTTGGCGGCTTCTCCGAGAAGCCGCCCTATCCCAGCTTTTTAGGGAAGCCGGTTTAAAAAAAATATAAGGCTTCCAAAATGGTTAAGTCGAAACTAACTTGGAAGCCTCACAAAATTTTGGAACCAGCTTTTCCAGGAAGCTAGGGGTAGGGCGGCTTCTCCGAGAAGCCGCCAAAAGAACTTGGCCAGGGCGGCATGTACAATTGTCAAGCCGTATGTAGCATGTGCCATGTAGAAATTTTAATAATATGGAGAAGAGGAGAGAAAATTGCAGAAAGCTATTATAATTCGGGCTGTCAAAATGAGTCAGTACCAACAATCTTAATTTTTGTTTGTCGGTACCAATTTTGAGTCACAGCATTGCAAATTACACTAATTTTCATCTGACAGCATTTTAACATGTTTTCTGACAAGTGGGACCCATCTAATAGAGCGGACTAGTCAACAAAAATTGTCACGGTGGAGGATGAGCTGAGCTAGATGTTGGGCCCACTTGTCTGACCGTGTCACTCCTCTCCACCCAGGCAGCGGTTGCCGGCCGGTACTGTTCATCCCCTTCTTCCTCGCCCCCGATCCGGCCAACTCATCGCGCAAATCGCCCACTTGTCTGACCGCGTCACTCCTCTCCACCCAGGCAGCGGTTGCCGACTGGTATTGTTCATCCCCTTCTTCCTCGTCCCCGATCCGGCCAACTCATCGTGCAAATCAGGCCACCCCCCCCTTTGTTCTCCAGGAAGCAGTTGTTCCTCCTCTGATCGAGTGAGCTGCCGCAGCAGTCCTTGTCTGACCGAGCTAGCAGTAGCAGGCAGCCACAGGGGAGGTCGCGCCAGAGCTGTACACCCAGGATGGCACCGTGGACATGAAGGGCAACCCAGCCCTCAAGGAGAACACCGACAACTGGCGAGCCTGCCCCTACATCCTTGGTACACACACACACCCAGCGAGCGCCGCCTGCTTCAACACGAGCCGGCGCACCCTCTCCTCGGACGACAAGGCCGGCGGCGACAACAACGGGGCGTCGTCCACGATCGGCGGCACTGGCCGCGTGATGACGCTCCATGGCACGTCCGTCTCGAGGCAGCCAGCGGGGTTGGACGAGCTGGCGGCGCGTGCTACCATCGAGTGCGGGCGCGGCCCGTGCACACCGACGCCAGAGCCGGCAGCGGCTCGCCTCTTGTCGCTGCATGGTAGGAAGACCAGCGCACGCCTCGGCAAGTCAGACAAGTGGGCCCAACATCCACCTCAGCTCATCCTCCACCGTGGTAATTTTTGTTGACTAGTCCGCTCTGTTAGATGGGTCCCACTTGTCAGGAAACATGTTAAAATACTATCAGATGAAAATTAGTGTAATTTGCAACGCTGTGACTCAAAATTGTACTGACAAACAAAAATTAAGAATGTTGGTACTGACTCGTTTTGACAGCCCAAATTGTGATAGTTTTCTGCAATTTTCTCAGGAGAGGAAGAAACAAAAACAAACGAGTCTGTCTGTTGAATTACCAACGATCTGGTCCCGTGTAAATCAGGTCTTACAGATAGCCTCTTTCCCGTTGTATGCAGGAGTCGTTACCGGGTCATGAGAAATCCCATGGGTCCATGCGTGCATGCGAACTTGCAGTTTTGCTCAACAGACACCTTTGCAGACAAGCCCATTGTATGATGCTATCTACAGGTAATGTGGAGGAGCACTATAGACAGTCACCGTCTAAACTATTGCTCATGCCCTAATCCAAAATCTATCTTTTATAAAAAAAAATCTATCTTGCCTTTTTTTAGCTAATTACACTGGTGGTCTTTAACTTGCTCAGATCTCGTGGTACATAAATTTGTACCGAGAGAGCAAACTAGTCCAAACTAACTCTGAAGCTGACACATAGCATTGTAGTGTTTGCAAAAACACCCTATATATCTTTCTTGAGCACATATAAGTGGTGTTGCCTTAAGGTTAGGTACCACGTGTCAGTAGCAAAAAAAGAATTAAAAAATAACACATGGGATTCGAACACATGACATTGTCGTGGTGTAGAACACAATAGTACCATCGGGAATGGCTTTAGAGGGTGATGAGGTTTAATCTCGTCAATGCCCATTGTTATGAGCTTGGGTTTTGGAGAAGATGGGGATGCTGGAGATCACGAAACGGTTAGCAAACAAGCAACACGGGGATACGAGGTTTACCCAGGTTCAGACTCCCGGAGGGAAAACCCTACTCCTGCTTGTCTGCTCTTGATTACGGCAAAACCGGTGATTACAGGGGTGCGCAGATGCAATCTGGCGTGAAGGTGTCTATGCGAAAGTATGAGGTGAGAGATCTAGGTCGTGCCCTCCTAGCCTTTATATAGATTTAGGCAGGTCCCAGACACAGACCTAGTCGATTACAGGTTTTAGGGTTTACCCTTTGAATTTTCTATCTACTCTAGTCTTGCTCTCCAAGGATCCGAAGGCGTCATGGGCCTTGGCCACCCGAAAGTCTTCATGGGCCGGCGTATATTGCCGTGGGCCTTCCTTGGGCTGGACCAGGTATGCTGAGATCATGTACCCGTGGGGTATAACCATGTCAGTAGCCCCGAGTGATCAGTCGAATCGTAGATTCGGTTGAGGACTCTTCAATCTTTCGGGTGCAACTCTGTCTTTTAAGAGAAATGTGTAGGGATTGTTGATGCGTGTGCCTGACTCACCCGACGGATCAGGGTCAGTTAACTGTCTTAGGACGAAACAACACGATCTTCTTCAGGTTCGAGTCCCTCGACTCGAACCCGGAACGTATGCTGGCGTAATTCGACTCAGGTCGCGGAGGACTTACAGGAGTGGAATTCCAGTGAATTAAATGATGTACCTAACGCGTCCGTCGGGATTTTTCATCGCGCCTGTTGGCACGGGTTTATAATAGCAGAGCGCAGTCATGTGCGTTACCAGGCCATCAGATGATATCTGTAGGTCTTATCTTTGCGTCGCAGACACAACATCCGAATTTTTATCACCGCGGAGGTGTTTCGGGTGGCCAAGGAGAATGTTGCTCACTTAGCGTTTAACTGGGGCAAAGTTGCCGAAAAAATGTTGCATGCTGACCCGAAGGATCGCAGTCGAAAATTCATAGGGTGCGCGACCAGCGCTCCCTATGGGAGTAGCCCCCGAGTGTCTGTTCGAGTCGTAGACTCGAGCAGAGACTTTAATTCAGTCATTGTTTATTGTCAGGTCCGTAGGACACAAATTTTTCGGATGCTTAAATCCATCCTCCCTATGGGAGTAGCCCCCGAGTCCGTAGTGGAGTCACAGACTCGACGTAGGACTCGAAGAAACAGTTCAGTGCTGTAATGTGTTGTTCATTTTTCGGGTGCGCGGCCAGCGCTCCTGATAGGAGTAGCCCCCGAGTAGTTAGTCGAATCGTAGATTCGAGTGAGTACTCTTATCTTGGAAGCCGAAGAAATTGTGACTGTTGCTAGTATAGCTATTAATGACGTCATTGCTTACGATCAGTGACCTCAAGCGTCTGCTGCGCCAGAGATGACATGACTTGACGAACATGGGTCCCACCTTCTGACCTTGAATTGACCGGTCATGCGCGACGTCGAGATAATTATGGCGTCTCCTCGATTTCCGCGTGTAATGGACGGCGTGTGAGCGACGGTTCGTTGCGATGCTGCCACGTGTATGGTCAGATCTTGCCGTTGGCGTTAGGTCTTCTTGATGGACGGTTATCGTGCATCTTCCGTCCTTATAATCGTTGGGGGGAAACTTAGTCTATTTTCACCGCAGTCATTCTCGTTTCACTGCTCCGTTGTTCTCTGAGAGTTTCTTGCTACGCGCTGGAATATCCTCGGGCATTTCCTTCCTCGATCCTGCGCTCTCACCGCCAGCGCCGCCTCACCGCAATGGGGAAGCCTAAGAAGTCTTCTTCTGCGGTTGGTACCAGCGCTGATGGAGGCAAGAAGAGTGCTGCCGCCACCCGTGTCACCGACGGTGGCTGGCGGCGATCGGAGACGCGGGAGAGTGATCTCCGCAAGCTTCGTGAGCGGGGCTTAATCCCGCAAGATAGGGAGGCCTTCCAACTCCCAGGCAATGAGGTAATTCCACGTCCCCCCGCTGGGTTTTGGGTTATGTTCCTTGCTTTTGTTCTTCGGGGCTTCTCCTTCCCAGTCCACGACTTCCTTCGTGGACTGCTTTTTCTTTACGGCATCCAGCTGCATCATCTTTCCCCCAATTCTCTTCTGCACATTGCCTGTTTCATCACTTTCTGCGAGTGCTGGCTCGGTATCGAGCCGCACTTTGGCCTCTTCCGGAAACTCTATTCCGTGAAGAGGCTGTCTGGTTCTGATGGTGTTTATCCCATTGGGGGTTGCATCATCTCTCTCAAACCCAATCTTATTTTCTTCTCTTTTTCCATGTCTGAATCTGTCCAGTACTGGAGGAGGCGATGGTTTTACATCCGCGACTCCACGGTGGTTGGGCAAGATTTTGGTCTTGTTCCTTTCGACCCCTCCCAAAAGATCGAGCCGAAGAGGTCCTGGAAGAACCAGATCTTGGATGGTGAGGTAGCGGAGATAGAGTCTCTCTATCGTCGGGTGGAGGATCTCCAGCTGATTCCTGATAAGGAGGTGAATGGTGTGGATATCATCCGCACCTTCCTCAAACGTTGGGTGCAACCGCTCCAGGCTAGGGCGCACCCGATGTTCCTTTATGCTGGTCGTCATGACCCGACGAGGGTTTCGACTGAAGAATTCTCCAGGGGAGATCTCGACGGTGTCCTTCGCCCGCTGCTGAAGTTCAAGGCTGGAGAGGATATCCCGGGGAAGTCGCTAACTTCTCCGTTCTCTGCTTCGCGTCCTGTTCCACAGGTGTAGATCCGGGATATGCGCGTAGTGCTATTTTCGACTGCATTGTTCTTGTATTTGTTTGCTAACAAATTTTCTTCTTCTGTGCAGGAGTTCAAGGTGTCGGGCATGTCTCCACCGCTTCCCGAATTATTTCCGGCTGCACCGGACAATGAGGTGGTGGATTCCATGTCCGAGTTGCCATCGGCGCGATCTCCGGTTGAAGAGGCCAACGAGTCGAGCGAGGACCACACTCGCAAGCGGACACGGATCTCCAGCGAGTCTTCGGATGCCTCGACTCCTCCGACCCCTAGGAACCCACTGTGCCTTGACCGTCACAGTGATGGGCATGGGGGCTCTTCCTCTTCGATTCCTGCCGTTCCTGTGCGGGCTGTGGCACCGCACCCGTCGGCGAAGCGGAAGAAGGAAGAAAAGAAGGAAGAGAAGAAAGAGGAGAAGAAGGTTCGGAGGACTCCTCCCGTCGTCGACTTGAGCGAGCTTGACTCGTAAGTTTCTTTAGTCCTATATTGCCTTTCTTGCCTGTTTCCTTTGTACTTGTGCTAATTTGTCTTTGTGCAGCCACTCCTCCAACGATTCCTCTAGTGATGGTGCTCAGGAGATGATGGGGGAGTCGAAAGTCGTGCTTCCTCCTCCTCAGACGGTGGCCACCTCTGAAGGCGCTGCTCCAGACCCTTCTCCGCAGGAGGTTCGGGTGGTTGTGCCTTAGAAGGCTGCAAGCGGACCTTCGGAGTCGCTGTCAAATCATGTAAGTAACTCTGCTTCCTGCCACGGGGGGAGCCCCCGAGCGTTTTTGGATGATCTATTGATTATATCCTTTGTTCCTACCTCGGGGGGAGCCCTCGGGCATCTATAGGGTAGTTTGCTTTGTCTTTCTTCCTACGAGTCTCGGGGGGAGCCCCCGAGCACTTTCGTGTGTGTAACTTGCTTCTGCTCGTTCTTTTGGGCGTAGCCCCCGAGCCCTTATTTTGACTAGTAGGTCTTTTTTCTGCAGCCTTTTGTGCAGGATGCCAATCGACTGGTGCAGCAGCACCTGGCGCTGGAGGCCAGCCTCAAACAGCTTCAAGGTACTTTTATGCCTTGGTCTTTGTTTCTTCTTGCATTCTTGTCCTGTTATCCGATATTTGTATTGTTTTATTGCAGACGATCACAACACCTCCCTTCGTGAGATTGATGCTCTCAAAAAGATCCTCGGTCAAGCGGAGAAGAAGGCCGAGGTCGCCGTTGGTGCAAGGGAGCGACTCGAGCTGGAGTTGGCCAATGCGGCCGAGGCGAAAGAGCGCCTGCAGCAGGAGGCTACGGACCGCGAGGAGCAGCTCGCCACCGCCATGGCTTCGCGCGAGAGAGAGGTGGCCGGCAAGCTTATGGCGGCTGCCAAGGCTGTTTCGGGTGAGTATCTTCACCTTCATCTTTTTTATTTCCTTGTCTTTCTTTTGTGGTGCTTTCGTTCATTCTGCTTCCTTGTTTGTCTTAGATGCCGCGGGCATCGAGTTTGATCGCGGTGCTCTGGAGCACGGGAGTGCTATGGATGATGCCACTGCGGCGGTCGAAGATCGCTGCAGCATTGTCGTCAACTCGCTCGCCAAGGCCAAGGAGGTCCTTGGGCGCTTCTACAAGGAGCTTATCCCCAAGGGCGTGGCCCTTGATGATGTTGATGCCCCGGCGGAGGCGTTGTCAGCCAAAGCATCTGCGACATACAAGTGCAAGCAGAAGGGCATCGGCGCATCCGTCGGGCTGGCAATGGCCTTGGCGGCTGGAGCAGAGCTGGACCTTCATCAGGTCACTTCCCGGATGCCGACGACTACTGATGGATCCGAGATAGCCTTCGC
This sequence comes from Avena atlantica, assembly GCA_910589765.1. Taxonomy (NCBI): domain Eukaryota; kingdom Viridiplantae; phylum Streptophyta; class Magnoliopsida; order Poales; family Poaceae; genus Avena; species Avena atlantica. The sequence goes on along the minus strand of OU342735.1, from coordinate 434,357,486 downwards.
CACCTATGCTGCTCGCTGTAAGCGTTACGGGCCAAAGCTGATTGATCTGCTGGCCGAGTACGCGCTAAGGCAGCAGGGGGAAGCCAAGGCGAGGCAGTCTGGCTCCGAGGCGACTCAGGGTGCCGCTTCGTAGGCGTTGTAGCTGTAGGATAGTTATAGCCTCTTTTGTTGTAATTACTTTGATGAACAATCCTTGTGCCACGTAGTGGATTTTGCTGCACTTAATGAAGTTGTTGAGTTATGTGCTCCTTTTTCTGTGTGTTCATGTCTTTGTCTTTTTGTTACTCTAGGGTCCTTCAGGTGATGATCCCGTTGACACTTCGTCTGCGGCGCAGCTGCGACCATCCTTGGATGATGCATCGCAGCTTGTGTTTCGTCGAGACCGTATCCGTAGCCTCGAGAAAGAGTTGCTAGCGGTGCGTGGTCATGCTGACATTTGGAAGTCCAAAGCAGATCGAGGCGCTGCCAGAGAGGAGTACTTGATGGCGGAGTTGCTTCGTTTGTCTGAGCAGCTTCAGTGTAAGTTTTTCGAGCTGTTGCCCGTTACTTCGGATGAGCCTGTTGTCATTTCATCTTACTCTTTTGCAAATGCTGCAGGTGCTAATATTGCTCCAAGGGAGGAGAAGGAGCGTGTTGCTGTTCGGATTAACTGCTTGACCCAGCAGGACATGGAAGCCGGCGGGTTCTTCTGGATGGACCATGACCGTGCCATGGTCCTTGCGACGGTGCAAGATCACGTTCACCAAGTATCGCGGGTGCTTCGTCAGGTGAAGACTTCACTCGCGTCGGTTCTGCATGTGATGTTTCCGCTGGATGATGCACCGTCAACCCTCTCTGGTCTTCTGTCGAAGTTTCGGAACGTGCATCATGTCAAGGAATTGGTGCGGCATCAGCTCGTCGTAGGGGTGAAGGCTGCGCTGTCCCTTGTGAGGCTACATCGCCCTGATTTAGATCTGTCTGTTGTGGCGGCTGGGCCGTCTCTTCGGCCGGATGGTGGCGAGTGGGATATGCGTCCGCAATATGCGGATGTAAGGCAGTATGCCAATCTGTTTGAGCAGCGTGCTCAAGTTATTCTTCAGAATAGGTAGTACCTGTAAAAAGGACAGATGTAAAATTTGTATATATTTGACTGGGCGTGTTTTGCCCTTTGTTATAAAGGTTTGGTTGTTGTTTGAGCACGTAGTGCTTTTTTCGCATACGTGTCCTTTTCGTTAGCCTGATGTGGTCAGCTACTCAGGTGTACACGTGTTATCATCAGTCGACGAAATCGTGAGGTGGGGGGAGCCCCCGAGTGCGTTTGTAGCATGGAGTAAAAGTGCGAATAGAAAACAAAAATTTTGGGGCGAGACACTTAGCTTTATTCATATCGTAATGGAGGAGGTACATTGTTCGGCTGAGTAGCCTTAGCTGAATAGCCTTATTGAAAGTAAAGAGGGAGGTAGCTAGGGGTATAATCGTCACAGTTGTGCGACGTTCCATGGGTTGGAGTATGTGACTCCAGACTCCACGTGCTTGAGGCGTTAGGCGTCACCTGGGATGACTTCGGTGACGATGTAGGGTCCCTCTCATGGTGACTCGAATTTCTTCGGTCGCTCTTGCTTGAGTCGCAAGACTAGGTCTCCTTAGACGAAGGACCTTGGGCGCAGCCGTTGGCTGTGGTAGTTGCGGAGACTGCTGGTACACCGCTGATCGAGCTGCTACTATGTCTCGTGCCTCGTCGAGTGTGTCGACGGCGTCTTCGAGTGCAACCGTGGATTCGGCTTCGCTATAAGCGACGACCCGGGGGGCTGGTGGCGTACTTCGGCTGGTAGCACGGCTTCGGCTCCGTGCACCATGAAGAACGGCGTGTAGCCGGTTGAGCTGTTTGGCGTGGTACGCAGGCTCCATAGGACGGAGGGTAGCTCTTTCGTCCAGGCTCCGGCGAGTCGCTCGAGTGGGCTCATGAGGTGCTTCTTGATGCCAGCGCCGATTAGGCCGTTGGCCTTTTCCACCTGCCCGTTCGTTTGCGGGTGCACCATGGAGGCGTATGTGATGTTGATTCCGAGGCCTTCGCAGAAGTCTTGGGATTCTTTGGAGATGAAGTTCGATCCATTGTCGGTGATGATGCTATGCGGCACGCCGAACCTGTAGACAATGGATTCAAAGAACTTGATGGCGGTCTTGCCCTTTTGGTTAGTGACCGGCATGGCTTCAATCCACTTGGTGAATTTGTCGACTGCGACCAGGAGGTAGACGTGCCCCCCTTTCGAGGACCTTGGCAGTTTGCCGATCATGTCGAGGCCCCATTGGGCGAAAGGCCAGGCCAAAGGTATGGGCCTGAGCTCTGACCCGGGTGCGTGTGGTTTGTCGGCGAACCTTTGGAACCCTTTGCATCTTCGAATGATGTCCTTTGCGTTGTTCATGGCCGTTGGCCAGTAGAATCCAGCTCGTAGAGCTTTGGCGACAAGGGAGCGACTGCCTGCGTGATGGCCGCAGATGCCCTCGTGGATGTCTTGGAGTATGGTTTTCCCATCACCGATGGTGACGCACCTTTGTAGTACACCCGTAATGCTGCGCTTGTACAGCTCGCCATTGATGATGGTGAAGGCTTTTGACCGGCGAGATATGCGCCGGGCATCCGTCGGGCTATCAGGCAGTTCTCCGTCTATCAAGTACTGGAGGTACGGTCAAGTACAAGTTTCTTCGACTGCCATGACCTGCATCAGGTTGACCACGGCGACCTCTGTGTCCAGTTTTTCGGGTCCTTCATGACCTTCGGGTAGCGTGGCCCCCGAGTGTTCTGCTTCTTCGGGTGATCCCTTGGGGAATTTCCACTTGATGGATGGTACGCAGATCTGTTCAAGGAACACACCTGGCGGCACCCTTGCGCAGGTGGAGCCGATGTTGGCGAGTCTGTCGGCCTCCTCATTGCTTTCTCTTCCAACGTGCCGAAGCTCGCAGCCGTCGAAGCCTCCTTCGATTGCGTTGTAGAGTGCGCGGTACGCAATCATGTTGGCGGCGTGCGCGTCGCACTCGTTCATCGTCTGCTGGACGACGAGGTTGGAGTCACCGTAGATGACCAGGCGCGTTGCGCCGCAGATTTTTGCCATTCTCATGCCGTGTATGAGGGCCTCGTATTCTGCCTCGTTGTTGGAGGCTCGAAACTTCATCCGGAGGACGTACTTCATCTTATCGCCCTGCGGGGAGGTCAGTATGACCCCGGCTCCTGCTCCGGCTTCACGCTTGGAGCCGTCGAAGTGCATCGTCCAGGACTGCGTCATGTCTGGGGTATCTGGTAGCTGCAGCTCCATCCAGTGTACAAGGAAGTCCGGGAGGACTTGAGACTTGATCGAGCGGCATTTTTCGTAGATGATGTCAAGAGGTGACAGCTCGAAACCCCACAGGGCCACGCGTCCTGTGGCCTCTGGGTTGTTCAGGATGCTGTTTAGGGGTGCCTCATTGACGACCATCACCTGGTGCTCCTGGAAGTAGTGGCTCAATCGACGAGCCGTCATGAACACGCCGTAGGCGAGTTTTTGGTAGTGAGGGTACCTCTGCTTTGTTGGCGTCAATACCTTGCTGAGGTAGTAGATTGGGCGTTGGACCCCATGGGTCTTGCCTTCTTCGGGTCGCTCGACCACCAACATGGTGCTTACCACCTGGTGTGTGGCTGCTATGTACAACAGTAGGGGCTCGCGCTCCTTTGGCGTAACCAAGACGGGCGAGGTGGAGAGCAGCCGCTTCAGATCTTCGAATGCGTCGTCTGCCTCGAGCGTCCACTCTAATTTGTCTGCCTTGCGTAGCAGCTGGTAGAATGGCAGGGCTTTCTCGCCCATGCGGCTGATGAACCTGTTCAATGCCGCTATTCGTCCTGCGAGCTGTTGGACACCCTTGAGATTCTTCAGCTTCTCCATTGCCATTATGGCCCGGATTTTCTTCGGGTTCGCCTCGACCCCTCGCTGGGAGATGAAGTAGCCGAGCAGCTGACCCGATGGGACACCGAAGGCGCACTTTTTGGGGTTGAGCTTGATCCTGTAGCGGTCGATATTATCGAACGTCTCGCAGAGATCGTTGATGAGCGTTCTCCCTGGTTTTGATGACTATGTCGTCGACATAGACTTGTACATTGCGACCGATCTGGTCCTTCAGGCATGCCTGCATGCGCCGCTGGTACGTGGCACCTGCATTCTTTAGCCCGAAGGGCATTATGTTGTAGCAGAACACTCCGAACGGCGTGATGAACGTCGTTTTCTCTTGATCTTCGACCTTGAGTCGGATCTGATTGTAGCCTGAGTAGGTGTCGAGGAAGGAGAGTTTCTCGCATCCTGCAGTCGAATCGATGATCTGATCGATCCGAGGAAGAGGGAAGTGATCCTTTGGGCAGTGCTTGTTCAGCGACGTGAAGTCCACACACATCCGCAGGATGTCCGTGTCCTTTTTGGGGACCATCACTGTATTGTCAAGCCACTCGCTTTCTTTAATCTCCCTGATGAAGTTTGCAGCGAGTAGTCTATTTATCTCAATCCCTATGGCTTCGGCCCGTGGCTTGGACAGTCTCCAGATGGACTGTTTGACGGGCTTGGTGTTTGGAAAGACGTTGAGTGTGTGCTCGGCGAATTCCCTGGGAACTCCTGGCATGTCCGCAGGACACCAGGCAAAGATTTCCCAGCGCTCACGGAGGAATTCGACGAGCGCGCTTTCCTATGCGGGGCTGAGATCGTTGGCGATCAGCGCCGTCTTGGAGGCATCCGTCGGGTGGACCTGCACCTTCTTTGTGTTGACGGTGGAGTCGAAAGACATATCAGGTGTGTTTTGTCGTGCGACTGGGGGTGCCCCATTGTCCGTCACCTCGCGGAGCCTTACGAGCTCCTCTTGCATGCCGAATGACTGGGAGATTCTGTTGAAGTCCCTGTCGCAGTGGTCCGATCGGGTGAAGCTCCCGTGGACCGTGATGACGCCTCTGGGTCCTGGCATCTTGAGTATCAGGTACGCGTAGTGTGGTACAGGCAGGAACCTTGCGAATGCTACACGCCCGAGGATGGCATGGTATTGTGATGGCCAGTCCACCACTTCGAACTCGAGCCGCTCGCATCGGAAGTTGTCCGGTTTGCCGAAGATGACGTCGAGCCATATCTTTTCCAGGGGGAATATGCCCTTTCCTGGAAGTATGTCGTGGAACGTTGTGTCTGACTGTTCCAGGCTGCACAGCGGGATCCGCATTGCTGCTAGAGTGCTTGCGAACATCAGGTTGATGCCGCTGCCGCCGTCCATGAAGACGCGGCTCATCTCGAAGCCTCCGATCTGCGCCTCAAGCACCAGGGCAGCATGACCTGGGCGAGGGACCTGGCAAGGGTGATCCGAACGGCTGAACGTGATATAGGACTCCGATCCGCTAAGGTACTCAGGGATGGCGAGTGGAGCTGTCACAGCCAGGTTGATCTGACGGGTGATTTTCTTCTGCATCCTATTCGTTGGGCGCCCCTTGTGGATCATTAGTGCTCCTTTCGGCGGGGGGTACCCGTGCCCACCGTTGTTCTATGCTAGTGCGACTGGGTGGTTTGGGCCTCCTACAGGTGGCGGTGGAGGAGCTCCATGCGCTATTTCACCTGGTGCGGGTGTGTTCCCAAATCCAGGGGGTGGGGCTTGCTGCCTCATCTGAACCATGCTTTCGCTGAGCTTCTGGAACTCACGGCAGCCCTTGAGCATGTGGCTTGCCTTCTTCTTACCATCCTGCTTGTCGATGTAGAAGTGGATGGTGCATGGACCCGACAGTTTTTCGTATGCTGAGGGTCCATCGTCGCGACCACGGCGCTGCCATGACTGTGTTGGGCGTCCTCCATCGCGGAAGTTCCCTCCGCGGTATCCGCCGCTGTTGCCGTTGGCGTCGTTGCGGCGATCGGCGTAGCCGGCCGCGACCATGTCGGGTCCATCGCGATCGTCGTAGACGCGCGATCTCCTCTTGCTACGGCGCTCCCGTCGTCGGCCGTAGTCGTCCTCTTCCTCCGAGTGCGCCCGGTGGACGGAATCCTCGCCGTCGGCCCACCTGTTGGCGATATCCATGAGGTGGTCGAGTGTCTTGGGCTTGACGCGCCCAAGTTCCTCCTTGCAGTCCTGGCGCTTGACGTTGTCCTTGAAGGCGTCGATGGCCCTTTCTTCGGAGATGTGCGCCGCGAAGTTCTTGGTATTGGACCAGCGTAGTATGTACGAGCGAATGGATTCACCCGTTCGTTGAGTGTAGGCTCGCAACTCCTCGATCGAGGCAGGCCTCTTGCTGGTGCCTTTGAAGTTTCAGATGAAACTGTAAGCCAGCTCCTCCCAGCTTCGGATGGATCCTGAAGATAGGCTGCTAAGCCAGATCCGAGCTGCGCCTGCCAGCTGCAGCTGAAGGCATTGCATGGCGGTTTCCTTGTTTCCACCGTGCAGCTTGACAGACGACAGGTGGTCGCTGAGCCACGCCTTGGGGTCTTGTGTGCCGTCGAACTTCAGAGTATCCGAAGGAAGCTTGAAATTTCGCGGCATCCGTGTTCGTCGAACAGATCTGCTGAAGCACCGGGCCCCGCAGAGTTCTCCTTCGTCTTCGTCCATCTCGGATTCAGACGAGCATGCGCGCTTGGCTCGCGCTTTGTCGATTTTGCGTTGTGTGAGCGCGTCTCTGGCATCGTAATCGTGGTTGCGATGGCGCGAGCTCTTGTGCCTTCGAGGAAGGTCATGGTCTTCTTCTTCGAAGAGTAGGACTGCGGTTGAAATTGATCGTAGCTTTCTTCTTCGGCTCTATTGGAGCTTCTTGGTGGAGCGCAACTCCGACGAGTCCAAGTCCGGTAAGTGCAGACTTGTGCATGGCTCTTTTCGAGTCCCCCTCCGGAGGTGGGTGGGACGCGAGGTACGCGGTGGCTGCCATGATCGCAGCTTGCGGCGCTTTCGGGATGATGTTGACGTCAGCATCCATCTCCATGAAGGATGCGTGGAGGGTTCGAGTCACCTCATGGCGCTCCTTGGGTTCCATGTTCTCCGTCCGGGAACGGTGCTTGTTGCCATGGTTGCCGTTCGAGCTGGAGCCGATGCCCATGGCAGAGAGCGCAGCTGGACTCCAGGGCTGCTTGCTTACGTTTGTCAAGCACCTCTTGCATCTTGACCTACTTCTTGTGCTCCTCGATGAGGAGCAAGTGGTACGCCATCAGCAGGTCCCATGAGGCATCTGCGGGCAGGATCGTGTTACCCGCCACGGTGGCGCGTGCCTGGGCCCATCCTTCTTTGCTAAGGCGGATGACCTGGCCGGCGTCGTCCCCTTCGGGTGGGGGGACTGGCTTCTTCTGTTCTCGCCGTTTCTGTTCTGCGGGTTAGATGGCGGGTTTGGTGGCGGGTTGGGCGCTCACTGGTCCACGTCACTCTGGATGACTACGGCGCATTGGTAGCGCTCGTAGATCGGTCCGCTGCTGCCATAGCTTTCGGATCCGAAACGGTAGGTCCCTTCGTCCGATGGAGGATCGCACAGATCGGAGTTGCAGCTGCTGCTGTCATAGGACTCGTCTGTTGATGGTGATGTGCGTAGCACAGGGTGTGGGGCCCATGAAGTGGGCCTGATTTATGGCAGGGGCACCCGCTCTGGGAGGCGGAGGGTGTCGGTTTGGCCCACCTGGAAGCAGAAGCTCCCGAATAGGATCTCAAGTCCGTCGCCTACGGGCTCGAAGTCCTTCATGGTGGCCGGTGAGTGGGCGGTGAAGTCGAAAGCGCCGAAGAGGAGGTGACTCTCCGTTACTGCGGAGTTGTAGATCGCTCGGGTTGGGACCGTCATGATCGCACAATCAGCGTCCCCAGTTCCCACAGACGGCGCCATTTGACGAGGTTTAATCTCGTCAATGCCCATTGTTATGAGCTTGGGTTTTTGTGGCATCCCGCAAAACCACTACTAGAAAATCGCGTTGAATTTGTGCATTGCATCGTCATCATCATGCATTGTTTGCCAAAACTATGTTTGCAAGGCCCGTGTTGTTTTCTAAAACGCCCCCTCTTGATTCAACATCAAAAACCGGGTCGCCGGAATATTTTTGTTTTGTTAAAATTGTTTTGCAATCGGTCCGTTTAACTAAATAAAACTTTTAATTTATTTTTGCGGGGCAGTCGAACGGGCCGATTCACCCGAACGACCGCCCCAGAAAAACTAAAACGGTCCAACTTGCCAGCCCTACCTAAATCCTATTTCCACCTAAAATTCCACCCACCCCTACCTGGCCACCTCACCCCACCCAATCCCGAGTTGCCACCTCACCTCCTCCCTCACCCCCTCCACTCACACAGTGCCACATCACCCGCAGCCTTCCCCTTTTCTCACCCTCAGCAAACCTACCCAACCCCCTCTCCCTCACCCGCTCCTGGGCCCCACCCGCGCTGGCCACGCGCTGGCCACGCGCCAGCACGCGCCAGCACGCGCCAGCCGTGGGCCCCGCTGCCAGCCACACTCCCCCACCTGGCCCACGTCCCTGGCCACCCCCTCACCCCACGCGCGCCCTCCCGAACCGCCCTGGCCCACCCCGACCGCGGCCTCTCCCTCCTGCCTCGCTTCTCTCCTTCTTCCTCCCCGGCTACCGCCGCCGCCGTGCGCCCTTGCCGCCCGCGACAGCAACCGCCGGCGAGCTCCTGGCCCTGCCCTCTTCTCCTCCAAGCGCCACACCCACCCCTCTCGCCGCCGCGCCAGGCGCCCCTCTTCCCCACCGCCGGCACCGCTTTTTCCCCTCCTGGCGGCACCGCCCTGCTCCGGCCCCCTCAGCGTCCCGCGTCGCCCGCGGAGGCCGCCGCCTTCGCCGCCTCCTCCCGCCTCCCAGGACCGCCCCGAGCCGCCCCGCGCGGGCCAGCGCCTCGCCGGAGACGCGACCTCCAGCGCCAGCCCCGCGCGCTCCGCCCCGCCGTAACCACCCGCACCGCCGCCGGAGGCACCCCGCTGCGCCGCCCTCTCCGCTCGCGAGCCCCGCTCCTCCGCCCAAGCCACACCGCGCCGCCAGACCCCATCTCCCTCCCGGGCCTGGCCTCCCTCCTCCGACCCGCAGGCCCCTGCCTCGCCGCAGGCCCCGCGCGCGAGCCGCCCCGCGCGTCCCGTCGCCGGCACCGGCCGCTCCCCGCTCCTCCGCCGCTCGCCTGACCGGGCCCACCCTCTGCAACCCCGCCGTCGCCAGGGAATCGGACGCGCCAAGCCCGAACCCTGTTGAATCCCCCGAAGCGGCCGCCAAGATCGTCATCTACAATGGACACCAAGGCCGGACCCAAGCCCCGATCCCGCCGTTAAGAATCGCAACTTGGAGGTTGTCACCAAGATCTGCCGGTGCCGAGACCCGGATCCGAGGACCACGAGCGCGACAAGAACTCCTTCATCCCGGACGCGCCAAGACCACCGACGTCGAGACCCGAAGACCGTTCCCTGAGTCACAAGACCGTCCTCGAAGCCTAAGCCCCCGACCCCGACCCCGGAGTCCGAAGATCAAGCCCGAACCCCGTCAAGACGCGACGACAAGATCCCCTACATGGGAGCCCGAAGAACCCGTACCCGAAAGCCGCGGATGCGACATGATCTTCTCCTCGGACGCCAAGAATTCGTCGAGCCCCCGGAACGACAAGTACTACCTCGGGGATGCGAAGCCGAGAACTTCCATGAACGCCATGATCGTCGACATGACCCTAAGACCCCAGATGCGACAAGAACGGCACCGACCCGGAAGAAGCCGATGCGCCGACACCGACCCAAGTTCTGCTCCCGGACATCGAGACCCCGAAGCGACAAGATCTGCCCCGTGACGAGAACGCTTCCGTCGAACCCTGGACCCCGAGACCGGACCCTGGACCCTGTCGAACCCCGAACCCCGGAACCCCAAGATCGTCGAGCCCCCTCTGATGTGTGACCCCTTTTCCTCGAACCCTATTTTATAACATAATAACTTGATGCATGTTTAATTGTCATCTCGCATGCATATCTGTGGTTTGGGGGCCTTATGCCAATTCACCTAATAATTAAATATGGGGCCCATATGCGAGCAAATCTAGCCTTATATTGGCCTCATTCAAACGTGTGTAGCGAACCGGTTCCATCTGTTGTCTTGCTAAACAACATTTAAAATGCGGGGTATCTGAATAACTTGAACCACCTAACTAATTGTCGGGACCCCGGTTCCGCTTAAATTGACCTAATTGCATCGCACTTTGCCATGCCATGCATCGTACATGCATCATGCCGATCTTCTGCCGTTGTATTAAATAGTGCATCCGATGTTTCTTCTAGTGTTTTGCTTCTTTGCGGATAAGGCCGTTGAGTTGATGTGAGCTTCGCCCCGATCTTCGGTTGAACCTTCGACAATGTTTTCAGGCGAGCATCTCCCCCTTTCTACCTATCTTACTTTTATAGTATTTACTTCCCTCCTGTTGATCTATTGCTATCTGTGTTGCGATGCTCTAGTTTTCCGTACCCGTGATATTCCCTGTAGCCTCATATTGCCTTGGACACATCCTATTACCTGTTGTTTGGTAGATAGTTGGCCTTGCGCGTCGTAGTCGCTTGCTCAAGTAATGTTGCGTGTTGTCAAATGCCACAGTTGTTGATGTATTGCCGCATGTTGATGTTGGAGATGATTCTAGTTTTACTTATCGTCACTTTAATTTCTGTTTAACAACTAAAATTGAAATAAGCAGAGGCATCGGTGGGTGATAGATAATATTTGGTTTCCGAACGCCCACTTGTGTCCCGTAAGACCCCGAGTACTTGATACCTGTTCCTTGATTTATCGCGCTATCCACATCCGGGAGGTATATGGGACCCCCCTGAGCCAGAGCTTGATTCCGTCTTATTTCTGGGGGCCACAAACTAGTTTGGGGCTTTATTACTATCCTGTACTTATGCCATGTTTTACTGCTTTATTTACGATTGTGCGAGGAGCACACTGTACTGTTTAGGAATTGTGACCCGTTTACGTGGTAGCGACAAGCCCAGCCACACTTTCGGGTTCCCAGTCGTTTACCGCCGGCCCCACAAACCTTGAGGCCGTCTCGGAGCTAGCTTACTTCGTTGCGGGATCTACTTAAGGGTTGGCCCCCTGAAATATTTCTGAATCTTGTGATTGCTTTGTCGTGAAGGCCTCGTTGGGTTTTGATTTGGTTTTTCCGAGGTTGATCGAGTGTGTGTTGCTATTGGTGCACCCCGGCCGGGTAAAACTTTCTGAAAGCCGTGTCCGCGGATATGGACGACTTGGAGCACAGTTTCTCGATCATAGACAAGCATAACTAAAGTTTACTGTTATAAATTTGACTTATAATGACTAGTAATCAGCTTCACTTTAATGGAATGGCTAATTAATACTGCCCACAATTGCTTGTTTGGTTGTCGCTTGCGACAATTGTAATGACTAGTAAGTATTGCAACTACAACGGAATGGCTGAATAAAATTACCAACAACTGCTGGGTTTTGGGTTTATCTCATGCTATCTGTATCTGATTAGTAATTGTTGTAACTACAACGGAATGGTTAACTAAAAGTGCCCACTGCTTACTTTATCAGGACGATTATCTAAACCTGACTAGTAAAGTGCTGCAACGATAACTGAATAAATAAAACTGCCAACTGTGTGAGTTCCTAGGTTGACTTCCTCGTTTGGTCTCGAGGGGGAAACGCCAGGATGGGTTTGTTTGGTGTTAGTTTCAGGTTGGATCCGGATAGGTCAGTCTCACCCCTCTCTGATAATCGCCATTTGTATCGAGTCTCTATAGGTTGTTTAGTGCATGCTGCCGCTGCCGCTTCAGTCCACCATACCTATGTAGGCGAGGACCGCCGAATTCTAGCCTCGCCGTGTACTGGCCTCAGTACTGACGCTCCTTCTTTGTTTTCTGCTTTGCCCTTTGTCGGCACCCCTTTTGTTTAGCAGGTTTTGAGATCAACGCCGTTAGCAGGGTTACCCTTCCGGCTTGGCCTGGGCAGGGTTATGGACGCCATTGGTTATTCTTCAGGGCTCTTAGCCCCATTTGCTTCTTGTCCGTAGTCGGACGCTCTACTGTTTTCAAGGTGATTTGGATCTTGTATATTATATCTGTATTCTTGACTCTTTGAGTCGCTGTTATATATATCTGTTCTGTGGGTCCCATCGAGGACTATTGTGTAATGTTATTACTTCGTTTTCCACCCGCACGAAAGTGCCTGGTGGGCACCTTTGAATCGTTTCTATGCGGGTTTGGTGAATTTTGCCCAAACTTGCATAGGATCGATTCTGAGGGTGTTACAGAGTGGTATCAGAGCTCAGCAGTTGCGATACCCCACAAGTCCAGCCTGTAGGATAACCTAGCTAACGGCCGAAATAGAGTGTCAAAACTATTTTTGAAAATCGGTTGGATAGTTCTGATTAGGTCTGATTTTTACTCCTTACCCCTCTGCTGTTCTCCTCTTACCTCGACGTGTTTTGAATCCGCTCTCTTCTCGTTCTTCGAGTCCAGGATTTCTCGCGGTTGGGTTTCCGTCGTACCTTCAGGGTTTCGCTTCCTCCTTTGATAACGGTGCTCTATCATCCGGTGTTCAAGCTATCCGAGGAATCCTTTATCTGTGGTACTATTCTTTGTTCCTTGTTTGTACTTCCGGTGTTTTCTGACGCGACGACATCATCTACATCAGATCCGATGCAGAGTCTGCATCACTCCTTTGTTTTCGAACCTCACTTGTCGAGATCTTCAGTCTGAATCCTGAGAGTTGGTTGCATAATCTGTCTATTCGTGTACATAGTAATGCTTTGAGTGCGGGATGGAGTCGCGACCATACCACTACTCTTATCATTCGTTTATGTATATTTAATGGTGGATCGATGCAATTTACTCCTTCCGCTGAAGTTAGAGGTGACCTTACCTTTTAACTTCGTCCGTTGTTTCCGGAGTGTTCTCTTGATGAACAGGATCAACGACCTCTTGTTAGTGGTGTCGCGAGGATCTACACGAAGCGCGAAGACGCAGATCGCCGACCTTTCCTTCCGGTATCATGAGGCGGATCTCGAGGGCGAGATCCCTTGTTAGTGGTGTCGAATTGTGGCATCCCGCAAAACCACTACTAGAAAATCGCGTTGAATTTGTGCATTGCATCGTCATCATCATGCATTGTTTGCCAAAACTATGTTTGCAAAGCCCGTGTTGTTTTCTAAAACGCCCCCTCTTGATTCAACATCAAAAACCGGGTCGCCGGAATATTTTTGTTTTGTTAAAATTGTTTTGCAATCGGTCCGTTTAACTAAATAAAACTTTTAATTTATTTTTGCGGGGCAGTCGAACGGGCCGATTCACCCGAACGACCGCCCCAGAAAAACTAAAACGGTCCAACTTGCCAGCCCTACCTAAATCCTATTTCCACCTAAAATTCCACCCACCCCTACCTGGCCACCTCACCCCACCCAATCCCGAGTTGCCACCTCACCTCCTCCCTCACCCCCTCCACTCACACAGTGCCACATCACCCGCAGCCTTCCCCTTTTCTCACCCTCAGCAAACCTACCCAACCCCCTCTCCCTCACCCGCTCCTGGGCCCCACCCGCGCTGGCCACGCGCTGGCCACGCGCTGGCCACGCGCCAGCACGCGCCAGCCGTGGGCCCCGCTGCCAGCCACACTCCCCCACCTGGCCCACGTCCCTGGCCACCCCCTCACCCCACGCGCGCCCTCCCGAACCGCCCTGGCCCACCCCGACCGCGGCCTCTCCCTCCTGCCTCGCTTCTCTCCTTCTTCTTCCTCCCCGGCTACCGCCGCCGCCGTGCGCCCTTGCCGCCCGCGACAGCAACCGCCGGCGAGCTCCTGGCCCTGCCCTCTTCTCCTCCAAGCGCCACACCCACCCCTCTCGCCGCCGCGCCAGGCGCCCCTCTTCCCCACCGCCGGCACCGCTTTTTCCCCTCCTGGCGGCACCGCCCTGCTCCGGCCCCCTCAGCGTCCCGCGTCGCCCGCGGAGGCCGCCGCCTTCGCCGCCTCCTCCCGCCTCCCAGGACCGCCCCGAGCCGCCCCGCGCGGGCCAGCGCCTCGCCGGAGACGCGACCTCCAGCGCCAGCCCCGCGCGCTCCGCCCCGCCGTAACCACCCGCACCGCCGCCGGAGGCACCCCGCTGCGCCGCCCTCTCCGCTCGCGAGCCCCGCTCCTCCGCCCAAGCCACACCGCGCCGCCAGACCCCATCTCCCTCCCGGGCCTGGCCTCCCTCCTCCGACCCGCAGGCCCCTGCCTCGCCGCAGGCCCCGCGCGCGAGCCGCCCCGCGCGTCCCGTCGCCGGCACCGGCCGCTCCCCGCTCCTCCGCCGCTCGCCTGACCGGGCCCACCCTCTGCAACCCCGCCGTCGCCAGGGAATCGGACGCGCCAAGCCCGAACCCTGTTGAATCCCTCGAAGCGGCCGCCAAGATCGTCATCTACAATGGACACCAAGGCCGGACCCAAGCCCCGATCCCGCCGTTAAGAATCGCAACTTGGAGGTTGTCACCAAGATCTGCCGGTGCCGAGACCCGGATCCGAGGACCACGAGCGCGACAAGAACTCCTTCATCCCGGACGCGCCAAGACCACCGACGTCGAGACCCGAAGACCGTTCCCTGAGTCACAAGACCGTCCTCGAAGCCTAAGCCCCCGACCCCGACCCCGGAGTCCGAAGATCAAGCCCGAACCCCGTCAAGACGCGACGACAAGATCCCCTACATGGGAGCCCGAAGAACCCGTACCCGAAAGCCGCGGATGCGACATGATCTTCTCCTCGGACGCCAAGAATTCGTCGAGCCCCCGGAACGACAAGTACTACCTCGGGGATGCGAAGCCGAGAACTTCCATGAACGCCATGATCGTCGACATGACCCTAAGACCCCAGATGCGACAAGAACGGCACCGACCCGGAAGAAGCCGATGCGCCGACACCGACCCAAGTTCTGCTCCCGGACATCGAGACCCCGAAGCGACAAGATCTGCCCCGTGACGAGAACGCTTCCGTCGAACCCTGGACCTCGAGACCGGACCCTGGACCCTGTCAAACCCCGAACCCCGGAACCCCAAGATCGTCGAGCCCCCTCTGATGTGTGACCCCTTTTCCTCGAACCCTATTTTATAACATAATAACTTGATGCATGTTTAATTGTCATCTCGCATGCATATCTGTGGTTTGGGGGCCTTATGCCAATTCACCTAATAATTAAATATGGGGCCCATATGCGAGCAAATCTAGCCTTATATTGGCCTCATTCAAACGTGTGTAGCGAACCGGTTCCATCTGTTGTCTTGCTAAACAACATTTAAAATGCGGGGTATCTGAATAACTTGAACCACCTAACTAATTGTCGGGACCCCGGTTCCGCTTAAATTGACCTAATTGCATCGCACTTTGCCATGCCATGCATCGTACATGCATCATGCCGATCTTCTGCCGTTGTATTAAATAGTGCATCCGATGTTTCTTCTAGTGTTTTGCTTCTTTGCGGATAAGGCCGTTGAGTTGATGTGAGCTTCGCCCTGATCTTCGGTTGAACCTTCGACAATGTTTTCAGGCGAGCATCTCCCCCTTTCTACCTATCTTACTTTTATAGTATTTACTTCCCTCCTGTTGATCTATTGCTATCTGTGTTGCGATGCTCTAGTTTTCCGTACCCGTGATATTCCCTGCAGCCTCATATTGCCTTGGACACATCCTATTACCTGTTGTTTGGTAGATAGTTGGCCTTGCGCGTCATAGTCGCTTGCTCAAGTAATGTTGCGTGTTGTCAAATGCCACAGTTGTTGATGTATTGCCGCATGTTGATGTTGGAGATGATTCTAGTTTTACTTATCGTCACTTTAATTTCTGTTTAACAACTAAAATTGAAATAAGCAGAGGCATCGGTGGGTGATAGATAATATTTGGTTTCCGAACGCCCACTTGTGTCCCGTAAGACCCCGAGTACTTGATACCTGTTCCTTGATTTATCGCGCTATCCACATCCGGGAGGTATATGGGACCCCCCTGAGCCAGAGCTTGATTCCGTCTTATTTCTGGGGGCCACAAACTAGTTTGGGGCTTTATTACTATCCTGTACTTATGCCATGTTTTACTGCTTTATTTACGATTGTGCGAGGAGCACACTGTACTGTTTAGGAATTGTGACCCGTTTACGTGGTAGCGACAAGCCCAGCCACACTTTCGGGTTCCCAGTCGTTTACCGCCGGCCCCACAAACCTTGAGGCCGTCTCGGAGCTAGCTTACTTCGTTGCGGGATCTACTTAAGGGTTGGCCCCCTGAAATATTTCCGAATCTTGTGATTGCTTTGTCGTGAAGGCCTCGTTGGGTTTTGATTTGGTTTTTCCGAGGTTGATCGAGTGTGTGTTGCTATTGGTGCACCCCGGCCGGGTAAAACTTTCTGAAAGCCGTGTCCGCGGATATGGACGACTTGGAGCACAGTTTCTCGATCATAGACAAGCATAACTAAAGTTTACTGTTATAAATTTGACTTATAATGACTAGTAATCAGCTTCACTTTAATGGAATGGCTAATTAATACTGCCCACAATTGCTTGTTTGGTTGTCGCTTGCGACAATTGTAATGACTAGTAAGTATTGCAACTACAACGGAATGGCTGAATAAAATTACCAACAACTGCTGGGTTTTGGGTTTATCTCATGCTATCTGTATCTGATTAGTAATTGTTGTAACTACAACGGAATGGTTAACTAAAAGTGCCCACTGCTTACTTTATCAGGACGATTATCTAAACCTGACTAGTAAAGTGCTGCAACGATAACTGAATAAATAAAACTGCCAACTGTGTGAGTTCCTAGGTTGACTTCCTCGTTTGGTCTCGAGGGGGAAACGCCAGGATGGGTTTGTTTGGTGTTAGTTTCAGGTTGGATCCGGATAGGTCAGTCTCACCCCTCTCTGATAATCGCCATTTGTATCGAGTCTCTATAGGTTGTTTAGTGCATGCTGCCGCTGCCGCTTCAGTCCACCATACCTATGTAGGCGAGGACCGCTGAATTCTAGCCTCGCCGTGTACTGGCCTCAGTACTGACGCTCCTTCTTTGTTTTCTGCTTTGCCCTTTGTCGGCACCCCTTTTGTTTAGCAGGTTTTGAGATCGACGCCGTTAGCAGGGTTACCCTTCCGGCTTGGCCTGGGCAGGGTTATGGACGCCATTGGTTATTCTTCAGGGATCTTAGCCCCATTTGCTTCTTGTCCGTAGTCGGACGCTCTACTGTTTTCAAGGTGATTTGGATCTTGTATATTATATCTGTATTCTTGACTCTTTGAGTCGTTGTTATATATATCTGTTCTGTGGGTCCCATCGAGGACTGTTGTGTAATGTTATTACTTCGTTTTCCACCCGCACGAAAGTGCCTGGTGGGCACCTTTGAATCGTTTCTATGCGGGTTTGGTGAATTTTGCCCAAACTTGCATAGGATCGATTCTGAGGGTGTTACAGTTTTGGAGAAGATGGGGATGCTGGAGATCGCGGAACGGTTAGCAAACAAGCAACACGGGGACACGAGGTTTACCCAGGTTCAGGCCCCCGGAGGGAAAACCCTACTCCTGCTTGTCTACTCTTGATTACGGCGGAACCGGTGATTACAGGGGTGCGCAGATGCAATCTGGCGTGGAGGTGTCTATGCGAAAGTATGAGGTGAGAGATCTAGGTTGTGCCCTCCTAGCCTTTATATAGACTTAGGCAGGTCCCAGGCACAGACCTAGTCGGTTACAGGTTTTAGGGTTTACCCCTTTGAATTTCCTATCTACTCTAGTCTTGCTCTCCAAGGATCCGAAGGCGTCATGGGCCTTGGCCACCCGAAAGTCTTCATGGGCCGGCGTATATTTGTCGTGAGCCTTCCTTGGGCCGGACCAGGTATGCCGAGATCATGTACCCGCGGGGTATAACCATGTCAGAGGGGACAATCAGAATGCTATCAATGGCTATCGCAACGGGTTGGACACAAGAACTGCAAACACAGCGAACTACTCAGATTCGGGGCTCTCTTAGCGAGTTAACACCCCTACTCCTGCAAGGATCTACTGTCTCAGGGGCGTATGCCCAATACAAGTGCTCATGTAGTTGTTTCCTTAGCTACTAGTGAGAACTACAGGAAGAAGATGAATCCCAGGAATCTCTCTAGAACCTTGATACCTTCGATCTGGATTCACGGATGTTGTATAATAGCTTTTTCCCTAGAAGATCTATGTTTAATCGAATCTTCAAAACCAATGCTAAAAGGAAATAAATAAGGAAACGTCTATAAGACTTTGTTTCTTTGTTTTACCTTAGTTTACCGGACCAATCTAGTTTACTTTTTATAGTGGGTTGAATTAATGGATGGAGATAGGCCAGGGTTGAAGATCCACCTTCAGCTGCACATCATATGGGATAAAAGATAATAATAAGCATAGTCATGTGTAATCTTTGAACGGAGATAATCTCTCGTGGGCAACACATCCTAATATACTAGAGCCCCCGTGATGCAGCGGGCATATCAATAGTCTTTTAATCCAACCGAGTGCACACCAAAGCCACGGTTACAAACGATTATTAAGTGAAGAACACATATTAAAGCATTAAGTGGTGATGTTGTTGTGATCCCGAATGGGTCGTTGAGCGAAGACCGTACTACTCTTTCTGTTACTGGGGTTTCTATGAGATCGTCGCTAGCCAAGTATCTCACCTCAAGCCTTTATCAATCTATGGGATCTTGGGTACTTACAAGTCCACAGATCGAGACAAGAGAAGAAGAAACAAAAGATATAAATCTCAATTGCAAATAAAATACAATACTCCCATGATTAGATGCACATAGTTGCTGCGAGGTTTCTTCCCAAACCACAACTCGTGAAGACTACTCACTCATAACAAATAGATCAAATATAGAAAACATTATGCAAAATACTTAGATTGAAATAAAATATTCTTACAATGGTTGTCAAATCACAAGGATATGTGGCTAGTGGACGGATGGATGGATGGATGGTGGAGTGGATGAACAATGGCGTGGATATCCTTTGATGGTGTTGTGATGAAATCTGAGAATGGTAGACCTCTAGGCGGCGGCCGGGCCTCAAAATATATAGGCATCTTCACAAATGTTGTAGGGTTTGACGAGACGAAGCGTCGGCACCCCGTACGTGCAGGGCCGTACGGGCGGGTCCTGCCCGTACCACAGGTCGTTATGCAGTCTGGCGTCTGGAATTTGCGTCCCAATTATTTGGCTGTGTGGACTTTCTCAAATTCCTTCATTATGACTCCTGATTTCGCATTAAAACCTGTGATTTCCTGCACAACATAATTCAAAGCAAGGATTTGCGTATCTTTGCAATTATTAGTCATTAGTGGAAAGGATTGAGAGTTTCTTGTCAATTGCTTGACTAAAAACAATGTTTAAACGCAGAGAAAGATGGCAATTTCAGAGCCATCAACTTTCCCAAAACTCAAACCTTGATCACCCTCGAGCAACAAGAAACAAAAGAACTATAAAGAATTCAGCGTTTAAACTTGAAACAACAAGAATATGAATTCACTTACGTTCGGTAGTCATATGTGCATAACACTTCATTCATTTGTGAGGCTTATAAAAGTTAGAGAGATGACAAGAGTACTACACAAGCTTCGGCAATTCAAGACAATCAAAGTAGAGTTTAATATCAATATGAATAACTAGCAGTGTAGCAATCAATCCAATTCTTCTAGTTAACTCTCAACTTGCCAAGGAACACTAGGATGTTTAAATAGCATGATTGAGTAAGAGAGTTTCATGTCCTGAGTAATATAACAATGAAGTGTCTTATTTACACCAACATAAATAAATCAAGTCTATCAAAAACACTTCTAATCCAATCATTGTTTTTCAAGAAAAATTCATAGAGTAGTAGTGAGACCATGCCAAGTATTTGTTATGTGGATCTTCAAAGATGTATTTTTATTTTCATTATTTTTCAAAGATTGTTGGTTGTTTCTTTTGCAAGTGCTTGCACAACCTTTGAGAATACCAATACTTTTGCCTATACATTGACACTGATGCCAATCATGTCATCAACTCATAGCTGAAACTAAGGTTATATCATAGATTGTTCAAAAGCTAGCGGAGTTGTTGGCACCCCAATGGTGTGCACTAGGAACATAAATAGCAGAATTTTATTTCTCTCTTTTTTATGAGCTAGTACCATGGTTTGATCCACAAGGTTAGATTTGGCGTGCATCACAATTACCACTAGACTATCTAAATCAAACAACTCCTTTCAAGAGTGTCTTCAAGACTATCAAAATATCTGATGACCCACAAGTGTAGGGGATCCCAATAGTCTTCGCGGGTAGTATTACCCAATTTATTGATTCGACACAAGAGGAGCCAAAGAATACTTGCAAGCCTTAACAACTGAGTTGTCAGTTTAGCTGCACCTGGAAATAGTTCTTGCTCACAGAAGTTTATCAGTAGCAACAGTTCGTAGTAGCAACAACAAAGCAACAACAATAGTGAAAGAAAGAGCAATAGTAACTGTCACATCCCAAGATTTTCCAAATCTTGTAATGTGAAAAATAAATGAATAAAATAAAACTTTGTTGATTTTCAGGGTGAGGAGAAACTTTTTGATTCCAATTGGAAACTTTCAAAACCTATTTTGATCAAGATAAATCCTAAAGGGATTTAAAAAGATAAACATTTAATAAAGGAAAATAAAAATATTTGGAATTACTATTTTGAATCTTTTAATAAAAAGATTTGGTTTTCAAATGAGAAGGTAGAAATATAAATAAAGATTATTTTAAAGAGCCAAATTAAAACTTGGCCAAGCCTTTATTTGATAAAAATAGTAAAGGTTTATTTAAAAATAAAATAATAAGGATTTAATATCCAAGTTTTTTTAAAAAATAAAGGTTTTACTATTTTAATTAAACATCAAAACTTATTTATTTATTTTAAACAAGTTTTCCAAGTATTCTTTATTTTCAAATAAAACCTACTGATTTGGTTTTGATAATATTTAGATTTCAAAATGGGGTTCTGAATAAATCAAAATCTATTTGATTTAATAACAAAGGTCTATTTATTTAATTATTAATGGACCCTAAATTAAAAATATTATTTTATTTTGGGACTTGGATTTGTGTGGTTAAACAGAACCAAAACTCAATACAAGTGTGGTGAATGTTTGAATTGTTTTGAATGTTTGATTTGTTGTTTGAATTCCAAAACAGAAAATAGAATTAGAAAAGGATAAAGCTTTCAGAAAGAAAAAATGGAACCAGACAACAGCCCAACTCGACTGGCCCAGCAAGCCCAGTACCAGCCCAGCTATTTTCCCACGCGCGAAGCATTTTTCACCTGAACCCGCACCCTCAAAGCGACTGACTGGTGGCCCCTCTTCCCCTCTCTTCCCCACTGACGACAGGACCCCACAGCACTGTTCGTCGTTTCCACCCGCCGCTGACCACGCCCGACCGTTCCTGCCGTTGAATGCTCGTGTTAATTCGCCGTAACGCCGCAGTGATTCCGCTCTGCAAATGCGTCCTTTTAATCGCCTGCGCCTTCTCCTCCTTTCCCCTCAAACACCGTTGCACGAGAGCCACCAGGCTGCCCTGAATCAGATTTACACCGCCACTGCTCCAACGAATATCCCCAGTAAATTCCGGTCGAACCTCGCCGCCCCTTGCCTTCCTAAGCACACTGCCGTGATCCCCACTCACAGGCGCATCTGTCCGTACCTCCCATTCACCTGCGGGCGCCCCAGAGCGTCGACTCCGACCACCTCTGAGCACCACCGCGTCTGCTACTTCTCCGGCGACCTCCCCCTGGTAAGACAGACCGTCCCACGCCCTCTCGTTCATGCTCCTACACTCGCCACACTCGGCTGCATCTAACTGTGTCCTCATTTTGCCTCGGAGTGAACCACAGCGTCGCCCCCGACAACGACCAGAGCCGCCCGACACCGTCCCCCACTCCGGCGAGAAATCCCGCTAGAACCAGAGCGCCCCTCGACGAGCTGACCGTACCTTGAGCATCCCCACGTCACTGCGATCACGGTGAGCATCTCCACTTCCTTCTTTGCTTCCTGTACCGTCGGCAAGCTCGCCGCCAGAGCGTGCGCCGCCGTCTACCGCCGCGCAGCGCCGCCAGTTAGTGGCAAGTTGATTGTAGCTGTTAGATCGATATCGTGTGGCTGTGATTAGAACAGAGCGAAGCGGTATGAGTCAACCCGCGCCGTGCGATCTGTTTAGATCCAACAAACCGTAGAGCGCAATCCGCGCGAACCGGTACCGCCCAATAAAAACGCGACGCGTGGCCAGTCTTTGTTTTAAAACAGAAATTGAAATCAGATTGATTTGCAAATTTGAAACCCTTGTAACTTTTGATCCACACGTCCAAAATTTGCAAACTTTATATCAATGGAATCAGTGGAACAAGCCCTAGCCAACCATGCATTTTGTTTAGTAAAAAAACTTCTGGTAAAATGTTTGTTTTTGCAGAAACATTTGTATGCTTGTTTAGGTTATGAAAATTATTCCAAAATGTTTTTAGGGTTTAAATCTTTGAAAATTAGTTTGTTGTGAACCTACTGACCCTAGGAACCAACTATTGGATTTAAAAATGAATTTTGAGAAGATTAGGGTTGATTAATTGAATTAACCTATTTCTAGTCAAATAAAAACATTGAGTTTGTTATGGAAATGACTTTGGAGTAAAAACTTTGGGAAAATGATTTGGATCAAACCTGCTGACCCTAAACACCAAGTTTTGAGAATTAACAACTTATTTGGTGAACAACATAAAGTTGTTGCTTTGATAAAAACATTTTCCACCACATAAAATAATGATTGGATTTGAAAAATGGTTTATAGATAAAACCCTTTTTCAAATGACTTTGCCACTTTAGAAAATGACCACTTTGGACTTTACAATGTGTAGATCCTAGTAGAGACCACCTTGGCAAATAAAACTATCTTTTGCATGCTTGCAAGCATGACTTAGTTTTTATTATTTTATGTGTGTTGATTTGTTTGATTATTGGTTGGAATGCTAGTTGATTTTGTGTTTGCTTGATTGATTTGTAGTGAAGTTAGAAAAGTGTGAAACTAGCAAGATCAAGAAGTGAACCAACATTCCCTACCAAAAAAGGCAAGTTACACTATCATCTAAAGTCCTACTATTTCCATTATACTTAGTGGATTTTGAAACATGCATGAAAATAATTTCTATACTTATGCTATGCTAAATCCTAATAGGATACCTTATATATTCATTAGTAAAAACAATGTAGTTGTAAAATGCTTAGCCATGCTACATAATTTTGAGAAGATATACATGTTGAGATTTTATAAAGTTGAGAAAAGACTTATGTTTTATATAATAAAACAAGTACTCAATGAACCACCTGGGTGGACAAGGATACTTTGAGTTTTGTATAAGGTGGCAACAAAAGGAACCATGTCTATGGCAATCTCTTTGTGTTGTGCACCAAAAGAAAACCACCCAGGAACTTAGAGATTGAACATGTTTCTCCAACTGTGGCTTTCGTGTATAGCCACATGCTACATATGGCTCTGGCTTGGTCAACTACATTGGGAAGACCCATGCATTGTCTTCAGGTTACTGAAAATGAGGGAACTCAAAACCCTACATGGGTGACTGAAGACAAGCTAGCAATGGTGTATGGGAGGACCCTTTGGAAAGACTTCGTCACATTCTCAATCTGCCAGTACTCCATCTTGGTGAGTACTTATCCAGCGGCCACTGGTGGCAACAAGATGAGATTGTGTCATGTGGGTAAAGTGTACAACTTCTACAGAAGATAAAAATCTAAGTACTTAGCCGTGTCCCCGGTTATGGACAATACTGAGCAACTAAAGCTTGAAGCTATGGGAAATCTCGACATTCCAATTTCTAAAATAAAAACTTTAAAGTGACAACAAAAGACTTGTAGCACTTGGGGGTACCAAGGAGCTCAAGAGATTTGGATAAAAACTTGAAGCACTTGGGGATTTACCAAGGAGCTCAAGAGATTTTGATAAAAACTTGAAGTACTTGGGGTGTACCAAGGAGCTCAAGAGATTTTGACAAAGACTTAAAACACTTGGGGATTTACCAAGGAGTTCAGAAAGATTTGACAAAAGAACAAAACCATTTTGAAAAGATAGGGTAAATTATTGCTTTCTGCAAATGAGCCCAAAACCCTACTTAGCCAAATATGCATGAAATGATAGGATCCACTTATATTCTACATAGTAGTGAAACTTGCCAATACAATTCAAATGTATTGACCCTTGTGGCTGTAACTTGTAATGTTGCAGGTTTGATTGATTTTAGTGAAGATTGATTGATTAGGACTACAAGTCTACAACCAGCATGTTTGCCTGTGGCACTTTGAAGATGAAGGACCCCATGATTCTAGATATTCTGCTGCAATGTAATGTAATAGCCAAATGAGCTATGTAAGATGTAATAAAATTATGTTATTCCTGGTTATAAAGTTATATTATGACCTTTGTTCCTTGATATTACATCTTAACTGTGGATGCTAGCTATTGATCCAGGGACTAGCATTGTAAACACAGGGATCTCTACCTTATTCAAGGTTGGGACCTCTTACAGATGGTATCAGAGCATTGTGTTGCCTGTAGGATTTGTAAACCTAGGATTGGACAAAGATCCCTTAGAAAAATAGGAGTTGTATTTGTTCCAAAAATTATTTACAAATAATCTTGTAAACTCTTTCCTTAACCATTTTGGTTTTGATTCTACATCTCTTCTATTTCAACTTGATGGAAAAACCTACCCCATGGCCAAAGACTTCACCATGTGCAAAGGACTTCATCAACTCTAAATACTTCAACATCTTCAACTCTAATGACTTCAACATCTTCAACTCTAAGGACTTCAACATCTTCAACTCTAATGACTTCAACATCTTCAGCATATCCACCAAGGACTTCAACCTTGGATTTCACTAAGGACAAGTGGGACAAGAAATCTTGCTCAAGATTTGGAGACTAAGGAAAAACAAGTTAGAAGGAGCCCACATCACTTGAAGACTTGTGACCAAGAATTTTCTCAAGGAAAACCATGATCTCATGCAAAGAATAATCAACCAAGAAGGATGGAAAGATCACAAGTGAACCATATAGATGGACCACCATATTTTAGTTAAGTCAAACACACCAACTTGTGGTGTAACAAAAGTATTTTGTTGCTTAAAAATGTGCTTGAACTTTGTTGTTTGATAAAAGTTGTTTGTGAATGCTTGCACATTTCTTGTGTGAATTGTGATGTGTGTGATTAGAATTATTTCCTTAGAAATACCTTGCCTATTCTAATCTCAATTCAACCCAAACAGATGACTACTCCAAGAAACTCCAACATCAAGGTTGATGACACCAACACCAACCAAGAGGACAACATGGAGGAACTCATAGGAACCCAAAACCAGTTGAACCAAATGATAGCTCAGTTCATAGCCAACACCAGTGGGAAAGATCCAACCCTGCAAAAGTTTTTGGAAGACCAAGCCCAAATGTTGCATAAGGTGACAGACCAAATGCTCAACATGGAAAGCAACTTCAAGGATGACAAAGATGTCATTCTAAAAGGAGCCAAAGCTTGCAATATTTGTGGATCAAGGATCACACTTCCAAGGAGCATGGGGATCAATGTCCCAACTGTGAAGAGAAACATCATGTTGGCCAATGTCCCACCTCTCAAGCTACTTGTTACCTATGTGAAGGAAACAATCATGTCCCTATCCAATGCCCCATCTATTCCATAGTTGAACAAAGGAAACAAGGTGGAGTGCAACAAATGATTGCAAACTATCAAGAAGGATCTAAGTCTACCAAGAAGAATGAGGACAAAGGAAAAGCTCCACTTATACCTTCATGCAATACAACCCAATTCAAAGGACCAAAGAAGAGGCATATGAATTTTCCAAAGAGCAATAGAAGGTCCAAGAAACATGTAGACATTCCTACCTACCAGATAACATATGAACAACATGAACTTGATGCACTCCTAGCTTTGGAGAAGCCTAAAAAGAAAAAGAAGGACAAAAGCCATGTGCAATGTCATCATTGTAAAGAAATGGGACACTATTCCAGTGAATGTCCAGAGAAACATAAGTATAAAGAGATTGGCCAAGTATGGTGCAACAACTGCAAAGAGCTAGGCCATTATGCAGCAACTTGTCCACAAGAGACACGTGAAGAACTCAAAGTTATCATATGTTTCAATTGCAAAAACCCAGGACATTATGCAAGCAACTGTCTAGGAAAGATGAAGAACAAGATAAACAAGCCTATGAAGGATCTCAGCCTTGACACATGTGTCAAGTGTGGAAACAAAGGACACTATGCAGATGTTTGCCCAGAAAAGTTTCCCCAAGATCCCAAGCAAGCCAACATGTAATTTAGATGGAAATTTTTTAAGGGTGGTAGTACCCTAGATGTTTTGAGCCTACTTGTAACCCTAGCCTTCCCAAATCTCGGGACGAGATTTATTTTAAGGGTGGTAGCCTATCATATCCCAAGATTTTCCAAATCTTGTAATGTGAAAAATAAATGAATAAAATAAAACTTTGTTGATTTTCAGGGTGAGAAGAAACTTTTTGATTCCAATTGGAAACTTTAAAAACCTATTTTGATCAAGATAAATCCTAAAGGGATTTAAAAAGATAAACATTTAATAAAGGAAAATAAAAATATTTGGAATTACTATTTTGAATCTTTTAATAAAAAGATTTGGTTTTCAAATGAGAAGGTAGAAATATAAATAAAGATTATTTTAAAGAGCCAAATTAAAACTTGGCCAAGCCTTTGAAATAAAATATTTCTATTTGATAAAAATAGTAAAGGTTTATTTAAAAATAAAATAATAAGGATTTAATATCCAAGTTTTTTTAAAAAAATAAAGGTTTTACTATTTTAATTAAACATCAAAACTTATTTATTTATTTTAAACAAGTTTTCCAAGTATTCTTTATTTTCAAATAAAACCTACTGACTTGGTTTTGATAATATTTAGATTTCAAAATGGGGTTCTGAATAAATCAAAATCTATTTTATTTAATAACAAAGGTCTATTTATTTAATTATTAATGGACCCTAAATTAAAAATATTATTTTATTTTGGGACTTGGATTTGTGTGGTTAAATAGAACCAAAACTCAATACAAGTGTGGTGAATGTTTGAATTGTTTTGAATGTTTGATTTGTTGTTTGAATTCCAAAACAGAAAATAGAATTAGAAAAGGATAAAGCTTTCAGAAAGAAAAAAATGGAACCAGACAGCAGCCCAACTCGACTGGCCCAGCAAGCCCAGTACCAGCCCAGCTATTTTCCCACGCGCGAAGCATTTTTCACCTGAACCCGCACCCTCAAAGCGACTGACTGGTGGCCCTCTTCCCCTCTCTCTCCCCCACTGACGACAGGACCCCACATCACTGTTCGTCGTTTCCACCCGCCGTTGACCACGCCCGGCCGTTCCTGCCGTTGAATGCTCGCGTTAATTCGCCGTAACGCCGCAGTGATTCCGCTCTGCAAATGCGTCCTTTTAATCGCCTGCGCCTTCTCCTCCTTTCCCCTCAAACACCGTTGCACGAGAGCCACCAGGCTGCCCTGAATCAGATTTACACCGCCACTGCTCCGACGAACATCCCCAGTAAATTCCGGCCGAACCTCGCTGCCCCTTTCCTTCCTAAGCACACCGCCGTGATCCCCACTCACAGGCGCATCTGTCCGTACCTCCCATTCACCTGCGGGCGCCCCAGAGCGTCGACTCCGACCACCTCTGAGCACCACCGCGTCTGCTACTTCTCCAGCGACCTCCCCCTGGTAAGACAGACCGCCCCACGCCCTCTCGTTCATGCTCCTACACTCGCCACACTCGGCTGCATCTAACAGTGTTCTCATTTTGCCTCGGAGTGAACCACAGCGTCGCCCCCGACAACGACCAGAGCCGTCCGACGCCGTCCCCCACTCCGGCGAGAAATCCCGCTAGAACCAGAGCGCCCCTCGACGAGCTGACCGTACCTTGAGCATCCCCACGTCACTGCGATCACGGTGAGCATCTCCACTTCCTTCTTTGCTTCCTGTACTGTCGGCAAGCTCGCCGCCAGAGCGTGCGCCGCCGTCTGCCGCCGCGCAGCGCCGCCAGTTAGTGGCAAGTTGATTGTAGCTGTTAGATCGATATCGTGTGGCTGTGATTAGAACGGAGCGAAGCGGTATGAGTCAACCCGTGCCGTGCGATCTGTTTAGATCCAACGAACCGTAGAGAGCAATCCGCGTGAACCGGTACCGCCCAAAAAAAATGCGACGCGTGGCCAGTCTTTGTTTTAAAACAGAAATTGAAATCAGATTGATTTGCAAATTTGAAACCTTTGTAACTTTTGATCCACACGTCCAAAATTTGCAAACTTTATATCAATGGAATCAGTGGAACAAGCCCTAGCCAACCATGCATTTTGTTTAGTAAAAAAACTTCTGGTAAAATGTTTGTTTTTGCAGAAACATTTGTATGCTTGTTTAGGTTATGAAAATTATTCCAAAATGTTTTTAGGATTGAAATCTTTGCAAATTAGTTTGTTGTGAACCTACTGACCCTAGGAACCAACTATTGGATTTAAAAATGAATTTTGAGAAGATTAGGGTTGATTAATTGGATTAACCTATTTCTAGTCAAATAAAAACATTGATTTTGTTATGGAAATGACTTTGGAGTAAAAACTTTGGGAAAATGATTTGGATCAAACCTACTGACCCTAAACACCAAGTTTTGAGAATTAACAACTTATTTGGTGAACAACATAAAGTTGTTGCTTTGATAAAAACTTTTTCCACCACATAAAATAATGATTGGATTTGAAAAATGGTTTATAGCTAAAACTCTTTTTCAAATGACTTTTCCACTTTAGAAAACGACCACTTTGGACTTTACAATGTGTAGAGCCTAGTAGAGACCACCTTGGCAAATAAAACTATCTTTTGCATGCTTGCAAGCATGACTTAGTTTTTATTATTTTATGTGTGTTGATTTGTTTGATTATTGGTTGGAATGCTAGTTGATTTTGTGTTTGCTTGATTGATTTGTAGTGAAGTTAGAAAAGTGTGAAACTAGCAAGATCAAGAAGTGAACCAACATTCCCTACCAAAAAAAGGCAAGTTACACTATCATCTAAAGTCCTACTATTTCCATTATACTTAGTGGATTTTGAAACATGCATGAAAAGAATTTCTATACTTATGCTATGCTAAATCCTAATAGGATACCTTATATATTCCTTAGTAAAAACAATGTAGTTGTAAAATGCTTAGCCATGCTACATAATTTTGAGAAGAGATACGTGTTGAGATTTTATAAAGTTGAGAAAAGACTTATGTTTTATATAATAAAACAAGTACTCAATGAACCACCTGGGTGGACAAGGATACTTTGAGTTTTGGATAAGGTGGCAACAAAAGGAACCATTTCTATGGCAATCTCTTTGTGTTGTGCACCAAAAGAAAACCACCCAGGAACTTAGATATTGAACATGTTTCTCCAACTGTGGCTTTCGTGTACAGCCACATGCTACATATGGCTCTGGCTTAGTCAACTACATTGGGAAGACCCATGCATTGTCTTCAGGTTACTGAAAATGAGGGAACTCGAAACCCTACATGGGTGACTGAAGACAAGCTAGCAATGGTGTATGGGAGGACCCTTTGGAAAGACTTCGTCACATTCTCAATCTGCCAGTACTCCATCTTGGTGAGTACTTATCCAGCGGCCAATGGTGGCAACAAGATGAGATTGTGTCATGTGGGTAAAGTGTACAACTTCTACAGAAGATAAAAATCTAAGTACTTAGCCGTGTCCCCGATTATGGACAATACTGAGCAACTAAAGCTTGAAGCTATGGGAAATCTCGACATTCCAATTTCTAAAAGAAAAACTTTAAAGTGACAACAAAAGACTTGTAGCACTTGGGGGTACCAAGGAGCTCAAGAGATTTGGATAAAAACTTGAAGCACTTGGGGATTTACCAAGGAGCTCAAGAGATTTTGATAAAAACTTGAAGTACTTGGGGTGTACCAAGGAGCTCAAGAGATTTTGACAAAGACTTAAAACACTTGGGGATTTACCAAGGAGTTCAGAAAGATTTGACAAAAGAACAAAACCATTTTGAAAAAGATAGGATAAATTATTGCTTTCTGCAAATGAGCCTAAAACCCTACTTAGCCAAATATGCATGAAATGATAGGATCCACTTATATTCTACATAGTAGTGAAACTTGCCAATACAATTCAAATGTATTGACCCTTGTGGCTGTAACTTGTAATGTTGCAGGTTTGATTGATTTTAGTGAAGATTGATTGATTAGGATTACAAGTCTACAACTAGCATGTTTGCCTGTGGCACTTTGAAGATGAAGGACCCCATGCTTATAGATATTCTGCTGCAATGTAATGTAA
The DNA here is from genome assembly GCA_910589765.1 of Avena atlantica. Classification (NCBI taxonomy): domain Eukaryota; kingdom Viridiplantae; phylum Streptophyta; class Magnoliopsida; order Poales; family Poaceae; genus Avena; species Avena atlantica. The sequence goes on along the minus strand of OU342735.1, from coordinate 434,327,102 downwards.
TAGCCAAATGAGCTATGTAAGATGTAATAAAATTATGTTATTCATGGTTATAAAGTTATATTATGACCTTTGTTCCTTGATATTACATCTGAACTGTGGCTGCTAGCTATTGATCCAGGGACTAGCATTGTAAACACAGGGATCTCTACCTTATTCAAGGTTGGGACCTCTTACAGTAACAGTAATGGTAAACAGTGGGATTTTAGTGTGATAGGCATAGGGGTGGATGGACGGGCGTTGCATGGACGAGTCTAAACATGTAACTTCAAGATCTAGGGCATTGTAGATAAATAATAACAAGCATCCAAGTACTAAACAATCCTAGGCATGTGCTCCAAATATAGTCATACGTGCTTGCAATGAGAACTTGCACAACATCTTTTGTCCAGCCAGCCCGTGGCAGCGGGGCCTCTAGGGAACTACTAGCAATTAAGGTGCTCCCTTTAATAGAGCACCGGAGTAAAGAATTAACACTCCGTGAAAACATGTGATCCTCACACCACAGCCATCCCCTCCGGTTGTCCCAATTATTGTCACTTTGGGGCCTTTGGATCCGGACAATGATATATGTACACAATTTGCAGATAAGATCACAAACAATACTATCATAATGATTCAATAATAAGTTCATATCTGAGATCATGGCACTTGGGCCCTAGTGACAAGCATTAAGCACAACAAGTTGCAACAAAGTCAAATAGCACTAATAGAGATACTAGGCACTAAGCCCTAATAAATCTTATTCGATTACATGATAGAACTCATCCAATCCCTATCATACCCAAGCCTATAGCGGGGGATTACTCACTCATGGATGAGGGAAACATGGATGGTTGATGGAGATGCATTGGTGATGACGATGGCGACGATCCTCTCCAAATTCCCCGTCCCGGTAGGGTGCCAGAACAGAATTTCTGGATCTGAATCTTGGTTTCTGGTGGCGGCGGCATAGCGGAACTCTTTCTGGAAATCTATCGAACTCCCCTCGGTTTTTAGGTCGAGAGGCAACTTATAGGCGCAGAGGGAGGCCGAGGGGGTGCCTGGGGTGACTGCACCGCCTAGGCGCGGCCAGAGGTGGGCCCGCGTCTGGCAGGGGTGTGGGCCCCCTAGGCCCCTTCTCCATCTCGTCTTCTGGCTCCACGGATCTTCTGGTGAAATAGGATTTTTGGCATATTTTCCCGGATTTTTCCTGATAGTTGATTTTCTGCACAGAAACTAGACACCAAGGTAATTTTGCTGAAAACAGCGTCAGTCCGTGTTAGTTGTATCTAAATCACATAAGTTTAGAGGAGAAATAATAGCGAAAGTGTTCGAGAAAGTAGATTCGTTTTGGACGTATCAACTCCCCCCAAGCTTAGCTTATTATTTGTCCTCAAGCAATTCAGTTGAAAACTGAGTGCAATAAAAGAACTTTCACGAACACATTTGCTTCATATGATGTATATATTCTCAGCGCAGGAGTAGATGCTTAAACTATTCATAATAAAGAGTATGCAACTAAATCTACTCAATAGTCATTGCAAGCCATGAAGAGAAACCAACTCAATAATAATAAGTAGCAGGAAACATAAACATAAGCAACATTGCAATGCTCATATGAAGGTATGATAGAGTGGTATCTTGTTTGCCTTTGTTTAAAGAGCACAATATAAATGCCAAGGCACCTCTGAAGTTCAAGTGAAGACTAGAGATAAAGATATCAGAGATACAAGCATCAAAGTTATGACATAATTAACCAAGTTTTGGAAAAAACACAAGAATGACAACTATGCTCTCAAGAAGGTGCTTAAAGAATAAGTGGTGACTCAACAAGGAAGTGAAAAGGTTTTGAAAGGCTTCCAAATGCTGAAATAAAGGTAATCGTTAGCTTTGAGCTCTCATTGCCCCTATCATAGGCATCTTTATATGGTTAAGGTGAAAGTGAGGTCCACTCTGAATCATATGCTTGACAGACCATAAACTGGAAATCCCATGTCCCTTGAGTACGAGGGCCGCTCCGCATGCTACACAACTTTGGTTACCTGTAAGTTCTTGTCATTGTAAATACATGCATATCATAGAGAACCGCCAATGGGGTACCCCTTGCACATGATACATGAGCTATCCCATAATCAAAATGACAAGGCAAGCAGACAATGAGCATCTCAGCGATCTATGTGTATACTTTTTATTGAGGATGCTTCATAAATGCTCATTATGGTAATGCTGCAAGTTTCCACCATGATTAGGCATGGCTTAGGCTAGCGGTCCGGGCATTTCTCTAACACAATGTATAGACTCCATGAACTCACAGGTCCCCCTTTTATTTCACATCGACAACATCTGCAAACAAAAGAGCAAGGTATCAACTGGATAAGTATCCAAAAAGTGTTGAAAGCGTTCCCCGTGATAGCACGGTTCTGCTGACTCCCAGCATATAATTTGCAAGTATATAACTTTCATGGACAAGTCACAATGGTTCAGGATTATTAAGTGCAAGGAATAAAGTGTGCCATCAAGTTCGTGAGAGCTTTACTAACTAACTTTCTCAAAATAGACAAACATTTTATTTGGAAGAAAACAAGGCATATTGAATATGCACTAAAATAGCAAACAATGTTAATAGTTAGGTATGGTGGACACTATTGGCAATATTGGTTTTGGGGAGTTGGATGCATAAGTAGAGCTCATACTCAGTGCAAGTGAAGGCTAGCAAAAAGAGAGGGAGCGACAAACGAGAGAGCAATAACTGTCATAATCATGCTTGCAACAAAACATGACTAATTATGGCATGAAAGTGATACAAGAACTCTGAGGCAAAATAAATCACTGAGGCTTACTGACTATTGTTTAGTCATATGCATGCATGAGCATGTGCCAAGTCGATTCACATGAAACTTTTAGAGGAGTATACCACAATATCATACCAAGATATGAATAAAACAATGCAAGCAAACATTCATATGACATGCTACAAACTATTAACAAGCTGGAGCTAATCACAAGCAAGCAAGAACTACTAAGCATCCATAATGACATACACCTTACTCAAACAGGCTAAGCATACTCACAATGATGAGTATATGTACAAAAATAAAACAAATATAGTTTGTTACCAGCCTCTTACCACACCTTGAGTTATCTTAATCTTCATTATTTCCCTTCACTTGTGTGACTTGAATAATAACATGAAACCAAACTCCACTGAGGACGGATGAACCCTGCAAAGAACTCACAAAATCAAAGAAGAACAACAAATATTTTTGGTGTTTTCGATTTTTTAGAAACAGGCAAACAAAGAAAAACCAAACAAGAAACAAACAAAGCAAAATATTTTTGGATTTTTCTTTGAGGCAAACCAAAGCCAAAAAGCAAAGAACCAAACCAAGAGAAACAACGAAAATATTTTTGGTATTTTTGTGTTTTTTGAGAAAGCAGCAACAAGAACCAAAAAGAAAGCGAAACAACGGATATACAAAGAACCGACCGAACATGATATATAGATGAGTGTGATGTCGGTGTACCTCCCCCCAAGCTTAGGCTTTTGGCCTAAGTGGGGCTCAATAGCGCGGTAGTAACCCCAAGCTGGTGGGTCATCATTGGAATGATCATAGTCAGGCGCTTGCGATGAAGAAGAAGACGCGCCCCAATCATAAGAAGGTTGCTGGTATGAAGACTCTCCCAAGTTGGAGGGCTGAACCGAATCATCTTCGGCATCCACTCCATCATTCTCATGCTGGGAGACCTCCGCCACGTATGTGTCAATCTCCTCCTCCGTGAGCGACCATCCTTGCCTCTTATCAAAATTAAACAAAGCTGTTGCAGGCAAATAAACTAATTTCTCAGTCCTACCCCCTCTCCAACCATGCTGAGAAAAATACATTTCGTACGGTAAACTTCTCACATTAGCTCCCAAGGAAACAAAACCATGCTGAATCATAGATTCAAGATCAAGTCTCTCAATGGGGAACTGATAATCTGAATGCTGAGGCTCTAAACCATGGAAAGCTAGCAACCTAGAGGCAATGATACCTCCACAAATTCCACATTTCTCGCGGTTAGTGGTGAGACGGTAAGCTATCAAAGCACCCAAGTTATAAGATCTATCCCTATTCAAAGCAGCTGCGATAAAATCTAGATCAAAGGAGGATAACTTCCTAGCAATCTTTCTAGCAAGAACACACTTGGTAATGAAATAAGCAAAATATCTTATAGATGGGAACTGAATGTTTCCAATTTTACCACTTTCCTTTGAGAAGTCGAAGCCTTGGAAAATTTCAGCATATAAATCCATAAGTTTCTTAGGCCTCTCCTTGATCTTCTCACAAGATCCCCAACAAGGCAATTTAATAGCTGCACAGAAATCAGCAAACGGCAGGTCGACAACTATATTGTATATTTTGTAATGTACCATGGGATTAGATGGATACGAAGTGAACCGAAAGTCCTGCACAACAGCCATGGTTAGCTTAACATATTGAAAGGGTTCACCTTCAAGAAAGTGTTCCAACCCTGCATTGGTAACCATAGTTTGGAAATCTTGGAGGATTCTCGCGGTTCTGATAAATTCCTGGCATGGATATATGGAAAGGAAGACTCCTTCCTCACGATGAACTTTCATTGGCTCAGGTACCATCAAGTCATATTGATTCAGTGGATATGCACTCATCTTCCTTGCTGAAATTTTTAGACAAACATCAAACCAAGTGATTTCCAAGTTGATAAATGATGAGCAACTACTATAGGAACTTGCTAGAGGACTACACGTGCATCAAATAAAGTTTCTAAGCATAGAACAAGCAATGCAAGCTCAAACAACCTGACACCTATAGCAGCAAAATACTCAAGATATAATCTACCAATAACAAATCTAATTGGACAAGTAGAGGAGGCACATCCAAGGAGCAAACTCTCCAAAAATCAGCACTAGAGATGGGCTGAACAAGACAAGAACAGCAAGAACTCGAGCTTGAGAAAGTTTTCCGGTGTTTTTCGGGAGATAGAAAGAAGATGGCTTTGAGGAGGCACCTGGGAGGGGCCTAGGTGGGTCGCGCCTACCATGGGTGTGGTGGCCCCCTAGGTCACTCCACGTGTCCCTCTGCCCCCTTTTTCGAGGAAAAAAATTATTTTGAATTTTCTAGAACTTTTCGGAAAACTTTATTTTTGGCCAATTTTCAGGGTATGAAAATTGATTTTCTCGTACAAACAATTTTTCAGAAGAAGCAAAAGCAAACCAAAACTAGAACTACAGAAGTTCTAAGACACTCCAATAAGCAAACAACTAGCAAAACAAAAGCTAAAGCAAAGACTAGGAAGGAGAAAAGTAAAAGAGAAGGAAGTATAACCACAGTGAAAACATTGTTTTGTTCATTTAAAATCCTTTTGTTAACAAGGTTGATCAAGTCTTGTTACCAAAACAATCTTATATGAAGCAAAACTTTGTATTCCACCAAGTGATTATGTTACCTCAAGCTTGATAGCAATAGTCCCAATCATAATAGTTTCAAAATTTCCTTGTGGAATGGGACAATATATTTCTCCAACCTGGATGCTCTCAATATTTTCAATGGAGTTCAGGCAATAGCTTTTAGCAACCTTCTTGGGGAAATAGACGGTATGCTCTTTGTCATTAATATTGAAAGTTACTTTCCCTTGATTACAATTAATGACAGCACCTGCAATATTAAGAAAAGGTCTCCCAAGAATAATAGACATATTATCGTCTTCAGGCATTTCAAGCACAACAAAATCAGTTAGAACCAAGAAATTATGAGCAACTTGAACATGAAAATCCTCACATATACCAACAGGAATAGTAGTTGACTTATCAACCATTTGCAAAGATATATCAGTTGGTATCAACTTTTCTAGCTGGAGTCTCTTGTAGAGAGAAAAAGGCATAACACTAACTCCAGGTCTCAAATCACATAAAGCAGTTCTAACATAATTATTCTTAATAGAGCAAGGAATAGTTGGTATACCTGGATCACCAAGTTTCTTTGGAACCCTACCATTGAAGGAGTAATTAGCAAGCAAAGTAGAAATCTCCTCATTAGGAATCTTCCTTTTATTAGGGACAATATCCTTCATATACTTTGAATAAGGAGGCAACTTAATAGCATCGGTCAAAGGAATTTGCAAAAATAAAGGTTTCATCCACTCACAAAACTTGTTGTAGTGTTCTTCCTCCTTTGACTTGTGTTTCTTACCTGGAAAAGGCATAGATTTTTGCACCCAAGGTTCTCTCTCTTTACCATGTTTATTAGCAATAAAATCTTCCTTAGTGTACCTAGTGTTCTTAGTGTGCTTCCCAGGTTCTTCCTCAACTTCCTCCTCAGGAACATCATTTTTATCAATACCACTCTCAGTTTCAACATCAGAGACAGCTATACTATTAGGATCTATAGCAAGTTCAAGTGGTTCCTCAACTATTCCATGTTTCTTTTTCTTTCTCTTATGAGGACTACCACTATCTTCACCTTGTTGAGAATCCTGCTCAATTCTTTTAGGGTGTCCTTCAGGATATAAAGGATCTTGACTAGCCATACCACTCCTAGTTCTAATTCCATTAGCATGTTTATCTCCTGAAGCATTAACTAGCATATCCTTTTGCACCTTAGCAAGTTGATCAATTTGAGTTTGAACCATTTGAAAGTGTTTATAAAGCATTTTAGTATCATTAGAAGTTATTTCCATAATATCTTTCAACTCTTTAATAGCTCTAGAGTTTTCCAATAAATGATTCTGTATTTGTTTATTAAAATGGCCTTGTTTAACAATGAAAATGTCAAGTTCCTCTAAACATTGATCAGGAGGTTTACCATAGGGAATATCACCTTCATCAAAGTGTTGGAGAGAGTGTACCTCAATAGTAGATGGGTGAGAAATTGGCTTACATAATTCTTCTATAGGAGGTAGATTCTTCACATCTTCAGCTCTAATACCTTTCTCCTTTAGACACTTCTTAGCTTCCTTCATCACTTCATCATTTAAAGCAATAACTCCTCTCTTCTTTGGTGTTGGTGTTGGAATTGGTTCAGGAACATCTGGTTCAGGAGTAATAGGCTCAGGTGTATTCAGCTCAGTTGAAGTCCAATCATCATAATTTTTGCTTATCTTAGCCATTAATTCTTCAACATCTGTAGGAGTTCTTTTCCTGAAAATACAATCATCAAAGCTATCTAGGTATGTCCTAGAATCATGAGTTAGTCCATTATAATAAATATCAAGAATCTCATTCTTAGGTAATTGACATCCAGGATATGCATGAATCAAGGCACAGAACCTTGTCCATGACTCAGGCAATTTCTCTTCTTCTCCCTGTTTAAAATCAAAAACTCTCTGCAAAGCAGAATGTCTAGCACTAGGAGGAAAATATTTCTGGAAGAAAGAAGCAATCAAACAATCAAGACTATCAATGGAACCAGGAGGTAATCTATTAAACCAAGCCCTAGCTTCTCCTTTTAGTGAAAAGGGGAAGATCTTTGTAACAAAGTACTTGCGCATCTTAAAATCATCAGAGAATAAAGCACTCATAGTAGAAAGCTCATTCATATGAGCCACATCACTCTCATTTTCAGTCCCACAGAAAGTTTCTTTCTCAACAATGTCTAGACATGATAAATCAAGAGAGAAATCATAATCTTTATCTTTAATATCTATGGGAGAGGTGGCAAATTTAGGATCAGAGGACAGCTTAGGAATAATGGTGCGTCTAGCCAGAAGACTCTTAATAGCACTAGTACCGTGTGTGTTTTGGCACTCTTCGATAAATTCATCAGTAAACTCGATGTAACCATCATTAATATCATAACTCTCTCTAGACTCAGGTGAGCTAACAGGTGTAACAGTGTCTTCACTAGGAGTTTCGGTATTTCCTAGACTAGCTATAGTAGAATCTAGGAAAGGACCTAATGAACCACTCGCATCAAGCACAGTAGAAGTAACATCATGAGTATCAAAAGCAGTTTCAGACTCAGCAGTAGTAGCAGTGTGTGTAGCATGTGAATGTGGTGGTGGAGTAACAAGCTTACTTATAACAGACGGTGAATCAAGAGCAGTAGAGGTGTTTAGGACTGTACCTCTTCTTGTAGTGGATGGTAAAATAGGAAACTTTCCATCACGAGACTTCCCCATGATGAAAGGAGTAACAGTGAACAATAATAGATCCAAGTGAACTTACAAATAAAGCTATGCTACCTGGCAACAGCGCCAGAAATAATCTTGATGACCCACAAGTGTAGGGGATCGCAACAGTTTTCATGGGTAGTATTTACCAATTTATTGATTCGACACAAGGGGATCCAAAGAATACTTGCAAGCCTTAACAACTGAGTTGTCAGTTCAGCTACACCTGGAAATAGTTCTTGCTCAAAGAAGTTTATCAGTTGCAACAGTTCGTAGTAGCAACAACAAAGCAACAGCAACAATGAAACAAGAGGAATAGTAACAGTAACGGTAAACAATGGGATTCGAGTGTGGTAGGCATAGGGATGGATGGACGGGCATTGCATGGACGAGTCTAAACATGTAACTTCGAGATATAGGGCATTGTAGATAAATAATAACAAGCATACAAGTACTAAACAATCCTAGGCATGTGCTCCAAATATAGTCATACGTGCTCGCAGTGAGAACTTGCACAACATCTTCTGTCTAGCCAGCCCATGGCAGCGGGGCCTCTAGGGAACTACTGGCAATTAAGGTGCTCCTTTTAATAGAGCACCGGAGCAAAGCATTAACACTCCGTGAAAACATGTGATCCTCACACCACAGCCATCCCCTCCGGTTGTCCCAATTATTGTCACTTTGGGGCCTTTGGATCCGGACAATGATATGTGTACACAACTTGCAGATAATATCACAAACAATACTATCATAATGATTCAATAATAAGTTCAGATTTGAGATCATGGCACTTGGGCCCTAGTGACAAGCATTAAGCACAACAAGTTGCAACAAAGTCAAATAGCACTAATAGAGATACTAGGCACTAAGCCCTAACAAATGTTATTCGATTACATGATAGAACTCATCCAATCCCTACCATACCCAAGCCTACATCGAGGTATTACTCACTCATGGATGAGAGAAACATGGATGGTTGATGGAGATGCATTGGTGATGACGATGGCGATGATCCTCTCAAAATTCCCCGTCCCAGCAGGGTGCCAGAACGGAGTTTCTGGATCCGAATCTTGGTTTTTGGTGGCGGCGGCGTAGTGGAACTATTTCTGGAAATCTATCGAACCCCCCTCGGTTTTTAGGTCGAGAGGCAACTTATAGGCGTAGAGGGAGGCCGAGGGGGTGCCTAGGGTGGCTGCACCCCCTAGGCGCGACCAGAGGTGGGCCCGCGCCTGGCAGGGGTGTGCCCCCCAGGCCCCTTCTCCGTCTCGTCTTCTGGCTCCGTGAATCTTCTGGTGAAATAGGATTTTTGGCATATTTTCCCGAATTTTTCCTGATAGTTGATTTTCTGCACAAAAACTAGACACCAAGGTAATTCTGCTGAAAACAGCATCAGTCCGTGTTAGTTGTATCCAAATCACATAAGTTTAGAGGAGAAACAATAGCAAAAGTGTTCGGGAAAGTAGATACGTTTTGGACGTATCAATATCTATGGGGTTAAGTATCTTCAAGGGTATACTCTCAACACAATCATTCATCAAACAAGTCATGAAATTTCACACCTTTTCTTATTGTACTTGTTTGGAATTATTATTTCCAAGTCAAGACTCAGTTAGCGAAGAGAACTAGAGCAGGAGCTTCAACAACTAACCAACATACTAATAAAAAGCTTTACTTTAACTAAATTAAATTACTCCCACAGACATAACATCTTAGGAAATCAACCAACTAAGATAAACAACTCAAACTTCAAAAGTGATAGACATAGGACATACTTCCCATAAGCGACTTCATGATTCTCTTCCTTATAGGGATGTGTTCCTTCAAAAACTCAAACACTATTACTCTCATAATAATATAAAAGCAAAGAGGCAAAGTGGGAATCCACATTTACGAAAAAAAGGAAAAAACGGAAAAATCATTTTGTATTTTTGAGAAAAGGGATTAAAGAATAGAAAAGATCTTGCGACCAAGCAAGGGTTCTAAGAAAAGAAAAAGAAACAAATAAAAAAAATTAAAAAGCAAAGAAAAGAGCAAAGTGTTGGAACAAACCAACACAAGTGTTTCAAAGCTCCCAAGGAGTTGGAGTACAACCTCATTATTACACAAATAAATTTGCAAGGGGAACACATCCCCAAGCTCAGGCTTTTGCAAGCCCCTTTGTTGCTCATTGTGGTGGTGGTGGATAATCTCCCACGTTCCATTGTCCATGCCAATTTTGGAACTGGGTGTTGAGGCTTGCAGTAGCATATCGAAGGTTGATGGAGAGGTTGTTCATGTTTTGGATATTTCCTTTGAGTGCATAGCTGTCTTCAAAGGTAGTGTAGTAGTTTGCTGGCTTCTCATCTTGTTCAGGTTCTACTTGTTCTATGTCTTCATCTTCTCCTCCTCCCATGGGTATCTCTTGTTGGGGTAGATTAGCCTCAACATGTGGGTCATAACACAAATGTGTCTCCTCGATAGAGAAGAGACCATTAGGCAAAAGAGCTGGGATCAAATGATCCGCTCTAGGTATATCGAGAAAATATCTACCATGAGTTTTAGAGACCATACCACATGCTCTTAGAGTAGAGAGACCGAGACGATGACTTCCTACCAACGGTTGAATATTACCTAGGTTGATGTGAAGTGTGTGTGTGCAAGTACGATCACAACTCTCTCTCTACATATGAGTCCACAAGATAGAGCTTGTTGCTTAAGGTAAAACACAAGCAAAGCGCCCAAATTTGGCATTAAGTTATGAAAGAACATGTAGACCCCCATGTGTGGTTTTGGTAATTAATGACAATCTTTATGGACTAATGTGTGTATTATGTTATACTTGTAGGATTTGTCCATTGCCATCGCTTGGAGCATGTGTTGGCTTCAAGGTCGATGAAATGAGAAGAAGATGTGATGTGCAAGCTCAAAATGCGCCATTAATAGAAGATCTCATGTTTGATGCTTGCCATCCCCGGTGATCATGGATCGATGATGAGAAATCAAGAAAGGCGTTCCATCTTGAGAAGGTCAAGTTCGTCTACATAGAGCTCAAGTGGAACGCTCAAGGCAAAGGTATAGTCTTGATAGGTTTTCCCTTTTGCCGGTCTCATGTTGTGTGTGGGATACCGGGTTTAGGATAGATAGCCGTACTATCAAGAGGGGATCTCGAATGAGTAACTCGTTCACTTTGTTCGGAGAGAGCTCAAATCTTTTCATATTTGCATCATCATATTTGGTTGTTATTTGGTCTTATCCATGTGAGTATATAGAGCTTGTGGTAATCTCCATAACAAGCTCTTGTCCATCAAAATCTGATCTTCCGTTTGTATCTTGTTGCGATTTTGATCTTGGCGGCTTTTTGGTTTCTCACCAAGTGAGGTATCTCACATTATTATACATGATACATTCTCACTTGGTGATAACCAATATTTTCACCTTTCATAGGGTAGCTCATGTCATCCTTTTTCCAACGCAATTGGAATCGGGTCGATCGGAGTTACCAATCATAAGTTATAGAGGTTTGAATTTTCCTAGGTACCAAAATGCGGTAGTACCGCATTTTAGTACCTAGCGTGGCAGTAGGTTTTGGAAAGTTGCCAAATTCCACTGCCCTCCTAGGTACCAAAATGCGGCAGTACCACATTTTAGTACCTAGCACGGCAGAAGGTTTTTGACAAGTTTCCAAAAGCCACTGCCGGGCTAGGTACCAAAAAGCGATAGTACCGCATTTAGTACCTAGCGCGGCAGAAGTTTTTTTACTTCGTCATTTGGATCTATCCTCCCTTGTTGGACTATGATGTTTCTTTGCATGATCTTGTATAGGTTGTTGTCCTCTTCGAAACGAGCCCAAGATCATCGAAATCGGAGTCCGGATGCAAAAGTTATGGTTGTTTTCGTTCTGTGATGACATGTAGTACCGGACCAGGATCCGGTAGTACCGGGGTCCGGTAGTACCGCATTTTGGTACCGGGGAGCACAGAGAAAAATGCGTTTGGAGCCCCAGGAACCCCAGGAAATGTCCGGTAGTGCCGGGAAAGTCCGGTAGTGCCGGGAAAGTCCGGTAGTACCGGGAAAAAGTCCGGTAGTACCGGGAATCGCGTTTTTGGGCTGCAACGGTTGGATTTTGGAGGGACCTATATAAGGGGCCTTATTCCCCAACGGTTCCTTAACCATTATTGTAAGTTTTCCCCTCCATTTTTGACCTTCTTGATCTTGCTTCCTCTCAATCCCCCCTATGATTCTTGCATATTCTTGAGGGATTTGAAAGAGGAGATCTAGATCTACAATCCCACCAATCAATCTCTCCTCTAAGTGAGGGGAACATATTGGTATCTAGATCTTGGAGTCTTTTGTGGATTTCCTCCATTGTTATTCCTCTCTTATTCCCCCATAAGATTTTGTAGCTTTGGTGTAATTTGGGAGAGAAGGATTTGAACACCTTTGTGGTGTTTTGCCATTTGCATTTGGTGCATCGGTTTGTGTTCTCCTCGGAGGATTTGGTTTGAGTTACTCATTGGAGATTGTCCCTCTTGGGTTCTTGGAACCCTAGACGGTTTTGTGGCCTTGGTGGCGTTTGTTGGGGCCTCCAATTAAGTTGTGGAGAAGTTCCCCAACCTTGTGAGAGGTTTCGGTTGCCACCGACAAGTGCACCGATAGTGGAAGTGTGGATCGATCCCGTTGGGGTGAGATTCAGCGGAGAATAAGGGAGGCCTTTTGTGGCGTTGGTGGTTTGATACCACCCCCTCTCCAAACAAGACGTACTCCATGTTGGGAGGAACTCGGTAAAATATCGTTGTCCCCGCGTGCCTCGGTTATCTCTATACCCGAGCTCTTTACTTATGCACTTTACATTGTGATAGCCTTCGTGCTTGAAGTAATATATATCTTGCTATCACTTTGTTGCTTGTATTGCTTAGCATAAGTTGTTGGTGCACATAGGTGAACCTTAGTTGTTCTAGGTTGTGCTTAACAAAGTAAACACTAGTTTTATTCCGCCCTCATTGAGCCAGTCTAGGAAAAGTTTTAATCGCCTATTCACCCCCCTCTAGGCGACATCCGTATCCTTTCAATTGGTATCAGAGCCCGGTCTCTCATTTTAGGCTTCACCGCCTTGAGAGTAAAGATGTCGGCTAGAGGATTAGTGCACAATGACATATTCACATTTGATGGCACAAATTATGATATATGGAAAAATCGCATGCTCATTCATTTTCGGGACATGGACCCAAATTTGGAGCATATTGTAGATATAGGTTTTTCTCCTCCTATGGATTTCAAAAATCTATCTTGTGAGGATGAGAAAAAACTATATCTTGATGCTCAAGCTTCTAATGTGCTTGTTAATGCTTTGAGCTATGTAGTTACATCTTCAATCATTCCTTTTTGGAGCGCTCATGAGTTATGGACAAAACTTCAAGATAAATATGTTGTGTCCAACATTATTGAGGATGATTGTGTTGCTTCCACTTCCGGTCGAGATGAGTTCTCATCCTCTACCACTTCACCAACATGTGACTTTTCACAAGGTAATGATATGGTGAGTGGTGATAGAAATTGCAATTTGGATAGTGTGCTTACTATTTGTAATCCCTCATCTCTATCTAGTTACAATGATCTATCTTTGGACTTTAACACTTCTAGCACTACCAACTTCTTACATGCTTGTGTTAATAGTCCTTGCATATCATGTATAAATGACTTGAATAAATCTCATGATGATATGCTTGTGTTGTCTTATTGCCATGATAAAAATGCTTCCATTTCCTCTAGTGTTTGTGTTGCTAACCATGTAGAGGAAACCAAAGATTCTATGGGCCAAGACATGGTTTTGAATGAAGCCACAAATGCAATCTCATCTTCGCCTTCTCCCGGTACCCACCTATGCCTTATGGCTAGGGATTCTAAGGTAACCCCTACTTTGGAACCCATTACCTCTTGTGATGAGGAGGATGTGGATAATGTGGAAGAAGAGCTTGATATTGATGATTTATATGAAAAGGGTGAGATTGTTTATCGTGCCCTTGTTAAAAAGGATATTGCTTGCTCTAACTTTGTTGAAGTCTTGGACTTTGCTATTAAGAGGAAAGAACATATTGATAAGTTAGAAACACAAATTAAGGTGCATGATAACAACGTTGATAAAATGTGCAGTCTTGAGCGTGAGTATGCTAATATAATTGCAAACCTAAATAAAGCTCTTGAAGAGGAACAAACCACTAAGGAATCTCTTGAGGAGACCTTTGCTTTAGAGCTATCTAGAGTAAAGTAATCTCATGATAGAGATCTTGAGGTGGCAAGTGATCTCAAAAGTAAAAATGATGAGACTCAAGTTGCTTATGCTAAACTCCTTGAGGATTTTGAGCACATCAAAAATGGCTCTAGGGTCATAAAGGGTGAGCTCATCAAACTCACCGAGTCACATGAGAAACTTAAAGCTTCATATTCAAAAGAGCTTGCCAAGTTGCCCTCACCTCTTGCTAATAATGATGATGCTTGTGCTACTAACTCTTTCTTGTGAAGCATCTATTTTGAAGGAGAATGTTGATCTAAAGGCTCAACTTGCTTTGCTAACTAGAAACTAGGGAAATTAGAAGAAAGTCATGTTAAGCTCTCAAGCTCGCACGAGGATCTTCTGGTCTCCCATGGTAGGCTAAAGTTAGCTCATGAGGCCATCGTGTCAAAGGTAACATCTAGTGGGCCTCATGTGGACATTAGCACCATATCTACTCCAAATGTTATATTGCCATGTGCTAGTCCTTATAATTCATCCCCTCATAACCATGCTATATCTCGTGATGAATTACATTCCTTGCCTTGTTGCTCTAACAATGTAGCATCTACTTCCTCTAGTACTTTTGTTGAAACTAACCATGTAGAGGAAATCAAAGAGCTCAAGGCTCAAGTCACTTCTTTGAAGAATGACTTGAAAAAGGGTCATCAAGGGAAGGTCGCACTCAACAAAATCTTGAGTGTGCAAAAATCCCCCAATGACAAGAGTGGGCTTGGATTCAACTCCAATGTCAAGAACAAGTCCACTATCAAGTTGAAGCACAAGGACAACAAGAAGAATGGCCAAGATCAAGTCGAGAATCCGGCCAACATTGTTTGCTCCAAGTGCAAGGAATAAGGACACCATGTTAGATCTTTCCCATTGAAGAAAAAGCCTCTTAGTGTGAAGCAACAAGGGAAGCGGCCTCAAGCTCCACCTCAAGTCATTAATGGGCCTCTTCCTAAGAGGACTACTCGAGCTCTTCCTCGAGTTGTGGCTTCACCTAAGAAGAAATATGGCAAGAGTAGAACTTGCTACATGTGCCGTGAGAAGGGGCACATTTCTTCCGCATGCACTATTGGTAACTCCTCATCCCATCCTATCTTGATTGCTGATTATTATTCTCTTTGTAAGGATGAGGTTGGCAATGTGTTTGCCAAATTTGTTGGTGCCCAATGTGGTGTCAAGAAAAGAACCATTTGGGTTGCCAATCCTATTGTGACTAACTTCTTAGGACCCAACTTGGTTGGGGACCAACAAGCCAAAACTTGATCAATAGGTGTGTTCTGGAGGGCATTGGAGACTTGGTTACATTATGAAGAATTGAGGGATCTTCGTCAATTATCATTGTCAAGCCAAGACATTTGGATTATCATGATTATATTATATTTCCAATGTTCCTCCTTGCGGTAACATATGCTAAACTCTTTACATTAAAAGTTACACGCCCCCTTGTGCACGTGTTGGTTTTGTATCTTCCATGCTTTTGTACATGTTGTGCTTTCCACTTAATTATCTTGAGGTATCAAGCATATTTGTGTATGATTAGGTGGCACACCATGTATGTGTGTTTCTTGTGTTTGAGCCTTTCTTGATTATATTTGATATCTTATTTGGCTCTTGTGAGAAATTAATGGATTATCCCATTTGGGGGGGGGGGGGGGGGGGGTTATGCTTGGGCATTCCACAATCCTAAAATTGTGTGTACATGAGGAATACCACCTAGTATTTATATTGAATTATTGTCTAGTCTCTATGTGGTATAATTCTCATGAGAAATTTAAGTTTTATAATGTCCATTAATTATCTCTATTTGTATCCTTTTGCCTTGTGTTGGTTTTATGGTAGTATCACATTATGGGGGAGTCATATGCTTAGTGCATATTACAATCCTAGAAAATGTGAATATTCTAGGTTGTGTCACTTAGAATTGATATTGATAATTATAGCGCCTATGTGACACATTTTCTCATACAAGTTCCAATTTGCTTGAATGCCTTTATTGATCATATTTTGGATCTTGTATATGAGAGTGTTTCTTGGTATGTGTTTCCTCATATTTAGATCTCTATATCATCATGGAAACCATTTGCTTCAAGTTACTCTAATCACTAGTGATTGTGTGACTATTGGAAGCTACCAAGAATCTTGTTCGAAGTATCATTCTTAATTCTTATATTTTGTTATATGCTTCTTGTTGTGACTATGATCTTGGATATCCATGCAAGATACCTTGGGAAAATTATTTCCAATATTTCTTGTCCTTGGACAATGAGTACTCAAGTTATGGTAGAATTTATTGATCATATTCACTTTGGCATTTGCTTAATCTTGTCCTATCTTTGGCCAAGTAAATGTTTGTGTGATCCCATGTATTCCTTGCTACTTTTGGATCTTCTTATTTTATTGGTATCCTCTTATGTTTTATTTAATGTAGGTAGTAGTGATGATCTCATTTGTGTGCATTTTGCATTTAAAAGAAAAATTCTATATAATGTACTACTTATGGGTGAGCTCTCCTATATTATTTAGAACACTTGTATTTATGCTTCTTTGTTTGATCCATATCAGGTTTTATGTGCTTGGAACCTCAATCTTTTCATTTTGGTATTTTGTGCCATCATGAGAAGTTTGGGGAGTTTGGTTTCTTATTGGAACCTTGCTATTTTTGGGAGTTAGTTTTGTCTCATTCCTTGTTTCATGTTTTGTCCAATTTTAGAACGAGATAAATCCTTGATCATTTTTATTTTTATCTATGTTTTTCTCTTTTGGCTTTTGCCTAGTTCATTTGTTGAACTTGTGATCTTTCATGTGTTGAATTGATTCTTTGATATAATTTGGACATCGTTTGTCATGTCACACTCTTGTGTGTGCAATCTCGATTTACTTGGTGCTTTTGTTCAAATTGTATCTCTTTTTGGTTCTTGAAAGCTTTATGCATGCATATTTACTATATGTTTATATTATGGAATGCTTGCTTTATTTGATCTAATATATAGGGGAAACTCCACCAAATCCCATCGGCTAAGTTGTGCATGAAATTCAATTTCATATCAATATGCACATATTTATGTGGAGTCTCTCCTATGTATTGTAGTTGCGCTAACTACATTGGACCCAATATGTTTGGGGACCATTTTGTACTTAATTGTGTTTTAGGTGCATTGGAGATATATTGGATGCTTGTCTCTCAAGTTTGAAGAAGTGGTGCATACATGAAAATTTGTGGCAAGCTATAGGATGATCAATGAATTCATATCCTCTACATCCTACCAATTATATCTCGATAACAAGTATCTCTTTCTAATGCTCATATATCTTGATTCCAACCGTTTGTCGGTTGCCTTCTGGCATGAATTCTTGTATTTGTAATTGTTGTATCTCTAGCCATGGTATTAAGAGAACTCTCTATTGTATATGTGTATAAGTTGAGATGAGTATATATAATTGGGACTATACAAAATCATGCATATTATCCTCCAATCCCAAATATGTCAATCTAGCAATTTTATTGCCTATCTTTTCCTCAACTTCTCTCATGTGCAATAGTGAGATTTTGCTAGTTAAAATTTTCTTGTGATACTTGTTGCCTTTCTCTATATATTCCAACTTTCTCCTCTTCCCTTGGTGAAAGTTGTAATATATGTAGTGTGTTGGTGTTTGAAGTCCATTAATGTACAATGAGACATATGTGAGCCTTTGGCCATGCTTTGAAGCAAAAATCTTATTGATATATGTTATGACTTCATTTTTGCCTTTCATGTGCTTTCTTGTATAATCTTCTTTATGTGTGCATATTTTTTTGACATATGTCTTTGTGATGTTTTCCATTTAGATACATATACACATATGAGGAGATAATTTTAGTTGATTTTTAATCCTTGGAGACCACCTTTCTATTTCTTTTGATTCTTCGGTGGCTTCCAAATTTAATTGCCTATGAGTGCTTGTTCCTCTTTTTTGCATCTTTGGGCACTCATATTTGTTCTCTCATGCCTTGTATTGTTAAATGAACTTGGATGAGTGAGTATTCCATGATTATGCACCTTGTTCCCAAATTCAATTATCATAATTGGTGCATTATCTTTGAGGAGCTCATCTAATTCATTTAATAATGCTCATTTATCATTTTTCTCATTTATTGCGTCTTAAATGTTTATGGGGAAGTGAGGATTCCATGTTTGTGCATTTTTGTATTGAAATACAACGATTCTAAAGTGCACACAAATCTTGGGAGCTTCTCTATTTTATTTAAGCATTTATTTGATCTCTCATTTGTTGTGCTTGAAATGCTTATGCGGGAGCAAGGATTCCATATTTGTGCAATATGTATTCTAATGCATTTATGTTTAATAGTGCACAAATCTTGGAGACCTTCTCTATTTGTTATTTAAAGCACTCTCTTGCTCATATCATAATATCTTGTAGTTTCCATTTGAACTCATTTATTGTTTTCAATTAGTTTGTGGGACCTTGTAATTGCTTGCATCATTTGACTTTATTTATTTTGGCAATCTTCGGGTCCTTGATATAGTTCTACTCCCTCCCAAGTATTCATCATTGGATATGTGCGAAGGCACACCTTTGGAGGAATTATTATTATATTTGCCTTCTAGAACTTGTCACCCATTTCAGCAATCGATGCCAATGGGGGAGAAGTTTTAGAGGGTTTAAGGGAAGTTGGTTTATGCATTGAGTTTGTTCTTGTGCATTTGCCTCTCATGCTCTTGCATCTTTGTCGTTGCTTAGCATGTGGTATATATGGTGGAAACTCCACCAATGATAATGATTGGCAATATATGCAATGAAATTCAAGTTCATCACACATGCATAGATTGTGGGGGAGTTTGCTCTATATATGGTGGTACCAATATCACATACTTATGTAGTATTTGATATTGGTGTTACCAGTTTGTTCATTAAAATTCCTTATATAAACCCTCTTAAAGGGATTGTCATCAATTACCAAAATGGGGGAGATTGAAAGAACATGCAGATCCCCATGTGTGGTTTTGGTAATTAATGACAATCTTTATGGACTAATGTGTGTATTAAGTTATACTTGTAGGATTTGTCCATTGACATCGCTTGGAGCATGTGTTGGCTTCAAGGTCGATGAAATGAGAAGAAGATGTGATGTGCAAGCTCAAAATGCGCCATCTATAGAAGATCTCATGTTTGATGCTTGCCATCCCCGGTGATCATGGATCGATGATGAGAAATCAAGAAAGGCGTTCCATCTTGAGAAGGTCAAGTTCGTCTACATAGAGCTCAAGTGGAATGCTCAAGGCAAAGGTATAGTCTTGATAGGTTTTCCCTTTTGTCGGTCTCATGTTATGTGTGGGAGACCGGGTTTAGGATATATAGCCGTACTATCAAGAGGGGCTCTCGAATGAGTAACTCGTTCACTTCGTTCGGAGAGAGCTCAAATCTTTGCATATTTGCATCATCATATTTGGTTGTTATTTGGTCTTATCCATGTGAGGATATAGAGCTTGTGGTAATCTCCATAACAAGCTCTTGTTCATCAAAATCTGATCTTCCGTTTGTATCTTGTTGCGATTTTGATCTTGGCGGCTTTTCAGTTTCTCACCAAGTGAGGTATCTCACATTATTATACATGATACATTCTCACTTGGTGATAACCAATATTTTCACCTTTCATAGGGTAGCTCATGTCATCCTTTTTCCAACGCAATTGGAATCGGGTCGATCGGAGTTACCAATCAAAAGTTATAGAGATTTGAATTTTCCTAGGTACCAAAATGCGGTACTACCGCATTTTAGTACCTAGGGTGGCAATAGGTTTTGGAAAGTTGCCAAATTCCACTGCCCTCCTAGGTACCAAAATGCAGTAGTACCGTATTTTAGTACCTAGCACGGCAGAAGGTTTTTGACAAGTTTCCAAAAGCCACTGTCGGGCTAGGTACCAAAAAGCGGTAGTACCGCATTTTAGTACCTAGCGCGGCAGAAGGTTTTTTTACTTCGTCATTTGGATCTATCCTCCCTTGCTGGACTATGATGTTTCTTTGCATGATCTTGTATAGGTTGTTGTCCTCTTCGAAACGAGCCCAAGATCATCGAAATCGGAGTCCGGATGCAAAAGTTATGGCTGTTTTCGTTCTGTGATGACAGGTAGTACCGGACCAGGATCCGGTAGTACCGGGGTCCGGTAGTACCGCATTTTGGTACCGGGGAGCGCAGATAAAAATGCGTTTGGAGCCCCAGGAACCCCAGGAAATGTCCGGTAGTGCCGGGAAAGTCCGGTAGTACCGGGAAAAAGTCCGGTAGTACCGGGAATCGCGTTTTTGGGCTGCAACGGTTGGATTTTGGAGGGACCTATATAAGGGGTCTTCTTCCCCAACGGTTCCTTAACCATTCTTGCAAGTTTTCCCCTCCATTGTTGACCTTCTTGAGCTTGCTTCCTCTCAATCCCTCCTATGATTCTTGCATATTCTTGAGGGATTTGAAAGAGGAGATCTAGATCTACAATCCCACCAATCAATCTCTCCTCTAAGTGAGGGGAACATATTGGGATCTAGATCTTGGAGTCTTTTGTGGATTTTCTCCATTGTTCTTCCTCTCTTATCCCCCCGTAAGCTTTTGTAGCTTTGGTGGAATTTGGGAGAGAAGGATTTGAACACCTTTGTGGTGTTCTTGCCATTTGCATTTGGTGCATCGGTTTGTGTTCTCCTCGGAGGATTTGGTTTGAGTTACTCATTGGAGCTTGTCCCTCTTGGGTTCTTGGAACCCTAGACGGTTTTGTGGCCTTGGTGGCATTGTGGCCTTGGTGGCGTTTGTTGGGAGCCTCCAATTAAGTTGTGGAGAAGTGCCCCAACCTTGTGAGAGGTTCCGGTTGCCACCGACAAGTGCACCGATAGTGGAAGTGTGGATCGATCCCGTTGGGGTGAGATTCAGCGGAGAATAAGGGAGGCCTTTTGTGGCGTTAGTGGTTTGATACCACCCCCTCTCCAAATGAGACGTACTCCATGTTGGGAGGAACTCGGTAAAATATCGTTGTCCCCGCGTGCCTCAGTTATCTCTATACCCGAGCTCTTTACTTATGCACTTTACATTGTG
This sequence comes from Avena atlantica, assembly GCA_910589765.1. NCBI lineage: Eukaryota > Viridiplantae > Streptophyta > Magnoliopsida > Poales > Poaceae > Avena > Avena atlantica. The sequence goes on along the minus strand of OU342735.1, from coordinate 434,305,669 downwards.
ATAGCCTTCGTGCTTGAAGTAATATATATCTTGCTATCACTTTGTTGCCTGTATTGCTTAGCATAAGTTGTTGGTCCACATAGGTGAACCTTAGTTGTTCTAGGTTGTGCTTAACAAAGTAAACACTAGTTTTATTCCGCCCTTGTTGAGCCACTCTAGGAAAAGTTTTAATCGCCTATTCACCCCCCCTCTAGGCGACATCCGTATCCTTTCAAGTTACAATTAACAATAGCAGCCTTAGCGAGGATCAACATGTCCTCCTCATTAACTCTAGTAAACTCACCGCGTGCCTGCAAGGTGTTAGCAATCACATAAAATAAATAGCGAATAGCAGGGTGATCAATTTAGTTTCCCTTGGGTGTGTTCCCAAGGATTCTCATTAAGTTCAAATATTTCCACGGTGCAGGGTCTAAGATAAAAGTAGTTGTGCGTACATCGGTGGCATTGTTGGCAAACCCAAAACATTGGCCCATTGGTCGAGTGTTAGGATGTACTCACGGTTCATAAGGCGGAATTTGACGCGATCAACTTCGGGCCTTTGTTCCTCGGTACAATAATAATGATCCACCGTATGCATCAAGGTGCTGAAGAACTCAAGTGTCAAGCGGCGATACTGTAGCATCCCAATTGTCTAACAATTGTAATGCTACTTGCCTAGTCTATATATTGCTACTTCCTACATGTCATTTATTGCATCATCATTATATCATGTTCATGTCATCATGTCACATTGCATTTGAGCATAATATAAAACCCTTTTTATTTGGTTCTTATCCCATATGCATTATATATGGTGTCACTTATATTTGCTTCTTGATATATTGTATTTGCTTCTTGATATATTGCTTCATGCCCAAGTTGAGTTGGGGGCATATCTATTATAATTCCACCATCTCGTTGCCACCTTTCTTTGTCACCACCTTATAATTCCACCATCCCATTTAAATATGAGCATATGTATTTTATTTTGGTATTTAAATCAAGCTCATAATAAATAGGATGGGTCCTAACTTGAAATTCCTTTCTTCCCTACTTGATGTAATATTGTTTTCACAATATTAATGTGTGGGATATCCTTGCCACATGTGACCTTGTTTTCAAATTCATTTGAGTTAGGCTGCTTGTTTGAATTGGATCAAACCCTCTATCTGTCTAAACCATCTACCTACCCTGTCCTATCTAGACTCAAACCTTCTCTCTATCTTTGTCTAAGCTAACTAATCCTACCCCAATCTGAACCACGCCACCACCAGCCCCAGCTGAACCAATGACCCAAACCCAGACTGAGCAAAACCCCCTGGTACGTTCAGACTAGCCAAGAAGTCGGACAACAACAATTAATTAGCCCCGCTCCTGTTTATCTTCTAGCTGCTCATGTGCCTGGAGCCAGTACGAGCCGCTCTCCTTGCCCTCTCCCTCCCTGGCGCGTCCTAGTTCTGGTCCGACTCCACCAAGCACCGAGCCAGGCCTCTCCTGTTCCTCTCTCTCGCCCTCGCTCACCTGCCTGCGCGCTGCCGTCCGCCACCAACCGCGCACGCGAGCTCCGCGTGACCCCTCCTGCCGCGCGCCTTCTTATCCGCGTGCCGCGCCGTCCCAAACCCTACCCCCTCTCGATTTTCCCCTCTTCCGCTGCTCTTCCGAACCGTCCGCCGCCGCCAGGCCACCGTCCCCTCCGCCGCAGCATTGCTCGAGCCCCAGCACGTGAGGAGTAATCCCGCGCCATTGTCGCGCACCCGACGTTCCGCCGCTCGCCGCCGCCCTTGTCGCACCTCCGGCCAGCAACCACCGTCACCAGCACCCTCGCTGTAAGCCCCTCGCGCCCCCACGTTTCTGTCCTGGCTCGTCTTCGCTGCACCGTGTTTCGTCGCTTCGCCGTGGTCGCCCGCGCGCCCGCCCAGCGTTCGCAACCGCGCGCGCCAGCATCAGCTCATCCCAGCCCAGCCACCACGACGCTCACTAGCCCCGCCGCGCCGATGTACCCAGAAGCTCCAGTCGCCGACGTCACCTTTTCGGCAGGACGCGCTGCACGCTGATCCCGTCGACGCGCGAGCGCGTCAAGTTTCAGCTAACACGTACGCCCCTGTGTTTGGGTCTCTGAAGACAGCAAGCCCCTGTCTAGACCCGTTCTTCTCTGGCGCAGTGGGTCGCATCCTCTCGATCCCGGTGGCACCAGTTTTCCTCCGCAGCAGATCTCAGGCGAAACGAAGCTCGAACGAGGCCGGAACCTTCATCTGAAATTCGACGCAGAACATCTGTCTGCAGCGGTGTTTTCAGTCTGTTCGCTGTCTTGTTTTTCCGACTCCGTGCGTCGCCAGATTCCGGCCACCACACTCCACATACGTCGACGTTACCTAAATGAAAGATCAAGCCCTCGACTTCCTCTACTCTTTTCCTTTTTGCGGAAACTAGAAATTCTTGATGATTTTCTCGCCATCTTCCTCCAAAAATTTGAGTCAGCTAGCAGTTTTCGCTGGATTCAATATTCAGATTCGTCAGTGTAACCGATCTGATCTTGCCTTTTTCCAAAAGCACCCCTGCATTGTTTCCAGTCTCAACCCGCAGTCCCTGGGCGTTCTACGTGTTGCTCCCAGCTCGCTCGCGTGCGCAGTGGACCTGCTGCCCTCTGGCCCACCTGTCGGTGACCGAGGGTAGAGAAGCCATAAGTGAGAAAGCATCAGCCATTCTAATACGATTCAAATCCAGAAAACAAATTTAAATCAAATTCACTCATATATTTTAAACGATTTTAAAATTGAAGATGATTCCAAAATGAAATATGTTTAGTTTTAAATCGTGAATTCATACGTGTTTTCAAATTTGCCAGAGTTGACTCTATCTAGTTAAATCTTTGACTTTGACCCCTCTTTAATATATTTGATTTAAATATGGGTTTAAAATAACAAATCCAAATATTAAGTATAATATATGTTTTTGAATAAAAACGTGAGGAATCTGTTTATGCTATTTATAATATCATTTGAGCAATTTAACAATTTTGAATTAATAAATATTAATAAATGCCTATTTCTTATATATTGCATAACTTTAAATTCGTAACTCCGAATTCGACAAATGATATGTCTAAATCGATCCGCGCGACGAGACCTTTCCAACCATGATATCCATGTTATCATTTGCATCATGCATTAAGAGCAGTTTTATAATCAGTATTGTTTATGCAAGAAAAACGTGATAAATAAAATTGGGAACTAATTGTTACTTATTAACAAGGCCTCACGAATGCTATATCATCAATATGCTATGCCCCTAATACCTTTTTGACATAGTTTGCATCATTAACTTGTCATGTCATGCATCATATTATGATCATGCTGTTGGGGGGGGGTGACCCTGGATAGGGTAAGGACGGGGAAAGACGAAAGGAAGTTCCCCGTCCAGTTTCTGAGTTACAGTCTAAATCAGCCGAATCCTGTAAAGGTCGGCCGAGGTAAGCAAGAGCAGGACTCTTATGAGAAGAGCAAGGCGTTACCCGGCCGATATACTGTGTAAGTCGGCTGGGTCAGCCCGAATAATCTGAATGCAGGTGAAGGCCAAGCCGAGTTAAGCGAGACAAGGCCGAATGATATGAAACTTGCAGGAGAAGGAGATGCCTATAGTCAAACTCTAGTCACGGGCTAGGAAGAATCTAAGCAGAGCCAAACACAAAGGACAAGGCGCAGAGCGACAGAAGGGCAGAAGGAGGTCACGGAGGTGACAGTCCTGAAGCCCGAGGCGTGCAGGTGGGGTCCTCTGGAATCTTGCCGTCATTAGAAGGGCAACAGGGAAAGGAGGCCGCCGAGTTACTATATTGGGACAAGCATATTCCTCGAATATGCTTGCCACGTCAGCCCTAGAGGAGCCAAGGTTCCCCTTTATAAGGAGAGGCTTGGACTCAGAGAAGGGCATCGACTCATTTGGTACCATTAGGCTGGTAAAGTTCTTCTTCTCCACTTGTATACTGCTCCAGGAGCACTTGTAGCCCAAGAAAGGAGAAATAAAGATCTTTACGTTAGTCTTCTGTGTGTAGAATCAACTACATCTTCCCTCCCTAGATCCCTCCAGCATCCATTGGCCCCATACTTTAGCCTACCCATGGCATCTGCCGTGCCACCACCACGACAGTTGGCGCCCACCGTGGGGCCAGCAACGGTGCTAGCTGGAGTCATGATCCAGACGGGAAACTTCATCCACACTGGCGAGCGCGTTGTCTCTGGCTTAGTCCGGAGATTTGATCTCTGTGACTACGTCAGCGACAACGCAGGCAGCTTCAAGGGAAAGACTCCTCCGTGCAATGGCGTCTTCATCAACTTGGGCATGCACCAGATCTACGTCGGCATCGACACCTCCGACGTTTATCCTCACCAAGTTGTTGTTGCAGGAGAGCCTCCCCTTAGCGCCACAAACGGTCCGCGCGAAGTGCGCCCCGTCTGCAGCGTCGAGGTGATGGTCGCAGCCGGGGTGCAGGCGGGAACAGCGGGCGCCAGATCAAGCAAAGATCCGACGACGGGTGTGCAGGTGGCCACCAAGCAGGCAGCTCCACAGCCCACCGAGGTAATTCCTTCAGTGGCCAACCCAGCCGAGTGCAGGAGACGACCCCAAAGGCACCAAGGGTAAGAGGGCCACCTCTGGAAAGACCAGAAAACATTCTTCAGGCAACTATAGATAATCTGACTACACCTGTAGCGCCGATACTTGATCCGGCTAATGCTCATGCAGAGTTAGAAGAGACCAGGCAAAAAGTACTGGTAGAGGCAAAAAAGGTGTCAGCGTTGCGGGAGTCCTTAAACAGGACCCTGCGAGAATATGCTAGGGCAAACAAGCTTGACGTCACCCCCGAGCGGGCCTAGATATCAACAAAGAGCATGATGCTCATAAGGCAGAATCAGTTGATCTAGGCTTGCCGAGGTACAGTACCCCGGCAAAGAACCTGAGGGCAGCAAATGCCGCTGCACTAGAGTTAGAAGGATTGACCGGCGAAGCCCGGCAAAAACAGCAAGAAAGAGTGAATGAGCTGGTGCGCATTGCGAACCAGCAGAATGAAGAAATGCTCAGGGCAGACCTGGCAAGGCCTGGTGCCTCACGAATGGTTCATTCGGCTGGTGCAACACCTGCCTTATCTATGGCAGCAGCATCCTCGCCCGGAAACAATGCGCGGAAAGACAGAGCGGTAACTTCAGAAAAAAGAAATAAGCAAATCATTCCATATGATCCGGCGATAGCCGGAAAAGCAAATGAAAATAGAGGCAATGGAAGCCGAGGTAACAGTGGCGAGAGAAACCCCGACCGTGCCGAGAAAGGCAACGGAAGCCGAGGTAATGGAGATCTCGGAAGAGGAGATCTCGGAAGAGGAAATCACGAGAATAATATCCCGACTGAAGGAAGGAGAGAACCGCCACCCAATCCACAACCGAGACATGAACCTCGCCAGGAAAGAGAAGTGAGACCAGCTCGCCACAATCAGGTGAATGAGAGGTATAATGATGGTTATTCCGAGATGGAATATGCGGTTCATGGTGGAAATAACCACTATGGAATGCAGGAGAGAATTCTGTACAGAGATTTGCCGTCAAGTGATGCGAGAGTAAAGCTGGACCGGCTATACCGGTCTGAGTTGTTAGAAGAACAAGGTCCACCAGGCCTGGCATGCTTTGGACCACAGATCATGGGCGAGCCGCCAGTGCCGAACTTTTAGCTGGCAAGAGGCACAAAAACATATAATGGGAGCACCAAACCACATGATTGGTTGATTGATTATGCCACTACTATAAAAATAGCTGGCGGAAACTTGCGATGGGCAGTACGGTATGTCCCGCAAATGTTGGAAGGACCAGCTAGAGTATGGCTGAATAACCTGCCAGCAGGCAGTATCAACTGTTGGTTGGATTTTGAAGAAATGTTCGTTAGAAACTTCACCAGTACTTACAAAAGGCCAAACAGGCCGCAACAGCTAGCCATGTGCAAGCAAAGGCCGAATGAGACAGACAGAGAATTCTTAACTCGGTGGTGTAATCTCAGGAATTCATGCGAGGGAGTTATAGAATCACAGGCGATAGCTTGGTTCGCTCAAGGATGCCGCTATGGCAGTGTATTATGGCAGCGATTGCAAAGAGATATGCCAATCACTTTGGCAGAAACCATCGGGATAGCGGATTCCTATGCATTGGGAGATCCGACACAACCAGAACTAATGTCAGCAGATCATCGGGAACATCAAGATCAATATGCAAGAGATGCGGCCGGGTCATCAAGGCGCAATGAGTTCAGAGGGAGAAGAAGAGAAGAAAGACCGGATTATAGATATGGCTCAAATCAGGTGGCAGCGGTAGTGCAAGATCAGCGAGTCACGGAAACAATCAGCGGCAAAAGAATGGTCCTCAGCAATGGACACCAAGGAATGAAGGGAAAAGACAGTGGACACCAGAACAAAAGAAGCAATGGCAGGAAAGGCCGAAGTACACGTTTGAGTCTATGTTAGATCAACCGTGTAAATTTCATACTTCAAACCCGGCCAAGCCGGCCAATCATACGACTCGGCAGTGTGCCTGGATGAAAAATGCAATGGGTAACCCGGCAGGCATGCAAGCAACATCCCACCAGGCACATCAGCAGCATCAACCACAGTTGACTGGAGCAAATGCACATCAACTAATGTTACCACCTCCTCCCCCGAGGTATGATAACTCGGACCGGAGAGATGCAGTGCATCAAGTGATAAATCAGGGTCCGGATGGAAGGACGAACCCAGGAAATAATGGACGCAATGATTACAGGGAACATCATCAATCATATTGCGTGTTCACAACAGAACAACAAGACAGGCAAAGTGTACAACGCCGGCATATGGAAGTAAATGCAGTTATGCCGGCAGTACCAAGATATGTGCCTTGGTCAGATCAAGAAATAACTTGGAGCATAAAGGATCACCCCAAAATAATGCCGAATCCGGGGTCGTACACACTCGTACTAGATCCGACATTTGTCGGACCAAGCATTAATGTGAAATTTTCAAAAGTACTCATTGACAATGGGAGCAGTATCAATATCATGTACAAAGATACAATGCATAAACTTGGAATATCGCAGAATATGCTGCAATCCACGAGGACCACATTCCATGGGATAGTACCAGGGATTTCATGCGAACCCATTGGAAAGGTTCGAGTGGATGTGTTATTCGGCACAAGAGATAACTGCAGAGCAGAAAATTTGGAGTTTGAAGTGGTGGATCTAGAGAGTTGTTATCATGCTCTACTCGGACGGCCGGCATTGGCCAAATTCATGAGCAGCTGCCACATAACTTACTTGAAAATGAAGTTACCCGGACCACAAGGGGTGATAACAGTAGCAGGAGATTACAGGAAGTCAATGGATGTGCTTCAGCCGGATCAAATCTGGCCGATTCATTGGTAATAGCAAGAGAAAAAAGAAGAATTTAGGAGGTAGCGGCTCTCGCTCAGTCGGCACAACTGAATATGCCGGCATTGGCCAATCCGCATGGAAGTGTCTCTTTCCAGCCAACTAAATAAACAAAAAAGTTCCAGATAGATGAGCAGTTCCCAGAGCGCACCGTCACCATTGGTGCCGGCCTAGATGCTAAATAGGAAAGCGAGCTCACCAACTTCCTCCGTGAGAATCGGGATATCTTTGCATGGTCAACACAGGACTTGCAAGGTGTGCCGAGGGAGTTGGATGAGCACTCTCTGAATGTAAGTCCAGGAGCAAGGCCGGTGAAGCAACCTCTCCGCCGCTTCGCCGAAGACAGGAGAAAAATAATAGGGGATGATATAGCTCGGCTCCTTGCGGCCGGGTTCATCATGGAGGTGCTTTATCCGGATTGGCTGTCAAACCCGGTGCTAGTACAAAAGAAGAAGGATGATCCAAATGTAGCCATTGTATGGCGAATGTGTATTGATTACACGAACCTGAACAAGGCGTGTCCAAAAGATCCTTTTCCTTTACCTAGAATAGACCAAGTCATTGATTCGACCGCTGGTTGTGAACTATTATCATTTGTAGACGCGTATTCTGGTTTTCACCAGATACCGTTAAATCCGGCCGATCAAATAAATACTGCGTTTATTACCCCGTACGGGGCTTATTGCTATCGCACCATGCCATTTGGCCTGCGTAACGCATGGGCAACGTACCAGAGATGTATGCAAAAATGTCTGCATTGACCAGATAGGAAAGAATGTACAAGTGTATGTAGATGATGTGGTTATCAAAACCAAAGAAAGCAAAACGCTATTGGATGATATCCGGCAGACTTTCGCGAACCTGAGAAGGTTCCGAATGAAGCTTAACCCGGAAAAATGCACTTTCGGTGTGCCGGCTGGAAAACTACTCGGGTTTCTCGTATCTAGCCGAGGTATAGAGGCCAACCCAACTAAGATAAGAGCAGTAGAAAGGATGGAGTTGCCGAGATGTCTAAATGACGTACAGAAATTCACAGGTTGCCTGGCCTCGCTTAGCCGATTTGTATGTCGGCTGGGAGAGAAAGCATTACCACTTTATCAACTGATGAAAAAATCTGATAAGTTCATTTGGACACCACAAGCAGACAATGCGTTCCATGAATTGAAAAAGATGTTGGTCACAGCGCCAATCCTGGCTTCTCCATTGTCGAAAGAGCCTATGTTACTTTACATATCCGCCACGAACAGAGTAGTAAGCGCTGTGATCATGGTGGAACGAATTGAAGATGATAAATCAGTACAAAGGCCGGTATATTACCTAAGCGAGGTACTATCAGCCTCAAAACAAAATTACCCACATTATCAGAAGATGGCATATGGGGTATACATGTCAGCAAAGAAACTTAAACATTACTTCGAAGAGCACCCCAGCAATGACTCGAGGACTGGCCAATATTATTTCGCATTTTTAGTGATGTGTTGAGTCTCGATTTTTAGAGCAGTGATTAGAGAATTGCCCCACAATTGTCCCTTGTTACAGAAATGGGTATCAAACTTCGGCACCCAGAGCGATATTATTTCGTTCTCCCCAGATATAGGCTTCGATATTGACAACTTGGATAAAATTCAAGAACACAATGGTTGAAGTGTCAAAATTCATCAAGGTCAGGCAATATTAGACGTCGAACTACCGTACGACAAAGGCGAACACACAATCCGAACTTTAGAAATTAAAGGCCATCAAAGCAAAGATTTAAACAAACATGATTAGTTTAAACAGAATAATAAAGATCACAACCATGTGTGCCTCAGCGGCAAAAGGCAAAAAAGGTTCATACCACACAGAAAGTCGGACAAGTGTTTGACACACATCATACGCCCGGCATACCAGGGATAAGAAACGACTTAGAGTTTTTTAAACTTAAGGGGCAGCGACTTGATCAGGAACTGGGCGCTCCGAGGTAGACGGCACCTCGGCCGAAGTTGCTTTGCCCTCCACAGAAGCAGGAGCGACTTCGGGGAAAGCACGGGGCTGTTGAGAAACATCAGCTTGAGCTGTAGAATGCCCAGTACCCTTGGAGGAGGATCGCATGTCGCCATTGCCATCCGAGCTCGAGCTGGAATCACCAGAAGTATCCGAGTCGCCCTCAGCCTCGTCTTGGTTGGCTGAATCATCGTCAGAGGCATCTTCAACTTCGACCTCATCCACTGGGTTAGAAAGGAAACTCGGCCCTTCAATCCAGTTATGCACGTCCGCATACTCAACGAGCTGGAAGGCACGAGCTTGTCGGCGAGCGACGAATTCTGGATCCTCAACCCAACGGGAGCCAGTGCGCAAATTTATCAGGGTATCGAGGGAAATATCCTCGTACCATGACATAACGACTGTGAGCGCCATAACAGCACCAGCTCGTCCAGCGGATTCCCTCCAAAGATTCAACTGGTTCTAGGATGCCATCAATCTTTCCACCAGTATCTTGATTTCATCAATATCAGGAGTCCCAGAAGTATTCGGCCAGAGAACATGGTAGGCCCAAATGGCTTCTTGCACCAAGTCCCTGCCCATAATCTTCATCGGACCAACGGCAGCGCCAACGGCAACCAAGAAGTCTTCCATCGAGTATTCTAGGATCGCATCAGCAGGAACACCTCGGCGCACACGAGCATTAATCACCGCTCTAGAGCTCACGGGCTTAGCTTCTGGAAAATAGTCTGTGCAAAACAAAAGTACGTCGGTCAACAGTAAGAAAGGGAAAAAGATAACTCGGCCGCGGTCAGAGGCTTACGGTGAATATAGCTCAGCATTATCTGAAGATCTTTAGCCCAGTCACCCTTGGTTTTCTCAAAGCGAGTGATCTCCTCGCTCATCGCCTGTGTCTTGAGTTCGGCAGCCTCGAGGAGTTCTTTATTTTTCTGCAATTGCAGAGCCAGCCAATTCTTCTCCTCGGAGAACTCCTGGTCGACTTTCTCTAACTCAGACTTCTGAGAGAGCTTGAGGGACTCCACCTCGGCGCCCAAGCGAGTTATCTCGTCATATTTATCTTTCAGCTGCGCCGAGTGAGTGGCGGCTTGTTCTAAAAAATGCAGTATCATATCAGGCATGGGTATGCATTCTTGATGTGACGCTTCAAGAGTTTGTAACTCGGCTATACCGAAGCCAAAAGGGTTAAGAGAAACCCGGTGCACATTTCAAATAGATATGTGTAAAAGAAAAAAGAGTAACTAAACTTCCAGGGCCTTGACTTTCTTTTCAAGACGGATATTAAGATTGTTGATATTACCTATTCACCAGCAAAATCAGCTAACACCTCACGTCCAAAACAACAAGAACTTTAGGGATAATGCGAAAGCTTGTTAACTTACCAGCTTTCTTCACCACAGGAATGACCTTCTCATACTTATCCTGCATTTTTTTATGAGCGAAGAGCAGCCTTTGGAATTCGGCGGTCCACCGGTCATGCGCAACCTAAGCAACAAAACAAATAGCAATAAGATATTCGAACATAAGACAGATCCGAGTCAAGCAAAACTTAACTCGGATCTAGGTGGCTGGATATTCGAAGCTAAGACAGATCCGAGTCAAGCAAAACTTAACTCAGATCTAGGTGGCTGGATATTCGAGACTAAGTCAGATCTAAGTCAAGCAAAAATTAACTCGAATCTAGGTGACCGGATATTCGAAGTTAAGACAGATCCGAATCAAGCAAAGCTTAACTCGGATCTAGGTGGCTGGATATTCGAAGCTACGACAGATCCAAATCAAGCAAAGCTTAACTCGGATCTAGGTGGCTGGATATTCGAAGCTCAGACAGATCCGAATCAAGCAAAGCTTAACTCAGATCTAGGTGGCTGGATATTCGAAGCTACGACATATCCGAATCAAGCAAAGCTTAACTTGGATCTAGGTGGTTGGATATTCGAAGCTCAGACAGATCCAAATCAAGCAAAGCTTAATTCGGATCTAGGTGGATGGATATTCAAACACTAACGCAAAACTGAACCAGGTAAAGCCTAATAAAACTTCCAAACGAATAACACATTATTTGGTTGCAAGCTTCGGGGACTAGAGTATATATAATAGCATTCGAATGACTAATCAAACGTCCTTAAAAACAATTACCTCATTCATCTTGTCGTTGTCAAGAACGATCTTGGCAGCCAGATGTAAGCGACTGCTGATGTCGGAGAGTTGAAATGGCTGGCTGCTTGGATTGCCCTCAAGATGATCAGCAGCGTTCCAATTGTTGGCATACTCAACCAACGAGCCGAGGCTGTTCCCACTCTCTGTACGAGTCAGGACTTTACCTCGGACGTGTTGTGTAGCCACCGCCGCCGCGGGACTCTTGTGAAGAGCGAGCTATGTATCAGCAGCCGGGGTAACAATAGTCTTGGCAGAAGAAACCCCCTTGCGCAGCGCATCAGCAATTGTAGGCTGAGAAGAGCTGGCAAGCCCTTTCTGAGATGAGGGAGGCTTGGTGACAACGACCTTTCTTGCCTTAGAAGAGGCGTCGGCAGGAGCCGTTACCTCGGCACTTGGAATGGCGTCTTTGGGGGCCGAAGGGATTACGGTTTCTGAGGGCACCGAGATATTGGTATCCTCGGCTGGGGTCGGAGTCGCAGTAAAGGTTGTGGCGGTCGAAGGGATCTCAGGGGAAACTTCGGGATTCACGGAGGAGGCAGCAAGCTCACTAGAAATATCTACGGGCCTTGTTGTATCGGCATCAACAGGAGAGACCTCAGGCGCATCCTGACGAGATGACGTCTAATTCGGAGCGGGAGGAGAATCAACGCGAGCAGGACTAGGAGCTCTAGTATCTTCAGGAGGCGGAGGAGAAGGCGGCCGAGTCGCGTGACTCGTCATGCTAGGGCCACTGGGCTTAACAAAAAGAAGAGCTCTGCAAAGGCAAAAAAGGTCAGGTCAAAAGGCAGAAAGAGAGAAACAAGAAATACAAATAAAAAGCAACTCACCCAGTAACCCCGGGCATAGTTTTACGCTCAGGAGGGTGCGGGGCTGACTTCTTCATCCGTTTCTTGGGAACGGCTTCCGAAGCACCAGCTGGAGCACTACGTTTCCCCGAGGTAACAGGAGGTCGGGAGGCGAGAGGCTCGGCGTTGTGAACCTGACCGGCCGGATTAGCTGAGAAAGTAGAGGCCGGAAATGCATAAGAAATTGGCATTGCGGCAACTACCTCAAGAACTTGGACCTCGTCCGAATCACCTTCCTCCTTGTGGGCCGGGGTCTTGCCACGGGCACGAGCCGGAGCAAGGTCCGACTTGGGAACGAACTCCTCCGAGTCAGGCTCCCCGCTGTTCGGGGTGTTCCGATCTGCGGGCCACGGGAGGACAAAACCTCGGCATCCTCGACCTTCTGCTCCTCAAATCTCTGCAGGAAAGTAAAGAAAGAAATTAACAAGAGAAATCACAGATGCGATTAAAAGGCAAAACACAACTGCAAGAACTTACTCTGGGAGGGGGATGCTCGCGGGTGAACGGCTTCAATCCCTAGGCCCAGTCCTCCGGCATCTCCGTCTTAAAGATGGCCCGGACGCGCTTGAAGATAAGATAATTATCAAGCTCCACCGCTGAGACTCGATTGGGATCAAGGGGACCGCTCATATAGCAGAGGTTACGCGTGCGTTTCTGAAACGGGCAGATCCGGCTGATAACGAAGGTGGTCATCAGATCCTCGCCATGTAGCCCAGAGCGAATCAATTCCTTCAGCCGAATCTCAAAGGCCTCGGACAGAGCATGACTTTTCTTCGGATTATAAGTCCAGTTCTTCTTGGAGGGGGGGCCAATGGAAAAAGCAGGAAGCCAAATCCTGTCTTCCTTCCCAGAATTCTTGACATAAAAGAACGATTTATGCCATTTCTTGCATGACTCTAGACCAGCAACACGAGGAAACTCAGATTTCCTCCGAGGTGTGATTGACGCAGCTCCACACTGGGTGAGCAATTTCTCGGAAGGTTGAAGATATTTGTCTGGGACGACATTGGATCGGATCTGAAAGAACTTCGACCAAACGTGCACAGACGGCCATAAGACGAAGTACCCTTTCGAGGCAGAGATAAAGGCGAAAAGAGAAGCAATGGCATTGGCCAGAAGATGATGCGGCTGCAGGCCGAAGTAATCAAGGAACTCACAGGCGAAATCGCTAAGGGGGAGACCAAACCCGCGAGCAAAGTGGGACATGAAGACGACATACTCACCCTCGTTGAGAACGGGAGAAGATTCACTGCCGGGTAAGCGACAGGCTACCTCAGCAGGAATCCGGTGAGTTCGGATTAACCACTCAACCTCTCGGCGGGTAACGGAAGAACCCTGCCAGGAGCCCCGCTCAGGCCCAGACGCTGCATCGTCATCCTCAATGAGCGCGCCGCTAACGGAGCTCGACATAGGGTCGCCAGAGGAATCTACGGAAGATGAACTAGCGGCGGAGCGAAGCCTAGAACTGCAAGGCCCCGTCGTGATCCTACGCGAAAACAGCGGCGGAGCGGAGAAGGAACCTCCGCGGGAAATCTAAGAAGTAGATGCGTCTAGAGAATAAACTAGGCAATGAGACCGGATAAACTCACCGGCAATGGCCGGAGCAAGTATACGGGGACGGGGTCGACGGAGCAGAGCGATGGGAGCCTCGCCGTGGAAGATTCCGATGGGCGCACGGCGGCGAAAGCACGAACAGGTGCAGAAGCGAGAGGAGGAAGAAGGGCAACGGGAAGCAGGGGAGGAAAGTAAATCTCCGAGCCCCACGCCCCTCTTTATAACCACGCAGCCTAAGTGGTAGTGGGATCGTGCGTGCGGGCGTTAATTGTGTAGATCGTGTGTGCGGCATAACCGCGCGCCGCTGAGTGGAACCGCACCAACGACCACACGATGCAAGAGAGGATTACGATCCCTAACAGAAACAGTGTGCGAGGCGTTGCAGCGCCGACGCGACAGGCATAGTAATTACTGTAGCCTGTCAGTGGTCACTATAGAGGAACAAAAAACGAGAGAAACAATGATGAGTGTGACACATAGGACGAGGCGTACGCGAGAAGATGCGCAGATACCTCGAACGAGGGAAAAGTAACTCGGAAACAAGGAAAACGAATATTGTGAAACTGATACGGCCCGGCCGAGGTTATAGGCAGGACCATACCAGCTTCGGGGACTAATGTTGGGGGGGGGGTGACCCCGGATAGGGTAAGGACGGGGAAAGACGAAAGGAAGTTCCCCGTCCAGTTTCCGAGTTACAGTCTAAATCAGCCGAATCCTGTAAAGGTCGGCCGAGGTAAGCAAGAGCAGGACCCTTATGAGAAGAGCAAGGCGTTACCCGGCCGACATACTGTGTAAGTCGGCTGGGTCAGCCCGAATAATCTGAATGCAGGTGAAGGCCAAGCCGAGTTAAGCGAGACAGGGCCGAATGATATGAAGCTTGCAGGAGAAGGAGATGCCTATAGTCAAACTCTAGTCACGGGCTAGGAAGAATCTAAGCAGAGCCAAACACAAAGGACAAGGCGCAGAGCGACAGAAGGGCAGAAGGAGGTTGAAAGGACTATATCTTCTCATGATATCTTTTTTGGTGTTAATGATAATCCCAAATGTGCTTTAATTGTGCGCTTGAGTTTCAGGGGAAACGTTGTTGATATCTCCTTCTATAGTGGTGGATGCTCTCTTGGGATCTCATGAAGACGGTGGCTTTTTAGTCTTCTCCTAGTTTCTCTCCGGTTATTGTTTTTAGGTCACCGTACTATTAAGAGGGGGTCCATCTTGGAAGGCTGTGGGAAATCACTTGTTCTTGCACAAACCTATATGCACCGCCACAGCCATCCCATTATCCCGTGAGAGAGCGTGTTCCTGTTCTGTTGGAGCCTTTTGTGTCTCACCGGAACTTCCGGTCATAGGCCGGAAGTTCCGCTCAAACTTTTTCTGCGGGCTGTTCTACACTTTGTTACGACGCTAGTTCCGCCCCAAGTTCCGATGGTGAATCAGTAACCTTCTGTTCGAAGTGTTCTATTTGCCGGAACTTGGGCCGAAACTTGCATCGGAACTTGTCCTGCCAAAAGTTCTTGAGCGAAACTTCCGCCTGAAGCCGGAACTTCCGGTCAGACTCGCTTCGCGACCCAAAAGTTCTGCACCTTGTTCCGCCCCAAGTTCCGGTGGCGGCTCAGTAACCTTCTGTTTTGAAGCGTGCTATTTGTCGGAACTTGGTCGGAACTTGCTCGGAAGTTCACCGGAACTTCCGGTCTGTTTTGACCGGAACTTCCGATTGCGCTTCTGGAGCGGGCGTCAACGGTCTGATGACCGTTGGAGCCAGGCTGGGCGGAACTTCCGGCCTCTCACCGGAACTTCCGGTGAGGTCGCGGGGGCTGTAACGGTTCAGCGCGAGGGGGCCTATTTAAGGCACCCCTCTTCTTCCTCCCACTCTCTCTCGAATTTTTCTGTCTCCTCCATTAATGCTTGAGCTTCACCTCACTAGATCTCTTCCTCTAGCTAATCAAATGACTTGATATTTTGAGAGGTGAGGGAGGTGACCTAGATCTACACTTCCACCAAAGAAGATTTGATCCCACCCATCCTTTGTGGATCTTGTTGCTCTTGGGTTTCTTGGAACCCTAGACGGTGTAGGGCATCCTCGGAGCTAAGGCGTGCGTTGTAAAGCTTCGAGGTGTCGTTGAGGGCCTCCAATTGAGTTGTGGAGCCTCCCCCTCAACCTTGGTGTAAAGGTTTCGGTTGGCGCCTTCAAGGTCACCGGTTAGTGGATTGTGAGGCCTCCTTTGTGGGGGAGCTCACCGTAGAAGAAGGTGAGGCCTTTGTGGCGCTCGGGTGACCTTGTGTGGCCCCGACACCTCTCCAACGTAGACGTAGCTCCTTGGGAGTGAACTACAGGAATTACATCTCCGTGTCCCCTCTCCGGTTACTTCGTTCCCGTCCTTTACTCCTTGCTATTACTGTTTTTGTTGTTGGTGTTTGTTTTCTTGCATTTAGGTTGTTCACTTAGTTGCATCTCTAGATAACTTCCTCGTTAAGCCTAAAAGTGAGAAACAAATTAAAATTGGGTAGACGTCTATTCACCCCCCTCTAGTCGTATCAAGTCGGTACTTTCAATTGGTATCAGAGCCCAGGCTCTTATTTCGGGCTTTACCTCCTAAGATACTATGGTCGACGAAGGGGGTAGTGAAACCGAAAAATCCAAGAACTTGGCCACTATGGATGTCCTCAAGCAATTGGAGTCATCCATGATGTCCAAGTTCGAGGAAATGATGACTCTCTTGCAGTCTCTTAAGCCAAACCCCATGGTTGCTATTGACACACCCCAACCCAACGAGGTTCCTCCCACCGTTACGGTGTCCGCCCCCGGGGTAACTCCCGCGGCTGCCACCACTCACTTGGGACTTGGTTTTGTTGCTCAAACCTCTACCAAGGTTCCAAGTGAGAACATCGAGGAGCCCGAGAACCCATCTTCCAAAGAGGAAAATGGAGGAAAGGACTACTCGGCGGTACCCCCACCGCCGGAGTACACTCCAGATCCACCCATCCCCATGCCACACATTATACCTCAAGGAGCACCACCCATGCTAGATACGTCTAATTTCACCAATTGGCAATATCTAATGCTCTCACATATTTCCAGCTCATCCATTGAGTTAATGAGGATTGTGGAGGATGGATTTTCTCCATATGACCCAAAGAAGTTGACACGAGGTGAAGTGGTGGACAAGCAACTCAATGCCACAGCTTTGGGAATGATTCAAAAGGCCTTGACTCCAAAGGATTTTGCTCACATTCGCCAATTTGACACTGCCAAGGAAGCTTGGGATCAACTCACCGAGCTCTTTGTTGGGAATGCTAGCATCCATAGCTCCAAGTTTGATGAGATCAACAACGAGGGCGATGGTTTCACAATGCAAGATGATGAGACCCCTGAAGACATGTATAGGCGCCTTAAGGTCCTTTGTTCCACTATGAGGTACCTTGGGGCTCACTATGTTGATGACAAGTTTATGAAGAGGAAGTTCATTCAAGCTCTTCTCCCATTTGAAGAACAAAAGCTCAACTCTATCAAGGGAAGAACCAACTTTCACTTAATGACCTCCCAAGAAGTCTTGAGTGAAGTAATTGCCATGACTATTGCTAAGAAGAATGCGGAGTCCGCTCGAGCTAGATCCATTGGATCAACAAAAGTGAACCTTGCTTTGAAGGCCAAGGCTATTGAAGTTGATGATGATGATACATCAAGTGAGTGGTCTCAAGAGGATCTCAAATGTGCCTTCAACGAACATCTTGCTCTCGCTTCAAGGGCCTTTTGGAACAAGTCCGGATTCAAGTCAAGATCAAGGGACAACTCAAGATTCAACTCACCCAACAAGTCCCCCAAAGCAAGGTCGTGTTACAATTGCAACGATAAGAGTCACTTCGTGGCCAAGTGTCCCTTTGAGAACCATGAAGACAATGGTGGTCGTCTCATTCGCAAGATCAAGTCAAGACCTCCTCATCCCTTGAACAAGAAATACGATGTCAAGAACGCCACTAACAAGGAACGAGCAATTGTGGTCCATGAAGAATATCTTTCGGGCACGGATGAAGATGATGATGAAGTTCATGGTGGAGAGATTGTGGGGGTTGCTGCTATTGCCACTACCTCAACTCCACGTCTATACCTCTTCGACTCGCCAAATGAAAATGTTATCTCCTCCAACCAAAAGTGCTTCATGGCCAAGGCCCACCGAGGTAACACCAAAACCCACTCCTCAACCTATCTCTAGTGAGCCTTCCTCTCTTGATCTTGTTGGTATAGAGGTGAAGAAAGATATGATTGACATGTGTGAATTTGTTGCTACCTTAGATGAATAAACTAAAAACTGCTTTGAGTCCTTACTTGCACAACTTGACAATGCTAGAGATGCCTTAGATGAAAAGGAAGAACTTCTTGACTTGCTAAGTAAAAATGAAAGAGATGCCGCCGATGAAATTGCCTCTCTCACTCAAAGTCTTGAGGATGAACAAAATATGAGAATTAATCTTGAAGAAAATGTTTCTAAGCTTGTAGATGATCATAACAACACTTTGAGCTCTACAATTAAAGAACGTGACCATGCTCTTGCTTTGATTAAGGTTCTCGAGAAAGAAAATGCTGAGTTTGTGGGTGGTCATGATAGGACTCAAAAGGATCTTGAGAAACTCAAAAAGGAACACAAAGCCTTGGAGAGTAAATTCTCAAATCTTTTTGAAGCTCATGAACAGCTTCAAACTCAATTATCTTGTGATCTCTCTAAGTCTTCCGCTGTGCAAATTATAGACTTGTCTAGCTCTCCTAACCCTTGTTGCAAGCATGAGCATCTCATAGAGGAAGTCAAGGTGTTGAAGGATCAACTTGCCAAGACTAAGAAGAAGAAGAAGAAGAAGAACAAGAAGAAGAAAAAGAACAAGGGCATGGCCCAAGGGGTACCACACGGCCTAACCCTCTTGCAAAGTGACAACTTTGCCGGAAAGAACAATCCCTCTTATGTTCTTTGCAAATCTTATGATGGTCATGTATATGCTAGATACGTGGGAACGTCTTACACGCATGATTATCATTGGGCCCTTTGGGTGCCAAAGGTTCTTGTCACTAACAAAAGGGGACCCATTGCAAAATGGGTACCTAAAACCAAGGCTTGATTTTCTTGTAGGACTATGCTTCCGGCGGATCAAAATGGGTGCTTGATAGTGGTGCCACAAGTCATATGACCGGAAGCAAGTCTATCATGATCGAATTGAGGCCCAATATTGCCAACACCATGGTCTCCTACGGTGACAAAACAAGCTCTCAGGTTTTGGGTTTTGGCAAAGTGGTGGTAACCCCGGATGTATCCTTGGTTGACTCCATGCTTGTCAAAACTCTTGGTTACAACTTACTCTCAGTTCGTGCTCTTGCTCTTATGGGTCTTTCTTCTTTCTTTAATTCTCATTCCGTGGTCCTCATGTGGAGAAAGTCTCTCAAGGTGGATTTTGTAGGATATGTAGAACATGACTTGTATGTGGTGGACTTTTCAGGGACCACTACTCCTCATGCTCTATGTCTTTATGCTAAAGCCGACAAGGGCTGGTTGTGGCATCGCCGCCTAGCCCATGTCAACATGAGGACTTTGCAAAGACTTCACTCCGAGGGCCACATCCTAGGGATTAACGATGTTTCTTTTGCCAAAGATCGTGTTTGCAGGGCTTGTATTAAAGGGAAGATGCATGAAACTCCTCACAAAGCGCTCAATAAAATCACTACCGAGAGGTGTTTGGAGCTCTTGCATATGGATCTCTTTGGTCCTCCCTCTCATGATAGCCTTGGAGGCAAGAAGTATTGCTTGGTTATTGTGGATGATTTCTCAAGATACACGTGGGTGTTCTTTTTCAAGTACAAGAGTGATACTCAACAAACCGTCATTGACTTTGCTAATGAGGTTCAACAGAAGCACAATACAACTATTCTCTCAATTCGAAGTGACAATGGCAGCGAGTTCAAAAACTATACCTTGGATGAGTTTCTTAGTGATGAAGGAATCAAGCATCAATACTCCACTCCCTACACCCCTCAACAAAATGGAGTTGCCGAAAGGAAGAATCGCACATTGATGGATGCAGCTAGGTCTATGCTAACTGAGTTCAAGTCTCCATACAATTTTTGGGCCGAGGCCATCTCCACCGCGTGCCATGCAACCAACCGGCTTTATCTACGCAAGAAAAAGAACAAGACCCCCTATGAACTTCTCACCGGGAAAAAGCCTAATGTTAGCTACTTTTGGGTGTTTGGTTGCAAGTGCTACATTCTCAAGAAAGGAGTTCGGTTGTCCAAGTTTGAATCCAAGGCCCAAGAAGGAATTTTTGTTGGCTACTCAAATCAGTCCCATGCTTATAGAGTCTACAACAAAGCCAATGGAAGAGTTGAAGAGACAAGCAACGTGAAGTTTGATGAAAATCATGAGTCTCTTGTTAGGCAAGATGGTGTTTGTGATCCAAGTGATGAAATTCCTCCCAAGGCCATAGGAAGAATGGGTGTGGGTTTCCACCTCCCCATTGAGGATCCCTTACAAGGAGAAGGACCAAGCTCTACTCAAGTGGAGCCCTCACTCTCACAAGATCATCTTGCACCTCAAGGACCTACTTTCTTGGCACAAGCTCCCTCAAGCTCTTCCGAAGCTTCCCATGCTCATGACTCTCCAAGCTCTAAAGAACAAGCTCGTCATCAACAACATCAACCTCCCCACGATGGGGCTCCTCCTCAAGGCACCTCCCACGGACAAGCTCTTCATCAACCTCATCAACCTCCCCAAGATGGGGCTCCACCTCAAGGTCACGGTTCTCCCCAAGGTCAAGATCGTCGAGATCAAGAGCAAGTCAATGATCCTCAAGGATCCTCTCCAAGTGATGACTCCCTCGAAGTGGAAATTGATGAAGATGACCCTCGTGTCCGTGCTTATAGTCAAGGGGGCGGCTCAATTGGTGGAAATGACCAAGTGGTAGCTCAAGAATCTCGAGTTGAAGCACAAGACCGCCGTCAAGCCTATCGTCTCGCCAAGCTTGTTCGAGATGGCCATATCCTTGATAATGTCTATGGAGATTTCAATAAAGGTTCCACTACTAGGAGGCAACTAGCTTCCTTTTGCTCTCACCATGCGTTTATCTCTCTTGTGGAACCACAGAAAGTCTTCGAAGCTCTTGAAGATGATGATTGGCTTGATGCTATGAACGAGGAACTTCACAACTTCAAGAGGAACAATGTTTGGACATTGGTTGAGCGGCCTAAAGACTGTCAAAACGTCATTGGAACCAAGTGGTTCTTCAAGAACAAGTGCGATGCGAATGGAATTGTCGTGCGCAACAAGGCAAGGTTAGTTGCCCAAGGATACTCACAAGTTGAGGGCATCGACTACGGTGAGACTTACGCCCCCGTTGCTCGCCTTGAATCCATTTGTATGCTTCTTGCCTTCGCTACCCATCATAACTTTAAATTGCATCAAATGGATGTTAAGAGTGCTTTTCTTAATGGTCCTTTGAAAGAGTTGGTATACGTCAAGCAACCTCCGGGTTTTGAGGATCCACTTTTTCCGAACCATGTCTACAAGCTCAACAAGGCACTCTATGGCCTCAAGCAAGCCCCACGTGCATGGTATGATTGCCTTAGGGAGCTCTTGTTAGACCGTGGCTTCGAAGTGGGCCTCATTGATCCCACTCTTTTTACTAAGAAAGTTGGAGGCCACTTGTTCGTATGACAAATCTATGTTGATGACATTATCTTTGGGTCTATTAACAAAACTTTTAATGAGGATTTTGCCAAGCTCATGACCGACCGCTTCGAGATGTCCATGATGGGGGAGTTGAAGTTTTTCCTTGGGTTTGAAGTCAAGCAATTGAGGAAAGGGACTTTCATCAACCAAGCCAAGTACATCAAAGACACGCTCAAGAAGTTCAAGTTTGATCAAGTCAAAGGTGCCAAGACTCCCATGCCAACTAAGGTTAATCTTGATCTCGATCCCAAGGGTAAGGAGGTGGGTCAAAAACTCTATCGATCGATGATTGGTTCTTTGCTCTATCTTTGTGCATCCCGACCGGATATTATGTTGAGTGTGGGTATGTGTGCAAGATTTCAAGCCGCACCAAAGGAAAGTCACATGGTGGCTGTCAAGAGGATCTTTCGATATTTAGTTCATACCCCAAACTTTGGGTTGTGGTACCCCAAGGGAGCCAACTTTGATCTCATTGGTTACACGGACGCAGACTGGGCTGGTGACAAAGTGGGAAGAAAGTAAACCTCCGGAGCTTGTCAGTTTCTCGGAAGATCTTTGGTTTGTTGGTCCTCGAAAAAGCAAAACTGTGTGTCTATGTCCACTGCCGAAGCTGAGTACATCTCTGCCGCAAGCTGCTGTGCTCAATTGCTATGGATGAAGCAAACTTTGAAGGATCTTGGACTATCTTTTGACAAGGTGCCTCTTCTTTGCAACAATGAGAGTGCCATTGCTATTGCTCACAATCCTGTGCAACACAACCGGACCAAGCACATTGAGATTCATCATCATTTCATTCGGGACCATGTTGCTAGAGGAGACATTTCTTTGGAGTATGTTCCCACCAAGGCAAATCTTGCGGATCTATTCACGAAGCCTCTTGATGAAGCAAGGTTCCGAGAGTTAAGGCATGAGCTAAATATCATTGATTCGAGCAATGTTGCTTGAGCACCTTGCACACCTACCCGCGTCTCAATGTGTATCTTGTTTGGATGTAGGCATGGATTTAGGGGGAGTGTAGTTCCTCTTATGAACAAACACTATCCCTATTATGCGCACATTAAAGTTTTCATACTCTATAGTCTCTAAAGGAGACCATTTGAGCTTCATGATGAGTGTTGGTAATGAACCCAAGATATATCTTCGAGGTGTCAAGCCATTTACTCTTATATAAGGTGGCCTCGGCCACCGACTCGTTTTTATTTGTGTCTTTGACCTCTTTGTTTTTCTTGGTTTTTGTTGGCTTTGGTTCTTCACAGTTTGAGCTATCTATCCTAAGCCTTTCCTTACCTCAAGCCCTCTCTATTCCCTGCACAAGTTCTTCCTTGTTGTCTTCCTAACCTGAGATGGTCTTCCTGGCGTCAGCGGAACTTCCGGTCAGTCTGACCCGGAAGTTCCGGTCCACCGGAACTTCCGGTCCATGACCGGAACTTCCGGTGGTGCTCCCTGTCCTATATAAGGTGGGCCCTGGGAGAAAACGGGATCTTCTTCCTTTTTCCCCCAAGACCCATCCTCTATTTGGAGCGCCGCCGGCCAGGACCTCTCCACGAAGGTGCTCCGGCCCCTTCGTCTCCAACCTCTCCTCCACAGATCTGCTCCGTGGGATCCTTCCCCACCTCGATCTCCCGCCATGGACTCCGGTATTTGCCCTCAACTCCCTCCATTAATGGAGATCTTGCTCTCACCATGGCTTGAGTTAGGGCACACCTTGTCTAGGCTAGTTCTTTGGCTAGAACTTGTTGGGAGATCTTGGTAGGCCTAGGGTATCATGCTTGAGTAGATTGGTCCAATACATCCTAGAAAATCTATGCACTTGTGGCTTTTAGATCTACATCTAGTGAACTCCTGTTTGGAACCGTCAGTTCGTGGCCTCACCGGAACTTCCGGTGAGCCACGACCGGAACTTCCGGTGGACCATTTTCACCGAAAGTTCCGGCGATTCAGCGGAAGTTCCGGCGACAATGCAACTTTTTCTGTTTGTATTTTTCCAATCTATTTCTTTTGTTTCCTCTTCCGAACTTGTGCACTTATCCCACCTTCCCTCCCTACCCTTGTGCTTTCTTCTCAGGGCAAGGAGATACCCGCCAAGGCAAGCGTGCCCGCCGACCATCCTCTGACATTCCTCCTGAGATTGATGAAGAAGATGCTGAGGTTGTGCGTCTGACCGCTCAGACTACTCGTCAGAAGGCTGCTGCTGCTGCAGGGAAGAGGCCTGCTCTTGCTCAGAAGGCCACTGCTGCTGGGCCAGACATGACCAAAGCCAAGATTACCAAGTGGTCTCAGAAAGTTTACTCTGCATTCAGGGCTACGGATCCCTACCTCGTGCCTCGTGATCGTCTTTGCTTGGACCCTCACTTTCACACCTGCCGTCAGGAGCAGATTTATGAAGAAATTTATGCATCAAAGAAGAAGTTCGTGGTTGCTCCTCAAAAGTACATCAATGTGACTCACATGGAAGAGAAGCAAGTTTACTTTGGGGAGGCTCTTGATATCTGCCAGAAGTTTGGGCTGATTCCCCTCATGGAGCACCGTCAGAACTTTGATGTGATTGCTATTGCTCAGTTTTACTCAACTCTGTTTCTTCACATGCAGTCCTCTACTGAAGGTGTGATGAAGTGGATAACCAGGGACGTGTTTCTTACTGCCACTTGGTCTGAGTTTGCTGAGCTTCTTGGCTATCCCATTCAGCCTGGCCGCGGGGCAAATGGTTGGCGTGTTCATGGTCCTGAAGTTGCTGATCCTGAGGTCCTGGAGCCTCTCTACATTGAAGGGTGGGGAACTGTTGGTTTTGTGAATCATCTGCTGCCAGTTTTTGACATCATGCGCAGGGTGTACTTGAACACCATCTCTCCCAAGGCTGGCAACTTTGATCAGTTTCATGGGTATCAGGTTGACCTCATGCATCAGACTTATCTTCGCCGGGACACTGACAGGTCAATGGATATTATGCACTTCATCTACTCAGAGATGTGGGTGGCTCTCATTGAAAAGCGCTCCTGCATCTATGCTCCTTACATTCAGACTCTCATCAATCACAAGTGGCTTGAGAAGACCGGCAACCCCTTCCCGCAAGACAACATCACCATTCATGAAGAGAAAAGGCTCCGTGTGAGTAAGCACCAGAAGCCTCGTACTCAGGAAGAAAAAGAAGCTGCTCTCAAGAAGGCTCGAGATGTTGCTAGTGGTCCCTCCTCTGCTCCTGGTGGCCCTAGTGTTGGTGGTCCTTCTCTCCGGAGGCAGCCGTCTTGGGCAAAGAAGCTGCTTGGGAAAGTGAAGAAAACTTTCTGCTTTCTGCAGGACCGCGAGTATCAGGCTTATGTTGATCAGCGTCACAATATTCAGCGTCAGAAGGCCATCATGGCAGCCCTCAACATTCCTTGCTCACCGGTCACTAGCTCTGTCACTGTTCCCAAGGAGGATTGGATTCGCGACAACTGCAACTAGTCCGAGGACGAGTCTGAGGAGGAGGTCACTGGTCTGCCTGAGTGGGGTCCTTGGGTCCCTGAGTCTGCCCCCTCTCCCTCTCGTGGCTGGGATGAGTAGCTTGATCTTCTCTTCCTTTTTGGTGTCTCGATGCCAAAGGGGGAGAAAGATGTCTATTAGGTTGCCTACGGGATTTGCATGGGTTGAGTCGCGAGCCTGTCTTGCCTTTGATCTTTTCTTGCTCGCGAACTCTCTAGTCTATTTGTGTGCTTGTGGTTTTATGTCCGTGAACTTATGTGTGCTTGTGGACCATGTGGTATGCTATGTTTGAGACTATGTGGTATATTTGTGGTATCTTATACTATGCCGTGTGTGTGGTATCTTGTTGTCATCTTATGAGCTGTTGCATATGGTGGTGGAGCCTCATTGCTCTTATTGTTATTATTACTCCTTTTGTCTCCACCACATTTGGTTGGTTCCGGTATGTTCTCTATTCTTTCTTGTATCTTGCACTTGTGCTATCTTTGCAATTGGTAGGGGGAGCCTCTGTGTATGTGTGCCAGTCTTGTCCTTAGAGTTCTTTCCTCTACCTTGCACACATACAGGGGGAGCTTGTCCCGCCCATTGCAAAGATTGCTTTGTTTCTATGCAAAACCTTGGGATTGTCATCTAACACCAAAAAGGGGGAGATTGAAAGGACTATATATTCTCATGATATCTTTTTTGGTGTTAATGATAATCCCAAATGTGCTTTAATTGTGCGCTTGAGTTTCAGGGGAAACGTTGTTGATATCTCCTTCTATAGTGGTGGATGCTCTCTTGGGATCTCATGAAGACGGTGGCTTTTTAGTCTTCTCCTAGTTTCTCTCCGGTTATTGTTTTTAGGTCACCTTACTATTAAGAGGGGGTCCATCTTGGAAGGCTGTGGGAAATCACTTGTTCTTGCACAAACCTATATGCACCGCCACAGCCACCCATTATCCCGTGAGAGAGCGTGTTCCTGTTCTGTTGGAGCCTTTTGTGTCTCACCGGAACTTCCGGTCATAGGCCGGAAGTTCCGCTCAAACTTTTTCTGCGGGCTATTCTACACTTTGTTCCGACGCTAGTTCCGCCCCAAGTTCCGATGGTGAATCAGTAACCTTCTGTTTGAAGTGTTCTATTTGCCGGAACTTGGGCTGGAACTTGCATCGGAACTTGTCCTGCCAAAAGTTCTTGAGCGGAACTTCCGCCTGAAGCCGGAACTTCCGGTCAGACTCGCTTCGCGACCCAAAAGTTCCGCCTCTTGTTCCGCCCCAAGTTCCGGTGGCGGATCAGTAACCTTCTGTTTTGAAGCGTGCTATTTGCCGGAACTTGGTCGGAACTTGCTCGGAAGTTCACCGGAACTTCCGGTCTGTTTTGACCGGAACTTCCGGTTGCGCTTCTGGAGCGGGCGTCAACGGTCTGATGACCGTTGGAGCCAGGCTGGGCGGAACTTCCGGCCTCTCACCGGAACCTATTTAAGGCACCCTTCTTCTTCCTCCTACTCTCTCTCGAATTTTTCTCTCTCCTCCATTAATGCTTGAGCTTCACCTCACTAGATCTCTTCCTCTAGCCACTCAAATGACTTGATCTTTTGAGAGGTGAGGGAGGTGACCTAGATCTACACTTCCACCAAAGAAGATTTGATTTCCCCACCCATCCTTTGTGGATCTTGTTGCTCTTGGGTTTCTTGGAACCCTAGATGGTGTAGGGCATCCTCGAAGCTAAGGCGTGCGTTGTAAAGCTTCGAGGTGTCGTTGAGGGCCTCCAATTGAGTTGTGGAGCCTCCCCCTCAACCTTGGTGTAAAGGTTTCGGTTGGCGCCTTCAAGGTCACCGGTTAGTGGATTGTGAGGCCTCCTTTATGGGGGAGCTCAACGGAGAAGAAGGTGAGGCCTTTGTGGCGCTCGGGTGACCTTGTGTGGCCCCGACACCTCTCCAACGTAGACGTAGCTCCTTGGGAGTGAACTACGGGAATTACATCTCCGTGTCCCCTCTCCGGTTACTTCGTTCTCGTCCTTTACTCCTTGCTATTACTGTTTTTGTTGTTGGTGTTTGTTTTCTTGCATTTAGGTTGTTCACTTAGTTGCATCTCTAGATAACTTCCTTTCTCGTTAAGCCTAAAAGTGAGAAACAAATTAAAATTGGGTAGACGCCTATTCACCCCCCTCTAGTCGTATCAAGTCGATACTTTCAGAGGTCACGGAGGTGACAGTCCTGAAGCCCGAGGCGTGCAGGTGGAGTCCTCTGGAACCTTGCCGTCATTAGAAGGGAAACAGGGAAAGGAGTCCGTCGAGTTACTATATTGGGACAAGCATATTCCTCGAATATGCTTGCCACGTCAGCCCTAGAGGAGCCAAGGTTCCTCTTTATAAGGAGAGGCTTGGACTCAGAGAAGGGCATCGACTCATTTGGTACTGTTAGGCTGGTAAAGTTCTTCTTCTCCACTTGTATACTGCTCCAGGAGCACTTGTAGCCCAAGAAAGGAGAAATAAAGATCTTTACGTTAGTCTTCTCTTCTCTGTGTAGAATCAACTACATCTTCCCTCCCCAGATCTCTCTAGAATCCATTGGCCCCATACTTTAGCCTACCCATGGCATCTGCCGTGCCACCACCACGACACATGCCGATTCTTCCGCATTAGTTGTAATTGTTGCATCGCTTGTTCCTTTTAGTGTTTGCTTCTTCCCGGATAGGACGATGAGATGTTGTGAGCTTCGACAAGTTCTTCGGTTATGAAACTTCGGCAATATTTTCCAGGCGAGCATTCTCCCCCTTTCTACCTATTTTACTTTTATAGTCTTTATTTCCTCCTGTTGATCTATTGCTATCTGTGTTGCGATGCTCTAGTTTTCGTACCCGTGATATCCCTTGCAGCCTTATATTGCCTTGGACACATCCTATTACATATTGTTTGGTAGATAGTTGGACTTGCGTGTTGTAGTCGCTTGCTCAAGTGCGGTTGCGTGGTTTCAAGTACCACAATTGTTGGAGTAATGTCGCATGTTTAATGTTGGAGATGATCA
Organism: Avena atlantica; assembly: GCA_910589765.1. NCBI lineage: Eukaryota > Viridiplantae > Streptophyta > Magnoliopsida > Poales > Poaceae > Avena > Avena atlantica. Next base: position 434,277,548 of record OU342735.1, on the reverse strand, counting down.
TGGCTTTAATTATCGTTTAATAACTAAAATTGAAAGTAGGTAAATAATGCAGAGGCATGGGTGGGCAACAAATGTTATTTGGCTTTTAACCGTCCACTTGTGTCCCGTAGGACCCCGAGTACTTGATACCCGTTCTTCGAATATTCGCACTATCCGCATGTGGGACCATGAATCCCCCTAGCCAGATCTTGAGTCATATATTTTTTTTGGGGCCACAAAGTAGTTTGGGGCTTTATTACTATCCTATACTTATGCCATGCTTTACTGCTTATTTACTATTGCGCGTGGAGCGCCTGTACTGTTTTGGAACCCCGTGCTACGTTTTCGCGGTATCGACAAGCCCAGTCACACTTTCGGGTTCCCAGTCATTTACAGCCGTCGTCACAAACCTCTGGGTCCGTCTCGGATCCGGCCAACTTCGTAGTGGGTAGCTTGGTGGGGTGGCCCCCTGAAATATTATATGAATCTTGCAATTGCTCTGTCGTGATGCCTCGTTGGGTTTTCATTTGGTTTTTCCCGAGGTTGATCGTGCGTGTGTTGCTATTTGTGCCCCCCTGCAGGGTAAAACTTTCTGAAAGCCGTGTCCGCGGTTATGGACGACTTGGAGCACAGTATCTCGATCATAGACAACTATAACTAAAGTAGTGCTATAAATTTGACTTTATAATGACTAGTAATCAGGTTCACTATAGTGAAATGGCTAAATAAACGTGCCAACAACTTCTGGTTTTGGGTTTTCACCTGTTACCATTGTATCTGACTAGTAAGTATTGCAACTACAACGGAATGGCTAAATAAAAGTACCAACAACTGCTGGGTTTTGGGATGCCTCATGCTATATGTATCTGACTAGTAAGTATTGCAACTACAACGAAATGGTTAACTAAAACTGCCTACTGCTTATTATATCAAGATGATTCATGCTATCTATATCTGACTAGTAATTGCCGCAACTATAACGGAATGAATAAAACTGCCAACTGTGTGAGTTCCTCGGTTGACTTCCTCGTTTGGTCTCGAGGGGGAAATACCAGGATGGGTATGCTTGGTGATAGTTCAGGTTGGATCCGAATAGGTCTTTCTTATCCCTATCTGATAGTCGCTAGTTGTATTGAGTCTCTATAGGTTGTTTAGTGCATGCTGTGCTGCCGCTTTAGTCCACCATACCTTTGTAGGCGAGGACCGCCGAATTCTAGTCTCGCCGTGTACTGGCCTCAGTACTGACCGCTCTCTTTTTCCTTTGCCATTTGTCGGCACCCCTTTTGTTTAAGCAGGTTTTGAGATCGACGTCGTTAGCAGGGTTACCCTTCCGGCTTGGCCTGGGCAGGGTTATGGACGCCATTGGTTATTCTTCAGGGCTCTTAGCCCAATTTGCATCTTGTCCGTACTCGGACGCTGTATCATTTTAAGGTGATTTGGATCTTTGTATTGTATATCTGTATCTTTGACTCATGGAAGCGTTGTATATATCTATTCTGTGGGTTCCATCGCGGACTATTGTGTAACGATATTACTTCGTTTTCCACCCGCACGAAAGTGCCTGGTGGGCACCTTTGAATCGTTTCTATGCGGGTTTGGCGGGAATCACTGAAACTTGCATAGGGCCGATTCTGAGGGTGTTACAGAGTGGTATCAGAGCTCAGCAGTTACGATACCCCACTAGTCCAGCCTGTAGGATAACCTAGCTAATGGACGTTGTAGAGTGTCAAAACTATTTTGGAAAATTCGGTTGGATAAATATGATTAGGTCTGCTTTTACTCCTTATCCTCTGCTATTCTCCTCTTACCTCTGCGTGCTTTGAATCTGCTCTCTTATCTTTTCTTCGAATCCAGCAATTCTCGTTGTTGGGTTTCCGTCGTACCTTCAGGGTTTTCACTTCCATCCTTTGCTAACGGTGCTTCGACAACTGGTCTTTATGCTATTTGAGGGACTTATCCTCTATTGTACCTTTCAGTGGGCCAAAAATTCAATATTATTATTTTTTCTTTTCTTTCCATCCTCCGGTGTTTTCCGATACGACGAAGTCATCTACATCAGATCTGATAAGAATCTCCATCCCTCCTTAGTTTCCAGACCTCGCTTGTCGAGATCTTCAGTCTGAATTCCGAGAGTTGGTTGCATAATTCTCCTATTCCTGTGCAGAGTAATGCTTTGGGTGCGCGATGGACTGATCACCATCCGACTACTCTTATCATTCGCTCTTGTACATCGAATCGGTGGATCAAGCAATTTGACTTCTTCCACAGAAGTTAGAGGTGGCCTTATCTTTGGAGACCTTTACCTTTGTCCTTTGTTCGCCGAAGTGTTCTCTCGATAAGTTTGGCAAGGCGCCGTCGCCGCACCATCCCCTTGAAGGAGCTACATGGGATCGTGAAGATTTCTTTTCTAGGAATCTCGGGGCGAGATTCTTGTTTAGTGGGGGAGAGTTGTAGCATCCCAATTGTCTAACAATTGTAATGCTAATTGTCTAGTCTATATATTGCTACTTCCTACATGTCATTTATTGCATCATCATTATATCATGTTCATGTCATCATGTCACATTGCATTTGAGCATAATATAAAACCTTTTTTATTTGGTTCTTATCCCATATGCATTATATATGGTGTCACTTATATTTGCTTCTTGATATATTGCTTCATGTCCAAGTTGAGTTGGGGGCATATATATTATAATTCCACCATCTCGTTGCCACCTTTCCTTGTCACCACCTTATAATTCCACCATCCCATTTAAATATGAGCATATGTATTTTATTTTGGTATTTAAATCAAGCTCATAATAAATAGGATGGATCCTAACTTGAAATTCCTTTCTTCCCTACTTGATGTAATATTGTTTTCACAATATTAATGTGTGGGATATCCTTGCCGACCTTGTTTTCAAATTCATTTGAGTTAGGCTGCTTGTTTGAATTGGATCAAACCCTCTATCTGTCTAAACCATCTACCTACCCTGTCCTATCTAGACTCAAACCTTCTCTCTATCTTTGTCTAAGCTAACTAATCCTACCCCAATCTGAACCACGCCACCACCAGCCCCAGCTGAACCAATGACCCAAACCCAGACTGAGCAAAACCCCCTGGTACGTTCAGACTAGCCAAGAAGTCGGACAACAACAATTAATTAGCCCCGCTCCTGTTTATCTTCTAGCTGCTCATGTGCCTGGAGCCAGTACGAGCCGCTCTCCTTGCCCTCTCCCTCCCTGGCGCGTCCTAGTTCTGGTCCGACTCCACCAAGCACCGAGCCAGGCCTCTCCTGTTCCTCTCTCTCGCCCTCGCTCACCTGCCTGCGCGCTGCCGTCCGCCACCAACCGCGCACGCGAGCTCCGCGTGACCCCTCCTGCCGCGCGCCTTCTTATCCGCGTGCCGCGCCGTCCCAAACCCTACCCCCCTCTCGCTTTTCCCCTCTTCCGCTGCTCTTCCGAACCGTCCGCTGCCGCCAGGCCACCGTCCCCTCCGCCGCAACATTGCTCGAGCCCCAGCACGCGAGGAGTAAGCCCGCGCCGTTGTCGCGCACCCGACGTTCCGCCGCTCGCCGCCGCCCCTGTCGCACCTCCGACCAGCAACGACCGTCACCAGCACCCTCGCTGTAAGCCCCTCGCGCCCCCACGTTTCTGTCCTGGCTCGTCTTCGCTGCACCGTGTTTCGCCGCTTCGCCGTGGTCGCCCGCGCGCCCGCCCAGCGTTGGCAGCCGCGCGCGCCAGCATCAGCTCATCCCAGCCCAGCCACCACGACGCTCACCAGCCCCGCCGCGCCGACGTACCCAGAAGCTCCAGTCGCCGACGTCGCCTTTTCGGCAGGACGCGCTGCACGCCGATCCCGTCGACGCGCGAGCGCGTCAAGTTTCAGCTAACACGTACGCCCCTGTGTTTGGGTCTCTGAAGACAGCAAGCCCTTGTCTAGACCCGTTCTTCTCTGGCGCAGTGGGTCGCATCCTCTCGATCCCGGTGGCACCAGTTTTCCTCCGCAGCATATCTCAGGCGAAACGAAGCTCGAACAAGGCCGGAACCTTCATCTGAAATTCGACGCAGAACATCTGTCTGCAGCGGTGTTTTCAGTCTGTTCGCTGTCTTGTTTTTCCGACTCCGTGCGTCGCCAGATTCCGGCCACCACAGTCCACATCCGTCGACTTTACCTAAATTAAAGATAAAGCCCTCGACTTCCTCTACTCTTTTCCTTTTTTCGGAAACTATAAATTCTTGATGATTTGCTCGCCATCTTCCTCCAAAAATTTGAGTCAGCTAGCAGTTTTAGCTGGATTCAAGTGTAACCGATCTGATCTTGCCTTTTTCCAAAAGCACCCTTGCATTGTTTCCAGTCTCAACCCGCAGTCCCTGGGCGTTCTACGTGTTGCTCCCAGCTCGCTCGCGTGTGCAGTGGACCTGCTGCCCTCTGGCCCACCTATCGGTGACCGAGGGTAGAGAAGCCATAAGTGAGAAAGCATCAGCCACGTTTTCTAATACATTCAAATCCATAAAACAAATCTAAATCAAATTCACTCATATATTTTAAACGATTTTAAATTTGAATATGATTCCAAAATGAAATATGTTTAGTTTTAAATCGTGAATTCATACATGTTTTCAAATTTACCAGAGTTGACTCTATCTAGTTAAATCTTTGACTTTGACCTCTCTTTAATATATTTGATTTAAATATGGGTTTAAAATAACAAATCTAAATATTAAGTATAATATATGTTTTTGAATCAGAAAAACGTGAGGAATCTGTTTATGATATTTATAATATCATTTGAGCAATTTAATAATTTCGAATTAATAAATGTTAATAAATGCCTAATTCTTATATATTACATAACTTTAAATCCGTAACTCCGAATTCGACAAATGATATGTCTAAATTGATCCGCGCGACGAGACCTTTCCAACCATGATATCCATGTTATAATTTGCATCATGCATTAAGAGAAGCAAGAAAAACGTGATAAATAAAATTGGGAACTAATTGTTACTTATTAACAAGGCCTCACGATTGCTATATCATCAATATGCTATGCCCCTAATACCTTTTTGACATAGTTTGCATCATTAACTTGTCATGTCATGCATCATATCATGATCATGCCGATTCTTCCGTATTAGTTGTAATTGTTGCATCGCTTGTTCCTTTTAGTGTTTGCTTCTTCCCGGATAGGACGATGAGATGTTGTGAGCTTCGACAAGTTCTTCGGTTATGAAACTTCGGCAATATTTTCCAGGCGAGAATTCTCTCCCTTTCTACCTATTTTACTTTTATAGTCTTTATTTCCTCTTGTTGATCTATTGCTATCTGTGTTGTGATGCTCTAATTTTCGTACCTGTGATATCCCTTGCAGCCTTATTATCGTTTAATAACAAAAATTGAAAGTAGGTAAATAATGCAGAGGCATGGGTGGGCAACAAATATTATTTGGCTTTTAACCGTCCACTTGTGTCCCGTAGGACCCCGAGTACTTGATACCTGTTTTTCGAATATTCGCACTATCCGCATGTGGGACCATGAATCCCCCTAGCCAGATCTTGAGTCATATATTTTTTTTGGGGCCACAAAGTAGTTTGGGGCTTTATTACTATCCTGTACTTATGCCATGCTTTACTGCTTATTTACTATTGCGCGTGGAGCGCCTGTACTGTTTTGGAACCCCGTGCTACGTTTTCGCGGTATCGACAAGCCCAGTCACACTTTCGGGTTCCCAGTCGTTTACAGCCGTCATCACAAACCTATGGGTCCGTCTCGGAGCCGGCCAACTTCGTAGCGGGTAGCTTGGTGGGGTGGCCCCCTGAAATATTATATGAATCTTGCAATTGCTTTGTCGTGATGCCTCGTTGGGTTTCATTTGGTTTTTTCCGAGATTGATCGTGTGTGTGTTTCTATTTATGCCCCCCTGCAGGGTAAAACTTTCTGAAAGCCGTGTCCACGGTTATGGACGACTTGGAGCACAGTATCTCGATCATAGAAAACTATAACTAAAGTAGTGCTATAAATTTGACTTTATAATGACTAGTAATCAGCTTCACTATAATGGAATGGCTAAATAAACGTGCCAACAACTGCTGGTTTTGGGTTGTCACCTGTTACCATTATATCTGACTAGTAAGTATTGCAACTACAACGGAATGGCTAAATAAAAGTATCAACAACTGCTGGGTTTTGGGATGCCTCATGCTATATGTATCTGACTAGTAAGTATTGCAACTACAACGGAATGGTTAACTAAAACTGCCTACTGCTTATTATATCAGGATGACTCATGCTATCTATATCTGACTAGTAATTGCCATAACTATAACAGAATAAATAAAACTGCCAACTGTGTGAGTTCCTCGGTTGACTTCCTCGTTTGGTCTCGAGGGGGAAATACCAGGATGGGTATGCTTGGTGATAGTTCAGGTTGGATCCGAATAGGTCTTTCTTATTCCTATCTGATAGTCGCTAGTTGTATTGAGTCTCTATAGGTTGTTTAGTGCATGCTGTGCTGCCGCTTCAGTCCACCATACCTTTGTAGGCGAGGACCGCCGAATTCTAGTCTCGCCGTGTACTGGCCTCAGTACTGACCGCTCTCTTTTTCCTTTGCCCTTTGTCGGCACCCCTTTTGTTTAAGCAGGTTTTGAGATCAACGTCGTTAGCAGGGTTACCCTTCCGGCTTGGCCTGGGGAGGGTTATGGACGTCATTGGTTATTCTTCAGGGCTCTTAGCCCAATTTGCATCTTGTCCATACTCGGACGCTGTATCATTTTAAGGTGAGTTGGATATTTGTATTGTATATCTGTATCCTTGACTCATGGAGTCGTTGTTGTATATATCTATTCTGTGGGTTCCATCGTGGACTATTGTGTAACAATATTACTTTGTTTTCCACTCGCACGAAAGTTCCTGGTGGGCACCTTTGAATCGTTTCTATGAGGGTTTGGCGGGAATCGCTGAAACTTGCATAGGGCTGATTCTGAGGGTGTTACAGATACGTGGCAACATCCCGAAAGGCAAAGTCATACAGACCAAGATTGTTGCAAAGTAAATCAAAATCAACACAAATGCCAAGTTGGTTTAGGATGTAGGGACACGTCCACTTGGTGGACTTGATTTCCTGAAGCTTTAGATGGTTGAAACGGTTCAGGTGGAACTCCTTAGTGAACTCAATACCAAGTGACTCGGGGGTCAACGTATCAACCGGTGGTGCGGATGATGCCGCAGCCACAACACGTGTACGGATCCTCGTGTTCATCCAAAAATAATAAGATAGAATAAATAAGAAATAATTATACTGCTAACAATAAATTTTTATCCAATAGAATCATAGCATAAGTGATCCTATACACTAGTTACGAGAGAATCCTCCTCTAAAACAATACTAAACATGCTTAATATCAAGGTTGAATCAAAAACAAGACCTAAGTCTAGATTGATAATGGTGAATGATTGAGTGAAATTTTTGCAAAAATAACTTGAGGATCGGAGGAGAATCATACCTTAGATCGACTGAGTGCGAGGAATTAAAGAAAGTTTGAGTAAATTTGAAGATCCAATGGAGGTGGTGTGGAGTTTGGAGGAAGAAGAAAGAGAGATTGAAATTTGGGATTTTAGGTTACCTTCCTCGGGGTGTTTATGCTGGCCGAATACGTGTATGGTCGGGCGGTACGACCGGAGCCCGCCCGTACCGGGTGACATAACTTGGGGGCGATGGCTTCTCCCAGGCGGTGCACTCGGTATGTTCGCGCGGTATGGTTGCGCGCACCCGTACTGCTGGTCGTTATTGGTGCAGTATGGTTTGCTTGAAATCTGATATTTGCTCGAGGCTACATTATGGACGTGCCGTATGGGCACGTCCGAACGTATCACAGGTCATTATCGACACTGTTCACTACGACAAAAATCAAAGTTTCTATTTTTCTTTGACTTAAGGTGGTACGGGCGCACGATACAGTCCCTTCCGACCGTACCATAGGTCGTTAAGAGGACTGTAAGCTGTAAACACTTCAATTTTTTGATTATTAGCTCCGTGAGCCTTTGCACATCTTATCATAAGTAAAATAACAGTAACCATACTACATAAAAAATCCAGCAATACTTTAGGCCATGTGTTAGTAAAAATAAAAGATCGAGGATTACCTTGTTTCTTCTCCTCTTTCCAAAGGTCTTCTTGAACACTCTTTATTTAAAACAAAAACAAAACAAAAACAAAAACTAACAAGACTAACACAAAATTTAAAAAATTATTTCACATGGGTTGCCTCGCATGAAGCGCTTCTAGTTAAGGTCAATTATCTTGACCTTGATGGCAATCATTTATGTTTGAGGAGTGGAATGCCTACTCGAAAATAGTTGGATTTCAAAGTAATTATACCATTATCATCATTAGGCTTGGCCTTCTTTTTGCTAGAGAAGTGGACTACAATAGGATCTCTAGATGGTAGCCTAATTCTCACATTCCCTTCATGTAAATTAATCAAAGATTTAATAGTTCTTAGGAATGGCCTACCCAAAATTATAGGTGTTATAGGATCTTCAGGCATGTCCACAATAACAAGATCAATAAGTGTGGGACTATATTTTATTTTAACAACTATATTTTCTTTTATCCCAACATCTTGTTTATAAGTTGAATCCGCCAGGTGGAGTCTTAATTCAGTAGTAATAAATGGCCCCAAGTTTAGTTAATCAAATAAGATTTTGGAGATTGTTGAGACGCTCGCACCAAGATCACAAAGTGCGGATATCTCATTGACTACCAACTTAACTTTAATAGTAGGCTCAAATACATTATCTAGCTTAGCAGGAAGCTTATCAGCTAGTTTTTGTACTCCAACTCTAGCTCACGAACTTTAGATGCTACCTATTGTATAAGTTGTTGGTACATATCATTGTTACCTTGTTCTATACCAGGATTATTTACGGCGGTCATCTTAAATAGATCTTCCATGGTATACTCGGATGTTGGCGTGTTTCTACAAGCTAGCTCTCCAGGTTTCTCTTTGTTAGTTGCAACCCTCATCATCTTGAGGTCTTCTACCGGATTTGGCTCGGGTTTTTCAGCAATCTTTGCTAGTATGAGAGCTTGGCTCTCAACAACTTTACCTAGTTGAGCCTCCATGTTCTTTGTTCTTTCCTGTAGAGCCTATACATCATTTCTAATTGCAACGGCCTGGTTAGATAATTTTACTATACTACTTTCATGGCTCTCCATGATTTTAATAAGCATATTATTTTGCTCGGTTTGAGCTTGAATAAATTTTCTAACAGTTTGTTCCAACGAGAGACTTCCATGATTTACTCCACTATTGTTATCATAACTATTATAAGGAGCTCCTACAGGATTTGGGTAATGTTTTTGAGCATTAGAAGCATAATGATTTTTCCATGTAGGATTAAAAGGAGTGCGAGCTATAAAATTAACATCGGTAGCAATAGCATTAACTTGGGTATCATATTTACCTTTTACTATGCTTAGCAGCTCGTCTACCTTAGATGTAAGCTCTTCATTATTTACCTCGGTGATTGAACTTACTCTCTTTGAGGTTCTTTCTACGTGCCATTGGGCATGGTTATTTTGCATATTATCAAGAAGTTTCTTTGCAACACTCACTTGCTTTCCCATAATTGTTCCTCCTGCTGTAGTATCTAGCATAGACTTAGACATTAGGTTAAGACCATTATAAAACAAATGTAATATAAGCCATTATTCCATCATATGACTAGGATAATTCATTACATCTTCTTTCATTCTCTCCCATGCAAGTGCTAGTGGCTCACGGTCTTCTTGTCTAAAGCTTGTAATATTGGATCTTAGCTGCATAGTCTTAGCTGGGGAAAAAAATTTAGTCATAAACAAATTAGTACATTCCTCCCAAGATTTAATAGTGCCCTTTGCTAGATCTAGAAACCAATCCTTAGCCTTTCCTCTAAGAGAGAAAGGAAACAATCTTAATATAACAACATTTGGATCTACATCCTTAATACGCATGATGTCGCAAATTTTAGTAAAAGTATTTAAGTGCAAACCTGAATCCTCAGAAGATGAGCCCCAAAATTAGTTTTGTTGAACCAAGCTTCAAAGGTTAGGATTAATTTCATAAGTTTCCGCATCAACAGCGGGATGAGTGATAGGTGCAAAAATAAAGTCATCAATGGGAGTAGCATACTCCCCAAGTCTCTTTTGATCCATGGCGCTTATTTTTTTGGTAATTTTTAAGTAATGAAAACAAATGACAAGTAACTATTTTTTTTGCTTTCAAATAGATAACAAGAAATTAAACTAATAACAAGAATAAAACTACAAACATGATAGTGAAATTTCTTACCCGACAACAACGCCAGAAAAATGGTTGATATCTTCGATTCAGATTCACGGAGGTAGTATAGTAGCTTTTTCCCTAGAAGACATAGGTTTAATCGAACCTTGGAAAACAATGCTAAAAATAAATAAATAAGGACACGTCTATAAGACTTTGTTTCTTCATTTTACCTTAGTTTACCCGACCAATCTATTTTAATTTTTATAATGGGTTGAATCAATGGACGGAGATAGGCCAGGTTTGAAGATCCACCTGCAGTTGCACATCATATGGGATAAAAGATAATAATAAGCATAGTCATGTGTAATGTTTGAATGGAGATAATCTCTTGTGGGCAACACATCCTAATATACTAGAGCCCCCATGATGCAATGGACATAACAATAGTATTTTAATCCAACCGAGTGCACACCGGCCACAGGTTACAAATGATTATTAAGTAAAGAACATATATTAAAGCATTAAGTGGTGATGTTGTTGTGATCTCGAATGGGTCGCTAAGCAAAGACCGTACTACCCTTTATGTTGCTAGGGTTCCTATGAGATTGCCACTAGCCAAGTATCTCACCTCAATCCTTTATCAATCTATGGGATCTTTGTAGGGGTTCGTAGCATGGAAAACAAAAAAATTCTATTGCATGAACACACACAAGCCAAGATCTAATCTACTAGATCGGTGCAACGAATTGATAGAGTACTAACCCTCGAAGATCCAAAGCATTTAACAAGATACAGATCTCTCATGGGTGATGTAGTCGTTCACTTGTCGATCTCAAGATCGCATAGACGCTCCTTTCGGCGCCGCATTCCGGCAATGCTCCCGCAGTCGGACACACATTTGGTACTCGACGAAGACCTTCCTCTCCCTTGTTCCAGCAGGCAGCGGAGGTTGTAGATCTCTCCTCGCGATTCCAGCAGCACGACGATGTGGTGGTGGAAGTAGAGGAGAAATCCCGCAGGGCTTCGCCTAAGCCGGAGCGGGTATGGTGGAGTAGAAGAGGGACTCGGTGATCTAGGGTTTATAGGGCTGATATGTTGCAAACGTATCTATAATTTTTGATGCTCCATGCTTGTTTTGCACCAATTATATTATGTTTTATCCACACTTTGTGGCATTTTTATGAATTTTCTGGAACTAACATATTAACAAGTGCCACAGAGCTAGTTTCATGTTTTCTGCTGTTTTTGGTTTCAGAAAAAGTAGTAAAAAAATATTCTCGAAATTGGACGAAACAAAAGCCAAAGTTCCTATTTTTTCCTGACATGACACGAAGCCCGAAGGAGAGGGGGAGATGCACCCCAGGGCGGCCACACCTGGGCCAGGCGCGGCCAGGGGGAGGCGCGCCGCCCTAGGGTGTGGCCCCCCCTGCTGCTCCACCGATCTCGCCCCTTCGACTGTATAATCCCCTGAGATGAAAACCCTAAGTACCAGAATATAATTCCACGAAAAAGTCCATAGCCACCGCCACCGTCGTCCCTAGATAGGGAGGGATCTGAAGCTCTTCCCGGCACCCTGCCGGAGAGGGGAGATCATCCTGGAGGCCTTCTACATCACCATGCCTGCCTTCAGAGTGATGTGTGAGTAGTTCATCCTTCACTACTAGGAAAAGGGCTATAGGTAATCCAAACATCCGTGGCTCACGTGGTTGAAGTGCCCCACGGGTAAAACAGGCGTGGCGCACCTGTGGGCAGTGCCCTACTAGTAACTACAACAACCGTGGCACATAGGGTGATAGTGCGCCACAGATATGTGTGGGCTAGGGCCCTGCTAGCCGCATGCCAGATACCCGTAGCGCACGTAGGGTAGGTGCGCTACGCTTGTTAGTGTTAACCGTGGCACACATGGAGGGGGTGCGCTACGCCTAAGCGAATGCTCCTTTGCTCTGTAAATGGGCAGACACATCCGTGGCACACTCTGTCATGTGCGCCACGGTTGTGATTATTCCCTGTGGCGCACTAGGGCCACGTGCGCCATGGATGCGTCGACCCTTTTTTTTGGCAGCTCCACTTTATGCACATGTGTGATCATCCATCACCCACACTTCACTTTCCCCTCCTTCTTCCTCCTTAGATCTAGTTGGGATCCTTCTCCTTCCCACCTCAATTTCTCCACTCATTCACCATTTTTAGCATGTAGAACTTGCCTTGGATGTTACATACATAATAGAGGAAGCTCTCCGGTCTCGCGCGCACCTCCTTTCCATATTCTCTCGCGATCGAGTCACTCATCTCGGTAAGTTGTCCATGTAAGGATGTGTTCATGCGTATATGGATGATATGCTCATATGTATGTAGATGATAAATGTTCATGTGTATGCAGAGGATATCGATGCTCATGTGTGTGTATTATGGAGAGGATCTCGATGCTCGTGTGTGTGTATATGGAGAGGATCGAGATGCTCATGCATGTGTGTATGGACATGATATGTTCATGTGTATGGATCGGTCTCTCTCTCTCTCTCTCTCTCTCTTGTGTTTGTGTGTGAATGAGTTGCCATTTGTTTTGCCAAAATGTTGATTCATTTCCATTTTGGCAAGACTTTGGCATTTCGCAAAGGTCCTTATTTTAGGATAGGTCATGCCAAAATTTTCTATCGACCATTGCATGCATGCATTGATTATGTGGTTCTAATATACTTCTAATTGTACCGCGTACATCGTGCAGGCAAAAATGGTCTGCATAATGAGTGAAGGCATTGTGGCTAGATTTTTGAAATGTGCGATGGCCGATATGATACGAAATAACAAGACAGAGATAAGATGTCCGTGCACAAGATGCAAAATTTCGGGAATCTGCAGGCTCACCTGCTCCACCATGGTTTCATGGATGTATACACTCATTGGATAAGCGATGACGAACACGATGGAGACGGTGAAGGTGGGCAACATGACGATGATCATCACGACGAGGACGAGCGAGATGATGAAGAGTCTCCAGGAGATGGTGAAGGTGCGAAAGCAGACCGAGATGATGATGATCTAGATGCCGGAGGAGTAGACTATGATGGAACAACGTCAGGCTAGGTGCAGGACCCTTATGTGCAAGAGTTGCTTCTCAAGCAGACGAGTAATGCCAGGGCTGCCGCTAGAGAGAAAGCCAAGCTTGCGCAACTTGAGAAATACGCGGTTACTCCATTGTATGAAGGATGCAGGCCTGATGATACCCGGTTGAATGTAATGCTAAAGGATATGGAGATGAAGGCAAAACACAAATTGAGCAACGCAAGCTTCGACGATATGATGGCATTCTGGCACGATCGTCTCCCGGAGGGGAACACGTGTCCAACTAGTATCGAGGACGCCAAGAAAATCGTCTGTCCTCTCGATATACCGCACGTTAAGTACCACGTATGCATCAATGCTTGCATCATTTATCAGGGCGAGGACACGGAGAAAACCACATGTCCGGTGTGCGGCATGAGTCGATACAAGAAAGGGAAGAAAGAACCTCGAAAAGTGGTATGGTACTTTCCTATCACTCCTCGTCTGCAGCGCCATTTCGTGGACCCTAAGGAAGCGAAGCTCATGCGATGGCATGCGGAAAGGAAGAAGCCAGGAGATGACGATGACCTCGAAAAGGACGAGCTGCTGACGCACCCTTCAGATGCTAGCCAGTGGAAAGCATTGGACCTCGAATTCCCAGAATTCGGTGGAGATTCGAGGAACATCAGGCTTGGTGCAAGCACCAATGGACTCAATCTGTTTGGTAGCCAGAGCAGCACGCACAACACTTGAGTATGCTAATTCAAGGGCCGAAACAACCTGGTATCGACATCAATCTGTAACTCGGGCTGTTGAAAGAGGAGCTAGCCATGTTATGGGAATCCGGAGCCAATACTTACGACACCGTCGTACAAGATTATTTCACTATGAGAGCCGCATTGGTCAGTACGGTGCAAGACTATCCCGGTTGCGGGTATATCTCGGGGAAGGTTATCCAAAGATTCTCCGCATGCATTAGGTGCATGGATAACACAAGCTATATCCAACTAGAAAGATCCAGGGTCTTCGAAAACCGTGTTCATGGCGCACCGGAGGTGGCTCGGCAAGAATGATCCATGGAGAAAACATGGAGACCTGTTCGATGGCAAATCCGAGACCCGAGGAATCCCAGAGCGGAGCAGCAACGAAGAAGTAGAAGAATTGCTGAAAAACTGGAAAGATTGTCCTAAGCCTGGAAAGAAGCGAAAAGGCAGCAAGACAAGCCGCTGATGAAGGTATGGAAAACAAGGTATGTTTTCTAGGAGTTGCCATACTGGAAGTTTCTCCGCACGCCTCATAGCCTTGACATCATGCATATCACGAAAAACGTGTGCGAGAGTCTGGTCGCCACCATAATCAACATGCCAGATAGGATGAAAGATGGTCCGAAAGCAAGGCACGACCTGATATTCATGGGTATCCGGAAGGAGCTTCACGGAGGACGCACTACTCCTGATGATCAGGAAGATGACGATGATCATGAGTTGGAGACGAAACAAGGTCGTCGGAAGGGTAAAAAATTCAAGAAGAACGAATATTACTGCCCTCCTTCTTGCTTCACTCTAATCCAGAATGAGATCAAACAGTTTTTCAAGTGCCTTCTAGGTGTCAAATTTCCTTACGGCTACGCGGGCAAGATAAGCAGATACCTAGACGAGGGCGAAGCAGAGGTTCAGTGGCATGAAGTCTCACGACTATGTCATGCTAATGACGTAGGTACTTCCGGTTGCACTAAGAGGGATAATGGACGAGCACGTCCGTGAAACGTTATTTGGCCTCTGCAAGTTTTTCGACGTCATCTCTAGGAAGTCGATTGGCGTGAATCAGCTCGGGAGGCTACAGGAGGAGATCGTGGTGATACTATGCGAGCTTGAGGTCTACTTCCCGCCCGCATTCTTCAACATTGTGGTGCATCTGCTGGTCCATGTCGTGGAGGACATCGTCCAACTCGGGCCGATGTTCCTCCGTAGCATGATGGCGTTCAAATGGATGAACGGATACATCAAAGGATACGTTCGCAATAGGTCCTATCTGAAATGGATCGTATGGGCACCTAGAGGGGGGCGGGGTGAATAGGTGCTAACCAATTTTTAATACCTTTTCAATTTTAGGCTTGACACAAAGTAAATTCTCTAGATATGTAACTATGAGAATTTCCCTATATGTAACCCTAGCTACTAAGCACGTAAAGAGAGGAGCGAGGGAACCATAGTGGAGCACGCGGAGACACAGGGATTTGTTTTACCGTAGTTCCTTGTTAAGGGAAGTAAATCTGCGTTGGAGGGGTGGGCGGTTCTAAGACCACCACGCCACAATAGGCCTCACCCTATTCTCCAATGGATCTCGCCACGAGAGGCCTGATCCACCTTCTCCACTATTGGATCCCTTCGAGGCGGGAACCGGTGCCTTTTACAATGCTACCGGGGCACACACCCACAACTAAATTGGGGGCTCCCGAGACGACAACAAGCTGTCACAAGAACAAGGTTTATCAATATAAACAAAAACAAGGATCTAGGTATTTGCAAGAAATACTAGATCGGTGATTCTCCAAATGAATGGAGAGGAGATGAAGCGCTTGATTGCTGATGATGAAGATCGAGTTCTCCTCCTTCGATTCCCCAAGGAACGGGGCCTTAGGTGTTGGAGATATGCCCTAGAGGCAATAATAAATGTAGTTATTATTATATCTTTGTGTTTATGATAAATGTTTACATTCATGCTATAACAGTATTAACAAGGAAACATTAATACTTGTGTGATTTGTAAACTAAATTAGAGTCCCTAGTAAAACCTCTTCATAATACTAGCTTGTTGGTTAATAGATGATTGTGGTTTCCCTATCATGAACATTGAGATGTTATTAACAACAAGATCATATCATTAGGAGAATGGTATGATGGACATACTCCTATAGATAAGCGTAGAATAAAGATCAAGTCATTTTAATAGTTCAATTGCTATAAGCTTTCTGATACATAGTAACCTAATTCCTTCGACCATGAGATCATGCTTATCACCATCACCGGAAGGATGCTTTGATGACATCAAACACCACACCATAACTGGGTGGCTATAAAGGTGGCATTGAGTGTTCAGAAAGTATGGGTTGAGACACATGGATCAAGAGTGGGTGTAGAGGTCCTAACCTTTAATAAGGTAGAGATCCCTGTGTTTACAATGCTAATCTCTGGATCAATAGCTAGCATCCACAGTTAAGATGTAATATCAAGAAACAAAGGTCATAATACAACTTTATAACCAGGAATAAAATAATTTATTACATCTTACATAGCTCATTTGGCTATCTCATTACAATGCAGCAGAATTTAACAATAGCATGGGGTCCTTCATCTTCAAAGTGCCACAGACAGTCATGTTGGTTGTAGACTTGTAATCCTAATCAATAAACTTCACTAACATCAAACAAACCTGCAACATAATAAGTTACATCCACAAGGGTCAATACATTTGAATTGTATTGGCAAGTGATACTATGATAGTATAGTGGAGTCTATCATCTATATGCATTTGGATAAGTGGAGCTTAGGCTTGCTTTGCTCAAAATAGATTTTCCTTATCATTTGAAAACACTAAGTTTTTGCTTGACAAAATCACCCAAGGCATCTCCCAATAGAAATTGGTGATCCTTCAACCCTTGTTCAACCACAAGTTTTTAACTTGGAAATTGGGATGAGGAGATTCTTTATAGATTCCATGTCTTGATGCTCAAATTGTCCTTTACCAGGGACATGGCTAAGTACTTAGATTTTACACTCTGCAGAGGTGGTGCACTTTCCCCACAAGAGTTGGTTTCACCAAGACAAGATCTTTCAGAAGCCTTCCCTTAGACCAGAATGGACGCGCTCCAACCTATAAATCCCCTACCACCAACTGTCCATTTGGCTAAGTTATTGCAACCTATATGATCCAGGCAGAGCCCATAATGCCAAGTGGCTGCACTTGAAGCTTCTCAACATTTGACATTCAAAATCTCTTTGTTCCTGGGTGGCCATCCACAAGTGAGATACACAAGGTAAACCATAGAAATGGGCCTTGTGTAACCACTCAACACAAACCATTCCTTCCATTCCACCCAGGTGATTCATTCACTTAGTTGTTTTATTAAGCAAAAACACAAGTCCAAGACTTTGAAATATTTCACATAGCATGAATATATAACCACCCTTGGTTGCTACTAGCTAGGCTAAGCATGATAGTAGTAGGAATCTTAACTTAGGAAATTTCTACTAAGGTTTCATCTACTAGGATTTCCCATGGCATAGTTTATACTTAGCAAAATTCCATGCAAGTCCTACTTTAGAAATATCACTAATGCATAGAGAAAGTAATGGGACAAAAGTATGAAGCATCACTTGCCTTTTGGTAGAGAATATAAGTTCACTCCTTGATCTGTCAATATTCACTACTAGGAAAATGGCCTTTAGTGGCGCACCATGAAACATCATCTGTGGCGCACTAGCAGTGCGCCACGTGCCTTGCGCTACAGAAGTTTAAACTTCTGTGGCGCACTGCCTAGTGCGCCACAGAAGTTTAGAGACAGGCGTGGCGCACATGCCAGTGCGCCACAGAAGTTTGGGCAGGTGCGCCACGCGTATGAAACGATAACCGTGGCGCACTAGGTGCTGTGCGCCACGGATGTAAATTTCAAAATTCAAAAAAAAAAGCAGCAGATCTGGATCTCGTCGTCAGTGCGGCTGCGCGTCGGTGCAGGTCGCCATCGCCGTCAGTGCGGTCGCGCGTCGGTGTCGTCGTCGGAACTGCAAGGAGGAGGAAGAGGAGAATGGGAGGAAGAGGAGGAGAAGAAGAAGATGAGGCAGAGGAGGAGAAGAAGAGGAGGAGGAGGAGAAGAGGAGGAAGAGGAGGAGAAGAGGAGGAAGAGGAGGAGAAGAAGAAGAGGAGGAGGCAGAGGAGGAAGAGGAGGAGAAGAACAGGAGGCAGAGGAGGAAGAGGAGGAGAAGGAGGCCGCCGTTGCACCGCCGTCGCGAGGAGGAGGAGAAGGAGGCCGCCGTTGCACCGCCGTCGCCCGTTGTCACTGCGAGGAGGAGGAGAAGGAGGTCGACGTCGTGCCATCACTGCAAGAAGAGGAGAAGGGGAAGGAGGAGAAGGGAGAAGGAAGAAGGAAGAAGGAAGAAGGAAGAAGGAAGAAGGAAGAAGGAAGAAGGAGAAGGGAAAGGAAGAGGAAGAGGGAAAAGGGGAAGGGAAAAGTGGAAAGGGAAAGGGAGAGGAAGAGGGAAAAGGGGAAAGGGAGGAGGAGGGCGGGGTGGGGATTCAAATTTGAATTCCGCCCAAGCTTATCCGTGGCGCACTAGGTGTAGGTGCGCTACAGATAAGTCGCCCTTTATTTTTTTTTTCTGCAGGAAAAAACGGTTTTTTGACCGTAACTTTTTACTCTTTTCGAATTTTGAAAATCTAAAAAATCGCTAAACGACCATAGGTGGTTGCGAGCAGATGCGAAATCTCGTTCTCGTCATTTTGGTATATTATACGATTTTTTTCGATATCGTATGCAAAAGTTACGGCCTTTTTACCGTGGCATAACTTTTTTTTGCAAATAAAGTCGAAACTCATTTTTGTTAATTTTACTAGAAGCTATACCACATTACCTACCTAAATATGAAAGGATTTAATTTTTTGAAGTGTTTATCATTTTCTTTTATTTTTTGCAAACCCTAAAAAGGCGATCCACGGGGGGGGGGGGGGTGTGGAGTTGGTGCATGTCACTACATCTGTGGCGCACATGCCATAGTGCGCCACAGAGAGTACAAACTTCTTTGGCGCACTATGCCATGTGCGCCACAGATGCTTGCGGATGGTTCACATCAGAGAGGGGCGTGCGCTTAGGCGTAGCGCACCCCCCCATGTGCGCCACAGATGACACTAACAACCGTGGCGCACATGACTATAGTGCGCTACAGATGTTTGGCGTGCGGCCAACAGGGCCCTGGCCCACACACATCTGTGGCGCACTACAGTCATGTGCGCCACGGTTGTTCTAGTTACTAGTAGGGCACTGCCCACAGGTGAGCCACGCCTGTTTTAGCCGTGGGGCACTTCAACCATGTGAGCCACGGATGTGCTAATTACCTATAGTTGTTTTCCTAGTAGTGATTGACACTCTTCAAAGCACTACAATTCAATCAAGCAAGGCACAATTTCAATCTACCATTCAAGCAAACATCACATAAAATAATAGAAACAAAGCAATGCATGCAAGCACGCAAAAGATTGTTTTATTTGGAAAGTTGGTTTCTAATAGGTCGAAAACACCTATTGGTCATTTTATATAAGTGACAAAATCATTTCTAAAAGATTTTACTTATAAACCATTTTTAAACCAAATCAATACTTTATGTGGTTGAAAATGCTTTTAGCAAAGCAATAATATTTATAGGGTTCACCAAATACATTTTTAAATCATAAAACTTTGTGTTTAGGGTCATAGAGTTTAAATCAAAACATTTTCCCAAAGGGTTTCCTCCAAAAGCATTTTTAATATATAAACATTATTTTTATTTGACTAGAAATGTTCTAAATCAAAGATTTATTATTTTGCTTCACAAAATATGTTTTTGAAACCACAATTTGATTTAGATGGTCAGTAGGTTCAATCAATCTATTTTCCCAAAGGTTTTATCACAAAAATAATTTTAGAACAAATTTTATATCCAAAATATGCCTACACAAGTTTCTGCAAAAACAATCAATTTGACAGAAGCAATTTACTAAAAAAATGGAATGGTTGGATAGGGCTTGTCTTGCTGATTCCATTGATATAAAATTTGCAAATTTGGACGTGTGGTTTGAGAGTTATGCAATTTTCAAAATCAAACATCTAATAGATTCTATTCTGTTTTTAAAACAAAAGGTTGTCCACGTGGAAGGCTCTGATTGGTTGAAAACGGTTGGCGTGGATTGAGCTCTGTGGAGCGTCGGATCTTACTGAAATCGCACGGTGCAGATGGAGCATACCGGTTCGGTTTAATGATTCTATCTATGCCACAGGATCAAGATCCAACGGCCGCGGTGCGAGTGACCACGAATGGGCGGCGCTGGCAGCGGCGACTGGCGGCGCGCGCTCGGCAAGCGAGGTTGCCGGCAATACAGGGGGTTAGAGAGAGAGAGAGAGAGGGGTAGCTCACCGGGTTCAGGGGATCGTTGCGATGCTCAACATGTTCAAGAGGAGGCAGGGGGCGCACGGGGCTGCTGTCAATCTTTCGCTGGAGTTCAAGACAACGTCGGTTGCTCTCTCTCGTCGTCGAAGGCGAGTATTCAGTCCACACCACAACAAACAATTGATTCTATCAGGTTCGCGCGAGAAAAGCGACCATGAGAGTATCGATCAGAGGGGATGGGATGGTCAGGAGTTACCAGGGGGTGTCGCCGGAGTTCGAGCAGACGGTGGCGGAGCTCAGTTGTCGTCGTTGCCGACGCTAGGGGTCAAGCGCGAGCAAGCCGAGGCTATTGGAAGATGCAGTGGTTGATGGGAAACATGCTAGCGTGGTCAAGGAGTCGAGGGGTGACGGGGTTTGGCCGGAATCGTCGCCGGAAGGTCGTCGGAGCCGCGGCGGTGCAAGCTGAAATGGGGACGGCCTGGGGGTAGAGAGGGCCGGGCGAGAGAGGGGAAAGAGAGAGGGGGCGCAGGCGATTTAGTACGCGTGATCCCGAGGCTGTTTAATCGTGGCGTTACTGTGAATTACGCCGGCAATCAATCGGCAGCAACGGCCGGCGAGGTCATCGAGGGGGGGGTGAGGAAGAAGCCTGGCAGATGGGGCCTGTTTGACAGCGAGAGAGAGAGAGGGGTGAGGTGGGTCCAGTTAGTCAGCGATTGGGTGGGTGTCCTTCTGAGTGAAAAACGTTTCACTGCAGGGAGTGAGGGAGCGGGCTGGGCTGGCTTAGCTCATTTTTTTTGTTCAGAATTGTTTTTCTTTTTTCCTTTTCTATTTATCTGTTTTGATATTTATTCAAATCCTTCAAACTCCTTTTAAATGCAAACCTTTGCCAAACTTTGTGTAGATTTTAATACTGATTAATAATACATTCTAAAGTCAAATTTGGAATAATATATTTATTTATTTTAGGAAATATTAATTAATTAAGATAGGCCCTTGTATTAATTCAAATAAGATTTAATAATGTTTTTCAAAGTCCATTTGAAATCTAAATCTTTCCAAATCTTTTCAGTAGGTTTTATTTGTTTATTTGGGTGTCAAATAATTCACCTTGAATTATTTGGAATAATTTTAATATGATTTATTAATCATTTTAAATTGGGTACTTGTCTTTATTCCTGTGAAATCAACTATGGTTTTAATTCCATAATTTTTATTTAGGTGATTTCCTTGATTTCAAGTTAATTAAATGACTTTTAATGCACTTGGGTAAATTCTAAATACTATTTTCCCATGATTTAAAATAATCATTCTTATTAGGGATATGTCTTTATTCAAATAGAAGTAGAATTTGGTTAATGCCACTTTATTTTAGTTTGGAAACTTCTTTATCCATTTATTTTATTTGGATTTGGATTATATTCATTCCATTTGCTTATGGTCTTGGCCAAGATTTAATTTGGTCTTTAAATATTCCTCATTTAATATTTCTTTCTTTATCTTATAAAATCCATATCTTTTTATTTATAGATCCAAACTTGGTGATTCCAATTTATAAAATCTTATTTGATATTTATTTATACTTTTAAATATATTTAAAATTATTTGCTCACCATTTGGTATGGATTTTAGATAGGTGCTTTATTGGCTTATCTTATTAATTTCATAAGATTTTATCTATGGCTCCAAATTAAGTGAAACCAATTTATATGGTCTTATAATATTTATATTTGTCATTCTTGATCATTTATAAATACTTGTTAACAAATTTTATATGGATCCAATCCATGATCTTGGAGATAACTTGGAAATGATTTTATTCCATTTGGGTTTAGGGTTTTGGTTTATTCTCCAAGTGTTTAAATTTCCAGATTCATTTATGAAGATTGCATTCCACTTGATTTGAATTTAGTTAGATTCAAACATTAAGCAAAGTTTGTTCAAGATGGGATTTTAAGTTTCTAGAAACAAAAAGTTTCTTTTCACCCTAAATTTCAACAATTATTTATTTTGTTTATTTATTTTTCACATTACAAAATTTGGAAAATTTTGGGATGTGATAGTGGGATTTGTCCATCCATATGACGGATAGATATAATCTGGGCCCTCTCGGTGGAATGTCATCCAATTATCTTGCAATCATGTGACTGGATCACAAGGGATCACATACCACGGGAACGAGAAAAGAGTACTTATCGGTAACGAGGTTGAACTAGGTATTCAGAGATACCGACGATCAAAACCTCGGATAAGTAAACTATCGTGAGACAAAGGGAAATTGGTATCGTATGTAAGTGGTTCATTCGATCGCAAAGTAATCATAGAAATATGTGGGAGCCATATGAATTTCCAGATTCCTATATTGGTTATTGTTCGGAGAAGTGTCTCGATCATGTCCGCATAATTCACGAACTGTAGGGAGACACACTTAAGAATTCGATGTTGTTGAGTAGTTATGGAATGATGAGTAAGAGACCGAATGTTGTTCGAAGTCTCGGATGGGATTCGGGATATCACGAGGAGATCCGGAATGGTCCGAAGAATAAGATTCATATAAGGAAAGTCCTGTTTCGAAGTTGGGGAATGATTCCGGTGTTTTCATCGGGAATGTTCTAGAAGGGTCCGGAAGGTCCGGCACTCCGAAGGGGAAGGGTACATGAATGTGTCATGACAATGTGGAATGGTTGCATCATGTACTAGGTATCATGGCTGAGCAAAATAAAGGGATAAATCAAATCCTAGTTTGAAAAGTCAAACGCCAATTTGAAAAGTCAAACGACAGTTTTGCTTGGTGGAGGGAGAGTAGGAAACATACTTGGGGAGGAGTTCCTCTCCCTCCACCCGACGGCCAAGGAGGCCGACTTGGGGGAGGAATCCCTACCCTTGGACGGCGCCCTCCCACCTATAAAAGAAGGGGCAGGGGTGCCCCCTCTTCCCTACACCTCTCTCCACCAAAACCCTAGCCCTAGCCGCCGGCCACCACAAGTCGCCGCCGCCCTAGGGTTTGCCCTAGCCGCCGAGTTTGGGATCTCCCCAAGCCCTAGCCGCCGGCATAGTCTCCTCCCTTGGTGCCTATAAACCCTCGATCGCCATGGCCTCTCTCATAGTCCACCATACTCGCTCCGGCTTAAGGAGAAGCCCTGCGAGATCTCCCCTCTACTTCCGGTACCACGCCGTCGTGCTGCCAGAATCGCGAGGAGAGTGCTACAACCTCCGCTGCCTGCTGGAACAAGGGAGAGGAAGGTCTTCATAGAGTACCGAACGTGTGACCGACTGCGGAAGCGCTGCCGGAACGCAGCGCCGGAAGGATCGCCTACACGATCTTGAGATCGGCAAGAGTACGACTACATCACCCACGAGAATCTGCTCTCGTTAACCGCTTTGGAATCTTCGAGGGTGAGTTCCTCTATCGACTCGTTGCTACAATCTAGTAGATAGATCTTGGCTTGTTTGTTTGCATGCGGTAGAATTTTTTTGTTTTCCATGCTACGAACCCCTACAGTGGTATCAGAGCCGTGTCTATATGTAGATCTGTTGCACGAGTAGAACACAATGGTCATTGTGGGCGGTGGTGCTTTTATTATCAATTGCTTCTTGTGTACTTTGCATCTTGCGGTATGATGGGATGAAGCGGCCCGGGCTAACCTTACATGACATCGTTCATGAGACTTGCTCCACGCTCAACATGCAACTTGTATTGCATAAGTGGCTTTGCGGGTGTCTGTCTCTCCCATTATAGTATAAATCCAATTTACAACGGGCACTTGATAGTTCAAACATCAACGTTGTGGTTCTTGTTCGTAAGTTAGATCGACAGTTATTGAAAGCCCCAAACCACGTAAAATATGCAAAGAAAATTAGAGGCGTCTAACTTTATTTTGCAGGGGTGTGCTGTGATGTGATATGACTATGATTGTGATTATATTTGATGTATGCAATGTTCCTTATTGTAAGTTGGCAACCGGCAGGAGCCATATGGTTGTCTTTAATTTCTGTTAAGACCTGCGTGTCTATTCAAAGTAGTTGTAATAGTTGAAGCTGGTGGACGACAATCATGGAGCAACGTCATTGACCTTGATGCAATGCCGGTGATGATGGAGATCATGTTTGTGCTTGAAGATGGAGATCGAAAGCACAAAGAAGAAAGGCCATATCATATCACATATTATGAATTGCATGTGATGTTAATCCTTTATGCATCTTGGATTGCTTAGTTAAACGACGGTAGCATTATAAGATGATCCCTCATGCACATAAATTTCAAGTTCTAAAGTGTTCATCCTTAGTAAGCACCATTGCTAAAGCTTGTTGTTTCAAAGCACCACGTGATGATCGGGTGTGTTAGATTCTACAAGTGTATACAACGTGAGCAAGCCAGATTTGCTCATGCGGAAGCTAAGGTTTGATCTTGACGAGCCTAGCATGTACAGACATGGTCTCGGAACACGGATCACCGAAAGGTAAAGCATGAATCATATAGTATATATGATGAACATGTCGATTGTTCGCCATTGAAGATACATCAACTCTCGTGATGATCGGTTTTGATGTGGTGGATTTGGTTCGTGTGATCACTAAAAGAATGTGAGGGATATTGTTTTGAGTGGGAGTTCACCTAGATTAATTTAACTATTAATTAGAACTCAATTTGTCATAAACTTAGTCTAAACAATTGCAAATATGTTGTAGATCAATGGCAGCCCATACATCAATTTTAATGCGTTCCTAGAGAAAGAAAAGTTGAAAAACAATGGAAGCAACTTCGCGGATTGGTTCCGCAATCTGAGGATTGTCCTCAATGCTGGTAATTTGACCTATGTGCTGGATGCACCGCTGGGTGACCCGCCTGCAGCTACTGCTATCGATGAAGTAAAGAATGTTTACCTCACTCGGAAGACTCAGTACTCCACAGTTCAGTGTGCTATCTTGTATGGTTTGGAATCGGAGCTTCAGAAAAGGTTTGAGAAACATGACCCACATGATATTGTTCATGAACTCAAAATGATATTTGAGGCTCACGCGGCAGTTGAGAGTTATGAGGCTTCTGAAAAGTTCTTTAACTGCAAGATGGAAGAGGGCAGCTCCGTTAGTGAGCATGTGCTTAAGATGTCTGGGCACGCAAACAAACTCCAAATCTTGGGTATAGTAATTCCTAATGCTTTGGGGATTTACCGTGTCCTCCAATCACTGCCACCAAGTTACAAGAACTTTGTGATGACCTACAATATGCAAAACATGAACAAGACATTGCCAGAACTCTTTTCCATGTTGAAATCTACAGAACTGGAGATCAAGAAAGAGCACCAAGTGTTGATGGTCAATAAGACCACCAAATTCAAGAAAGGCAAGTCTAAGCAAAAGGTAAACTTCAAGAAGGGCGATAAGAAAGTTTCCACACCGGCAAAGAAGACCAAGACTGGACCTAAGCCTGATACTAAGTGCTTTTACTGCAAGGGAGAAGGTCACTAGAAGCGGAATTGCCCAAAGTACTTGGCGGATTTGAAGAATGGCAACATCAAGAAGAAAGGTATATCCGAAATACATGTTATTGATGTGTATCTCACTAGTACTCGTAGTAGTGCTTGGGTATTTGATACTGGTTCGGTTGCTCATATTTGTAACTCGAAACAGGTGCTACAGAATAAATGGAAGCTAGCGAAGAACGAGGTGACGATGCGCATTGGAAATGGATCAAAGGTTGATGTGATCGCGATCGGCACGCTACCTCTTCATCTACCATCAGGATTAGTTTTATACTTAAATAATTGTTATTTGGTGTCTGCGTTAAGCATGAACATTATATCGGGATCTTGTTTATTGCGAGACGATTACTTGTTTAAGTCCGAGAATAATGGTTGTTCGATTTATATGAGTAATATGTTTTATTCACATGCACCTTTGATAGATGGTCTATTCTTATTGAATCTCGATAGTGGAAATACACATATTAATAACATTGAAGCTAAACGTTTGAAATTGAGCGATAACTCGACCTATATGTGGCACTGTCGTCTTGGTCATATCGGAGTGAAGCGTATGAAGAAACTCCATTCCGATGAACTTCTTGAATCACTTGATTTCGAATCACTTGAAAGATGCGAAGCATGTCTGATGGGTAAAATGACTAAGACTCCATTTTCTGGTATGATGGAGCGAGCTACGGACTTATTGGAAATCATACATACCGATGTGTGTGGTCCAATGAGTGTAGCATCGCGCGGTGGTTATCGTTATGTTCTTACCTTCACGGATTACTTGAGTATATATGGGTATATCTATTTCATGAAACATAAGTCCAAAACTTTCGAGAAGTTTAAGGAATTTCAAAGTGAGGTGGAGAATCAACGTAATAAGAAGATTAAATTTCTACGTTCTGATCGTGGAGGTGAATATCTAAGTTACGAGTTTGGCGAGCATTTAAAGAAATGTGGAATACTTTCACAATTGACACCACCGGGAACACCACAACGTAATGGTGTGTCCGAACGTCGTAATCAAACTCTCTTAGATATGGTTCGTTCTATGATGTCACTTATAGATTTACCACTATCATTTTGGGGTTATGCATTAGAAACAGCCGCATTCACTTTAAATAGGGCACCATCTAAATCCGTTGAAACGACACCGTATGAATTATGGTTTGGGAAGAAACCTAGATTGTCGTTCCTTAAAGTTTGGGGTTGCGAAGCCTATGTAAAGAAGTTACAGCCGGACAAAAGGAGATATGCCCTAGAGGCAATAATAAATGTAGTTATTATTATATCTTTGTGTTTATGATAAATGTTTACATTCATGCTATAACAGTATTAACCAGGAAACATTAATACTTGTGTGATTTGTAAACTAAATTAGAGTCCCTAGTAAAGCCTCTTTATAATACTAGCTTGTTGGTTAATAGATGATTGTGGTTTCCCTATCATGAACATTGAGATGTTATTAACAACAATATCATATCATTAGGAGAATGGTATGATGGACATACTCCTATAGATAAGCGTAGCATAAAGATCAAGTCATTTTAATAGTTCAATTGCTATAAGCTTTCTGATACATAGTAACCTAATTTTTTCGACCATGAGATCATGCTTATCACCATCACCGAAGGATGCTTTGATGACATCAAACACCACACCATAACTGGGTGGCTATAAAGGTGGCATTGAGTGTTCGGAAAGTATGGGTTGAGACACATGGATAGAGAGTGGGATTTGTCCATCCATATGACGGATAGATATAATCTGGGCCCTCTCGGTGGAATGTCATCCAATTATCTTGCAATCATGTGACTGGATCACAAGGGATCACATACCACGGGAACGAGAAAAGAGTACTTATCGGTAACGAGGTTGAACTAGGTATTCAGAGATACCGACGATCAAAACCTCGGATAAGTAAACTATCGTGAGACAAAGGGAAATTGGTATCGTATGTAAGTGGTTCATTCGATCGCAAAGTAATCATAGAAATATGTGGGAGCCATATGAATTTCCAGATTCCTATATTGGTTATTGTTCGGAGAATTGTCTCGATCATGTCCGCATAATTCACGAACTGTAGGGAGACACACTTAAGGATTCGATGTTGTTGAGTAGTTATGGAATGATGAGTAAGAGACCGAATGTTGTTCGAAGTCTCGGATGGGATTCGAGATATCACGAGGAGATCCGGAATGGTCCGGAGAATAAGATTCATATAAGGAAAGTCCTGTTTCGAAGTTGGGGAATGATTCCGGTGTTTTCATCGGGAATGTTCTAGAAGGGTCCGGAAGGTCCGGCACTCCGAAGGGGAAGGGTACATGAATGTGTCATGACAATGTGGAATGGTTGCATCATGTACTAGGTATCATGGCTGAGCAAAATAAAGGGATAAATCAAATCCTAGTTTGAAAAGTCAAACGCCAATTTGAAAAGTCAAACGACAGTTTTGCTTGGTGGAGGGAGAGTAGGAAACATACTTGGGGAGGAGTTCCTCTCCCTCCACCCGACGGCCAAGGAGGCCGACTTGGGGGAGGAATCCCTACCCTTGGACGGCGCCCTCCCACCTATAAAAGAAGGGGCAGGGGTGCCCCCTCTTCCCTACACCTCTCTCCACCAAAATCCTAGCCCTAGCCGCCGGCCACCACAAGTCACCGCCGCCCTAGGGTTTGCCCTAGCCGCCGAGTTGGGGCTCTCCCCAAGCCCTAGCCGCTGGCCTAGCCTCCTCCCTTGGTGCCTCTAAACCCTAGATCGCCAAGGCCTCTCTCATAGTCCACCATACTCTCTCCGGCTTAAGGCGAAGCCCTGCGAGATCTCCCTCTACTTCCAGTACCACGCTGTCGTGCTGCCGGAATCGCGAGGAGAGTGCTACAACCTTCGCTGCCTGCTGGAACAAGGGAGAGGAAGGTCTTCATCGATTACCGAACGTGTGACCGACTGCGGAAGCGCTGCCGGAACGCAGCGCCATAAGGATCGTCTACACGATCTTGAGATCGGCAAGAGTGCGACTACATCACCCATGAGAATCTGCTCTCGTTAACCGCTTTGGAATCTTCGAGGGTGAGTTCCTCTATCGACTCTTTGCTACAATCTAGTAGATAGATCTTGGCTTGTTTGTTTGCATGCGGTAGAAATTTTTTGTTTTCCATGCTGCGAACCCCTACATTAGGGTGGATCTAGGTTGAGCACTCTTGGATGAAGGTTGCATACCAGATCTTGTCTTTTTCAAATGAACCAAGAGTTCTGGCCAGAGGGGGAAGACATGCTTAAATACCCCCTGCCCAAAACAAGCCGTTGGAGAAGTTTGGGGGCGGACTATCCGCCCTGGGGAGAAAATCCGCCCCCAGGACAGAAACTCCGGGGAAAACTCCGCCCCTATACAGAGAGCGACGCAGCCTTGACTTTGAAGAAATTTCTAGAGGGGCGGATTATCCGACCCCACCAGGGGAGGACTATCCGCCCTTGGGAGAAAGTCCACCCAAGGACCGGAAAGTGCGAGGGAAACTCCGCCCCCCATACAGAGAGCGACACAGGCCTTGGCTTGAAGGAAATCCTCGAGGGGGCGAACTATCCGCCCCCAAGGGGCGGACTATCTGGCAGGACCGGAAAATCCGGCCACAAACTCCGCCCCCTCTCTGGGGGTTGTGCACTCTTGAAAGAGGGTTGGGGCAGATTATCCGCCCCTGGGAGGGGCGGATTATCCGCCCCCTAGAAAGCAGTTTCCTTCCCTTCTCAGTGAACAGATCTGCAGCACTTCAACACACATTAAATAATCCTTGATATTGTTATCTAACACACAAAACACTAGGGATTATGAAATGTTCTTTCAATCTCCCCCTTTTTGGTGTTAGATGACAATACTAGGATTTGCAAACGACTACCAACGACACCCTTAAAATAAATGAAAGAGGCTCCCCCTAGATGTGTGCATGTTTAATATTTGCCTTTGAAACACACATGCACACACTAGATAAAACACAACTTTCATAGCAAGGACAATTAAAACAAGATGTGTTGGTAAACAAGATCATACCACCGGGATGTGACTCCAAGCACATCCCACAGAATTGATGCATACATAAGATAATTCCATGATTCCATATGTCATCAACTAGAATGCTAGACTCCATAGATAAATCCAGAATTCCATGATAGTAGGTCCACAATATAAATCTAGAATTCCATAGGACCATACATAATAAGTCATGACAGAGTCTTACAATAAGCAAGCAACCACAAATAGCAAATAAGTTCATGCTAAAGGGGCACAAGCCTGCAAATAAAATGAACGAATGGAAAAGCAAGTGCTTGCGCCCGACCCATGCAAATCCGATGACCTAATAGAACTACTTCTCCCCCTTTGGCATCAAAACTCCAAAAAGGAAGAAGAGCGATGCTAATGCCCCAGAAGATCACGCCTCCTCTTCCTCGTCATAGTCGTCCCCGTCCCCTTCCTCTTCGTCATACTCATCATCATCATCATCAGCTGGAGGAGTGGGTGCCCTCGGAGGTGGAGCAAACAGGCAACTCTCAAGATCACCATAGTTGATCCCTGAAGTGTTCCACTGAGCATATGGCTCCAGAGCAGTGGGAGGAGGTGGATGGCTAGTAGCACCAGTAACATGGTGAAGAATGAGCTGCTGAGTGTGATCCCTCGCATGGTCCCTGCGGTACGCCTCATACTGGCCCTTGTGAGTGTCAACCCCCATGCAAAGAATGTGCCGCTGGAACCAAGTGAGTTGTTTAACCTCGTGTGCCATTGGGGACACAACAGAACGACGACCACTAGCCCATGCATCACGCATAAAGGACTCAGGGGCAGTGGAGGGGTGAGAGGTCTTCTGAGCTTTGTTGTAAATTTTCTTTGACTTGTGCAAACCATCCAAATTAGTGACAAAATCCTCATGGGGCAGCATATGCTTGATGAGCATCATGATAAAAGGAGCATATGGGATGGAGAGCCTGTTGAGCATCGCATCGGTCATATCATGATAAATGAAATCCAGCACATCCAACTTGTATCCAGTAGATGAGCCAGCATTGGTGGCACACTCATGAGCAAAGGCAAGAAGAGGGACCAGGTGACTGCGGATCTTGTCATTGTTGCCTCCAATGGGAGTAATGCTGTCCCGAAACATGCCTACAAGGGTGGCATACAGTGGTGAAAGGCCAGCGAAGGTACCAACAATGCCATTGGGCGACAAACATGGAGCAAGCATAGTATCCTTGGATGGCCTGAGCGGAGAGATAATGCGGTGTCCTGAAGGGGTGTCCCGCCTGTGAAAAGCATAGCCAAGAACCTGACCAAAGGTGCGGAAATCAGACTGGATCATTGATGTTCCCGTCATCCACTTCATAGTACGAAGCTCTTCTCCGCAGATAACCAGAGTGGAGAAAAACTGCTTCACAATCTTGGAATCATAGTGGCACTGCAGAGTCATAAGAGGATGAAGCCCCATCTTGCTTGTCACATCCAAAGCTTCACGAAGGCGAGCCTTTGATTGAGCCTCAGTCAGATTCAGAGGGTGCATGGGGCTAATTTTGAGAGGAACATAGACATCATCATGGATATACCGAAAATGAGAGCACAAAAACATAGAATCCTCTGGCTCACCATCACTATCAACATCTGCATAAAAATCTGTCTGACGCATGGAGGAGTAATCAGTGCTGTCCATGGCCTTGTAGTTAGGCCGAGCCTCCTTGCCTTTACCCTTGCCCTTGCGAGATGCAACCCGCTTGGCTTTACTTGCTGCCTCTGCCATCTATTCAGCTTCTCTGGCTAACCTGTGAACCTCAGTTTCGTCCACAAATGTGCCCTCTGCAGTGGGCCTGAGATAACGGGCACGAGGATGACGCTTGTATGTCTTTGGGGGACGAGAACCACCTGTGAAAAGCATGGAGAGGTAGCATGGGATAAGTGCATACACAAGTCTAGGAGACATGTTAGAACGAGTAAGAAAACAGTCCATGAGCCAGAAGAGTGCATGGGAGAAAATCGGAGCCAAACCAGACCAGACACGTTGTCTCGAGGCCGAACTTTTCGGTCATGGGGCGGATAATCTGCCCCTGTCGAAATTTTTCTGGTTTGGCCCAGATTTACCACGGCAACATAGATCGGGCATAGTGGATGTATTTCTACGGATTCTAACATGCATAGGAAAACACCAAGTATCATCTACCACGAGATTTCCACCACAACAATGAATCTCAAGCAAAAGAGATGGATGAGGGAGTTACCCTCACTCATTGGAGGAAAAGCTCGGAGGAGAAGGTACCCGGAGGTGGGAGGAAGAAGATCCAGGGAGGGCCCAGAGAATCCGGTGGTCAAATCGACTCCGGGGAGGGGCAGAGGCTCCGGCGGCGGCTGGGGACTGAGGGAGGGTTGGGGGAGGACTGGCTGCTCTATTTGAGCCTGCCCTCCCCGACCCTGCCTTTAAGAGGTAGATTTCGCTCGGGGCGGATAATCCGCCCCCACTTAGGGCGGATAGTCCGCCCCCCCTCTGAAAATTCTGTTAAGTACAGCTTCAGGCTGGAGCAACCTTGCAAAACTCCTCGATGGTGTATAGAGGACTTGTGTGCAAGAATAGATGGTTCAAGGAGGGAAAGCAAGGTTTGGGTTTAGAACAACAAACTGAGATGGTACTACACACCCAAATTTTCAAGAATCAAATCAAACAAAAGCCAAATGTGAGTGTGTTTTCCATAAGAACAAGAAATATGCAAGAAATCCAAAGAGAGCCATTAGAAATCAACTCTTCTCACGGAAGAGGGCGGTGGCCGAAGCCACCATGTTGGAGCGCATGGCATGACACCGCGAAGATGTATCTTGAGTTCAAAACCAATGCTCATCGATGACCCACATATCACAAAATGATATTAAGGGAAATGATTTTACTTGCTTTCGGAATTATGGGGGGAGGGTTAGTCCAATCGGGTAGGACCACACTCCCCCTATGTCAATGCCCGCATCTAAACCAAATACATGAAAAAGAGTAAGTGAGTGTGCAAGGGTAGTCAAGCCAAGCTCCTTGAATATATGATATTTAGCTCATAAATCAAATAACAAAACCTTGCTTCATCAAGGGGCTTCGTGAAAATATCAGCAAGTTGGTTCTTCGTGCTCACAAAGGATAGGGCAATATCACCACGAGCAACATGATCCCGAATGAAGTGGTTGCGAATCTCTATATGTTTTGTTCTTGTATGCTGCACTGATAGCACTTTCATTGTCACATAATAGAGGCACTTTGTCACAATTGACACCATATTCCTTTAAAGTTTGCCTCATCCATAACAATTGTGTACAAGCACTTGCAGCAACAACATATTCAGCTTCGGCGGTTGAGATTGAAATACAATTCTGTTTCTTTGAAGACCAACACACTAGAGACCTGCCCAAGAATTAACATGCACCAGAGGTTGATTTCCTATCATCTTTGTCACCGGCCCAATCTGAATCAGTGTAACCACATAGAGAGAAACATGAACCCTTGGGATACCATAACCCAAAATTTGGGGAATGAACCAAATATCTGAAGATTCATTTGACCGCCACTAAGTGGCTTTATTTAGGAGCGGCTTGGTACCTTGCACACACTCCTACACTTAACACAATATCGGGCCTAGATGCGGAAAGGTAAAGGAGAGAGCCTATCATGGATCGGTATACCTTTTGATCCACGTCTTTACCCTTGGGATTGAGCTCAAGATGACACTTTGTTTGCATTGGAGTAGCAACGCCATTGAGATCCGTCATCTTGAACCTTTTGAGCATGTATTGGATGTACTTATCTTGATTAATAAAGGTTCCCTCTCTAAGTTGTTTGATCTCGAATCCAAGAAAGAACCTCAACTCACCCATCATTGACATCTCAAACCTGTCAGTCATAAGCTTTGAAAATTCATCGTTAAAAGCTTGGTTAGTAGAGCCAAAAATAATGTCATCTACATAGAGTTGGCATACAAAAATCTCCCCATTAACCTTCTTAGTAAAAAGAGTGGGATCGATTTGCCCAACTTCGAATCCACGGTCTAAGAAAACCTCTTTAAGGTGCTCATACCACGCACGTGGGGCTTGTTTAAGGCCATAGAGTGCCTTTTCGAGTTTGTAGACATGGTTCGGAAATTTGGGGTCCTCAAAACCCGGGGGCTGCTTGAAGTATACTAACTCATGTAGAGGACCATTAAGAAACACACTCTTAACATCCATTTGTTGTAATTTAAAATTATGATGGGCTGCATAGGCAAGAAGGATACGAATGGACTCAAGACGAGCCACAGGAGCATAAGTCTCGCCAAAATCAATTCCTTCCACTTGAGAGAATCCTTGAGCCACGAGTCTTGCTTTATTCCTCACAACAATGCCATTTTCATCTTCTTTGTTCTTGAAGATCCACTTGGTGCCGATAACATTGCGACAATCCTTGGGTTTCTCTACGAGCTTCCAAACTTTGTTGCGTTCGAAGTTATTTAATTATTCATGCATTGCAACCACCCAATCGGGATCTTCAAGAGCATCAAAGACTTTCTTCGGTTCAACCATGGAAATGTGAGCTTGATGATCACAGAAGCTTGCAAGTTCTCTTCTAGTAGAAACCCTTCTTCATTGATCACCAACAACCTTATCAAGAGTGTGACCCCTTAGTTCAAGGTTTCGATCAGCACGAGCCTTGCGACGAGCCTCAATGTCCTTATTGTTTCTAGAAGGAGTTGATTAAGTATTTGTATCCTTTTCTTGACCACTGCCTTGCCCTTGATCTTGATCTGAGTTAACACCAGGAGGTTGCTGCAGAGTTTGTTCTTCAGGGCCAGATAATCCGCCCCTTGGAGGGGCCGGACTATCCGGCCTGGGAGATGAAGCACCAGTGCCTTCTTCCTGAGAATGCCTGACAGGACTTGGAGAACCAGATCCAGATAATCCGCCCTCGGGGGCCGGAGAATCCGTCCTGGGAGCTTCTTGGCTGTTGTCTTCTTCTTTGGATCCCCTGGAACAAGTTGGAGTGCCAGGGGCGGATTGTCCGCCCATTGGAGGGGGCGGATAGTCCGGCCTGGGACTACCATCTTGTACAGGAGACTGATGATCTTCAGCAGTTTGCAGTTGTCAGGTTCCCAACCTTTAATAAGGTAGAGATCCTTGTGTTTACAATGCTAGTCCCTGGATCAATAGCTAGCATCCATAGTTAAGATGTAATATCAAGAAACAAAGGTCATAATATAACTTTATAACCAGGAATAAAATAATTTATTACATCTTACATAGCTCATTTGGCTATCACATTACATTGCAGCAGAATATCTATAAGCATGGGGTCCTTCATCTTCAAAGTGCCACAGGCAGTCATGTTGGTTATAGACTTGTAATCCTATTCAACAAACTTCACTAACATCAATCAAACCTGCAACATATTAAGTTGCAGCCACAAGGGTCAATACATTTGAATTGTATTAGCAAGCTTCACTACTATGTAGAAATAAGTGGATCCTATCATTTACATGCTTATTTGGCTAAGTAGGGTTTAGGCTCTTTGCAGAAAGAAATATAGTTTTGTCCTATATTTTCAAAATAGTTTTGATCTTTTGTCAAAATCTTTCTAATCTTCTTGGAAAACTCCAAGTGCTTCAAATCCCTTGTTGTCCCCATCAAGTTTTACTTTGAGAAATTGGAATGTGGAGATATTCCATAGCTTCAGGCCTTAGTTGCTCAGTATTGTCCATAACCGGGGACACGACTAAGTACTTAGAATTTTGATCTTCTGTAGAAGTTGTACACTTTACCCACATGACACAATCTCATCTTGATGCCACCAGTGGCCGCTGGATAAGTACTCACCAAGATGGAGTACTGGCAGATTGAGAATGTGACAAAGTCTTTCCATAGGAGTCCTCACAATACACAATGCTAGCTTGTCATCCAGGCACCAATGTAGGGTTTCAAGTTCCCTAGCACAAATCTAGTTAACCTGAAGATGCCAATGCATGGGTCTTCCACTATGTAGTTGACTAAGCCAGAGCCCATTTAGCATGTAGCTGTACACGGAAGCCACTGTACGAGAAACATGTTCAATCTCTACGTCCCTGGGTGGTTTTCTTCTAGTGCACATACAAAAAGAGATAGCCATATAAACATGGTTCCTTTTGTTGCCACCTTGTCTATCCTTGAGTATCCTTGTCCACCCAGGTGGTTCATTGAGTACTTGTTTTATTATATAAAACATATGTCTTTTCAACTCTTCATATAGTCATAACATGTATACCATCTCAAATTTATAGCAGGGATAAGCATACTACAACTACATTGTTTCCACCAAGGGAGATGTAAAGGTATCCTATTAGGATTTAGCATAGCATAAAATATAGTAAACCTTTCCATGCATGTTTACAAAATCCACTAAATGTAATGAAAATAGTAGGACTTGGATGATAGTGTCACTTGCCTTTTTAGTAGAGAATGTTGGTTCACTTCTCGATCTTGCAAATATCACACTCTTCTAATTCCACTACAATTCAATCAAGCAAACACAATTCAACTAGCATTCCAACCAATATTCAAACAATTTATCACACATAAAATAATAGAAACAAGGTCATGCATGCAAGCATGCAAAGGATAGTTTTATTTGCAAAGGTGGTTTCTACTAAGCTCTAAACATTATAAAGTTAAAAGTGGTCATTTTCTAAAGTGGTAAAACCATTTGCAAAAGGTTTTATCTATAGACCATTTCTAAATCAAATCAATATTTTATGTGGTTGAAAATGCTTTTATCAAAGCAATAATTTTATATTGTTCATCAAATAAGTTGTTAATTCACAAAACTTGGTGTTTAGGGTCAGTAGGTTTGAATCAAAACATTTCCCAAAGGTTTTACTCAAAAATCATTTCCATATCAAAATCAATATTTTTATTTGACTAGAAATGAGCTAATTCAAGTATTTATTCCTAAACTTCACAAAATTCATTTTTAAATCCATGAGTTGGTTCCTAAGGTCAGTAGGTTCACAACAAACCATTTTGCAAAGATTTCACATTAAAAATTTATCTAGAACAATTTTTATATTCAAAATAAGCCTACACATGTTTCTGCAAATTCAACCAATTTTCCAGAAGCAAATAATTAAAAAATTGCATGGTTGCAAATTACTTGTTCTACTGATTCTATTGATATAAAATTTGCAAATTTTGGACGTGTGGATCAAAAGTTATGCAATTTACAAATTTGCAATTCAATCAGATTCTATTTCTGTTTTTAAACCAAACTTCGTCCACCTGGCGCAATCTAATTGGCCGGTACCGCTTCGGGTGGATCGGGCTCTCTGGATCGTTGGATCTAAGTTAAATCACTCGGCTCTGATGCGCCCATACCCTTTCAGTTAAAATCTAATCGCAGCCATACGATTCGCATCGCACGGCTCACAGCAGCTCGACCAAGATCTGGCGGCGCGGTGGCAGACGGCGGTGCGCGGTCAGACGGTGGCTTCGCGGCGGTTACAGGACGCAAGGGAACAAGCAGAGGCTCTCACCGTGCTCGCAGGGGGTT